>CAMPDV010000020.1:0-1200000 GCA_946699065.1 Loxodes magnus | reverse complement strand
ATTTCCTAACATTACAATTTATTATACTCTTTATCAATGCTATAATTCAGTTATTAAATAAACTATAATTCATTAACTATTTATATAGATTGAGTCCTTTTTAAAATAAATATTATTCTGATTATTATTTTATGAATGAGCTTAAACGATAAAGCAATTTATAATTATAAAAGATGTATAAATTCCTTAATAAAGAGATGCTTTATTTAAGCCATTTCATTAAAATAAAGGTAATTTTCTAATATTTGTTGCTATATTTTAAATGGATTGCTATACTTAAACGATATATTGCATATTTGATATTTTAGTATATTTTGCTCTTTATTCTAATAATTACTTATTAATTAAGTTTCGAGTCAGAAGTAACTAATTCTTCCTTTCCAAGTTTAAGAAATTTCCCCCTAAGTTTATAGAATACTATCTAATCAAAGAAATAAGTTATTTTATTAGACTATACTTTATACTTTTCAGCAGTCAATATGAATTATATTTCCTAGATAACATGTAACTTAAGAAAGAAATGTCATAGAGATAGACAACATGTAGGATAGTGTACTAGAAGGAATAATAAGGAATAGAAGATTGTTATTATTTAATTATAATTTAAATATTTTAACGTTCTCACCATTCTTCTTCTCCAAATAGTCCACCTGCTCCTAGATCTACTTCAGGTTCCTCCTATTTTGCTGGCTCTTCTTTCTTTTGCTCTTTCTTTTCTTCAACTTTGGCAGGTTCATTAGCAGCAGCTACTGCGAATTTGCTAGGATCCTTAGCCATTTCTACTAAGGCTTAGGCTTGTTTGAAGTTATATCCTGACACTAGACTTACAGCTACCAAATTCTTAAATCCACTCATGATTGAATGAGGAATTGAAACAGCAGTAGGATATCCAATAGCTAGAGATAGGGCAGCCATGCTTGAAACACTCTTCTAGAATTTTTCTAAAATGATGGTGTCGGAAATTTT
The DNA here is from genome assembly GCA_946699065.1 of Loxodes magnus. Taxonomy (NCBI): domain Eukaryota; phylum Ciliophora; class Karyorelictea; order Loxodida; family Loxodidae; genus Loxodes; species Loxodes magnus. Next base: position 1,199,034 of record CAMPDV010000020.1, on the reverse strand, counting down.
CAAAATTGCTGGGCTAAAAACATTACCATTGTCATATACTTGCTCAATCATTAAACTATAGCTGAAGGGTTTTATGTTCAATTTGGAGAGTAGTACTGCTTCACTTTGTCCAATTTTTTTACCTTCATCTATAATTTTAACATCATTCTAGATTTCAATTTATTGCTTAACAATTTTTGTAGAAATACCGATTGCCTAAAAGAAGCCAGTTTAATTAGGATCAAGTCCTGTTGGTCCAGCTTTAATCCATACATCGCTTGGGGCAAAAGTTCCTGGTCTGGCTACAGCGGGGGTTTTCTTACTCTTTATAATTTCAGCTACTTCATTTATGGAAGCTTTGCAGAATACAAATCCAATGTTCAACTTAGTAAGCTCAATGAGTGGCTTTACTCTATCGAGTGGCTGCCAATTATCTTTTCTCTAAGCATAATCTAGATCTTTGGGTGAGGGCTCAGTTAATCTATGGTTTAGAGCAGCTCTAATCATTGTGTTTTTTCCCATAAGAACTTCGGCTTTTCCTCTAAGACCATGACGAATTTCTTGCATCAAAGCAGATCCTACATTGTTGGCTGAAACAATGAGAACTTATTCATGTTCTTCGCACAAACGCCAAAGTTTAGTCCAATATTTGTACTTCTTGAGCCTGGTCTCCTCTGAAGGCATATTTATTATTATGAAAGTTGAAAATTTATTTAAATATAAAGCTATTCAATTCTTAGATAACTTTATTTAAAATTAACTTTAATTTCAAACATGGAACATACAATTCTGATCTATCATCTCCAAATATTTCCTTCATCTTTAAATTACACCTTAGCTTCTAATTTTATTTGCCCTTCTATTTACTACAAACCACCTAGTCCTGCTTACTCGATAGCTAAATCTTGTCTATTTAAATAAAAGATCTTGCTAATATAATTTAGCATGCTTAATTTATTTAATGCTTTAGAAGTAATTTGCTTATGTATTTGATTAATGCTATAGATGAATTAAATTAGTAGTGCTAACATGATATATAATGGAATATTAGTTTTATAGGATTTTAAAGGAAAACAATTGTAATTATTAAATCAGTTCTAATTATTTTTAACCGTTCCTAAATTTATTTCCTTACCACCAGCACTTAGCATGTGAGTTAAGATGTCTTTAGTATATTTTAATCTTTTTGACATTTCAGTATTTTAACTTTCGAGAGCCGAAGACAATGGATAGCTTTATCTTTCTCCTTTCTTATTGACATAAGTTACTATTTTAGTTTCGCTTGATAAGATAATTTCAGTATGGTCTTAGAAATTAACTTAAACTATTTTATTGCTAAGTCTAAACATAATTGCATGCTTTGTTCTCATCCATTTTTTTACGTAAGGAGAATTTACTTAAAGTGGTATATTTGGATCTACTTAAATTTCCTGAATAAAAACTTACGTTTTACTTTTCTCCTTCTAGGTAGTTTTTGAAATGTTTTAGGAGAGTAATCTTTTTTTAAAGCTCAGGAGAAGAATCATCAAATCTCTTAGTAGTAACGATATCCTACTTATCAGAAGATCTTCTTTCAATGTAATTGAATATTCTAATGTTATAATAGCTTACTATTAACTTGGATCTAAGATAATCTTTGATGAATCATTAAAAAATACTCCTGTAGCTCCATTACTTAACAAATATCCTAAACCATATTTACTTGAATAGTCTACCCATTTTTTAACCCAAACATCTTCTGGATTCTATGGACTTGGTTCTACTGTATTTGAGCTCGCTGCAGATTTTACAGTAGGGCGAGCTGATTTTGCTATTTAATCCTAACGAGAGCTACTTGATTTTAAGTCATTCCTAGGTGTTTCTCCTTTTGCAGTTTATATTCTTTCAGTGCTAAGTAATGTGCTTTTCTTACTTTCGCTTTGAATTACTGGAGTTGTAGCCATCAGAGGCTATGCTGGCTGCTATCCTTTTGTATTTGTCATGTATTGTTTTAGGAAAGATGAAGATGGAGGACAAGCTAACGTACTAACAGGCATAACTTTTGGAATCATCCAGCCTTAATGAAAAAAATCGTGATTAATAATTTCATCCAAATTCGGTCTTCTGGATGGATCTCCATTCAAAATTCTTGTAATTAAACTTTTAGCCTAATCAGAAATACTAACATGCTCAGGAAAAGTATAAGCGTTCATTCTAATTCTTCTATAAGTAGTCTTAACATCAGATGTTTCGAAAGGAGGTTTTCCTATCAACAGCGTAAATAATATTACGCCTAGGGACCAGATATCTACTTCATATGAATGTCCTTACTTTCCATCCAGAACTTCAGGAGCAATATAATTTGGAGTACCACATATAGTTCTTTTTTTCTCTCCTTCAAATTCTAACTTTGTTGCTAATCCAAAATCTCCAATTTTAATTTCCATTTTTTCATTTAGAAATAGATTACCTAATTTGAGATCTCTATGAATAACTCTATATTGATGCATATACTTCATGGCAGAGATTATTTGTTAGATATAGCACTAAACCTCGATTTCAGTGAGTCTCTTTCTCCTTCTTAACATTTCATTCATAGTTTAATTCTAGCATAGCTCTAATAATATATAAACGTTTTCATTATCTTCAAAAAAATGCTCAAATACTACTATGTGATTTTAATGAAGAGATCGATGAATTTTTATTTCAGACATTAGCTTTTATTTAGCTCTTGACTTCGTCAAGCTAGATTTAGCCACAATTTTTGCTGCTGATATTTTATTAGTTTCCAGATTCTAAAACTCATAAACACGAGCAAAGCCTCCTTTACCCAAAAACTTATTCTTGGAATACTTTCTGATAGCAACATCCCCATTAACTTTGACTATTTTTTCCTAAATAATTTAAGGTCCATCCTATTCTGAAGGGTTGGATTTTCTAGTAGATTATGACATTTTAATAAATTGTTAAATTATTCTCCTAATTATAAATTACATACCATACTCTATATTCATCACTCTGAAGCTAGCTAACCAAACTAGTAGAAACTCCAAATATATGAAAGAAACAAGAACTAAGGAGGGTATAGAATGATAAAGCTAGAAGAAATCTTAATAGAGGAAATAAGCTTGGTAAGAGTAAAGTATCTTACTCAATAGTTTAATTTAGCTTATAATCTATAGAAATTATTCTTACATAGCCACTAAATACTTTATACCTTTATTTTATTCTTAATACTAAGTCTTATATAAGCCTAGGCTATTTAAGCAGCAGAACTAACTAGTTCATGTAGATTGGTCCTTATAAATCTATTTTAAAAGATATTAAATTTAATAATGGTTAGACAGTAAAAGATGATAGTGAAATAATAGTAACATTAGATCTAAACAGTGTAGGGTTTCTGTATGGCTTATATTAATTATGCATATGTTAATGATAAATTAAAGAGTTGTGATGATTATTGCCCTTAAAGATTATACCTTATATTATAAATAAATGCCATTAATAATACTATTAATAATAAATCTTTATCACTGCTTATCCACTTTTTGGCTATAATAAGAAATTAGTTCTAACAAATCAGAATTGATGGCATAATTTTCAGTAAACTGTTTATGCAATTTAATAATAACTAAAAGCCTTCTTAACTTATATAAATGAAGGATTCTTTACTACTTAGATGAAGTACTTTTAATTAGAAAATTAAGTGATTTATAATATAAATTTAGAAGACTTGCTTAGTATTAAAGCTGGTATTGAAATATAAATTTAATTTAATAAATTAAACGATACATTGTTCAAAGATGCATAGCATTAAGCAGAGTAATCATCAAATTCTAGAAGGCTAAAGAATCTCCCTATTCTTTTTTTACCTTTACATAATTAAAAGTTTCTGGCTTTTCCAGTCTACAGATTTCGATGTCAAATTTAATATTCTATTTTGAGCAAGATACACCCCATTTACCATTCTATATTTAGAATTTACCTTTTTATACAGAATTTTATAAAGTTCTAGAACTTTATACGTTTCTTAGATCAAAACATTCACTGCTTTTGTACTAACAGACCCAATATCAAAAGGACCTTTATGTACTTTTAGATCCTACATTACTCCATTATTTGCCTCTTATTGTTTTTTTGCGTAGTCAACAGTGTTTGCATGCGTAAAAGATTCGCTTTCTTCTTAATTGGTTACTTTAGTCTCTTTTGATACTTCTACCTACTGATTATCATAGTCCATACTGTGTCTTATCGTTTAGTTTCTTTTTTTTGATGAATTTTTTACGCTTTAACTTGGACTTTTTTCATTAATCTGCTGTTTACTAACTAAAGCATTGATTGCAAAAGAATTAGGTCTATTAGCATTTCTACTTTACTTATACTTTTACACAGATCTCAAAGAACTTGTGTCTCTTTAATTAAACAAAGAATCCAATAATGAAGTAGTTTTTTCATCGCTAACAGTTTTTTGCTACTTTAATCTGAGGTTAGTGCTTTTTTAAGTTTGATTAGCCATGGCTTATTCTCTCTCTTTCTGCTTCTATTCTTATTATATCTTCAGTTTTGTTTCAAAGCTTATCTTTTACTATTTGTTCATCATGTTAATAACTTGAGTATAGTCCTAACTTGCAAATCTTTTATGAACACTTTGACTTAGTACTTGAGGATCTTATGGAACATCTTCAGGCGGATGTGGTTGATCTTTACGAGTAAGTTTTCGTGGTTGTGGAGAAGGAGAAGATTAATGAACAGACTTAATTTAAGGATTAACTCTATTAGGCGTTTTTGAATTTCGAACTTGAATAGGAGAAGGTTATTTAGGAGGAACTTTTTCAGACTTTCTTTCTAGATCTCTTGATGATAGAGGCTTTTCAACCTAATGCTACTCAGGTTTAATCTAAAATGGAGCCTAAGAAACTTCTTTTATTGTTTCAGTTTCCTTTTTAAAAGGACTAGGACTATCCTCTTCCAGATTCAATACTTTATCCTCATTATTATCCTTATCCTTTATCTCTTTTACAGGAGTTATTTCTTCCTTTGTTTCGCTAAATTAATCTAGATTGGCTTTCAAAAGTAGGAGGTAGTAACTGCATAAAAAGCTTACGTAGTTGTAATATGATTGTGTTTGTTAGCTTCTATACATTTTCTAGCGTAAGTGAAATCAAAATTAAACTGGTCTAATTATTATAGAATTAATGTATTTAATGGAATTGGCTAAATTCCTACCAATATACCTTTTTAGTACTAATGATCCACCTAGCATAGCCATTAGTGCTTCCTAATTTATTCTATTGTATACCTGTTATCTGGATTTGTGCTTAGAATGCATCTTATCAAATCTTTCACTTCACTGGTTAATCACTTAGGTAGCTAAAAATCACCACTAATTATTTTTTTATATAGCTAAGCTGTATTAGGATCTTCAAATGGTAGATATCCACATACAAGAGCATAGAGAATAACTCCACAGCTTCATATATCAACTCGCGATCCTAGATATCTCTTTCCTGCTATCATTTCTGGAGCAGCATAGCAAGGTGAACCACAGGCAGTTTTAAGCAGTTATCCATCTTTGTAAGTGTTAGAAAGACCGAAATCAACGATTTTTATATCTTTATTATTACTTAACAGAAGATTTTCAGGTTTAAGATCTCTATGAACAACTCTTAATTTGTGGATATATTCAACTCCTGATATTATTTACTGGAAAAATTTGCAAGCCTCTATTTCTTTAACTCTAGTGCTTTATACAATGTAATCAAACAATTCACCCCCACTTGCATATTCCATTATAAGATACAATTGCTTGGGAGTCTCGATAATTTCGTACAGTTAAATAATATTAGGATGTCTAATTAGCTTTAGAATATGAATTTCTCTTGCTACTCTCTCTACATCATTTACATCTACTATCCTATTCTTTTCTAGAATTTTAATTGCTACTTTTTCATTCGTCAAAATATGTGTTCCTAGCTTTACTTTGCCAAATGTTCCTTCTCCTATTGATTTTCCAAGTAAATAGTGACCTATAGATCTTCCTGGCTGATTAATCTAAGCAGTTGGATGAGACTGTGTTCTATTATGTCCCTTTTAAGATTTTGAATCGTCCATATTAATACGTTAATTACTAATAAGTTGAAAATTCCTTTTCCTTGAAAAAATCCCTTATTTAATTTTTTAACTTATATTCATCATAAATTTCATCAATTCATTAATCTTCACCTACTATTATAAGCCTCTACATCTCTATCAGCAGTAAAGCTTCTTATTAAATATAGTTAATAAGTTAACAAGTTAACAAGTTAGCCCTTAAACTAAACATTCATATATAAATTATCTTATTAGAGTCTAAGTAGATAATACTTAGCAGTCTATTAAGTTATTTATAAACTACTGCTTATTTATCAGCTCTCTAAAGTTAAGAGTTCCAAGTCTTTTTATAATTATCTCTTAAGTTTTTCTACTAATTCAGATATTAAAATTGGATTTAACTAACAAAAGGCCTAAGCCTAATTAAATATTTCAGTGTATGGAGGTAGTAATAAGTACCAGGAAAGTAAATGGTATGCAGTATAAGAATAATGGGAATTAGATTTAGACAGTTAGAATTGAATTAGTAAATTTAAGGATTTAAAGAAAAGTATAGTTGATAACTCTAAAGGCTATTATAATATCTCTATTATACAAGACTTAAGAATAAATATGTAGCAGAAATATTAGGATGGACTTTAAAGGAAACATATTATTGCTTATTCATTTGGCAACTTTTTCTCTGATCTTTCAAATGGTGCTTATTGATGCTATTTACCTTATTTCTTTAAAGAAGTTGGAAAGATAGAAAATGTGGGTTAAATAATGTTATTAGGCTAAATAAGTGATTCTATTGGAACTTTAATAGTAGGTTTTTTAGCTGATAGAATAAATACAAGGATTGGATAAAAGAAACCTTTCTACATAATAGGAACATTTATTCTTACTCTATTTAATTTCGTTGTTTTATCTCCATGTCTGTTTTGTCCTTATATTACTAGCGAGCAGTAGTATATTCTTGCTATGACTATTGGAAACTTTGGCTTTAGTTGCTTCTTGGTGTTTTAATCCCTTTTACCTCTGATTACACTTGATGTTCAAAGAAGAAGTTATTTAATCTCCAACGTAGCAACTCTATATTTTACTTGTACTTTGCTAGTTTAGGGAGTTGCAACTTCAGTTTTCTCAATAGTTAGCGACTAAGTCACTTAATTTAGAATTATTAGCTACTTTATAATAACCCTTGGAATAATTGCTAGTCTAAACTTTATATTTACAATAGATGAGCCTGAATTAATCAAATAAGCCTAATTAAAGATTTAGAACTAAAGTGAAAGATAGAAAGAAGAAACTAAAAAAGACTAATCTGCTTCTGTAATGGTTTGAATTAAAAATCCTAAATTTTGGATTATGTGCTTAATATTTATAGCAGCAAGGTTCTGCAACACTATCTTCAATAGCTTTTTACCTTTCTATCTAATTCACGGAATGGGTCTTTCCAAAGGAAATTAAGAAACACCTGTGGAAATGGCTTTGGTTTCTATTTCACTATGCTTAGGATCAATGTGTGCTGCTTATTCGCTAAGAATTTGGATTTAAAGATTTAGGAGGCAGTATATTTTCTTATTGGGGTCTTTGTTTATCAATATCTCAATGCTTAATATGCTAATTTTTCAGTTTCAAACAGCTTTGCCTATATATCCACTCGCTTTTATTGCAGGTTTAGGTATTAGCACTTAAATTTCAACTTGCTAGACAATGATAGCAGATTACGTTAGCGATCAAAAAGGAGGAAGTTTTGTATACGCGTTTTATTAGATAGCTGGGAAAATAAATGATGGTTTAGTTTTAAACTATCTAATGGAAACAGTCTGGTTCAAATAAGGTCATCCAATGTTCATAGTTTCAGTTAATACATGTCTCCCTCTATTCTCAAGCTTTGTAGTTGTTTTATTAATGCTTTTTTTGAATCCAGTTAAGTCCAAGCAAAGCATAGATTAGTGAGAGAAATTAAATCTATTTTTATATTATTAAGTAATAATCCTTATTCACTTAACATTCATAGCTCTGCTTACTAGACTTAATACTCTCATCTCTACTATTCTAATTAATCATCTTTAGAACTAAACAGATACTGAACAGTTAAAAGCTCTAAACATATTAGCAAAGTACTTATAAATTGCTATAGGGATATCTAAGATAATTAGCACTTAGTAGCTAATATCATTAGTACAGAAATAAAAATCAGATTCAGCCAATATTAGCAATTAAGCTATATTGTACCTTTTAGACTTAATTATGTCTAATTAGCATATTAAAGCAACAGATAAGCTTCTATTAATTTCACAAAACAGTAAGCACACAAAGAATAAACTGGGAAAGCAAACGAATAAGAATATAAATAGTAAGTCTCTAGCAAACTTAATGATCAATAGTAAATATATTAAACCATTATAATCTGTATTCTAGTAAACTGCTTTATAATAAATCTTCATCTAATTTCTGAAATTTTTAGCATTTTACTACTAGCAAAATAGTAAAAAGTACTAATTTAGTAAATCAAACAGTTATAAGCAATATAAATGCTTATTAGGTTATTATTAGCTTAATCAAGAAAGGGATATGTGTAAAGTATTTGAAATATATCTAACTAAATAGTAATATTAAGATTCCTTTTTAATTCCTTATTATAAAAAAATTAATCCATGGCTTTTTTACCAAATAAAAGAAGTAAAAATTAATAAGAATCTGAAGAGAAAAAGTAGAAACAATCAAAACCGAGGAAGAGAATGTCCATACCTCCAAAGTAATAAGAAACTCCAGTTGACTAAGATCTTTCAGAAATTAATCTTAGCGAGGATTAAAATAGCATTGAATAACTTACAGAATTAGTAAAAATTTTGCTTAATGAAATTAAAAAGCTTAATGAGTAAAATCAAATATTAATAGAGAATCGTGAAAACTAGAAGCTAGATTAATTAAATAAGAAAGAGAAATGGATGCCTATTGAGATATTCAAACTGACTGCTCTTAGCAAATATAGCAAATGAAATTAGACTCATAATCATAATTAATTAAATAAACAGAATGTGCATAATAGCCAGAACCAATTGCGATATTGGGGCAAAATCAAATTTAAGAATAATTTTAAAACAATTAGCAAGGTTGTCAAATGGAAATTGAAAAAAGACCAAAAATATATCAGAATACAATGAAAAGTAGAAAATGCTATTACTGCAAGAAAAAAGGACACTAATACAAATAGTGTAGAAATGTCTATGTATTCAAGAATGAATTTAATTAGAGAGTTAAGAGACTGACAGAAAGAATTTATATTACTGAGAGAGGATCTATTTATCAAATTAAAGAGATAAGCGCCAAAAGAATAGTAGCAAGGTAGATAGATGAAAGATGGAGAGAGAAGAGAAATACAAGATTTAAGACAAGAAAAAAAAGAAATGAAACAATAAACTTTTCTTTTTATTCACCAGACTATTCTGGTTGGAAAGAGGGAAATTGGTGAAAATCCAAGAAGATTTCTAAACAATTTTATCTATTATTATTAATTCCTTATTATTGAGACTAAATAATAGCATTGTAGTTTAGAAGAAGAACTCTAGTAGATTATAGTAAAGCCTAAATAAATTAAATTAATTAGCAGCAGAGATAAATACCTTAATTATCTAGTTTTCTTTTTAGTTAGAAATAATTCTAATATTCTTAAAAGCTTAAAAGCATAAAGCAGATTTTGTATTTATTTTAGTTAAAATATCTAAAACTAAGCTAAGAATACTACATCAAATATAATATTTAATAATATAGTTAACAAGAAGAAAAGGATAATAGTATGTATTCTTATGTCTGCTATCAATTTTGATAATTTCTTTATTGCTTTGATAAGTAAATATGAGTAGATATGAACACAAAAGAGTAATAAAGAATTTAAAGACTAATAATATTCTAAAATGCTTTATAAGTAAAACTTTTCTTAATCTTATCTTGGATATCTATCAAACCCATAAGTTTCTAGAAAGATAAAATGATATTATTTGCTTTATAATAATATAAGGACTAAGTAAAATAAAAGGGATTAAGAACATTTTATTGTACTTAAGTCTAAATAAACTAAGCTAAAAATGAAAATGATGATATATTGAAATATAACATGTTAAGAGAGATTTTTGCTATAAAGCTGTGTATTAGCATTATTTTCTGTTATTATTAAAACCTAAAATTTAATATAAGCAAACTTATTTAAAATGAAGGAAATCTACCTTTTAATAATCAGAAAATTAAGATATGCAAATAAGTTGTTAGTCATGCCTTGCTCTTTTTAGTAATATAAATAAGAGCATTTTATTGAATAAGTGTGATGCAAATAGAAAGGGAAGTAAGTAACTATTAGCCCTTAATTCATAAATATTATCTTATAACACTAGAAAAATAATCTCCTAATTGAGCCCTTAATCATGAATAATACCGCTTATTCCTTCTAATACATTCTAATACATGCTTATTTCATTCAAACCAGTCTGCTTACTTTAATACTTTTAAAATATAGATATGAGGAAGTATAGCCGGTAAAACATAAGGATTAAGTAAAGAAATTAGAAAAGAGAAGGGCTTCATAAAGGATTAGGCAAATAGAATAGTTTAGATTTAAAGAATAAATTTCATAACTTAGCAAATATTATAAAAATGGGTAATACATGCAAAAATCAACCTTGCTGTAATTCTGAAGCTTAAAAGGAAATAGGTGTTGAAGAAGTATAATTATCTTCACAGTAAGCTAATAACGATGCAGTACAAACTGGCCAAAATTCCTATAAAAGAGTCTATGATCACACTCAATTAGGAACTGGAAAATTAGATCAATCAGTTTAAGAATAAAAGCATACAATAGAAATAAAATAGGCAAAGGAGGAAAATTAAGCAATGATTTAGCATATCCGTGCTGTTTCAGTTGCAAGTTCAAAAGACAAAGTTAATGAAACTTAGAGAATAGAAAAATTGAAAAATATAGTAGGAAAAGTACCTAATCTTAGACTCAAAGTTATAAGCTCTACTATTCTTAAAAAAGGAGCTTGCTTTATAGTATCTCCTCTAACACTTGAAGGAACTTTAAGAAAAAATCTAGATGGATATATTTACGTTGGTTGTAAGAAATACTTAAAGCCTAAGAAGGAAGATCCTTAGCAGCCTATAATAAATGACCTTATAATTCCAGCAAAAGAAGCTAATGAAAAACATAGAGGGAGACATTTTGTAATTTGATATGATCTTGAAAAAGATATTTATAAAGCAAAAGATTTAGGCATTGGATATGGAGTCTTTGTAAGGCTTAACTTTCCTTTAATTCTTTAAGATAATCATTTAATTAACTTGGGAGAGAGTTTTGTTGTTGTAAATTTAGTAAGAGATTCACTAGATCCTAGAGCATTTAACGATACTGATACTGGAATTCTTCCAAAGTTAAGACTTAAACTATTTGGAGGTCCTAGCACAGGAGAAGTTTTGTAAGTTTTAAAATTTTAGTTATTTTACTGGAAAAGAATAAAAGATTGTGTTAGGTAGAATGGCTTAATGTGATGTATAAATAGATGATAGTTTACTAAGTAAGTATCAAGCAACAATTGAGCAGAAAGATAATTAATGGATTCTTATAGACGGCCATAACAACAAGCCAAGCACAAATGGAACTTGGCTATATTTAAATGAAGAAATTGAAATAACTAATGGGATGATTCTCAAAACTTCTTAAACTTTATTGCTCGCTACTTTTCTAGATACTAATGCTTCTACCTCAAACTCTGGTTCACATGCTGGAAATTAGGAAACTTTATCGAATAGATGATGACTATTATATTAATATGTTGACCTTTATTCATTCAATTATTTTTATCTTACTAAACCTTTATTTTATTTACTTCTAATATATTCAGCTTACTTTGTAGCAAAGCATAGTATACTTGCTTGTCTTGAGGTAAATAATAGAAGTTAAAAAAGTTTGATTGTAATTTATATAAATGAAGTCACTTTTTTAACTAACTTAGAAAATTGTTCCTGGCCAATTAGTTTTCTACAGACCTTCCAAGCCAATTTCGACAAATAAGCCAACAACATTATTCATTTCCAAAAATTACCATGAAACTTACAGCAAGAAGCTTCCGATTTTAATGTGAGCTCCATTATTTTTCACTACAAGCACTCTTATTGCTGGAGTTTTTCCTAATTTTTGGTTTACTCTCAGCTTACTAAGTTTAATAGGACTAATTCCTCCTATTCATTTTGCTACTTATGGAATTAGAAGAGTTCATATGATAGAGTTGATGCCTGATGGATAAACTCTAAAAATTTACAGACATAAATTCTTCTTCTGGAAGAATAGTCTATAAATAAAGGATAGACTGAAGGAGCATTCACTTGATGTTACAAAAGAGTTTGGATATTTAGAATAAGCTTCTGATGACTCTAAAAGTAGCCACATCATCTTTCCACCTGCAATTGATTTCGTAAGCAAAGAGAATGAAAAAGTCTTCAAATAAGACAATAAAGGTCGGTATTACATGATTGATTTCAGAGGATGTGATATATTAAACAAAGAACTTCTTGCCTTCGTCATGAATGGCATTCCAATAGCAACAAAAGAATAGCATGGTGGTAAAGGTTCTATAGTTAGCCTTATAAAAAAACAAAAGAAGATTTAAAATTAAACAATTAGTTATAATATATACTATCTATCCTCCCTTCTTATGTCATTTCATTCTACCTTTCTATTATATCAACTTATAACGTCTCTTATGAACTGTATCTTAAGTTAGTAGTATTCACTAATAAAAATTTAGAAATTAATCTAGCCTATTAAAAAGTAAGTTTGGCTCTAATAGAGATAAGTGAGAATGAGTAATTTAATGAAAGTATAATAAGCAATATGTAGATATTTAATAAAAGCAAAGAGAATACTTTAATATAGCCATCAGTAGAACAATAACATATATAATACTCATTTTCTTTCCTATCTAAACATTATTAATAAAGCATGCTTATTTAATCTATTGCTAGCAATAAAACTTAACTTCTTCTTAAAATAAAATTAAAATAATAAAAATAATAATTAGAACTAATAGAAAAAGCAATGAAGTAGTAACTTTTAGAAATTCATTAAGTTATAAATGAGAATAACTTTTAATGCTTATAAATAACCTTCTAACCATCTTTATTAGTCTTTTAGAATACTAATTTTTACTATCTGACTCGTATTTTAGTTCTATGCTTGCTACTCTTTAATAGATTTACCAGACTGAAACATTAGTCTAGAGTAGTAGTAATAGATAAGCAATTCTCTTTATTTTATCATTAAACAATCTGTTTTCAGTTACTATTCCTAAAAGCAAGATTTGAATAAGAAGGATTTAATATAGTATATAGCAGTAGTGTAGATTTAGAATTAGCTTAATTACTTAAGTTAGCATGCTCTTTCATTTATTTTATTAATAAGCAGATTTTATTTCTATTCCTCTAAACTTGCTCTTATTATACCCTTACTGTTGCTAGATAATTCCTACTATGCATTATCTAGCAGGGAAGACAGTGTTATAGACTTGCTGGATTTATAAGAAAAGGTAAGTTTGAAGCATTTTAAATTAAAAAGATAAATTTAAAATATAAAAGAATGGAGAAACTTCCACCTCTTGGTTAAAATAAAAGTTCATTATAATCCAGCTAACTCACTGGAGTTGGAAAAGTGTATCGACATGAAGCAGCAGTAAAAAACTATAAATTCTATGAATAAATGATGGATAAAGAAAAGCAAATGATGAACATCATTAAAGGAAAAGGACCAAATATTTATTAAGAAGCTGTTGTTCCTCGTCCTGGAGAGTTTTTAGTTGTATCAACTAATAAAAAGGTAAATAAAACTGAAGGCTTACTTCCTATTGAAGCTATTCTTGATAAATCTTAAAGACCTGTTACAGCTTAAATGTAAATAAGACCCGAAAGTGCTGCTTCAACTATATAAGTATAGAAAGGAAGGCCCTAAAGTGCACATCCTTCCAAACGCCCTTTAAGTGCCACTATGACTTTAAAGCCTAAAAGACCTCCAACTGCAGGATCAAGTTATCTAGGTAATCAAGTATAAACATAGGAAACGAAACTAGGAGATTATTAAGATATACCTGAGATAGAAGAAATTGAAGATCCTCCAGGGATTAGCTCATTAACTCAAAACTTGAAAAGTATCACAAAACGTTAAAAAACGGATATGCTTATAAGTAGTACTTAACTTATGCTAAGCATGAATACATAAAATAGTACAAGTAGGCCAGGAACTGCAGCTATAAGACCTGGTACCGCACAAGTACAGAGACCAGGTACTGCACAAACTGTATTTTTACGTCCATAAACAGCTCAAATTTAAAAAGCCTAGTCTGCTTTACCACAGAAGTCATAACAAGGTATAAAATAGGCTCGTGAACAAGGAAAGCCGTAAATAACGGAGAAACCTCATAATTATTTAATCCCTGAAAAATAAAAAAAGCGAGCGTCGAGCGTAAAGCCAAAGGCTCCAATGTCTTATTAAAAAACGGTGACAGCAAAGCACAGTCCATTTATGGTAAATAATCCTATTTAAATTGAAACTAAGAAAGTATAAGAAATTTCATTTAAATATGAAACGCCTTTGCAACATATGCCAGGTGATAAAGGATACACGAAGCTTGAAAGCTTTGAAGCATTTAAAGAGTTAAAGAAATAAGGCCCTTAAATACTAAACAAATTCTTATATGAACCTTAAAACTTCTTAAATGTAGAACTATATGATCCTGTTAGTGATTACGAACACCCTTTAACCATCATAAAGAATAGGATAGAGAAATTTGGAATGTGCAAAGCAAAGAGTAAATGATTTTTCGCAGATGGAACTTTTGAATGGAGAGAATGTGAAGTAACAGGATATAACTAAGAGTCTGAGAGATGAATAATAAAATGGCTTTGCTGCTCAGATAAGTTCAAACAAGTTTCTCGAATGAATCTCTTGTTTGAGGAGGAAACTAGCGAAACAATATAATATCGAAAGCAGCAAGCTATGCATTTGAGAGATATGGCAGAAAAAATAATGCGTTATAATCATTTAATTGATAAAATGATTAATCCTACTCCATTTATTTCCTAGCTAAGTTTAGATAGAATTATAAAATATGTGAAAGGAGAATCCTGATTATTCTAAAAGAAGTTTTGGAAAGAAATGGCCAATCTAAGGGAAATATTTCTGAGAGAGGATGAAGTTTTGATAAAGCCAATTACTAAAGATTTGAAAACACCTTTCTTAAAACGACTAAGATGAAATCCCTCATAAAGTTTAATAAAGCAAGTATTGGAAGAAATAGAAAATGATTGGATTAGAGTTATTCATAAAATAGACTTTGAATCTGAGCTTCCTTACTCACTTGAAAAACGAGAAATGTTTGAAGATTGTCTTCCTTATCATATGTTCTTACCTCCACATGAACGAGTAAAGATAGCAGTAGAATTGGAAAGATAGAGAATAGCATTTCTGAGGTAGTATAGTTTGGAATATCTCTATCATGATAATAAAAATTACCTGCAAAAAGAGCTTCATTAAGGAGATAGCTCCAAACTTAAAATTCTTCAAAATTTATATGCTGGAATTTTAAAATTTTCTACTTAAAGTTTATTAGACGGAAAATATTTAAGGCATACAACGCTATAGGATTACTCTAAAATGCATAAATTCAAAATACTGTAAACCATAAGAGAACTGAGAAATGTTATGTTTGATTGCTAGTATGAAATTCAAGATATTATGAACAGAGAAAATTTGCTAAGAGAAGAAAGAAATAAGTAGAAGAAGATGAAGCAGACTTTTGGTAAAGTAATTCTAGAAGATAAAATTTCGGATTCTATTATAAGAGATCTAGCTAAACATTAAATTCTGTGCAATCGGTTCTTTGAAACAGCTGCAATTGAAGGACATTGGAGGACACTGGCAGATTATAAAATCTAGTTTAAAAAGCTTTTAGACATAATTAAAAGAGAACTTAAAATAGAAGAAAGTGATTTGCTTACTAACCATCAAATTACTAATGATCAGTTAATTTACCTATACTATGTCCCTCGTATTTTTAACACATAGCCTGAAACTCCTGTTTGAAAAGTTACTTTAGTCAAAGCAAAGGATAAAGACAAAGATAAAGACAAGGATAAAGAAAAAGATAAAGAAAAGGATAGTGAAGGTGAACAGGAGAAGTAGAAGGAAAAGAAAAAAGATAAAAAAGTAAGAGAAGTTAAAATTAAAATAGACCCTTCCTTAAAACAATGGAATTATCTGATCAACTAACTTCTTAATCACATAATCACTGAATTATAAAAAATCGCTTGCTTAGAATCATCAGATTTAGGTTTCGCTAGAGAAGAGAGAGTTCTGAGATGCTATAATCCAAACGATATAAAAGTAATTTCGCAAACACAAGAAATTTAGAGTTATGTAGAATAATTAAATTATGTAGCAAGTGCATGGTACTAGCAGCTGAACAAATTCTAGCCTTATCTATAAGAGAAGAAGGAAGGATTGAGGAAGAACTTTCATGTTAAAAATATCTCAGTCTCTGTCTTATTTTCCAAGTTAAAAGATTTAACAGAATCTTATAAGTTTTTAGATTTATTCTTACCTGCTGATGAAATAAAAGTAGGAATTTACTTAGTTGAATGTACTTAACTTAGAGCCAGCGTCAGAAAGAAGTTATAAACCCTTCTTGAAGAAATGCACTAAATACTAAAGGATCTTACTAAAGAAGGACATGCTGATTGTGAGTAAAATGTAAATGATATCTTAAAAATACTAGAAAGCGAACCTAAGAATCTAGAGGAATTAGAATAAATTAAAATCTTTGTAGAGTAAAAGCTGGAAGGAAGAATTTAGGACGTCAATAATATATTGAAAGATTTTTTGGATAAGGAAGATCTAATGGAAAAGTTCTAAATCAGGTAAAATTTTGAAGATATGGTTCAATCATGGCTCTGCAGAGCTATGCCAAATTAAATTACGGCTGAAATAATACAATGTAAAAAAATGATTAGGAGAAAGCAAAAGGACTTTGCTGAAGATTTAAAGCAGGATCATCAAAATTTAGTAACAGAAATAGAGAAAATGTAAGAAGATTTAGATTAGTTAAAGCTTAAAGACGAGTTGGAGTAATACGATTAAATTTATTATAACTTCCAAGAAATCAATGAAAGAATCACTAAAGCCTTTGAATTTGCTAAAACTATTAATTCTAGAGAAATACTTGTTGGATAAAGATAGACTAACTATTAGAAAGATATATAAGCTGTTTTTAAAGAGTTTTAACCTTATTTTAAACTATGGACAATTGCATGAGAATTCCATGATAAGCACCCTATTTGAATGAAAGGTTATTTGAAAGAACTAGACAGAGAAAAAATCAAGACTCAAGTTTAGGAAAGTTATAGTGATCTCAATAGGCTTGAAAAAGCTATATTTAGAGGATATGCTCCTCCTCTTAAAGTAACTAAGGATTTAATGACTAAAATAGAAGCTTTCAAACCTTACATTCCTTTAATCTATGATCTTAAAAATCCAGGTATGAAAGAAAGAAACTGGGAGTAGTTCACTTAAATAACAGGCATAACTTTACCTCCAGAACTAGCTATTTCTCTTCAAGAACTGTTAGATAAAAAAATTTATAATTATAAAGAATAGATTTCAGAGCTTTCAGATAAAGCAAGTAGAGAATTAGCTTTAGAAAATGCCCTATAAAAAATGAAAAAAGAATGGGATAATACTAAATTTACTGTTGCTAAGTTTAAAGATACTGAAGCATTAATTCTAGCTTAAACTGACCCTATTTTTGAATTATTGGATGAGCATATACTTAAAAGTCTTTCAATGTGTAGTAGTCCTTTTATTGCTTTTATGGCTGAGGAGATGAATAAATGAAAAGATTCGTTAGTTAAGATTTAAGATATCCTAGATGAATGGCTCGTAGTATAAAAGAACTGGCAATACTTATTTCCAATTTTCACTTAGCCTGATATCATTGAATAACTATCTAGCGAAGCAAGAAAATTCTAATAAGTCAATAGTTTTTGGGATTTGCATATGTTAGGTGTTTCTTAAAATCCTAATGTAATGGAAACATGTCTTAGCTAAGGAAAGCTATTAGAAAGCTTCTAGTCCCATACAGAAGCATTGGAACAAATTATAAAGTCTTTAAATGACCATATGAACCAAAAAAGAGAGGCTTTTCCAAGATTTTTCTTCTTATCTAATGATGAACTCATATCAATACTTGCAAACGCTAGAGATCCAAGATCTGTTTAATAGCACATTATAAAATGCTTTGAAGGAATTCAAAGTCTAACCTTTTAATAAGACTTAACTATAACTCACATTAATTCACCTGAAGGAGAGTAAATTTAACTTTAGCAGATCGTGAATCCGCTAGATCCTGAAACGAAATAAGCAAAATTAGTAGAAAAGTGACTGAAATAAGTTGAAATAGTTATAGAAACTACCTTAAGAGAACTTCTAAAATAATCTATAATTGATTATCAATAAAAGCAAAGATATGAGTGATGCAGGTAGTGGCCTGCTTAACTTGTAATAGCAGCATGCACAATATTTTGAACTAGAGAAGTGGAGAAATGCATAGAATAGAATCAATTATAATCTACTCTATAATAATAAGGAGATGACTTGAGCTAATTAGTTAAGCTAGTAAGATCTGATTTGCCCTAGTTGGATAGAATAACTATAGGAACAATGATAATAACAGACGTACATGCAAAAGATGTTACTACAGAATTGGTACAGAAAAAGGTAGATAGTTTATAATCCTTTGATTGGTTGCTTTAGCTTAGGTTTTATTACAGAGAAAATGAACTTTTTATTCGAATGATCAACACTGAACGTACTTATGGATATGAATATCTTGGAAATTAGTAAAGGCTTGTAATTACTCCATTGACTGATAGATGCTACAGAACTCTTATGAGTGCTTTACATCTTAATTTAGGAGGAGCACCTGAAGGACCTGCAGGTACGGGAAAAACAGAAACAACTAAAGATTTAGCAAAAGTAGTAGCTAAAAAATGTGTAGTCTTTAACTGCAGTGACTAGCTTAATATAAGTGCAATGGCTAAGTTTTTTACTGGTCTTGCTTTCTGTGGTGCTTGGGCTTGCTTTGATGAGTTTAATAGAATTGAGTTAGAGGTTCTGAGTGTGATAGCACAGCAAATTTTATAGATATAAACAGCCATTAGAAATAATACTAAGAAAGGAAAGATTCATTTAATGTTTGAAGGTCACAAAATTTTACTAGATGGAACATGCGCTGTTTTCATTACGATGAATCCAACATACGCAGGACGCTAACAACTCCCAGATAACCTAAAAATTCTTTTCAGACCTGTGACAATGATGGTTCCAGATTATGCCATGATCGCTGAAATTTTCCTCTATTCTCTTGGATTCCACCAAGCAAGATAACTTGCAATAAAGTTAACGAACTGCTTAAAATTAGCAAATGAACAGCTTTCAACATAAGTTCACTATGATTATGGAATGAGAGCTATGATTACAATAATAAAAGCAGCAGGGGAAATAGCTAAAATAAATAGCAATGAGCATCAGACAGTTATGAAGGCCATAAGGTAATGTAACAATCCCAAATTTACTAATGAAGATTTAATCTTATTTGAAGGAATCTTAAACGACTTGTTTCCTGGAATTGTTGATTAAACTCCGCGAGCAGTTATTTTGGAGTAATAGATAGAAGAAGTGATTTCTTTAAAGAAGCTAAGACAATCTGAAAATTTTAAACTAAAAGCTATGCAACTTTATGAAAGCCAAAAAGTGAGACATGGTGTAATGATATTAGGACCAAGTATGAGTGGTAAGACTTAAGTAATAAAAGTTTTGTAAGAAGCTATAATGAGAACAAGTATCCTAGAAAAAGAAATGAACCTTTAAATATTAAAATCTCCAAGACTCATCTAGAAGTATATGAAATAGATAAACAAAGTCTAAATTACAATTCTCAATCCTAAATCTGTCACTATCAATTAGCTCTATGGTTATGTTGACTCTGTCACTAACGATTGGGTAGATGGAATTTTAAGTACAACATTCAGAGATTATGCAAATGCTTAAGATGAAAACTTAAAATGGGTAATAATGGACGGACCAGTAGATTCAATTTGGATTGAGAACTTAAATACAGTGCTTGATGATAATAAAAAGCTTTGCTTAAGTAATAGCGAAATCATTAAGCTGCCAAAAACATTAAGCGTTATGTTTGAAGTAGATGATTTGTCTTAAGCAAGTCCTGCTACAATTAGTAGATGTGCAATGATATTCTTGCAAGACGGATCTGTCCTAACATGGGAACATGTTTATTTCTAATGGCTATAAAATTTGCCTATTTTTTTGACAACTGATTCATATAGAAATACCATTACCTAAATTCTAGATTTCTTCTTCCCTAAGATAATGGAGGTCTCAAAAACAATAAAAAAGCCTTTCTATGCACCTAACATCTTTTTGTGCATAAGCTTGCTTAAGCTATTTGAAAGCTTGCTTTTAGGTTAATCAAGCAGGGAAATGTAGATTTAAGAATTGAGGTCATTTTATGAGAAAGAGCATACTAAAAAGTAAAAGGAGAAGCAACTCAAAGAAAAAGAAGTAAAGGAAGATAAAAAAGATTAAGGTTAGCAAAAAGTTTGGAATGCCAATACTCCTTAAGAGAAAGAAAAGAAAAACGTTTTTTCTTAAATTCTCAAGCCAAAAGCTGAAACTGGAGAAAAGAAGTAAGTGGACAATATTGCAACATCATTTTTGAAAAGAGCATTAGAGAACTAGTAAAATGATAACCTCGTTAAAATATTTTTAGCTATAGAAAGTATTGAGGACTTCGAAACTATCAAAGATAGTGATTTAAAACCTCCAGAACTTGTTTTAGAACAATAAGATAAGAAAAATATTCTTGCCCAATTTCTACTTGCTGCGATTTGGACTATTGGAGGTTCTACTAATTAAGAGTAAAGAAAAATTTTCAATTAAAAACTACTTTAGATATACGAGCAATTTTTGGAAGATCATGAAAAAGAAATGGGTGACATCTTAAAATAAGAAGACTTACCTTTAATCTAAAGTATAGACCTTACTTCTTACTACTGAAATGATCAAGAATAAAAATGGTTGAATTGGCGAAATTAGATTGATGACACTACCTTAGAAGAAGTAGATACTGATATATTTATACCAACTGTTGATACTATTTAGTATTCATTTTTACTTAAATCACTAGCATTACATGAGTTTTCAGTATTATTTACAGGAAACACTGGAACAGGAAAATCTGTTCTTATGAAAAAATTTTTAAGCACTAACTTAAACCTTGAAAAATCTGCTTTTTCTTGTTTTACCTTTAGTGCTAAAGTAACAGCAAATAGTACATAAGATTTTATTGATTTCAAATTATCTAAAAGGAAAAAAGGAGTTTATGGTCCAGAATATGGGAAGAAAATGATTATTATGATTGATGATATTAACATGCCAGCTAAAGAAAAGGCAGGAGCACAGCCTCCAATTGAACTTCTTCGCCAATGCATTGATAATGGAGGATGGTATGATAGAAAAACAAATCAATTTAAGAGAATAATGGATTTAACTTGGGTAGCAACAATGTCAATAAGATCCAAAATACCTTATAGATTAAACAGACATTTTAATACAATTGTCATTGATGACTTTAATGATCAAGCTCTTTTCTGTATTTTCAGCAAAATTTTAGAATTAGGACTAAAAGAATATTAGTAGGAAATATAAGACTTTATTTAAACCATCACTGAAGTTTAAATTTAGCTTTACAACAACACTTTACAAAATTTACTTCCTACTCCAGCTAAACCTCACTATCTTTTCAATCTAAGGGATTTTTCGGCTGTAATTTAAGGAGTATTATCATCAAGTCCCTCAGCAATTCCGGAGAAAGGTCATTTAATTTCGCTTTGGGCTCATGAAAATATGAGAGTTTTTAGTGATAGGTTGATAAATGAGGAAGACAGGATAACTTTCTAGAACATTCTAGATAATTTATTGAAGTTTAACTTCAGAAGTAGCTTTTAAGAGAAGTCTCAAGATATCTTCTGCAACTTTAACTCACATTAAGATAGAATTTACCAGTAAGTATAGGATGCCAATAAACTTAAAGAGATCATTGATGATTTCTAGGATATCTATAACTCTATGCCTGATAGGCCTAAGCAGTTACTAGTCTTTTTCAATTATGCTATTTTACATTTAACTAGAATTTCTAGAGTGCTGAGTAATCCTCATGGGCATCTACTTCTTATTGGAATTGGTGGCAGTGGAAGATCAAGTTTAACAAGACTAGCAATTTGTATTTAGGATTAGAAGATGTTTACTGTAGCTGCTAGTAAAAGCTACACATAAAGTGAGTGGCAAGATGATATCAAAGCTATTTTAAATTACGCAGGCATTGAAAACAAGCCTTGCACTTTCTTATTTTCTGATTAGCAAATCTTTGATGAAACCTTACTTGAGAACATTAATAATATTCTAAACTCTGGTGAAGTTCCTAATTTGTATTAAGCAGAAGATATCGAAACTGTATACGTTGGAGTAAAAGATGACGCTTATAAATAAAAAGGGATAAATTCAGATCATGGAAGATGGGACTTTTTTATTAACAGAATAAAGACAAATCTACATATTGCCCTTACGTTTTCTCCAATTGGAGAAGGACTACGTGAAAAACTGAGGACGTTCCCAAGCTTAATAAACTGCTGCTATATAGATTGGTTTACAGAATGACCATAAGATGCACTTTAGCAAGTAGCTAAAAGAATAATTGAAGATAAACAAATAATGTAAGAAGAGTTAAGGCCTAAGATAGCCTAAATTAATGTAATGTTTCATGAAACAACAGCATAACTTGCTAAAGAATATCAAGAAGAAAGAAACAGAAAAGTCTATGTTACTCCAACCAACTTTTTATAGCTGTTTGATGTGTTAAAAGAAATTAGCGAAAAAATGATAGAAGAAGTATAAATATAATTGAAGAAATATAAAGATGGTGTTGTTAAGCTTGATTAAACAAAGGATTTCGTAGAAAAATTAAAGGTAGAATTAGAAAAGAAGCAACCTGATTTAGTTAAGAAAACTAAAGAGACGGAAGAACTTATGAAAAAACTAACAGTAGAGAGAGCAGATGCTGATACTAAAAGATAGATTGTTGACTAAGAAAAAGGAGAAGCAGCTGTTTAGACAGAAATAGCTGAATAAATAAAACGCGAATGCGAGCAAGCTTTATCAATTGCTATTCCTGAACTTGAAGCAGCTCTTAAAGCACTCAAAACATTAAAAAAAGATGATATCATCGAAATTAAATCTTTGCAAAAGCCTCCCGATAATATAAGAATCACTATGGAAGCAGTGGCTATTTTCTGTAAAGAAAAACCCACAAAAGTAACTGATCCAAATGATAAATCTAAAATAACTTATTCATACTGGGAAACTGCTAAAAAAATGGCAAGCAAACCTAAATTTCTGGATAAGCTTTAAAAATATGACCGTGAATCCATTGATATTGAGGTTATAGAAAAAATAAAACCTTATATGAGCAACGATAAATTTGTACCAGAATCAGTTAGAAAAAGTTCCGTCGCTGCAGAAGGATTGTGCAAATGGGTAAGATCAATGTATAACTTTTATTTCGTAAATGAGGAAGTAAAACCAAAGTAAAAAGCATTAGCATAGGCTAAAGAGATATTAGATGCGAAGCTAGCTGCTCTTTAAGAAAAGCTAGACTAACTAGCTCAAGTAGAAGAAGTTATTGCGAATTTATAGAAATAGTATGATGATGAAAATTATGCAAAAAGAGCTCTTTAAATGGAAATTTAGGAAATCTAACTTAAATAGTAAAGAGCTGAGAGTTTGCTATAAAAATTGGGTGGAGAATAAGTAAGATGGACAGAACTTAGCTAAAAGTTATAATAAGATAATAAAAATATAATAGGTGATATACTTATTTCCAGTGCTTTTATCAGTTATCTTGGCCCATATCATACTCCTTATAGATAGAAAATTACTAAAGATTGGGTTTAATTTTTAACATCTTAACAAATACTATGCACTCAAGATTATAATTTTGGTCTAACTATTGGAAACCAATTAAGAATTTAAAATTGGTGCTTATAAGGCCTACCTCAAGAACCATTATCCATTGAAAATGGAGTAATAATGGAATAGAGCTCTAGATATCCCCTAATGATTGATCCTTAAAATCAAGCTAACTAATGGCTTAAAAAGTAAATAGTAAAGAATAATTTGAATCTGGCAGTTTCCAAATAGAATAGTGAAGATTTTATTCATATTATTGAAAATGCTTTGTTCGTGGGGGCTTCTTTAATTATCGAAGGTATTAATGAAGAAATAGACCCAGTCCTTAATCCTATCTTGCTTAAATAGTCCATGATTAAAGAAGGAATATCAGTTATTAAATTTAATCAATCTTTTAGAGAATTCAACAAGAATTTCAAATTGTATTTGACAAGTGGGTTACCAAACCCTCATATCATGCCAGAAGTTAGTACGAAAGTAACAATTTTAAATTTCTGTATTACTCAAGATGGCATGAGAGATTAGCTTTTATCTATTTTGTGCAAAATAGAAGAGCCAAAGGATGAAGAAGATAGGTATAAGTTAATAGTGAGTACTTAGGAATTTAAGATTCGATCAAAAGAAATTGAAGAAAAGATATTGAAGCTTCTTTAAGAAGCAAGTGGAAATATTCTAGATGATGAAATATTAATTAATTCCTTGACTGAGAGTAAAACAGTAGGCGAGGATATAGAATAGAAGTTACTAAGAGCAAAAATTACCGAGAATAGAATAGAAGAAAATAGAAAAAATTACATAAATTTTGCTATTCATGCTAGTATCTTATTTTTCGCTGTTTAAGATTTATAGTATTTAGATCCAATTTACTAGTATTCTTTATAATGGTTCACTTAGTTATACAAAAAAGCTACTTAAGAAGCTCCTAAAGCTGGATCTATTGACAAAAGAGTAGAAAACTTAAAGGAAACATTCAATTATATTTTATACCGTAATGTATGCAGAAGCCTATTTGAATAGGATAAACTTGTATACTCTTTTTTAATGGTTATACGTTTAATGGAAGAGCAAATTGACAACTAAGAATTCAGGTTCTTACTGACTGGAACTATTGGCGTTACTATTAGCGATACAATGGAAAAACCGGAAGAATGGATAGAAAATCAAACTTGGGTCTTAATTCAATCGCTATCTTCACTTCCTGCATTTAATGATTTTGCTAATACCTTTATTAAAGATCTTAATAAATGAAAGGAATTTATAGAATACCAGCACAAAAACTCAGACGAATTTGATGAAATAGTAAAAACTCTTCCAGAAAACTACCATTAGTTAAGTTAACTGTAACAGCTAATTTTAATAAGAGTTATTAAACCTCAAATACTTATAACTGCTATAAGAGGCTTTGTTTCTTCAAAACTTGGAGAGTAGTTTGTTAATCCACCAATTTTAGATATAGAAAGCACATATGGAGATTCAGCTGCTAATATTCCTCTGTTTTTCATTTTAACTCCAGGAAATGATCCTTAAGCAGAAGTATAGAAACTAGCATCAAAAATGAAAAGATTCTTATTCCCAATTTCTTTGGGATAAGGTTAAGGGGAATATGCGCGTAAACTATTAATAGAATGCTTTGATACAGGTGGATGGGTTTTACTATAAAATTGTCATTTATGCTTAAGTTGGATGCCTTAATTAGAGAATATTATTGAGAACCTTGTTGCTGGAGATGAACTAAATAGAGACTAAACTAAGTTTTATGCTAACAAAGAATTTAGAATGTGGTTAAGTTGTGTACCAGTTGAAGGATTTCCAGTTTCAATCTTGCAAAAGAGCATTAAAATGACTATACAAAGCCCTGCAGGAGTAAAATCTAATTTACTACAAGTTTATAAGTCAATTTAATAAAGTGCTCAAGAAACTGAATTCTATAACTCCTGTACCAAGCAGGAAGAATGGAGAAAACTTTTCTTTGGATTATCCTTTTTCCATGCTTTAATACGAGAAAGAAGTAGATTTGGAGCTTTAGGATGAAATAATAAATACGAATTCAATCAATCTGATTTCCAAATATCTTACAGATAACTGTAAGAAATATTAAACTCTTACTAGACTATTCCTTATAATGCCTTAATATATCTAACAGGTGAATGTAATTATGGAGGTAGAGTTACAGATGATTGGGATAGGAGAATTTTGCTTGCTCTTTTAGAAGATTTTTACACTGATAATATTCTATATGAACATTACAGGTTTTGTGAGAACAAGAAGTATTATGTCCCACCTGACAACAAAGATATCAATACTTATATTGAATATATTAACTCTCTACCTTCATAAGACGGACCTGAATTATTTGGATTGAATTTCAATGCAAGTATCACTCTTGCTAGAAATTAAGGAAATAATATTTTGACCTCTTTAATTCTTACTCAAGGAGGATCTAAGGCTAAACTGAACTAGTCCACAATAATCTAGCTAACCTAGGAAATTCAAAAGCAAATAGAAGTAATAGATGAAAGTATGGCAGCTAAAAAATATAACATTTAGTCGTCAGCTCTTAACACAGTTCTCTTACACGAACTTAAAAGATATAACAAACTAATCAATATCTTAAAATCTTCTCTTGATTAGTTGTGCTTAGCTATCTAAGGCTAAATCTTGATGAATCTAGATCTTGAAGAACTTTAGGAATCGCTACTAAATAATTAAGTCCCAAGACTATGGTAAAAGTAAGCTTATCCTAGTAACAAGCCTCTAAGTAACTGGGTGTAGGATTTAGTAAATAGGATATAAATGTTCTAATTATGAATCACTTATAGCCAGCCTCCTGTATTTTGGATAAGCGGATTTTTCTTCACTTAATCGTTTTTAACCGCTATTCTTCAGAATTATAGCAGAAAATACGAAGTTCCAATTGATACTTTGCAATTCGATTTCGAAGTTTTGTCTTAGATATAGTACATTCCTTTAACTAAAGAAAAGGAAGAATCAAATTAGTAAGAATAGGAGTTGGATTAATAAGCTTAAGAAGAAGAAAACTTAAAGAAATAGGAAAAATACTTATAGTCAATTGAGCCTCCTAGTGATGGATGCTTTATTACCGGATTGTTTATAGAGGGAGCCAGATGAAATTTACAAGACGGCTGTATGGATGAAGCACTTCCTAAAATTCTTTATGATAGCATGCCAGTTATATGATTAAAACCAATTGACAAGCAAAAGGCCTAAAAGCAAGAGGAAGCACAGAGTATTAAAAATTAAAAATAGCTATTATAAGAAAAATAAAAGCTTTCTATATATGTGTAAGCTTTAATTTTAGATGTCCTACTTATAAAACTACTTCAAGAGCTGGAGAATTATCTAGTACTGGACACTCTACTAACTTCGTAAGTATTTTTAAATCTTTAGATTTTAAGTGTCAATTTAAAGACTCTAAAGAAAAGTAAACACTGGGTGAAGCGTGGAGTTGCTATGGTTGCTTCGTTAGATCACTGAACATAAACTTATTAATTTTTCATTATAAGACCTTCCTTTTTTATTAATAAGCTTTCTAGAAGTATAAGCATAAGCAAAACAGCTCTAGGTATAAGCTATAACAGCAATATTAATTCTTATATATTAAATATTAAAGAAAGCTTCTAATTCTTCTACTCTCAATTCATAGCAGCAGCTAAAAAATTAAGCTAAATATCTTTATATTAAAATTAAATTAAAGTAGACTACTAATCTTACTAACTAAGTAAGAGTAAGTTATGATAATTAAATTAATAGGAGATTAAGAATTAAAATTAGTAACAGTTTAGATTATACAAATTTCCTATCTTATCTCTGCTTTTATGCTTTAGACGCTTCATTTTTATATTATTTAATCTAAAACTGAAAATAAGAAAGGAATAGCTTTAAGTTAGACTTATATTTAAGTAGTAGTTAATACCACTGATAATATATCAATTTGCATAAAGAGATAAAGTAGACTAGCTATATAGTAATTAGTTAGAGAGATTATGAATAAACTTTTTGCTTTTATTAGATAAATTAGCTTTAACATTTAAATTCCTTGCTTTGTTTTAACTTTAGAGCATTATAGCTAATATTGCCCTTTATGATAATACTTAGGTAGTTTAGATCAAATAACATTCTAATCCTTTCATTTACAGTAGAGTCTTCCTTTCATCTTTCTATTTAGCAGGAAGAGTTGGTAGAGTTCTTTAAATTAGCTTCTATTAATTGATCAGGCTTAAATTAATTGCTTCGAAGGTTCTAGGTAAAGCGAATTAGAAGATGCTATGAAATTTATAGTGATTATATAAAAATAGCAGCCTAAATATAAGAAAGCTTCATTAAGTGAATAGCCCATAGTTACTAATATAATTAATGTCTATCTTACTATAATATTACACCTATTTATATGCTGCATTACTAATAAAATGCTCATTGATTTAAGTAATACAAAGTATTAGACTAATAGCTTAGAATATATAGCCATAAATTTGTAAAGGGTAATCATTATAGTACTGATTAACCTTATGCATATTATAATATATTTATTAGCTAACATCTATACTTGTATTATCAGCTCTATTAGCATCTTACTATCTTAAGAATCACAACATCATTCTACCTACTCTAGTCATCTATTTAATATGTAATAACTAAGAGGGTATGAAGCTGTCATAGTTAGGTAAAATAGAAATGAAGTAACGTTTAAATTGTTAAAATGAAGATAAAGTATAAGCATATCTCAAAATAACTTTAAAGGCTTTATTTAAATAAGTTATTTTAAAGCATATTTATGGATTTCAAATCAAGAGAACTTTAAGGATTTGAAAAGCTTAAAGACTTCGAAGTTTTTTAAATGAACGAATAGTATCTTAACGAACGCTTTGGCTATAAGTAAGTTTAGAAAATACCGAAAAATTTAGTTGAGCAAAAGACATCTTCATAGATAATTTACACTGACAGAACATTAGATTAAGAAATCCCTATGACTACTCGAGATTTTACGACTTTTTAATCTTAGAAACGCTGTATGACTTTAGAAAAGCCATTTATAACGGATAGAGGTGAAACCCCAAGTGGAAGACTTACAAAAAGCAAGGAATAGAGGTCATAAAACTTGTCAGCAAAAGTTAAAACTAACCAATCAAAATTAAGACCTCTAATTGCAGCTTCTAGATAGGGAACTTTAAAAGGAGACAAGAAAGCTTTGCAGTTACTTGTTTAAAACTAAAGAAATTTCAAGTTAAAGTCTACCCCAATAACGTTTACTAATCAATAAACTTTAAAAGTAGAATAAAAAGATAAGCAAAAAACTTGCGAAAATCTATCTTAAAATTAGCTTGGAAAATCATAATTCTTTCCTCTAGAATTATTCGATCCTCAGCCAGACTCACCTTAGACTCTTCAATTATTGTCTAATGGACCACAGAAGGGATATTCAAGATGGTACTTTACAGATGGAAAAATGGAGTGATAAAAATGTACGATTCTGAGTTATAACTATTCCACTAAAAGATATCTAATCCAATGAGATAATAACAACAACTAGAAATACGTCAGCAGATTAAATTTAATGTTTATTGAAGAAAATAAAAAGGAAATTGAAGAAAGATGGAAAGAGGCTAATACAAGAAGAGAGAGCATAGTAGGCTAAATAAGATTTGCTGGTAGAATGCAGCTAGCAATAGAAAACGATACACGAGAAATATCCATTCCAGAAAAGCGATTTTTAAACATAAAATTTAAAATAGGAAACTATTATACTGACAATTCAAAAATGATGGAGTAGCTTAGTCAAGAAGCTAAAGAGCATTACATACTAAACTCTTATAAATTCTATTTCGACTCTAGTAAAGCAAGAGATAATGAAGCTGTTTCTAATTTAGAAAGGAAGAACTTAGAACTTTTCCGTAGATAGCAAATCAGAGAAGAAATTAATTATGGAAAGTGGTTTACCAATGAAAAATATAGAATAAACATAAGCTCTTTTGAGAAAAGTTTCATAATGAAAGAAGACTTGCAATGCAGAACTCTACTTCCTATTCTCCTTGCTTAACAAGAATTACTAAACCAATATCTATACTAAGTGCTAGATGACTTACTTGTAGATAAAAAGATTCAACTATTAGCGGGATTCATTCTATCAGTAAAAGCTGGCTTTAAAAAGTAAATTTAGCAAATAGCTTTGATAATAAAGCGCATTTAAGTGACAATAGATAAGTATTTGAAGATAGAGATTCAAAATAGTAATGCAGAATTAGTATACAACAGGTATAAGCGATTAATGAAGATTTGCAATATTTTTATAGATAATTTACTTATGATCAACATTCAAAACTCTGTATAAAGGCTCAAAAATAACATTCTTAAATATCACTGGCAGCTTCCGCTATTCGAGCCTTTAAATCTAACCGATCAGCAAGCGATGAGAAGAACTAAACAGAAGACTAAGCTGTTTGTTTAGCATGATCCTCCATTAATATTTGCAGACTTTGAAGACAATATATATAAATAGCTTCTTGCTAACACTAAAGAAATGTTTGATAATATTTTAAGTGGAGAAGCAGGAATCTGAAGTGAGCTAGACCCTCAAAATAATGTAACGACTCCCTTGATTTAAGTATAAATTTTGAGTAAATGACATATATAGAAGCAAAAAAAGGAAAAGCTAAAATGGAACTTTTACTTATAGAAAATAAGGAAGGTAACGTATTTAGTAGACTTATATAAAACTAACGCTGAAAAGGTTAAGCAATTAGCTTTGGAAGAAAGACACAGTCGAAATTCCAATGGAGATTCTGTTAGAGTTATTTCCTTTAGAAAAATAATGAGCAAAAAAGAAACTAAAAGATTCCAATAGCCAGAATGAGAATAAAGCAATGATAAATTAAAGGAAGACTATTATTATAGTGAGTAATAGAAATAAGCTACTCAAGATATAAGTTAAAAACTAATTATAGAACAAATCAAGGAAGTTAAATAGTTTGATAGACATATTTAACATTTCATTAATAAGCAAGAAAAAATTAAATCTGACCAAAAGAACAAGAAAGATCAGGCTTCTGAGAAAATAGAAGAAGATAACTAAAGAGTTAAGCACAAACCATAAAGAAGCGAAATCTTGCTAAGTAGAAAATAGTCTAAATTAAATGGATCATTGTCAAAGAACTTGTTTGATAGAAAAGAAATAAATAAAGAATCTGAAAAGCAAGAATTTTAAGAAAGTTTTTAATAGCCCAAATAAAAGGAAAATGAAGAGCTTAAATATAAAAACGTAACTAAAGACATTTATAAGCATTTTTAAGATGAGAAAGATGCGAAAGTTATTTTTGTTCCAGAATTAAGCTAAATAGAATTCGAATTTAAAGAGCTTATAAAGGAACCTCTCAAAAAACTATAGAATCTTAAAAAAATTAGCTTAACTCCTTTAGAAATTCTAATCGGTTCGGTAGATGAACTTGATATTCCTTAGTAATAGCAAAATAAATTTAGTGTCTGCAATGCGAAAAGTTAATTTACTTAGTTTTTAGAAGAAATAGATACACTTTTAATCCAGAATTTTTAGCCTCTATATTCCCTTATTACAATTATAAGATCCTTTGACTATATCCTAGAATATTAAAAAGAAAACCTAATAGAAAGGCTATTTTAATACCATTAAGCAGACTACAAAGGGTTATGCTAGGAAATGAAAATAATAAAGCAGGATTAAATGTTTGTTCGCAAGCATATTCCTAATTAGATATCTATTGGAATGTTTCAAATTGACCTTTCTATGATTAAGAAGGACTTAGACTCATAAGCTGAAAATTTAATCTTAACAATACTTGATTCTATTAAAGATGTACTTGACTTTGTTCTTAAAGAGAGCGAAGAGAAGTATAAATACATTATTAGGAAGTTAGAAACTGAGCCTTAAGATGATATAGAGCAGTTTGTAGAGTTGAAAGAATATATCTCTTAAGACAAGGATATAGAAGATTTTGCAATCATAAAGGAAGATCTAAACGACTGCCAACATATTTTCAGTATATTCGAAGAATTTCAGTATAAAGTGGAGAAAGTATTTGATAT
This sequence comes from Loxodes magnus, assembly GCA_946699065.1. Lineage (NCBI taxonomy): Eukaryota > Ciliophora > Karyorelictea > Loxodida > Loxodidae > Loxodes > Loxodes magnus. The sequence continues at coordinate 1,166,789 of CAMPDV010000020.1, read as the reverse complement.
ATTTTGCATCTATAAATGGGAAACCATCCTATATAAGGTTAGGTAGCATAGCTTCGATAGACTTTAATAACTAGCTCCTTTCTACACCAAGCAAGTGAAAAGCTAAATATCCAACTTAAAGCAGGAAATTTCCTAGAAAGAAATTGATATCTAATAATTTGAAAGCTTTATTGATGTTTCGCATCCAAGTCTTTATGCTGCAGAAGCTGGTGGAATTATTTAAGAACTTATAAGCTTTAAAGAAAGAGCTACTTTATACAATAGGTAAGAACAGTTACTAGGATTTAAGCAAACTGATTTCACTAATCTAAATAATCTAGAGGCTGATTTTTAGAAATATTATGATTTATGGTCATTTGCTGATAATTGGGGGAAGTCTTTGGAAAAATGGAAATCTTAGCCATTTTATCAAATAGTGCCAGAGGAAGTTTCAGCTAGTATAGCGTTTGGTTATAATCTACTAAATGATCTAGATGATTAGTTTATGAGGGTGACATAAATATCTAGTGTACTTACTTATTACAGGCAATAGCTAAACAATTTCGAAAAGTTCTTGCCGATAATACTTAAACTAAGAAACGATGCAATAAAGCCTTATCACTGAAAAAAAATATTTAAAAAGATTGAAGAAAGTGAAGTATTAGCTCTAACTTTAGCAAAAGAACACTAGAACTTAGACAATAGCTAAAGCGGTACTCTACCAAAGGAACAGAATTCAAGTGAATTATAGAAAAGTTAAAGTAAGACTTAAAATATCATTGAATAAGAGTCTTCTTATGAAGAGGAATACTCTGATGAAGATGAAAGCAATAAGTCTGAGTTTGAGGAAATCACTTTAGACAAATTAATTTAGAAGTAGACAATTCTATAGCACCTAGCTTTCATAGATTATATAGCTATTATAGCTTAACACGAGCAAAAGATTGACTGGGCAGCTTAACAAATAAGGAAATCTTTAGAAAATTTATCAATCGACATGGATGAGTATGACTAAGAATTGGGTTGCTTCATAATGAAAAATGGAGTTTATTTGACAAATATCTTTTAAGAATACAAAGTGAATATTAAAAGCATGCTGTAGAATACGAGATACGTGAGAAGACTTAAAAATAAAGTGAATTTCCTCTACATAAACGTAAAAATAATCAAAATGATAATTTAAGAAACTCTAAAGATGTAAGAAACTTGACTTTAGCTCTTTCCCTTTTTTAGTCTTATTGCAATTAGATAGCAACTAGAGATTGATTAATTAGCTCTTTGGGATAACTTCCATGGCAGTTTTAAGAGTATTATGAACAACTTCAACAACTAAAAAGGAAATTTCTATTACTAGTTCAAAGAAGTTATACGTAGCTATTATAAAAATATTTAAACTACCAAGTAAAACCCTAAAATTGATAAAACCTATATCCAGGAATTTAAAATTACTGCTCTTAAAAATTTGGAAGAAAATAACCTGCTAGCAGAAAAGCTGAAAAAAGAATTGAATATATTTTTGGATAAAAAGAGAGAAAAATGCATTGAGCTCTATTTATTTTCCAATGAGTTACTATTTCTATTCTTTCTACATAGACCTGATTCTCATCTATGGCCAGTTAAAGAAGTATTTCCAGGCTTTTAAAGTATTATAGTTCGACATAATTAGATTAGTTATGTAAATGAAATGGCTCTCAGTAAATAAATTAGACTTTTAAACGAAATAGGAGATTATTGCACTAAAGAGGTAATTTTGGAAAAACTGATCAAAGAATAGAAAAAAACTTTGAAAAACTATATCCGATCAATTTTAAAAAGCTGAGTTTCACAGGATTAGTATTAAGATATCTCATTAGCAGTTCACAACTTTTAACCTCATTTCATCGCTCATTAAATTAGATTCTTCTAAGATCTAGAATATATAGTCTACAACTATTAAATCTACAAAGAAAACTAGTCTTTTGTTATACTAAAGGCTAACTTATAATAAATGATTTAGGAAATGATCAGCTTATGCTAAAGAAGATTTTGGAAACAAAATGAACTAAAATACAAAAAATGCAAATAGGAAGACTTAGTTTTTAATAGGAATATGTATTAGTAATGAATAACGCTTTGTCTATGGAATTTAGACATAGTTAACTCTTTTATGGAAGATAAAAACATTAGCTTAGATAGCTTCAAGTATTAAATATTGCCTAAGCTAAAGATATGCTTTGAATCTGATAATGTAAAATGTGAAGAAGATGAAAAAATTTCTTAGTTTTTTGGAGTGAAATTTAATGAAATTCCTTTTTAAAAATTTGATATTTTTGATATAGTATGTCAATGTCTATTCTACAAGATTAATTATGGCTTTGAATTTTTACCCTAAGACAGTCAGGTAAAATGTATGACTTACCAAACTGAAAAAATATTATTCAATACCTTAGTTGCTTTTAGGAATCATGTGGGGCTTTTCTTATATGGAAATGAAGGAAAAACTTCTTCTATAGAAGCTTGTGCAATATTTTGCGGGAAATAACTATCAATATGGGACTGTAGGATTTAGCCAGACTATTCATTGTTTTAAAGACTGCTATAGTTTGTAATAAGTGGAAATTACTGGTTTTTGTTTGATAATGTTGAAAATTTAGGCGCTTAAATGACTAGCATACTAAGCTAAACTATCTTTATGCTTCATTCTGCTTTAGTTTCGGATTAAGGTAAAGGAATGGTATATGTAGGAGAAACCTTACATAAGGTAAACTAGTGCAATATTTTCATAACAGCCAAAAAAAGCAATAAAATTAAAACTAACTTAGCTTTCAAGTTCAGAGAGATAGGATTTCTTTAACCAAACATTGAAGTAATTCTGAGGAATTAACTTATTTGCTTAGGTCTTTCCAACCCAGAGCAGGTTTCAACTAAAATTATTACCTGCTTAAAAATACTGCAGAATAACTTCTAAGTTCTATTTCTAAACCAAGATATCAAAAATGATAAAACCATAAAGGAAATAAAAAGTACTCTAAACATAGGATCAATAAGCAGATTTATTAATATGATTTTGCAATAAATTCAAAAGACTATCGATAAGTCTAATTTTTAAATAGAGGATGATGAGCAATTAGTTGCCAATATTATAAGAAGACTTATCATTCCTAAAATCTCTGATTTGGAAATCCAATCATTAGACTCAATAATAAGTAGCGTTTTCTAGAAATAATATATAGACAAATTGACATGGTATAAATAAATTAAGATTTAGATATTTAAAATCTTTTCTTAGATGAAGCTAGAAGCAACTGACTAAATCATAGAGAAAGCTAGTCTTTTAGTTAAATTCTTGAAAAATTCTAAACTACCAATTTGTGTCATAGGTCCTACTGGTTGTGGAAAGACTTCTTTAATAAAAGCAGTAGCGAAATACATGTGCAATATAGTTTATGTTGAGAATTTTAATGTTCATGTTATCTTTTCTAAATTAGGCTCTTCCATTATGGGGCAAGATTTGCAATCTGGTATCTCTAACATTTTGCTTTAGATAAATAATTCATACATTGATTATTTAGAAAAATGAGGAGAAGAAGAACGACCGAGCAGTAAATCTTCTGATTAAAGTGATTCTATGCTAAGAGGATGGCGTGAATATCTATGAAGCTGCTCCTTTAGTGTAGAAGATATTTAAGACATACACGAAGAGATTAAGCTTGTTTCTGACACTTTTATATCCTATAATGATTGGTTTTTATTTCAAAAATATGATCCATGGCTTGATACATTAATTACTATACTTGATAGCTAGCAGCTTATATTGAGTAATGGAACTAAGCAGTTAATTAAGGGAAATTCAAAATTTATTTTTGAAGTTGAAAGCCTTAAAGATTTAAGTCCTGCCTTTTTGGATCGGGTTGGTGTTTGCTCAATTAAGCAAGAATACGATTCAAAAGTAATTCTCTAAAAATAAATGCAAAAGCTACCAACTTAGCTACATCAAGCAAAGAGTATAATAGCAAACTGCTTTTAGACTTACTTCGAACCCTTATGGAAGTATATAGAAGATAATAACTTCATCAAAAAGGAAATGGATTTGCAAGAAACCATCAAAAACATCATTATTTTAATAAAAGTTGGCTGCTAGAGCCATATGGAGCAAATTACTAGAATAGAAAGCATTTAGCAGAAATATTTGTTCACTCCTTAGCTTAATAAAAATTTTGAAGTTAGTTAGATTCGAAAATTCTAGAACTCCCTTATCTCTCCAACTCAGCACCAAAAAATCTTCTATGAAAGCTAATCATGCAAATCGACTTTTGGATAGTAGTCTCTTATAGTGGGAGAAAAATCTTAGAATTTATACTTAAACTAAAGTATAAACCAAGAATAGTAAAGATATAATAGAGGAACTTTAAAACTAATTTACGATCCTTCTAGTGTTAGAGCTACCATCAAAAATATTGATTAGGCACTCTTTATGTTTTCTTAGTTCCAGAAAAAAAATTCTATTATTTCTCCTTTCAATGATAATCAAAGTTTATTGGACTTTGTAAAAGAAATTTGCATTTCAAGCATAGCATAAGGTATTATTAATAGCGCTAAGGAAATTCACTTAAAGAAAATAAGTGAGTTTGCAAAAAGCATAATTGAGATTAAAGGAGGAGACATTTTGACACACTATTTTGATATAGAAAAGAACTCATGGAAACCTTGACAAGTTTTGATTGATAAATAATTAGAAATTTAGAATAAAAGCATTCAGCAAGAAATGTAAGCTTCCATAATAAGCAAGTTTTTCATCAAAGGAGCACTTTAAAATATCGTTAAGGATTAAAAAATGCCTCCAAAGCTTCGTTCCAATATAGGATACAAATAATCAACTGTTCAATAAATTACCTAATAAGCAAGTGAAGCTATTTAGTATAATCCACCTTTGCTTAAGGATATAAAATTCATTTATATTCCTACTTTAATTTCAACAAAGGCACACTATTTTTCATAATAAATAGTAAACTAAAATGAAAGTATTTAGCTTGTAGGGCCATAAAGCTGCAAATCTCTCACCTTTTAGAATTTCTTCAGATCTAAAATACAAGATGAAAACTATGATCTAATTCAAATTTACTTAAACAAGCATACTTCCCTTGAGTGTCTATAATCTATCATAGAATCTAGCTTTGAACGTTAAAATATTGATATTTATGGACCTTGCTAAGGAAGTTTAGCTTATATACTTCTTGAGGATGTACATTTAAATGACTGTGCCACTGAAATAGTAAACTAGTGATGTGAATTTCGAGGATGATATAACCTATCCCTATCTAAATTTCTACTGTTTTAAGATATCTAATGGTGTGCTACATCCAGAAATCTCAAATATTCAAAGTCATTGTGAAGGCACTTTTTTAACTATAGCGTTGAGGTATAGAGTGAAGATAATTTGTTCTAGATATTTAAAGGATACGTGGAAGTTTTAAATGAACTAGAATAAGAAGACGAACTTTATGATGCTCTTATCCAAAAATTAACTAAAATAAGTAGCCATTATAAAAGCGTTAGGTCCATCATTAAAGTGAATTCAAAGATAGAATTGTATCAGTTCCCCTTGGATATTAACAAATACATCTCCATGCTTCAGCAGTTAAATTTGATTGATTGAGGAGATTTACAAACTACTGATATTTCTAAATTCTTTGGAAGTATTTGCAAGAAATTTTTAGATGATTGGACTCCTAAAGCAGAGGCAATTCAAGAATCTGATAATAGTTTCTTAAAATTATAAAAGGAAGTTTGAAACTCAAAATTGGATTAGTTGTCAGGAATTTGGCGCGACTTTGAGAAAGAGATCAACGAAATCGTAGAATTGGAATCTTCCGCATCAGAAATAAGCGAAGCAGAAAGTAATAAAGAAGTAGTCAATCACATATTGTTTGACTACGGCATTATAACGGCTGATGTATAAGAAATAAAGATGCCATAGTATGAACCAGATGTTCAATTATTAGATTCATTTAATTTAGAAGAAGTCTATAAAAAGTTCGTTGAGCAGAACTCTTTATTCCCTAAGCATTTGAATTGCTCTACCTCTACTTTGATTAAGTAGTTCCTGTCCTTTATTCTAGATTTATAAACTCCTAACTAGCATTTAATTGTTATTTCCAAAACCAGATAAAACACTTGCAAGTAACTAATAAAAGCTTGCTGTTCTGCCATTGATTTGAGCTATGTTGGGATAAATCTTAACTATTTAAGCAGTGACATTTAGAATGAACAGACTAAATAGGAGCTGAATAATGTATTTGAGTAGATTGTAATACGAGAGTGCAATAGTGTGCTGTTTATAAACCTGTCCAATATACATCTCTTTAATATGGATTAGGAATCTTTCATTCTCTAAGTTCTCTAAGAAATTAATAACATTATAAGTGGTGGAAGACCTAATTTTTTGATAACTCAAAAGTAGCTAAAGGAATATATCACTTAGTTAAGATCTCAGAGTGATATTTATGAGTCATTTAGACAAGAGCAAATGATGTACTTGTTTTTGAGGAGAATTGCTGAAAAATTGCATATAGTACTCATCCTAGAATCTTAAGAACTTTGCAAAAGTCTATATTAAACTTTCCCTAACGTTTTTTAAAGAAGTCGAGTCGTAAATTGAGAGTATGATAATCATGATATTGGAATAGACTTTTATGTTGAACATTTAGAAGAGGAATCTCAAAAGTAATAAATAAAAGACATGTACAACGTTATGTTCAATATCTATAGAGAGTTTAGTGACTTCTAGTTTGAAGATAACTCTTTTAATTTTATCTGCTTCTATAATACTTTCATTGAAGGATTCAAATAATCCAACGAGTCTAAAAATAGCTTATATTTATAAGCTCTCAATAGAATTACCAATCTTGAAAAGGAAATTCATAACCAGAAAGAGAAAGAGATCTCAATAGAAAAAGAACTTAGCCAGTTATAAGAAAGACTAAAGTAACTAAACAAAGAATGCGAAAAAGACTAGTAAACTCTTAAAGAATTTGAAGAAGAACCTGACAAGTTTTTAAAAAGCTTTTATGCTCCTTATGTTGAATAAAGAAGAGAACTAGAAGACAATATTTTATAAGGCAAAAAGGTATACGAGGAAACTCTAATTCAAATCAGAAGCTCTAATTTTTAGTTCGAATAGTTATACAAATCTAATAAATTTGATGAGCTAACCACCTAAGTAATTTCCTTTATTTGTCCAAGACTACTAGGAAAGCCTCCTCCCAAATCTACAGAAAGATTGGATATTTATGTTAAATAGTAATTAGAAAATATAGTTAAAGATTTCGATGATTTCCTAGATAGAATTTAGCGTGTAAGTGCCAAAAGATGAAACATTACTGAAAAAGAACTAAAATTCTTTACGGAGAAGCCAGAAGCTGTTATTTCTAGATCCCCCCTTATTATTCAAATACTTATCAAACATTTAAATAACTTGATGAATTTACTTCAACGATATTAGCAACAAATTTAGCACGAAACCAAAATAAAAACCAGCGAAGAAGAAATTAGACAATAATATTAGAAAGCAAGAGACGAAAAATTCAAAGATCTATAACTTAAATATGAGTTAAGCTTAAAAGTAAAATCAGAATGCTCATAGTAGATTAATGCTGTTTAAAATGACTTGAAGCACATTTCGAATCTTTTTGCTTAAGCTGAGTTAATGATTCCCTAAATATTAAATTATAAGAAAAGATGATAAAAAATTGCATTAAATCGCACATACGATTACGATAATAAATTCTACATTTTTATCGCTTTTTTCTTAAAGTTTGGTTGTTAACTAGATCTTTAAAGCTAATAAAATCTGCTAACTAAGCTTTTTGATGCCTTCCCTCAATTTAAAATAGGTATGGATCTTTTTGAGAGTATCCAATCATTTCTACTGTTAGATGAACTTTAATATTTTAACTTGAAGACTCAATATTTTGGGATATACGATTGTGGACACATCCATACACTGATATTGCTACTTAAACTAGTGTCATAATGCTAATTATGTTTCCCTTATATAATAGATCCAGGTGACTTTGTAACAAATTATCTAGCTAATAAATATAGAAACTTCAAAATCATTTTATAGAATACTACTATAGATGATAAGTTCTAAGAAAACCTTCACCAAAGCCTTCTGTTAGGAAACATCCTCATTATACAGCAGTTTGATACTCTTCTATTCAAAGCTATAGAACCCTTACTCAAGTTTAGATACCATAATATTATTAGAAAATAAAATGGCGAAGCTCAGCTAGAGGAAATTGTTCTACAGGATAAGAAAATCAAAATTCATAAAAGTTTTAAGCTTTTCCTTATCAGCAAGAATTAGAAAGACCTAACAACTGCTTAATCCTAACTCCTAACTATCTTCAATTTAGATCCTTCTAATAACTAATAAATATGGAACTAAATACTAGTAGAAACCATGCTTTAAATCTTTGATAGAGAAATTCTAGACACAGAATATGATATAATAAAGTCTAGATATAGTGAGTAGAAAGTAGAAAATAAAGAAGATAAAATTATCTTAAAATTCATACTAGCAACTGAAAACCTTCTTTTCAAATCTGATGAGCTTAAACAACTATTCGATCAGCTTCATTAAATGGCTATTTCCTAGTCAAAGTTTATTACAATGAGCAAAAGTGAAATTTTACAAACAAGTGATTTGATTTTAGCTCTCATAACTTAGTTTAAGGATTAAATTGATGACAGCAGTTAGTAGAATTCTCAAGGTCTAAAAGCTACTTGTTCTAATTTGGAAATATTTAAATTAAGATCAATAAGTCAAGTGGAAATTTCCAATAAGCCTTGCAGCTTCAAGGACTATTTAGAATATTACTCTCCTATATTAAATTTGCTGTTCAAACTTTATTAAACAATGCTTTAGTTATCTCCATTTTAAGAATATGATACCAGTGCTCTTTCCTCTTTTAGGAATAAAGTAAGATGCGTTATTGAAGAGTATATTTGGTGGAATAAGCAGCAATTAAGCTTCTAAAAGATAAACTAGATTGTGCAAAGTTTAGTGTACAGAATGTATTATAGGATCTCTTCAGGAATGACTAAGAAGCTAAAGCTGCTATTTGGATTAGTTTTTGCTTTCAAATAAATTCAAAGTTAGAGCGATATGTGTGAAGTAATCATCAAAACAATCAAAGAAATTCCACCCTTCAGCTTTTATAACTTTGAGTCAGATGAAATTACGCAAAAGCATTTTCAAACATAGAATGATCTATAAACAGAGAAAAAAGCTAGCTTTGGATGTTTTAATTTTTCAGAACAAAGAACATATAGAAGAAGGAATACAGTGCTAAACATAATAAGCCCTAGAAAATCCAGTATTTAGCAGAATGCAATACAGAGAACCAAAACTAGCTTTAATATTTATGACACGTAGCAAGAATTAGTTAACATTAAGTAAAACGTTAACTAGGCTAAAAATTAATTTTTGTTCTAGGTTCAAATAATGTAGCAAATAATTCCTGAACTATAAAGCTATGACTTTAAGAATAACATTTAAAATGATTCAAAGTCATGGAAAATGTTTTTAAATTAAGAAGTTTTCACTTCTAACTTTACCTTTCCTGACCCATTCAAAAACTTACATCCTGGTTTGAAGCTCGTAACTTTACATCTGTTTAGAAGTGATTTAGTGGAATCTTACATTCCTTATGTCCTTGAATATATACTTGGGAAAAATTACAACAGTATTCCCATTCCTTTAGTAGAAATGCACTCTGAAGAAAACTGGTAGAATCTAGCAACAATCTGCATATATGAGGACTAATACCCAGTAAATCATATAGATTTAATAGCTCAAAAGAAGAATAAAAAACTGTTTAGATTAAGTGTAAACGCTAGTTTCTTGCTAATTCACCAAATTTGTGATAAATTAATCTCTTCTGGATCATGACTAATTTTAGATAACCTCTAGACTTTAGAAAAAAGTAGAATCCCTGGGTTTATTAAGTTACTAAGAGAAAAACTAATGAAGCTGAATAATAAATCAAGAGGTAAGATATGGGTTACTTGTTAGATTAGCTCATGGAAAATAGAGCTTGATCCTTTACTACTTGAATTTATTTCTGAAAGCCATCTTATGTGCTTTTCAAAACCAGATTCAATGAAGCAATGCGTGCTGAAGCAAATGAGCGCAGTAGATTACGAGATATAAACATCATACGAAGGAATGTGGAAAGAATTATACCTAAAGAAAGCCAACTTTTAGTGCTTATAGAAGTTTAAATAAGATTTTAGCAAATACTTTGAGAAAGTTCTATTTTAAAAGAAGTCTCATTAAGAAAGGATTGACGATATTATAAGATGCTTATCTCAATGCTAGAAATAGTAAAAGGTAGTAACCGAAGTATAATCGTTAAACAAAATTGTGTAGCCAGTAAATGAAACTTCTAAGCTTTAAACTAAAGCTACTTAAGGAAAGTTTCTTTTAAACATCAGTACTGTTAAGAAATTCTCAAAAAAGTCTTCAATTGAATCACCTATTTCAACTTTATTACACCCACAATCTGTTTCATTCAGAAATTCCCCCATTAAGCTCAACTATGCCTTTTCAATAAGTGCACTGATGAATAAATTCAAGTTTGGAATAAATTTGCTATTCGCTTTATAGTCAGTAAGAGTAAACTTTGGAATAAGTGAGAAGTACTACTAAGAGCTGCAGATATTTAAAAATGGTTTGCGTAACTCAGTAAAAGGATAGGATATAGAGATATTTTGCTAAGTTATAAATGATTATCTTACTAAGCATCAGATGCAAATTGAAAAATTAGTAAACTGTTCAGAGTAAATATTCAGTTCCTTTTTCTTCATTGACTAGCAAACTTTGGTATAAACTTCTTTAGAAAGTATTTTCAAGACTTTTATTTTAGAACTGCCAAACAAAATAGAGTATAAGCTAAACTTTGGAAATTCTTTGCATGATATTTTTTACTTTAGCTACTATTTCCCTACAACAGCTAAGCAGAGCTAAATAGTAGAATGCATAAAAAATCAGACAGACATAGATATCAGTGAAGCCTTGTTTGTTCCAATGTTTCTCTACAGAAAGAGGAATTTTCTTTAAAGTAAGGAACTGGTAGATTTGCTTCAATTTCTAGATCCTGCTATATGGATAAACAAGGATCATGACAAAAATACTCCTCATTAAGAAATGAAAAGTGAAGATTAGAAGGAAAATTCAAGCAAAAGTTCGTCAGAGGAAAGCTTTACTAAGAATTAAAACGAATAAGAGCTGATTTAGGAAATAAATGAGTCAAATGAAAATAAATCAGAATCCCTCAATATATCCAACTTCAATAAATATCCAGCTGCTATTCAAAGCATATTAAGTCAATTGCCTTCTAAAATTAATATCATGAAACACTTTACCCTTTTGCAAGCATCTAAGAATTCCATTTAGATAAAGTAGAATGACTTCTAGGAAATAACTAAGATAGCTGAAACTTAATCAGTTTAAAAAATTAAAATTCAAAGGAATAAAAAAAGGTAAAATCAAAGTTTAGAGTTATAAGAATTATCTCCTATAACTACAAACTAAAGCCAAAACCAAAACCAAAACTAAAACCAAAATGAATCTAAATAAATCCAAAAATATTCGTTTTATTAGACTTTTATAGTAAATGAATCGATATAGTTCAATAAGGTTATTAAAAAAATATAGAAACGCATAAAAAGCAGCAATTCGTTAGAAATGGAGCAAATCATGAAAAATCTTTAAAACTTATGTGTTGATAAAAGAATTCTTAGTAAGTAGAATTTATCGAGCAAGTTAGATATTCTTATTCATCAACTTCATAATAGGAGAAAGTATTTACTCTAACTATATGATAATATGGCCAACTAATAGACGATTGAAGCCTTGCTAACTTTCTCCTGCAATTAAAACTTAATATCTTCAGATCTAAAGATATAGCTTAATCTGATCTAAAATCCTTACGAAAGTCTTCAGAGTTTTTTGATGTATTATTCTTTGAAGAATTTTGTGCCTATTATGAAAGTTCAAATAAACTCTTGGCTAGTAGACTAAATTCATGAAAATAGGTAAGTAGACTTGGTTATTAGTGGGTTGAAATTCTAAGGACCAGGCTATTTTGACTAATCTATATGTGAATTAGTTTCTAACTCTGATTAAGATTTGATAGAAGAGAGCATAATGCTTTATTCTGATTTGCCAGAGTTTTACTTAGTGTTTTCTCATGATTCTACTAATTCATGCAATCCATATACCTAAGATACGGAAGTAAATCCACTAGAGTCTCCGAAGAAGCAAATAGTATAGAACTCAAAAATAGACAATGTATATAACTTTAAAATAAGGGATTAGCAGTACGATAACTCCTTCATTATTAATTTACCTAGAAAGAAAGATCCTAACACCACTAAGTAAAGTGTTGTTGTCGGTAATTAGAATAAAAGGGGCTTTAACAAAATGAGTTAGTTTTAAAACATCGCTAAACAAGTAATGATGTAAAGTAGATTCAATGATATTTACGTTCCCTTGGAGATGAATAGGCATTTTAAGTAAAATCAAGTTAGATGGTATTTCAAATTCCAAAGCTAATTACCGCCCGAGTTTTGGTACAAATACAATGTTACAGTTACATCGTTTCAAGTCGATTGATTGTGATTACTCTTAACTTTTAAATTTTTTCTAGTTTGATAATATGTAAAAACATTATGTTTACTAATATTACATACGCATCTAGTTTCTATATTTAAATCTATTATCATTACTTTCACTCAAAGATTATATATTTATACTTATTTAAAATTTATGATTTGGCAAATATTCTTCTCATTCAATTCATCTTCTACTTTCTATTATTTCATATTTAGTTTTGTTACTCCTATTATTTTCTACTTTAAAATTAAAGGATGAAAATGTATAGAAATCTTACTCTTTAAGCATATGCATGATATACCTAAACTTAATTAGACAAATTAGATAGTTTTAATATAATAAGCTAAAATCAAATAGCTTCAAGCATTAAATTTCCAAGATTACACTGATATAATAATTTAAAAGGTAATTGTATTTATTTAATTTGCAAGATATAATAGCATATAATTAACCTCACTATGCTTTAATAATAAAAGTATAAACTTATATTAGATGAGTATATTCACTTAATCAGTTCTGCTACACCTTTAATAATGCATCCTTACTAATAAGTATTTTTATTACTCATTTATAATTTAAAGAACTTATAGATTTTTTCTAAAATGCTTTCTATTAAATTTTTCCTTTTAATTCTAAGATGAAATGCTTGATTTCTTTCTGAGGGTTTTAATTGCTTGACTTTAATAAAATTTTAAATCAAATTGAAGAAATATAAAAGAAAATAGAAAGACAGTTAATTTCTTAAGCTAGGAAAATAGTTTATTATGATACTTCTCATTTAAAGCTAATAATAACTCAGTAAAATTATTATTAAGCTTATTTAATTAGATATTCTAGGCTTATAATATTAATCATAATCTAATTCTAGCAGATTACTCTCTATTTTGGTGTAATTTTAGCTATCATCTTATCATCTTTACTTAAAATCCTTAAGTTCTTTTGATTTCTATGTAACATAAAATTATTATTTAACTAAGATTTTATTATGAATAGATTATTAGAATTATATAGAGTAATTATACTATCAAACTCTTCGTTTATTTATATTTATCCTAAACTTTTATCTCCAGGTAGTTTGCTATTTATCACCTTAGGAAATAAAATTCTTTAATGTTCTTTTTAAAATTAATTAAAGGCTTTTGTTAACATTAGTTAGTAATCCTATATTTGGTTATTTATTGAAAATGATTCTTATTTTGCATCTATACTTCTATCAGAATGTTCTCTTATTTATTTAAAAATTTATATATAAAAGTATTTCAATTCATTAATTCGAGTAAAGTACACTATAAAATCTTACGTTTTTAAGTATATCAGATTTGAAAGCACTTTGCTTTTTTTTAATTTAGCAGCTTTAACTATCTTACTATGATAAAGAGCTGCTTTTTTACATTGATGCTGAGACAATGCTAATAAAGATCTAAAATACCTATAAATTTAATTTAATTGCTAAATAAATATTTATTAGGATTTCTGTTACTTCTTAGTTTAGTTTAAGGATAACATTATTTAGGACTGCTATCTAGACCTCAGTTCTTATTAAATTATTTAATATAAATATATTCTTAATTTGCCTTTTTAAAATTAACTAGAAAGCATTTAAAGCGATTATTATGCTACCTTTATAAAAGATTACTTATTTCTTTAGGAAATAAAAGAGTATTTTTTATATAAAGTTTAAGCTTATAATGCTATCCTTTGAAATAAACTAAATCCTTTGGTAAATATCTAGAATATAAAAGTATGGTGTGTTAAGATATTATTAAATGCTAGATGTAAGCTTATGACTCTTTATCTGCACTTTTTACTAATTCATTTAATAATTACTATCAATCATTCAACTTATTTGCTATTTAAAGAGTCCAAAGACTAAGAAGGGTTACTAGTCTTATAAGCAACTAAATGCTTGCTTTTTTCATCATAATAAAGTATAAGCTAGAATTTAGTTTTATGATAATGATATTTAAGTTAGTCTACATATCAGTTGGTTATCTAATTTGAGTCTAAGCTTGTTTTATTTATACTAATTAAGTTAGCTTGTTATTTAATACTTTGGTAGTGATAAGTATCATTATTAGAATCAACTTGGAGCAGACTAAATTAAATAATACTAAATATCTTCAATAATCACTAGTTAATACCTATTATTCAATTAAGCAGCCATCAATTATTTAACTCTTATAGTAAACACTAAATATTTAAAACGCTTCAATTAATAAGTCTCTTATATACTCTAGAAATATATTAATAATAGTAAAATTGAGTGTTGAAATAAAGAGGAATAGAGTTAATCTAGTAGAGTTTATTAATAAAAATACATTTCTAATATATAGGTATAAGCACTTAATATTCTAGCTATTTATGCTTGCTTGTCTTCTATTCTATTTGCATAATCTCTTTGCTTCTAAACTTGTTCTTATTTATGTCCTTAACTAGCAATAATACGTAAACTAATATTTTTATTGTTCTTTATTATAAAAATATTTAGATATACTGAGCTTTATAACTTCGTTAATAAAAGAAATAAGATAGAGGAATGCTAATATTAGTAGCTAAAGCTTATTTAGGATTATTTAAAGGTATAAGAAAACCCTAAGTAGCAAACTATTTGTATAATAATGAAATAATAGAATAAGCAGATTGATAAAGACTTACATATCAAATAAAACTATAAAAAAGTAGATAAAGTATTGCTCTTTAATCTATTACTTACTATTTATAAATCCTATATTAATAACTTTAAAATACTAAGATCTATTCATTTAATACCATATCATGCTATATGAATTAACTAAGAAAAATATTCTCATAATCAGATTCTGAAGTATAAATTAGATAAAATAGTAGGACAATTAAGGTGTTAGATAACATAAGATATTAATAAATATAGGGTGATATTTATTTTATTAATTACTTGAATAGTAAGGATTATAAAGGAAAAGAGTCTCCATTTTAAAAGTTAGAATTAATGAATTAGTTTATAATTATAAACACTTTTAATGTTCTTAACAGGCTCCCTTTTTGAATAAGGTCATTAACGAGATGTGAAAGAAAAACTTATTACCAAAAATTTTCATTTTTATAAGGACAAATCCTGAAATAATCCTTACATTTCCTCCCCTAATAATATCAAATTTTGACATAAACCTTAAAGCCAAAAAAAGTAAGAATTAGATGAATAAGGAATGAGATAATGGCAAAGCTAGCAATTTTTGCTTAACTAGAAAATAAGTTCTCTAAATAATATCAAAGAATAGAAGCAAAGAATATCATAAAGAACATTGGAGCGAGAAATGCTTTAATTAAAATCAAAGCAAAGAATTTTGATGGCATAGGGAATAAAAACCCAAACCAAGTAGCTGAATCCAGCCTTGGAAGAATCTCTTTAGATGAGTAGAACTTAAAACTTTAAAGACCCTATAAAATGTTATACCAATACTTGGAATAATTATAACTCATTACCTACAAAGACGCTTGACTACTCTTGACCTAAATTTGTTGTACAGAGAGATATTTAAGGAATTCAAAATATTTAAAAAAAAATTAGAAATGACGAAGAAAAAGAATAAAAGAAATTAGACTGAGAAAAGGAATAAAGATCTAAATCTAGAGAATCACTTAGAAAAAGAATTTAATCCAATCAAGATCTTTATAAAAAGTCTGGAATAAGGAAGTCACATTCTTCTCTCTCAACTCGTGCCACTAATCATCCCCAAATAAGAACATAAAATGACTTTATTTATGAAAATCTTTCCAAACCTAAAAACGTGTATAGACCTTAGAATCCATTTCTTGCAAATGAATTTAGAGGCCTGATTCATTCAGATTTTTCAGAAGCAATAAAGACTTCTTAGAACCCTATTTCTTTTAAGTACTTCTAAAATAATTGCTTGCCTGTTCTTAACAGTGTAAGGTCTTCCAATTTTAAACAAGAAGCTTTTCCATTTCCTTAAAAAGTAATAGATCCTAAATTTTCAACTTAAAGTATGTCAGAATTGATAGTTAGGCCATAAACTGCAACTGGAATTTTCAATCATTATGAGAAAGAAAAGAAAGAAAACATGGAAAAGATTATAAGGGAAAAACAGTAAAAGGAAGTAAATAATGCCATGAAGTAACTGGAGGAATTTAATTTGAGATAAGGAGATAAAAAAGGAGGGAGAGTTGGATATCCAAACATCCAGTACAAGGAATTATTAGATATGGCCAGAGTGGGAAGTGAATGGGAAGTTAACAAAAATTGAGAAATACAACTTTTTAATATTATTTGAATTAATACTACAACACTTTCTTCTAAGCTTCATTTCTAACCTTTATAGTAAAGTTCTTTCTCTTAATATTTAAACTATCAATGTAGCGTATTCATAAGCAAGGCAAATTATCTAAATTAAAATTATATAAATATACCTTAACATTTCCTTAATTTATACCTAACTAATATAAGCAAATTGTAATGCTTGCAAGTTAATAATTTTAATAGCTTTATTTCAATATTAAAGCTTATCTTACAATAGATGCTTTCTTATTTCTATTTCAATCTTAGTTTGCATAAGCTAGAATCTTAATTGTGAGATATAATAGCAGCACATTATTTTTTAAGAAAATAAAGGTAGTATAATATATAAGTCTACTTAGAAATTACTTAATAGCACATTAATTAGCCATAGCAAGAATAAAGGATATTAATTATATTTAAAAATGATCTTACTAAGAGAGTATTAAAGATATTAGGCCTAGGATAATTGATACCTACGCTTATGATGGCTTAGATGTATCTAATCATGCAAAAATGCTGAAAGTATAGAAACTTTTATATCTAAAGTAATATAATAATGCATATAGCTATTTTAAAGCCTTTTCTTAATTTACTTAAGTTAGTAACTATTTTAGAAATTTATTATTGTAATATATTAAATTAATAATTTAGCTACAGTAAAGAGAAATCTAGATAGAAATATAACTATAAAGAGCAGATTCATTCAAAGTATAAAGTAGATAGAAATTAATTTGCGACTAACTAATTAAAAGATATTTAAATCCTCTTTATTGATATTAAAGAAGATATTAGAGCCACTAATAGTCTAATTCTTATTTTAATAGTAATTTTATACTAAATCACTATAAAAATCTCCTTACACTAAAAATTAATTTTATAAATTTAGACCAAGCTTATGAAAGAAACGATGAATAATAAAAATTCTAATTATAAAAAATTTAAAGCTACTATGTTTTCTTCTTTCATTGGTAATTGAATGTAATATTACCTACCTTTAGAAATCATATAATAAAAGTTTTCCCTAAATGTATTGTATACTTTTTAGTGTATTAGTACTAAAACTTAATAATGAAATAAAATAAAGGAAAGTATTTGGAATATTAGATTATCTCATTATTATTTAGCAATAGTTTTAGCATTGAATTAAGAATTTATCGTATATTTCAGCAATAAATCCTTAAGACATAAATTATTACCAGTGATTGCCTATCTTTAAAAAAGTTCAAATACTTAGTAATAAAGTATTAAATCAAATGTATTAAGCTACTTAAGCTAAAATATGACTTTTAAATTTTGTAAAGATATCTCCTTATCTTATTTTAAAGATATGAAAATTCAATCTTTAAAACTGAAATTTAATATTTAGAACTAATATTTAAATTAAAAATAAAATTAGAATTTTGAAAATAGAAACTTTAATTTTAAATAGCTATTCTTAGATAAGTTAGGTATAAATAGATTTCCATATTTATCATTGAAGACTATTCATAATATTTTTTCTTTGTAATTAAAATAAATTAGTAGTTCATTCAATATTTATCGGTTAAAGCAAAAATCCATCTAGATACTCGATTAAGAAATATTAAGACTTGCATTTGATTGTAAATTAGATTATCACTTTATTCTTTTCTAAAAGACTATAGAAGGAATATTATAAGCTATAATTGCTATTATCTTATTAAATAGATTTAATGAAGACTTAAATAAAAACTAAAAAAGTATGCTTAGAGAATTCAATTAATTCCAATTTTAAATTAAAAATTAAATATTCAAACTTTACAACATACTGGCTCTTCCTATGACTACTAGATTGATTGTTTTTACATCAAATTATAACTTTACCTAACTCTATCTTTCTCTAAACTTTTTAGCTTTTTAGAATTCTTAGCTTTTACAAGATAAATTGATTCTAGCAAATTTATAAAAGCTTTTTCTACGTTTTCACCTGAAAAAGCGGAAGTTTCTTAAAAATTAATTTTATTTTTTTCTGCTCATTTTTCTGCTTCTTATACTGGAACTTTTCTTTGTTGCTCTAAATCTAGTTTATTTCCAACTAATGTAACAACACAATCTTCATCAGCACTCTACCTTAATTCATTTAATCACATACTGCTATTTTAAAATGTATCGTTATCACAAATATCATAGATTAATAATGCTCCCATTGCTTACCTATAATGTGCCTAAGTTATAGCTCTGTACCTTTCTTGTCCAGCAGTATCCCATATCTAAGTTTTTACTAATTTTCCATTTTAGAGCTGAATTACTTTAGTAGCAAATTCAACTCCTATAGTAGAAATAGCTGGAGTGGGAACTTTATTTTGAGTTCACCGAGACAGAAGACAAGTCTTACCCACACAAGTATCACCTACAAGAATAATTTTAAATAAATAATCATATGCTTCTTAATCGTATTAAGATCTCATGTTTTAATTTTCTATTCAATTTATATGCTTTTACTTTAATTTATTATCTCATAACTATTCTATTTAATTCAATCACTACTTATTTTCTTAGTTTCATCCATTATTACCAGCTATATATCTTATTCTTTTTGTTTAGTGTTACTATTTTCTTCTATTTATTTAAAAGCTTATTATCTTGTCTGTTCAGTTCTTCCTTAGTACTCTAATTTACAAGTTTAATTTTAATGATAATTGTATCAAAATTTATTAGATGACTAAGGTTATTAATTAATTACTATTTAAGCTCTATTTATTTATAGCATCAATAATTAAAGGTTACTCATGCTTTATTTGATGCACTTTTAATTTACTTAGTAGCTTTAATAGCTTATTATTATAGAGTTAATTCATACTCCATTCTTTAAATGCAGAAATTAAAAGAGATATTTAATATAAGATATAATTATTATAGAACATACTTCTATAACTAAAGCTAATGATATAGCTAAGCTTATATTTTATTAGTTTCATTCTAATAATTAGTCTTTAATAATACTAAGCAAATCTAATCTATTTTCTTGTATTTGTTTGAATGATTTTAACTATTCATTTGAATTAGTTAAATAGCATAGATTAATTATTAGCAAAGATCTTCATTAAACTTATTTGATATAGTAAAATAATTTAACTACTATCAGTCATTTTACTTTATGCTTTATTTTTATTGGAACCTTTTATGATTTTATAGTAATAAGCTTTAAGTTTTAACTCTTTGAACTAAGTATAATTAAATAATCTAACTAAGACATTTATCTGCTTAAAAGTATCGCTTAAGTGTAAATTCAGCTTTATTCTCTATTCTAGAAATTAGATATTCTAACTACCAAAAGATCAATAAATAGAAAATAAGTAAATTAAATGTAAGGAAGACAGAAGTTAAGATCTATTAAGAAATATATGCTTTATAACTTATTCGTTTTATATGTTTAACTTTATAAGTGCAAGCAACACTTAATTATGTTCTTTATTTCTAGTATAGCTTGTTACTTTTATTTAATACATAAACTTCATACCTTTCAGAGATTTACAGATACAAAATTAGTTTATTGCTTAAATTAAACTTTACATCTTTCATATAATTATCTGGTAAAAAATAAGCTTTCATCATAAAACTATATTAGTTATTGCACATAACTGTTTCTTCTGTTGTTGCTTTAACTAGCAAATTCCTTAAATAATTATATAAAAATAATAATTATTATTACTATTATTATATAATAAGTATTGCCTTATATGCTCAACATAGATGCTTTATAATATTTATAAGTCTATTTAATTATTATAACTACATGCTTGCAATTATAAATTAAACTATATGATTCTTTATTTCTAACTATGGCTTAGCTTCTATTTCTTCTAGGAAGCATTTTAATCCCTTATTATCTTTTAATTTATCTATAAATTCATTTAATTTGATCAGCTTTATTATCTAAGCTTTATTCTAACTTTATAGTTATTTAAATCTCAAACATTTGGCTTTTCTATTAAGCAAATATGAAATCAAATAGTCTAAAGCTTAAAAGTTAATTTAAAGCTTAATAATGTTTCATAAATAGTAACTTAGATAATCAGTATATCTTGCAAATATAGTTTATTAATAACTACTTATTTACTATTAATTCAATGTGCTAGTTCCAATTAAAAGTTATCTAGCTTTAGCATAATCTCTAAAATATCTAATAAGAATGCTTTTAATAGTACTATGCTGAGATAACTAAAGTCTAAATAATTCCTATTTTAAGATTATTGCGGTAACCATATGTAAACTTATCCCATTTTCTAGTAAAGATTTACATTTCTTATATTTATTGCTAAGATTTAAATTACTTAGGAGATGGTGAGCTTAAAATATAATTCTTCAGTTAAACTGATTAAATAGTAAATTATTAATATAAATTTCATTTAAAGCATTATATAAAGTGAGTGATTGCATATTTAATATAAGTTAACTTTAATTGCAACTGTTTATTTCATCAAATCTACATTCGCCAAATTTCTTCTAAACATCATTCCATAAATTATTTGCTTGTCCTTCTTCAATGTCATTACTTATATTAAAGCTAGCATAGAAATTTTAAGCTCGATAAAAATGGTATTTTGGTAAATAGTTTTTTCCACTTGTAATTAAGTACTTGATTTACTTTTTTATTCTCCTTATTAAGCTTTAATCAATTTTAACTAGCAAATATACTTAATTTTGGTTTTTAATCCATTAATCTAAAGCCTTTTTTATCTTTGAATCGTTTTTATTATTGACGGAAACATTTTCCTACTAAGAGATTATTTTTCTATTACTGTTCATATTAACTGCCTTCTTTAATTGGAAAAAATCCTCTATTGATATTAATTCCATACAGCTTATTTAAATTTGAACTGCTATTTATAATGAATAGACATGATCTGCTTAATATCCTTCTACTTAGCAGGAATGAAATTATGAACTTCTTAGAAATTTTGCCTTCAAATTTTAACGTATAAGAAAATCTTCTTCATGACAGCTTAAAAGCATCTAACTTTATCAAATGCAGCATGCTTACTTATATAACTGAATTACTTTCATCAATATATTGAATGTTAGTTTATCTTCATTTTTAAGCTATATTATTTGATTTTTCAGCCTTTACAACTCCTATGCTTCTAAGCATTAGCTCTAACTTCATTTAGTAATGATTGCTTAATCTTATTATTAATTAGAATCTAGTTCAATTATCAAATTTTTTATTGCTTTTGATCTAATGTTCTAATTAAGATAATCCAGCATTATCTAGGAAATGCACTTTAAGTTACCTTATCTTTATTATTAAGAATCTTAAAGAATCACTAACTACTTATTTTCAAGATCTGTACTCTAAACTTAATTATTCGGTAAGTTTTCTTAACATTATGAGTTTATTTATAAATAAGGATGCTTCAAAAGTTGCTCAATTGAGAGTGCATCAGAATCCAAATTATATTACGTATAAAAACTTGGATATGCAATTAGATTACTTGTCAAAAATTTAATATGTTCATCTTGTTTGCTACTCTCTACTTTGTTTTCTTCTATAATTTCATTTTAGTTTTAGTCAAGATCAAGTAATAATCAGTTTTCATCTATCAAGCATACTTAAGTTTTAAAATTTTAGTTTAAACTACTTTCTACCTTTTCCTCGTTTTCTGGTTTGGCTCTTCATTTTTAGTATAAGGTTTAGATTTTATTTTTTATAGTCTTAAGCTTTTGTTTAATCTTGTTCATTATAAAAGTATTATATCCTTTAATAATATTAAAGCTAATTTATAGTAGATTTATAATTTTAAATCGAAAATAAAGGTTTACATAAATAATTGGAGACGCTTATAAGATAGACAGTAAACGGCTAATATATCTTTATAAAAGAGTTAGGCTTTATAATAAGATTCATTTATTTAATATCAAAAATTAGTTTTACTTATTTCTCTCTTTCATATGCACTATTTACTTTCATAGCTTATGTTTATTATGTTGTTACTTCCTATATCTACTATTTTCTGGTTACTTATTTGTCTTACCAAAACTTTTTAAAGTACTATTGCAACTCCAGGTTTAACTAAGTTTGTAGAATATCTCTCAAAGCAACTTGAATGGAAACTAGCAAAGCAGCTTCCTGTAACGTCACTAATAATTCTGATTACATGGTCTTAACTATTAGTAGAATCTTGAGTATACAATTTTTAATAGTTTGGGTTTATGAGAGACATTTCTCTTATCGATTCAAAGTCCCTAATCTAAATTATAAGCAAACCACTTTTTTTATTCTTTTGCAAATTGGCGATATTAGAGTTCTTAAAGGGAAATTGATTTTATAAGCTAAGTATTAATTATTGATTTTCTAGACTTAATAGTTCTCTTTAAAAGTTATATTGCTATAATATATTTTTATAGTTCTCACTTATTTAAAAGCATTATAAAGGCTTTAAAGGCATTAATATCACCTTGTTTACTTAAAAGTCTTATTGATATTAATTAGCAGAGATTATTTCATTTTATCCTTTTGGTATTTAATTATAGAAATTTAACCCTTCTACTTTATTATTAGCTTAAATGAACGGCATGCTATTCTAACTAAATCCTAGATCCATTTGCTATAAGTAATTAGTTTGATTTTAGTTTTAAATTTGCATATTATTCGTAGAGAACTAGGTTGCTTTTTGATTGACATATTGATTTTAAAGCATCTGCAGCTAATTTCTATTTGCTTCGAATTAAAAATTAGTGAATTTTTCGCAAAAATTGAAAGGAATGCTCTGAGATTTTTTGAAATGGTTAAAAGCATCCTAATGAACTAAATTATTAAATGCAAAGGGTAATGGTTCTTTTAGACCCTAATTATTCTATTAAACAGACAGAATGTTAGTATTCAGTATACTTTGATCTTTATTTAATTCATAATCTATAGAACTTAAATCAGTATAGGTAGATCCTGAGAACTGACTATAGAAAGCTTGGGATTTATCTAAGTTGGTAGAGTTCAATCTGTTTAAGAGTAGTTAGTTTTTATCATTCATATTATAGAGGAAAGATATATAAGCACTTATAAATATTTTAATTAGATCTAAATGATTTACTAAATAGAACATAATTTAAGTCTATTTCCTTCCTCTAAAATGCTGTTAATCTTAAGTCTTTAATTTTGCTATTTTAGAAGCTAAAATATTTAATTAAGGAGATAAAATAAATCATTTCAAAATTATTGTTAGAGTTTAAAGTAGTCTTATGCTACCTTTATTAAGAAAACATTTTAAACCATAATGGAAGTAGTAGAAAAAGCTACAAACTAGTAAGTAAATGAAGGATAAAAACTGAAATCGATTGATTGTTAGCCAGTTCCAACTGTTAAAGGCTCTCAGGTTAACTGACTTAAAATTGAAAGAATGTTGAATAGAAACATTTAGAAATCTAATACTTATGGTTAGCAAAAGGCAAACTACTAAAACTTTAATCAGGATTTCTTAACAGCAAGCTCCTGATGTACAAGAAAAATAAGTGAATAAGACGAAAAATTCAATGAAAAGCATAAATAAAAATCCTAAGTACAAAGTAGACAATTTCCAGATATTTTAGATAGTCCAATTTAAACAAATGCAAGAAAATATCTAGTTCTTAATGAAAATTCAACAAAGGAAGAGCAAAAATAGTGTTTGAAATAAAGGCTAGTTGAATTGAGTCAGAAGTAGAATGAAATTAAATTGAAATAAAAGTAATTAAACTAAGCAATACTTCTTCTATCTTCAAAGACTAATAATGTTCCTGTTATCTAAATTAATAGCCTAAGTAAAATTCTTCAAAATCTTATTCAAAAAGAAAAAATAATTCAGTAAGAAATAAATTAAATAATAGCCACTATGAAGAGTATAAAAGACTAAGAAGAAGGTTAATAATCGAATTAGAAATAAGCCTAAAATTAATAATTTGATTAAAACGAAAGGTAACTCTATTATTTTTATAGATAACAGAAGATTCAAATATTTATCAATGATAATACAAATGCTTTAATCTATATGGTTATGATGATAATAATTACTTTATTCATAATCTTCATTTATGCAGCTTGATAATACTTTTAGATTTTATTTATAGGATTACTTATTTTTATAATTTTTCCTTGTTTTATAAACTCTATAACTAAAACCTATAGCCAAATTTTAAAATAAATTCTATAAAACATTAGTATTTAATACTTAAATATTTGATAAATGCTAACTAATTATGAATTAGATCTTTTTCATTGCTTTGGTTCTTAATTAAAACCTCAGGTATTGCTAATTATTTTATTGTTCTTAAATATTTTAGGAAAGTTTCTATAAATAGAAAATAGTTATAATTTATATATATTTTTAATAAATTTCTCTTTAAAATCCTCTATACATTTTTATGATTATTTACTAAGAATTTAAAGTCAATTTTTTAAGGTTATTTTATATTAACTTAGTTAAAAATTTTAATTTAATTGGATAATTTTATTTAAATAGGGGAGCAATCCTCCAACTGAGATCGTCAAAAATTTAAAACAAGAAAATAATTAGCTAAGAATTATTTAAGAATCTTGGCAGAAACAAGAAGGATAGGACGAGAGGCATTCAAGAAACGCTATAGGTGAAAAATGCCAGATGATTAGTTCTCATGGGGCATCACACTATTCATAACTCTATTGAAAGACAATATTTGTGAGGGAGTGATAGCGCTAGTGTGAGCTTTAATGTAAGATTTTAAAAGCTTAATTTAAAAAGGTGCGCTAAATTGAGGTTTTATGTGCCCTATAATATAAATTTTTTACTAAAAATAGAAAGCTTATAACAAAAATATTAAAAAATATTATCAGAGTAGTAACTCTTCCCATTTAATTTTAAAGGAACTTAAAACTATGCAGCATGAAAACAAAAAACTATCTGAATAACTACAGGAGCTTTGAGGATAAATTTAATGTCTTATCTCCATTATATTTCAGATCAAATAAGAAAACGAATATTTAAAAAGAGAATAAGCAATGGACCTCAGATATATAATAAAAAATGCAAATTGAATAAAATAAGCAGAAGTTAAATTAATTCGCAGAAATAACAGAAAGTTAATTTCTTAGAAACCAGTTTCTCAATTATCCTAAAGATGTTTAGCCAAAGATAGAATCAACATTTAAATATTAGTAATAAAGAATACAAAAATGCTGGCTTTGTTATCTTTGTTATATATCTGGGTACTTTGGGAGAGAATGTCGAAAATTTTTAAGAAATAAAAAGTCAAATGCATGAAGTAATGATAAAGATTCCGAAAACTAATCATTTCGTCGTAAGTAAAAATATTTAGGAGAAAGATATTGGACAAAACGATGCATTGAAGATGATTGATGTAGAGCTAAAAAGATTAAAGGAAATATTTGGCAACAGATTGGATTTAAGTTAAATTCATATTATAAGATCAGGTGAAAAGATTGATAGTAATTTTGATATAATGAGCAAAGAAAAAGGAAGATCATGAAGCCTATTGGAAAGAAAATTATTTTTGAAATTCATAAAATCTATAATGGTGATGATCCTAATAGAAGGTAGTATACTATAATTCATTTTTATTATTATGATTTGACACAAAAAATAAAAAAAAGGAGAAAATAAGCTTAGAATAAATATAAAGAATGAGCTTGATTTTGAAATAAAATTAAAATACATCTTTCTTTATTATTAATTTAAATAATTAAATATATAAATAAATTAACAGACTTCATCGTTAATAGACTTGCCACAAATTAACTATTCTTATTTACTTAAATTCTCTCATTAATCACCCTGTCTTAGTATAATCATTAAATGAAGCATGTAAGTTTCTTTAAATGGGAAGATTCTTCTTTGAATTATATTCAATAATCTTTTAGTAAATACATAAATCTTCCAAAATGAAATTAAAATAAGAATTAAAGATTAAAGTGTACTATAACTATATTGGAAATTTTTAATTAATAAGGACTATTAATTTTCAGTTAATTGGTTAATTTCAGTTTTTATAATTTCAAAATTACTTTTTAATATTTTAATTTCAAAGAATTTTCTTAGTTGCTTCTGTAGAAAATAAAGATTAAATTTTAATATTGTTATTAATATAAATGGATTTTAAACTTAAATAGTTGAATTAAAATAAAGAAATAGTTAATTACAATAGCAAATAGAAAGGAGAGTTTAATAAGGCTAATAACGTTAATAATGTTAAGAATTTCATTAAAAGTTGCTAGAATATTTAAAAAATCATGGTTTTTCGTAGAGAAAAAGTCTTGGCCATCCTTCCTTTTTAGAAGCCTAAAATTAATAAAGTTTAACTTACATCATAAAATAGTTCCTTTACTAATTAGAAAAAGTCTACAATTAATTCTTATTCCCAAGGTCCCTTTTATATAGTAAAGTATCAATCTTAATGCTAAAGTTGCATTTCTTTCAGAACTGCCTGGAAAACATCTCCAACTTTACATTCCTAAATATTAATAAAATACTGTAGAAGTTGAAACCATATAGAAATAAGAATAAGGAGGATATCCATGTGGTACATAAACTCTTATCTTTTAAGATTATTCTTTGACGCTTGTACTTATATTATGAGAATTTTCAAGCTCTTATTAAATTATTTTCTCGCTTTATAGATTAATTGGTTGGTTAGAATTCTAAAGATCTAAGTTTAATCTATTTTGATCTATTTAATTTTAATTATTTTCATAGTTTATTTTAGCTTTCTATTTCTTAGTTTATGTTTCTTCTAGCTAATTATTTTTACGAAGATTTTCTTATGCTGAAAATTATTACTCGAACTGATAATTTGATTTATTAGTTTCAGCATTTCTTTGCATATAGTTTTGCTCTTATTGTTTTAATTTTAAACTCATTTTGAAGTCCTCTTATTATCTCTATTCTTCAATATTTTCTTTTTTTTCCTTTCTTTGCAACATATTTTGCTCACTAAAGTTAAATATATTAATATCTTATTGCTGAGGCGAATCTAACTCTGTATGGTTAGGCTAATTGAAATGTGAAGATTTGCTTTCAATTTATTTCTCTAAAAGCTAGCATTTCTGTACTAAATCCTGAATTATTTTATCCTTTTATGCTTACTTTTACAAATACTTCAAAATTTATTGTTCATTCAAACTTTTAGGGCTAATAACGTCAGCAGTTAACACGGATTCCTGAGTAGATTCAATAGTTTCTAGTATTAATTTATTTTGCTACTTATGTTCGTTCTTTTTACTAATTAGTTACTTTTCTTACTAGCTAATTTATTTCTGACTTATTTAATTTTACTTGGCTTCTTATTCTTATACATCACTTTCATTTAGTAATTTCTCTAAACCATAGTTAGCTTTTTGGTGCTTTAAATTTTGAAGATCTTCATCAAGTTTTTCATTATCTTCTTCATAAAAATTAATTTTTTTGACCGGAAAATGTTCTTATAAAGTTTGCTAGTTTACATTTGTAAACTTAGTTTATTATTTTATTTGAGGTATATTTTTGGATTACATATTTTAATTTGGTTGTTAGATTTATAAATTTTAGAATATGTAACTGCTTTCGTAATCCGATTCAAATTATGTACTTACTAAATTTTATTCTTTAATAGGCATTATTTCACTAATTTAATCATAAGGTAGTATTTAAGATTTCTTGTTTTTACCAACAAATTAGTTCTTTTATTCCCCTTGAACTTAATTAATATTAGGAACGCTTTTGTTTCTTTATATGTTTTCAGAATCTTTCTTTTTGTCATATTGATTGCTTGATTTTTCATCTTCTTTAATGTTTATTTAATTCTAGAAATAGTCATCCTCACCTTATAAATCTAAAGGCTCTTCTTATTAATACAGTTGATGAAATTTTAATCCTTAAAGTTGATTTTAGTCAATGTCTTTTTTAGAAAACTTTTCTTAATCCTTTGATATGAGAAGGTTATCAAACGCTTAAAAGTTTTTTTTATAGTTATCCTATTTCAAAGTGTTTAGTCTGTCTTCAATTTCTGTCACTAAGTGATTTGTAGTTAAACTTTTATGGCTTTTATGTTTAGTATTAAAGTTCTAAGATTTGTTAAGGGGTTTAGTATAGTAATTTTGATTTTCCTTAGTATTTTATAAATTACTAGGATTTTTTGTTTATTATAGTTGCTCTTAGCTTTTTTACGTTTATGAACTTTGAAATAAGATATCTTAATTTTACTTCTAAGGGAGTTGAAGTTTTGCTATTTCTTATGAAATTTATCTTATTCTATTTTTGTTCTTTTGACTCGTTTTCAAGATTTCTCTCTGCTCTTCTTATTTTCTGATTGGCTTTATTTAATAATTAAAGTTCATTTCTTTTAAATCAAAATCTACCTGTTTTAGCTGTATATCAGATAAACTTATAAGAGTTGCTTTTTTAGCTTCATTTAAGATATCTTAGTCGATAGGAAAAAATTATTCGTTTTTATTTTAAATCTCTAAGTAACTTTATAGCTTCTAAACAGCTATTTCAATTTTTTTAATACTATTCTCTATATTTTGAACTTTATCATTGACTTCCTTTTCTTACCTAAACTTATAACTATTAACATTATCAGTACATTCTTAAAATAGAGCTGATAGCTGATCTAATAAATTCTTATACTTTTTATTTATAGCTTTTATGCTTTATTCCACATTTTTACTTATCTAGTTTTGATATGATTGAAGGATTTGCTTTTATTTCAAGTGCTTGTTGAGATTAGATTATAATTGCTCCAATAAGAATTCAGCTATCTAATCGTTTCTCTATTTCAAATGCTTAAGGGACTTCTGCTATGTCAATTCTTTTTTCTGCTATTAGTTTTGCTAAGATTTTGAGGGAGAAACACTGCGTCGATTGTGTTGGATTAAATCTTGCTGGTTAGTGGATTATTACATTTCAAATGCCTTTTTTGTTTATTATAGTTTTTCGAATAATTTTTAGGAATAAGGTTTATTCCCAAATATATCTTAATCATAGTTTTGTTAATCAAAAGTTTGACTAAATTGGTTCTCTATTATCTTTTCTTGAGTTTAGGCCCCATTTTCGTAGAAAGGCATAAAATTCTAACTGATTTACTTTTAATGATGAGAAACAGGTAAGGCTTCTTAATTGTAGTTAAGATCTGATGGATTAATTTGCTATGATTTCAAAACAAGTCTTTATTTGAGTACCTAATTTTTTCAGTTGTTTCTTTGTTCCTATGATGATATGTAATTAGTAGCTTATTTCATTAATTTAGAAATTCTATTATTTATATTAAATTCTTCCCTTTTTCCCTTTATTTTCAACTATTATTTCATTACTAATTACACTCTTATTTCCCTTTCTAAAAATCTTAACCTCTCTCTTTTCTTTATTTTATTAAGCGATATTATGCAATGCTTAACTCTTGAGGGTATATAGTAAAGGACTGTTGACTATAAAAATGAGAAGGCTAAAGCGAAATGATAGTGAACTTATTAAATTTGTTTAAAAGCTAAAGCAGAAAGAGAAGTAGAAAATGAAACTAATGTGCTAGATTAATGAATATAGAGCATGGAATTTAAATGAGTCCTTTAACTTAGTTAAATTAATCATAGTATTGATATAATTCTACCTCTTTATTTAGAAGCAAGATAAGCTATAGCTTTATTTTAGTAACTTTTGTAATTCTTTCTTATTTAAGTTATAAGCAACTTGTTCAACGTTCAAAGTTCGTATTTCCAATCCTATTTTTCTTTAATCTATTTTACAAACTAACCCTTATTTAGTCTAGCTAATTTAAGAAAAGAAGAAAGTATTAAAATAAGCCTGACAGATATAAAAGATAAAAAGAAGAAAAAGATAAAGTTAAATAAGGATATGAAACTAAGATGGATGAACTAAGATGTGTTATATTATAAATTTTAAGATGTGAAGGATATTAAAGTGAATATCTATAGAGATGCCCTGCAGCGTTTATTAATTATTGTATTTTTCTCTATTATTTTAAGATGCAAGCAATTAATTACTTACTTGGAAGGCTAAGATGATTGCATAAATTATTTTACTGCTGATTAGATTATTTGGATTAAAACTAAAAGTAAAACTTAACTAAAAATGGTATAGCAACAAGAAGATATTTAAAAACTATTAGCTACAAAATGTCATATTGGAACAAATAACGTTACAAATGATATGGAGAGATACATTTGGAAAAGAAGAGTAGATGGAATTTATTTATTGGATCTAGGCAAAACTTGGTAAAAATTAATTCTAGCTGCAAGAGTAATTGCAGCTATAGAAAATCCTGAAGATATACTTGTAGTATCAGCCCGTTAATATGGTTAACGTGCAGTTTTGAAATTTTCTCAATATATTGGGTCAAAATATATTGCTGGAAGGTGAACACCTGGCATGCTTACAAATTATATAACGAAAGTATACACAGAGCCAAGATTACTTATAGTAACTGATCCAAGAATAGATTCTTAGGCTTTATTAGAATCTTCTTACATGAATATTCCAACAATAGCTTTCTGTGATTCTGACAGTCCTCTTAGATATGTTGATATTGCTATTCCAGCTAATAACAAAGGAAAATAAAGTATTGGTATGCTGTATTGGCTTTTAGCTAGGGAAATTTAATATTTAAGAGGAACTTTAGAAAGAAGTAAACCATGGGATGTTATGGTAGATTTGTTTTTCTGAAGAGACGTTGAAGTAAAAAAAGAAGCTATAGAAGATGCTGGGCCAGAAATTTAAGAAGAGATAAATGCATAACTTGGAGAAGCTATATAACAAGAATGGGGATAGGATACTGCAGATTGGGGTGCTGAAGAAGCAGGAGATTGGGCTGGAGGATAAGAGCAAGGATGGTGAGAGGTAATAATAAACTAAATGAAATTTTAAATTTTAAATTAATTAAACAAATCTTACTTGAGCTAGATTAAAAGTCTCAATGAGATGTTAACTTAAATATTCAAGAA
The DNA here is from genome assembly GCA_946699065.1 of Loxodes magnus. Taxonomy (NCBI): domain Eukaryota; phylum Ciliophora; class Karyorelictea; order Loxodida; family Loxodidae; genus Loxodes; species Loxodes magnus. The sequence goes on along the minus strand of CAMPDV010000020.1, from coordinate 1,134,956 downwards.
TCCCTAAAATTGTTAATTAATTCAAAAATTTGCATTAATCAAAAATTATCATTAAACTAGCATTTAAGTATTAAGAATTTTAGTCAGGTCATTAATTAAAACTTAGTGTTTTGAGATTAAGTAATCTGTATTAATTTGTACTATGATCGCTTATATTTAAACAAATAAATTTCAATAAGCTTCTATTACAGAATAAATATTGCCCAATAAAATAAAGTTTCTTACTTTTTTAAACTCACTAAAATTTAATAATAGAGTATGGTATAAAATAGATGAAATAATAGCTAAATTAATATTCTGGCTTATGCTTAGTTTATTTATATTTTTGAATAATTCTACGAAATTAATAAGGAATAATTACTTTAGATTCTTACTGATTATAATATTGATCAAAAGCAAAATATTAAAGGTTTAGTAATTTAAAAGAATGATAAAGTAAGGCGTTTATTAAGCCTTTTATATTTGATGCATTGCTAATTATTACTAATTATTATTAATTTCTATTGATATTCTCTAACCTTTATTTATAAGTTTTAACAGATACATTTTCTAAGTTTTGATAGTCTTAAATAAGATTATTTTACTAAATAATTTCAACTTTAATTTAGCCAAAAGGCTAGAAATTTAAATAATAAGTTAGATCATTTTGCAAGCAAAACGTGATAGTTTCAACTTCTAAGGAAAGCAATTTAAAGTGCCTTGAATTGATTTGGTAATTAAATAGTGTTAAGAGCTTAATTAAAATAGGTTAAATTCTAAATTTAAGGAATAAACTAAAATCAATATTACTACTAGGTCAACTAAATGTAAGGAGGTGACTAATTTGAAAGGAAACTCACACTCCTTGTCTTACGCCTGTCAGCACTTTTTAAATTAGAAGGACGAGTTACAATGCTTTCTTTCACTTTTTATCTCTTAAATTCATCGGTCAATGACTATTTTATTAACTTTTTCTTTACTGCATAGTAAATCATTGGAACTAATGGTGGAATTGCAGCTATTAAAGCCACAATTACATATCCTGCTGGGAAGTCTTTGTCGAGTCCAATATCTAAAGGTTCCTTAAATTCTTAAACAATGGAAACAATAAAAGTAGCAGTAATAAGTGGCATACTTATAAATCTAAGAATTATAGTAGTCAAGTTATCTACTTTTTCATTTGTCTAATTCTGCTCTATTAAATTACTTAGATGCCCTATATCATAAAGCCATACAAATCCGTAAATCTCTCATCACACTATTAGTAAAATTGAGTAATGAGATAGATACTTGTCGAAAAAATAAATTATGAAAGTTCCAGATTGAGTACAGAAAATAATTGCAGAGGTAAAGCACAAGAAACCTGTAGCCAAAATGAGGATTTTTCTAGGAATTACCTTTTCTTTTATGACTGCATATCCATTTTCATAAAGTATATACAAAACTGTTTCAAGTGCACCAAATAGAGAGTCTATTCCAAAGCTTATTATCATTAAAACGAATAAAACTGTTCAGAAATGTGGCCACGGCATTTCCAAAGCGCACGATGGGTAAAGAAGAAAGATTAAGATAGGATCTCCTTAATTTTAATTTTGCTCCCAGCTTTTATATTTTCCAATGTTATGCTTATAGATAGAAATGGAGGTAATCGCAGCTATGAGGCTTACTACATAACTTAAAATACTGATAATTATTGCTACTGGTCTTATCTTATGGCCAGATTCTCTGTAACTAGAAAATATAATATTCATGCCAATACCTATTTAATTAGTATATAGAGCTTGATTTACAGCCATACTCCAGGTATCCAATTCTCATAAATCATCTCAATCAGGTATAAAAATTTCTTCCATAGCCTCTGAAAATGAGTCATCAAGAGAAATAGCTCTAATGAAAAAAATGAAAAGAATAATAAAAGGTAATATAGTAGTAACCCATAAGAGCTTCTTAATGGAATTTATTCCTTTTCAATACATCAAGCAGACTATTATTCAGCACAGAAGAAGGCCTAATATTACTTTATATTAAATATGGCCAATTATGGCAGGATCCTTACTTACATCTAAAATGTCTGTCATAAAATAATCCCAATCTTTATCCCATGGTAAAGGGTCTTAGAATGAAGAAAAAAAAAGCGCAAATGAATAAGCCATTGGCATTATATAATAGCACAAAATCCCTAAGCACAAAATCAATTAAGAAACCCCTATTCCTCTAAGTCTAGGATGAATTTCAATCATTGATCGTGTAGGTCCTTTATTCAAAGTTTAACCAATTGCTACTTCGAGATAGAACATAGGAATTGTAATGATAACCATGCAAATTGTAAATTCAATTAAAAAGACTGCTTTTCCATATTTCATAAGATAGTAAGGAAATCTTCAGATCTATCCGAACCCAATTGAATAAGCTATAGTACATAATCAGTATTCAATATTTTTTATCTTTTCGTCTTCCATTTTAAGTTAATACTTTAAATGATAATCTAAATTTAAGCTTTTCACTTCTGCCAACTATAAAAATAAATAATAAATGTAAATTAATAAAATCATAAGCATGCATACTTTAAAAATTTAAGCATGTTTACTACTAATGTCTAACAAACAATCTAATATTCATCTTTTATCCAAAGATCTTTCCTAAAGCATCTTTATACTGAAAAAAGCATAAATAAAATAAAAATAATGATAAATTGAACATAGGCTTTAAATATTTATTTAGATATTAAGAAACAAATTTAATTCCTAAATTTTATCATTCTCTATCAAATAACTTGCAAATCTTCCCTTAAATGATTTCTAAAATAAATGCAGTTTTCACAACTATTGAGAAAATGTATTAATATACTATCTTTAAAATTTGTTTAATGCCTAGCTAAATTTTATAATAAGATGCTTTAAATCTAAATTAGATAAATGAGTGAACATTAAGTACATAGTAATTTCTCTTAAGATAAACTTTTTCTTAGAACTAGTTAGACAAATATTAATATATATTTATTTTCAGTTTAATTTTATTCCAATTACGTTATTCTGCAATAATTCAACAAGCAAATTCTTAACTTTCCGAAATCCATAGAATTTTATTTTTCCTATATAATTCCTTTTAAAATGTTAACTTTCTTTTTAGTGAGATTTTCTAATTCTTTTATTTTAAATATACTAGTATTTAGTCATTGAAACTAAAAACTTATTTTCATGCCTTTAATTTATTGTTAATTTAATAATTCGAAATGGTAAGAAAACTATCTTAGAATATAAATTAGTTAAAGATATTTAAAATAAAAGTAAGCAAGCTAATTAGAAAAATTTAGATAAATAGATGATTTACAAGTTGCTTATAAATATTTATAGTGATTACTCTTATTTATAAGCATGACTATATTTATACAATTCAATAAATTTTAAATAACTGTAATATCATGTAAATAAACATAACCCTTTAGAACCAATTAGCATAAACTAGTTGTATGATCATAATTTAAATATATTATTAAATTTTATTGATTTTACTAATAAATGCACTTCTATCTTTTAAAATAGATAGATAAGTGTTATCACTGTTAATTGAGACTAAGATTAAAAGAATAAAGTAATAGGATAAATAGGAATTAATATCTTAAACAATCTAAACTAATAGAATTATTTATGATTCACTTAGCTGCATGCAAATGAAATTAAAATATAGCTTATATATTGCAGATATCTGCGTCTATTAGAATTTCACATAAATTAAATGATATCCTGCATGTTATTAGTTTGCATTTATTTGATCAATTTATATATTTTGATGACTAAATTAAGTAAAATATTGTAAATCAGCTCAGCACTCTCAAAGCAAAGGCATCTATCAGTTCGGCTAATTTATCAGGAACTTGATGACCTATTAAATGATTGCATCCTTCAATCACATGTATCTATTTTTCTGTAAGATTTGTAAAGCAAGCATAAACTTCATTTAAATCGAGTCTCATTTCAGTCTGTGCTCCAAAAATAAATATCAATTTTTCTTTGTCTACATCTAATTTTAAATTTTAATCTTCTTGCATTCAATTAAAAAACGAGTCGTGAATAAGTCGCATATCTACTTTCCATTTTATTTTAGTATTAGGTTCTTCTTATTCTATAAATTAAAATTTGCTCCAATGTCTAACTAAATGAGCATAATCCTAATTTTCTATTTTACTTGCGAATGCTTCGATTTTAGCATTTGCTTCCTCTTTAGTATCATCAATAAACGTTCCAAGTAATCCTATTATTTCAGTTGTAGCTTAATAAGAAAATTTTCCTGGTGAACCTTCAATGCTAAATAATCCTTATACCATTTCTGGATATTTTCTAGCAAATTCAAATGCAACTCTTGCGCCAAAGCAATATCCACCGACAATAAATTTTTTAATTCCCTGATCTTCTACAAATTTTTTAACATCATCAGCACAATCTGAATAAGTAAATGTGCTTCTAAACTCAGATCTAAAATGACTCCTTAGTTCTAAGCAGTAGCAGTTTAATTTCGAACATTTTAATATTTTAGCGTTAGAAAACGCTGGAGATAGCAGACCACTTATAAATACTATTGTGAAAGGAGAATTATTATCATAGAAGTCAAATCCTAGTACAGCTGGACCTTCCATTTTTGTAGTTCTAATTTTTTAAGTGAAAATATTAAATATTTCATTAATTCTATTTGATTCTTTTCTATATATATTGTTCCACCATTACGTATTTTATCAGTAAATGCTAGTCTAAACTTTCTTATGATTAAATAAATATTGAAGTTGTAATACTTTCTCTTTTCACCTTGTCAAACATATGCGATTTAGCCTTTGATAAAAAATAAAACTTTTGAACTTGAAATTTAAGAGCAGTAGCTATTATTAGTTTGGTTTAATTTATAAGTTACAATAAAGACACTAACTTGCTTTAAGTTTACTTTAAGCTTTTTAATTAATAAATCTATTTTTAGTATACCAACAATCTTAGTTTACAGCTCTTTTATATAAGTATCTTTATAAAAATCATTATAGCATATATTTAATTATTTTTAAAAGGATATCGCATGAAGTTAAGAATCAAGTACTTTTATTTCAGTTTTTAATCAAAATTTATCAAAAAAAGAAGAAAAAACAAGCGAATTTAATGAAAATAGCTAAAGAAGTACAGTCATAGCAATTATAGTTAATAAAAAGTTATTTGTATACCTAAGCTTAAAACTAATTGCATTACAATTTGGTAGTTTTATTATCTTTATAAGTTATAACTAGCAATTGAAACTAAGCTCAATAATATAAGCAATGATCCATTATTAGAATATATAAGCAAATAATAAAAATTAATCTTAATCTATTATCTCTCAATAAATCCTAAATTAGCTTATCATTCATTTTATATTTAGTACTGCTTCTTATAAATCATAAACAATTAGCAGCAAACTTAATAAATAAAATAAAATGAACATACCTTAGAAATTAGAAAATTAGCAAAATAGGATTTCATAGAAATAGCTATTTTAACTTAAATTTATTAAATTTTATAATAATAAAAATACTTTAATTGATTGCTTAACTCTATTTTAAAATAGATTAAATCAATACAAATATATAGCATTAATAAAACATTAAATTGTATATAGTTCAAAGCCTAAAATTTAAGAAAATAGCAATCTAAATATTAGATAACTAAGAAGTAAGCAATTTAATTAAATATAATAGAATAATATTTATAGTATAAAAGTAAATAAAGCAAAAGAACTAATAAATAAACAATCTAGCTACTACAAGAATCATCCTTCTTTATATATTTCCTTAGTTTTATTATTTAATTAAATTTCTAAATTATAAAAATTAATTGAAATCATTCAAAAGATTATTGATAAATTAATAAGAGATTTTAATTTCTAAAATTGCTTAAAAATATATAATGATATCTATTAAGTAAAAATTAATAAATAGCTTAAGATGATATCATTGCTTATTGAAAGTTATTTCAATTTAATGGTTGTATGATGATATAATATAAGTTTATAACAAAATAAAATTTTGATTTCTAGATCTATGTAGGCACTTTGATTAATTATTGCAAACATCAATTTTTTTAATATTTTCAAATTTGAATTTAGTTCTAACAATTAAGAAAATGAATATCTTTTTTTCGCAAAACTTGAGAATATTAATTTACTAGATTTAATTGAGGTTCAAACTATTTATTATAATTATCTCTAAGAAATTTTATGAACAAAAAGCAACTTAAACATGTTAAATTAAAGCATTAACATAAGGCTTTCTATAATTCTTAAACGTATACATTTTAAAATACTAATTTGAGGAGGTTACTTGAATATCTAAAATATTTCTAGAAATATCAAATAATTAATACATTTTCTTAATTTACTCCTAGACTAAATATTATTCGTATTACTTTAGCCTTTCTTTTAAATTATTTTCTAATTAGTTTAATTTTAACTTCTTTATTATATGTAAAAATATAAAGTTCAAATGCCAAATTTAATATATAAAAGCAGAAATTAATTAATATTATAGTTTATTTTACTAAATACTTTCCTCACTGAATATAACTAGGAATATATCTTTTTAATATGCTAATCAATTCTAAGATTGAAAGCTAATAAATATTAGATAAGTAATAAGATAAGACGTAATAGAATTAATTATGTTAGGTTTTGCAGATATTAAATTACAATTTGCAAAACAAATAATTAAAATTTCTCTTTTATTGGCTTCTCCAATGTTTCTTTTAATTCTAAAAATTTGAAGTCAAATTATTTTTAATACTAATCTTCTTATATAAATGTTTTAATTTTATCAAAAAGGGAAAATAAATTTTTATCCATTTTGCTAATCTTTAATTTATTACTCCGATAAATTAAAATAAGTCTAAATAAATTTTGCTTTTAGAAGAATAAGATTTTTTTGATAATACTCTCACTTGTATAAGAATCTCTTGCTATGGACTAGAAAAAACATTTTCATGGTAATTTATAGTTTTAGATTGTTTGGCTGAGATTATTGATATTTAGATTTAAAGTTTTTTTGCTTTTAGGTTTATCATTTTTAAGCTGTTAAATTAAAATTTATACATTTAAAAAGTTAAATTCAATCATTTAATCTTTTATTTGCAATCGATTCTTGTATTTGTATTAAAGAAAATCCAAATTCAGGCAATAAAGTATTAACCTTTTTACTAAAATTAAAAAACTTACTCAACAACAACTCTTTTTGATTCTTCTTCTAGTAATCTATAAGCTGTTCACAAAATTTTAGGATTTACATCACTGTTTTGTTGGATCAATTTTGAATATAAGCACTTTAAATCTTCTTCATGCTAACTTAACCTCTAAGTTAAAATAAGTTTTGATAGAATTTATTAGAATTTACTCCTCAAATTTTAGATTAAATCTTTAAGGCAACCAGTAAAACCATATTAGTGAGTTACTTGCAAAAACTTCATTTATCTCTTTTCAGAAAATTCCTCTTGTTAGGCTCCCATCTCTAAAAATCTATCCAAACTCATGCATTTTATCATTTAGTTATTTATATATCTTATTTCATCTGCATGCTTGCAAAAAACATTTAAGACAGATATAAAAGAGTAAGTTTCAGGAGAAAAATGGAATAAGAGTATTTCAAATTCAGAAAAGGTTATTATTCCGTTATTATCAAGATCTGCTGCACTAAATAAAGCGTAAACATGACTTTTAACTCTTCATTTTGAATCGATGAAAAGCTGTAAAATCTACGTTATGAAAGGTTCTATTTCTATTATTCCACTTTTATTTATTTTTTTTGGATCAGGTTTTTTGTTTTTTTCAATCTAAAAATAAAAAAATTACGAACTTTTTTATTTTCTAAGAGGTTTCTTCAGACACTTGAAGTTTTATATCTGCGAATACTCTAACACATTCTGTTGCTCTTATAGCAGCGACTATTGGAGCTTCTTCATCTTATTCTTTTATATCAACACCAATTAGTTTCCTACAAATAAAAAATTACGCTGTTTATAAATATTCTAATATATCCAAGTAAAATCTTAAATCTTCATGATCTAACTAATCATAAAGTCCTAAAAAGCGAGAAAAATTTGAAACTCTTAAATTTCCTTCAACTTTCCTACAGCCTGCAAGGAACTAAATGAATTTTTATTCTGCAATTCTTTAAATTCCAAATTTATTTTTAAATCTATCATACACAAATTCACACAACTCTTAATTTTTAATATTCGGATTTTCTTTTTCTATTTAAGTTCTTTCTTATAGTAGTTTTGCAATATTCTATATGAGCATTTTCTTTGGCATGAATTATGTAATTTTGTTAACATTTTTACTTTTTATTTTTTGAATTATTGCAAACGAAGGATGAATTTTAGGTTTTTTGATAGCTTTTTTCTAGTTAAAAATAAATTCTTTAGTTATCAATTTATCGTGTTACTTGCCCTTTCTTCTTTTTTAGTTTTTATCTCCTCCTTTATTTGTATCATCATCAGAATAATCCTCAGATGTGTATCCAGTAAAATTATTTTAGCTAGAATTTATAGTTTTATCTCTTCCCATTGATGAATTAAAACCTTTTGATCCAAATTATTTTTCTTACTAAATTCTTTCAAGGAACTTATTCGCTAACACTGATTTAACTGATTTATCCAATTTTTCATCATTTATAATATTTTAAATAAGTAATGGATCAATTTCTTCTTCAAGTATCTATTACAGTTAAGAAAAATTAAGTAAATTAAACTTCATTTTTTTTGCTAGAATCTAATTGAATTATTCTTCCATTCATGGATTTAGTTAATTACCTAAAAATGATTTTATTTAAGTTCAAATTTTATTCTAGAAGCCGGACATTATACTTATATTATTAAAAGTTTGCTTTCTTTACAATTCTTCATCTATTAAAATAGAGTTTTCATCAGAAATATCCAAATTCTGTTATTTTTTTGTATGATCCATTATCTTTTTTATTAACTTACGCTATCCACTTTTAAGAATTTAGTTCCCATTCAATGTTCGCATTTGATTTTGTTAAGATTCTTGAGTCACTACTTCGTTTAAATAATTTTCAGTTCCGTATTAAGCAGTTTCCTTTAGTTGAACGATGAATTAGTCCTAAAAAATAGTTGAATTTTGCTTTGGAAATTCATTCATTGAAGAATTTGCAAATTCAGAGTTATAATGAACAAGACTATTGTAAGCTAAGTATTTCTACTTACTTTGCAATTAGTTATTATCCATTTGATAGATTCAAGAGTAATCTTGATCGACTTACTAACTAGGATCTTATTAAAAGGATTTAGATCTCTGTCGGTAGAATTAATTTATTTTTAATTAAATTTTGGAAGGTAACTTTTTAATAAATTTAAGCAACTGAATCTTATTCAGGTCAGATTTTTGCTACTCTTTTTCATTTTCTTTTGAAAATATTTCTTTAGCTTTGATTTTATTTTTTTCTTTCTTTTCTTAAATTTCTTATGATTCTTCTGTATCTAAATTCTAATTTTTTTTGTTTTTTTTCTTCTTTTATTCTTTGTTCTCTTCCTCTTTTTTTAATTAAGTCTAAATGATTTCTTCCTTTTTTACAGCAACTTCTTTTTCAACCTGGCAAACTTAATAAACAAAATCTTATAACAAAGTTAAAGTTTCTTTCTCTTGCATATGAAAGTAGCTAATTTCAGTATTAGTTTCTTTTTCAGCAAAATCAGGCCTATCTAATTCTTCCTTTTAAATTTCCTGGAACTTTTCAACTTACTAAAGTAAATCTTCATTTTAATTTTCTTCCTTTAATAAAGGATCATTTTCTTCCATAAACTTTATAATTTTTGAAATTGATCTTTTTTTTACCTTTCCACGTACTTTTTGTTTATTATTTTCTTCGTTAACAATCTAAGCTCCTTCTAGCCTTGCTTATAGCAAACGCTTATCTTCTAGAAGCATTATTAATTTTGCTTGAAGGTTCTGATATTAAATCTAAATAACCTTTATTTTTTCTTTGTCTTTTTGGGTAGCAAGGGCCATATTGCTAATTTACTCTTTTAGCTTTTACTTGTCTTAAAGCAATTTAGCGTTTTGTTCCTAGAGTTTCTCAATTTGACTTTTGAGTTCTGTTTGTTCTATCATATTAATAATGCTTTACTATTCAATCTTTTCATTATCTTGCTTTTGAATTACTTATTTTTCCAAATCGTAAGTTTTTATTGATTATGAAAATAGGGTGAAGTATGCATTCCATATTCTTTGCAAAAGTTATCCTCTTGGAATGCATTCTATTGATATTTATCGAATTAGCTCTTGGATAGTAACTTAGTAAAGTACCTAAGCTGTTTAAAAAATTTCGCTTGGGTTTTGTTTCTTTACAAGTAGTTGAGCAAGCATTTCTTCAAGTCAATTAGAAAGAGCTGTTACTTCAAGACGACCTGAAGGGTTGTAGTTTAGTAAGAACTTTTAAGGAAGCTACTAAATAACTGGTTTTAAGAATTCTTTTGGCACTTGCTTCACTTAAGAAATTTCTAGTAAGTGATAAGATTTATAATCTTCCATTAGCTCTTCCAAACTTTTAGGCAGATTAAATGTGGGGTTAGTTTTTCCTCCAAGTGTATCCTAAAGAAATTTTAAATCTTGCTACTATATTATTTGCTACTATTACTTTGTTTTGCTCTTCCCAAATAATTAGTCTAATCTATAAGAAATATCCCTTCTGCTTAAATCATTTTTTATCTCTTATAGCTATGAAGACAACAGCTTCTCGTTAGATTTAGCAGAATTTAATTTCTAGAGCTTTTTAGGTTTAGATAATCTAGTTTAACGTATTCTAAACTCAGTATTTGGAGTAAGTTTGAAGCTTGGTTCGAAATTAAATGTAGGTGATTTAGATGGGGACAAAGGAGCTGATTAATAATGACTACCTGTCATTTCAAAATTGTCTTTTCTCTTAAAAATTTCATTTAACACTTAATCCTCTATTTCTTTATAAGTCTAATCCATGCTTTAAACAGTTTATTTATATTAATTCAATCCTATTTCAATAAGTTAAACCAACTCATTATTTACTACATCTTCTCTTGTTTATGCTATTTAGTTACACTATTGCATATTCTAAAATTATGAAGCAAGTAAAAGGGTTATAAGCTTATTTGCTCAAATATTGAATTATTCTAAGGTATAACGATTAATTGATGGCTCTTAATATATAGAAATAGTGGATTAATTATAGATTAAGAAGATTGTTTGCTAGACTGATTTAAAAATAGAAATAGAGAGTAGATTTCTCTATTTAAATGTTTTAATTCCATTAATTAAACTAGACAAATTTTTGATTTATTCCCCTATAGTAATGTGATATTCAGATACTCCTTCTTAAAAATGATAAGCTAATTATTTAAAAATAGCTTAAAATGTTTATAATTAATTAAGATTAGTTAACTCTGGTCAAGATTAGCTATTACTTCTAATACTTGAGATTCTAATTACAGAAATTAGTCTTAAAATATAAAAAATTTAATAAAATATTATAAAAAGTATCAATTAGCTTTAAATGGATTCAGCTATTTTAAAATTAAAAAGAGTATATATTTTATTTGATATCTCTACAATATTAATCAAGAGTATACATTAAGAGTTTATTTTTCTAAGGTATTAATAAACTCTTTTAGATAATTAATATTTCTTTATTTTATTTAATAAAAATATATAAATTTGTAGATAAAAACTAATAAAATAGATTAAATCAAATAATATTAACCAAATATTAAATAAAGAAAGGAAACATTAATCTAATTGTAATTGTGCTAACTATTTTATTAACTTCTTGCTCTATTTTTAGTTACATTTTTAAATTAGATCTATAAAGTTTAAATTAACTAATACTTTTTTGCTTTTAGCTCTAAAAAGTGAAAAATGTTATAATTTGCATCACTTTAGTCAATTATTAGAACTTCAATATGCACTTGATTATATACCCTTTACAATTTCTTTGAATAAAGCTTTTTAAGTATAGCTACTTTGTTAATTTTCGTTATTAATGAGTAAATAATATATTAAAGGAAGAGGTTGCATAACTATTTACATAATATAGATAAACATTTTAGAAATTATTTTCCATTATAGAGATGAATAACAATTAGAAGATAGTAAAATAATTTGATAGATTAATAAAATAAAATTAGATTTTTAAATATTAAAAGATAAGAAAAATAAATAAATTTAATTAATAGCTATTATTTTATTGCTTTTTTTAATTTAAGTGGTAGAAGTAATAGATAATTTATACATAATTACAAGTTATAATTATGAAAATTAAAATAAACATTAGTTTTCAGATAAAACTTATGATATAAAGAGAAAAGTTTTTATATACTTAGCTTATGAAAGTTTATAACAGGTATAAACTAATATGATCTGAATAATATGCATAATATCTTAGGTTTGTCTTTTATCTTAACAATAAATTAGTAATATAGCAAGTTAAATTAAAAAGTAATGAGGGATTTAAATTTTAAACTGATATAAATTTATTAATTTCTAATTTATTTAATTTATTTGAAATAAGAATTTTATCATTGCTATTAATGTAAAAAGGACCTATTTTAAGTTTCTTTGGCCTTTTATTTTAAGTCTATTTTGTATATGGATAGTGTCCAGTTTGGTAATGTGATTGAAATAACAAAGTTTTAAAGAAAGGATAAGCTTAAAGTCCCTATTGCTATAAACAGGAAGAAAATGCAATTTATATAAACTCAAATCATGCAGCTTCTTAAAACTGCTTCATCAGTGAAGTTTATAACTAAACTTTTAGTGGATTGTATTAGTTGTAGAGTAATTAATATCTATACGGATTTAAATAATGGATAGAATGAAACTACTGCTCTAGATCTGCCAAGATAGATTGATTTAACACTCTTTAGTGTAATGAATATTGCACTGATTAAAGATATACTTAATCAATTTTAGGCAAATGTTCTTGATAAAGCTATTAGATTGATCATCCTCAAAATGTTACTGGTTTAAAAAAGTGGAGTTTTTGTAGCTCGGATAATTAGTGTGCTTCTAATAAATGCTTATGTGTTCCAAATAATAAGGCTTTTGGAAGATGTGCAACAAGCATATATGATTAACCTTATTATGATATGTTTAATCTAGCATGCAAAATTAGAACTGGCTATATTTTGGATAAAGATTGAGATATATGTGTTCTTAGTTTCCTAATAGAAGCAGGGCATCTAATAGAGCATTTAAAACATATTGATCCATAGGATAAAAGTTTAGGTTGCTTAGTTAGTTTTAACGACTTTAATAATGCGTAAAATGCATTTAATTTATTTAACAAGAACTTCAAGTGAATTTTAATGATTTTTATGATTCCAACCATTATACTGTTTTATTAAACTTATTGCGCGGAAAAAGCAGAATGCCTATGAATTTTCTTGAGGCAATATGTTCAGAGAAATTCATAAAGAAGGATGAGAAGAAACGTTATTAATCCTGAATATAGAAGAATTTGAAGAAATATTGTAACATCTTTAACTTTCATTTTTATTTATTAGACGTTAGCTTTAACTCATAACTGAAGATAGCAACTTCATTGATATCCAAATCAAATTTTCATAATAAATAGCAAAAATAAATCACTTATATTATGCATTATATTCTACCTTGATACTAGCTTAATAAGATTTCGGGTAAAACAATTCTTAGTACAAACTTTATAAATAAGTAAAATAAATTAGTTATAAAACTAGGCTATAATTAAATTTAAATTAAGGTACTATTATTTAAATAAAGGAATCTGGTAAGCATCTTATAGCAATTTACTACTAGAAAGAAATTTAAATATTGATAGTGTAAAATAATAAATTTTGGTTATATCTCATTTAGTTTTCAAAACTGTTAATTTATTTTTCATTAATTGTAAGCAAAGTCTAGTTCAATCAACTATTGGCTTATTTTTAAAATGTATTAATTAAATACGACTAACTGAGATAAAAATAAAGCACAGGAATATAAAATAGCTTATATATCCATACTAACAATGATAAGCAATAATTGACTATAATATATACTAACTAGCTCAGCTTTGTCTATTTAAAGCATTATATTTTAAATATCTATTCTTCTTAAACACTCTAAATATTTAATAGTATTTGATCTATCTACTAGTAAGTTATAGATGTCTTTATTTAAAGTTATCTGACTTGTATAATTCAAGAGAAAGGAAAGTGTATTATAATTTAGACTTATGACATAAAGTAAAATAAAATGAGTAAGAGAGAAAGAATATCTAGAAATACTTTAATTAATTTAAAGGTAAAAATTGTTAATATTCTATTATAAATATTATTATACAAATATTTAGTTTATTAGACTGAGTAAGCATACGAAGATATTAAAGAGAAGATAATAAAAGGATATTATGCAATTGCTATTAGGTTTAACTATAAGACTTACTTTTTAATAACTTTACATTTTTAACTAATAATTATTGTTAATATTTTAGACTATATATTTATGACTTTAGTCTAAATTAAAATGATATAGTTTTATAATGATAGCAGTTTCAAGTAATAAATGGAATAATTAGAGTGAAATATATAAGTGATAGATTGGCTTAAAGTATTTAATAAACTTAGCTGAATTAAATTATAGACAAATAATAAAAATAATACACTTGGCAATTAAAGAGTTAACACTTTAATTAATCTAAAATAAATAAAAAGCATACTAAAACATCTTAGCAGTATTTTCATTTATACTAGATATTATGATCAGCTGTATCTAGTAATTTAAGAGTTTATCTACATAGTGAAGGAAAGTGCTTATATATATTTTGTTGATAGTATAAAAGAGAATAGCAGCAATTTGGATAAATAGAGATATAGTGATAGAGAAAAGATTATAAAATAAATAATTTTATATGTTTTAAGGAATTTTTTATTTATAAATATTCAATGTTTTTTGGAGGTGGATTCCCTTTTGGATTTAGTGATTTTGAAGGTGGCTTTCCCGAATAATAGTAAGAGAGCGATGAACCAGTTGATAATACAGGTTATTATGAATTACTGGGAGTAGAGAAAGATGCCACTACTGATTAAATTAAGAAAGCTTTTAAAAAGAAAGCAATTAAAGAACATCCTGACAAAGGAGGAGATCCACAAAAATTTGCAGAACTTTCAATGGTGCACGATGTATTAACTGATGAAAATAAAAGAAAAGTTTACGATAAATATGGAGAAAAAGGCTTAAAGCAAGGACTTGGTAATATGGAAGGAGGTGAAGGAATTGATCTCTTTGATTTACTTTCTGGAAATGTTAACAAACAACAAAAATAGAAAGGAGGATAAAGGAGAACGAAAGATAAAATTTATGCTCTAGGAATTACTTTGGAAGAAGTTTATTTAGGTGCATAAAAAATGATACCTATCACAAAAAGAAAACTTTGTGAAAAATGTTAGGGGAAAGGAGGTATTAATAAAGAAAAATGCACTGACTGTAGAGGTTAAGGGTTAGTAGTAAAAATGTAATAAATAGGTCCTGGAATGTATACTTAAGCAACTGCTCATTGCTCTAGCTGCAAAGGTTAAGGGTCAATTATTTCAGAATAGGATAGATGTGATATGTGTGAAGGAAGAGGAACTAAGGAAGAGCAAAAAGAATTTTAATGTGAAATTGCTTAAGGTACACCAGATGGTTATAGATTTTCATATTATGGAGAATCAGACGAAGCTGAAGATACAATTCCTGGCGATTTGATTGTTGAAGTTCAAGGTAATATTTTACATAGTATAAGAACACGCTCTTTTTAAAAGAAAAGGATTTGATTTAATAATTAAATAAAAACTAAGTTTAGTTGACGCTTTAACTGGTTTCAAAATTTAAATTCCGTTTTTAGATGGAAAATCAAGAGTAATTGCATCAAGTCCTGGTGAAATTATTTAACCAGGTATTCTTTTATTCAGGTGATATTAGAACAATCAAAGAACTTGGATTACCCAAGTTTACAACTCCTTATGAATTTGGAAATTTGTTTGTTCAATTCGATGTTGAATTTCCTTAATTTGGTGTATTTGATGAATAATAGAAAGCATTAATTATTCAATCTTTGCCAGAATCGCCTAATATGTAAATTGAGTTGCCAAATGATCCTAAAGAATTATACCCGACAAAAAATTTCGAGAAAGAAGATATGAATCCATACAAAGCAAGTGCAGGTGGAGAAGCATATGATGAAGATGAATATAATTAGGCAGGTGGTCCTGTTAGATGCGCTCCTCATTGAAAAATTAACTTAAAAAATAAATTAAACTAATAAGTATAAATAATAATTAAGCTATAAAATTCTATCTATTGTACATTTAACCTTCCAAAGTTTTCAGATACTCCTTCAATTATTTGCTTACCACTTTATCCAGATAAGATTTGCTTATTTAGTTGAAGTAAGTATAGGGCTTCTACTAATTATTTTTATTTAGATTGTTTCTTTACTACTTTTAAGCCTCAAAATAATCTTCGTTTATGTATAAAAATGGATTATTTACTGAATAACTTCTTTACTAACCATTTTGTTGTTGCTTCATTATGAATGCATTTTATTTATTGTTTATTAGCAATTCTATTTATGGTTCGTTATTTTCTTATGATTTCTTCAATGTGTCTTATGAAGGATAAGTATTTTGAAAATCTTAATTTATCTAATTACTTTAAAAATTTCCTTAATACAGCTAGGTAAAATTATCTTATCGTTCCTAATAATTTTGATTTCTTAATAATGGTAGTTATAACTTATCTTTTTCTTACAAAGCTATTTAATTGCTTAATATCTGCTAAGAGTTAAAGGATTCATGCAAATTATCTTTAGATTATGTTTCTATGTTCTAGGGAGATTAAGCTTCGCTATCTTAAGAATAAAAATAATCTGCATCTTCAAAAGTAACTTAAGGATCTTCGCTATGATTTCGAATGTTTCTTTATTTATCAGTTCCTTTATTGCTATTTTTCAAAAGCAAAGGAGACCCATAATTTAGAGATTCGTTTTCTTCTATTTAATCTGAAATTTAAGTAAAAGAACTCTCTAGTTTTACTTAATTATCATTATCAAATTACCCTAAGCTTTTTGAGCTGTTTATGTGATTATTTAAAGAATTTTCTTTGAAAATAAATTTGTAAGATTTAGAATATTAATTCTAGGGATTCTATTCATCTTCTTAAAGAAATCAAGATTCTCTTTATAGGTTGCTCTTCTAAGTATCTTCTAATTTTAAAAACTTTAACTCAAAAGATTAGTTTATTTCAGCTGAGCATGAAGATTAATATTCTTTAGATTCGTTTATCAAGCTGGTATTCAAATTTTCTGATTAAATTCCTTCGGTTGATTTTTATTTCTGCAAAGAGTTGTCTACATTAAATTTAGGAGTAGGATTCTCTATAACATCAACATCTACAATTAATCTAAAAGGCTAGAAGTGTTATTTCTAAGATTAAGGCTATTCTTTTTTGCTAACATTTTAATTGTCTTATAAGGAGTTCTAGATACTAATTATTTTCTTTGAAGAAGTGGTCTTCTCCATTTCTGATTCCTCATTCAAGTATTCAGATATAGCAGGCATAGGTAGATCATAATTCTTATCGAAGTTATTTTGCTTTTTCCTATATATTTCACTATCATTTGCCTATTTCTTAAAAAAGTTTTCGTCATTATCAACTAGCATTTTGTCAAGAAAATAAATTTCACTTAAATCAGCCATATAATTCTAAATTGAAACTCCAGGTAAATTTTCCTCAGTGAGAACATATTTATTTTCGTATGCATTTTAATTTAAAGTCTTAGGACTAAGCGTTACTTATAATAAATCTTCATTTTTTTTAGAATCTGTTTAGCAGCACCCCATTTTCTTTACAATAATAAGAATTACATTTATTTAAATTAATTACAATTCTTGCTTTTGCACTTTAAAGTTTGGAAACCTTTCTAACTTTGCTCAAATTTTAAAAAGGCTTTTAATAAAGCTTGAAAAGAAGCTAGAAGTTTAATGATTTAAGTTCAGGAAATATAATAATTACTTAACTTCATCCACCTATCTTAAGTACTCCTTAATTTTATCTTCTTTAATAGCAAGTTGAAATCTAAAATATTGAAGTTGAGTTCGAACAATAATAAATTTGGAATAGTTTAGAAATATGAATTATTGCCTTGACTAAATTTCTGATTATGACTTAATACATTTTACGCTTATTAATTTATAAGATAATTTTATTCATGTGAAGCCTATTTATATATAACTGGATCTTTCTTTTACTAATACCAAACTAATATAAATCTAAAGCTTCGTTGTCTTATTAGTTCGCTTATCGTATACTGCTCCTATTTGCTATTAAATATGTATTATATGGGAAGGGAAATAAAAGGAGTGTAGTTAGTAAAGGAAGGAATAGATGAATAAATTATAATTTAAAAATACTTAATCAAAATTTGCAAATATCTCAATTCTTCTCTTCTTCTATTTCATTTATTGGATTAATCGAAAATCCTCCTACGTCTTACCTCAGTTTCATCACCTGTTTCTTTTTTTTCATAAGAAGGAGAGCTCCCAAAGGTGATGATTCCTAAAATATAAAATACTTACATCCTCACCAGTTTTAACAGAAGGCACGGCTATTCCAGTTGGTCTTGCTTTGGTATTTTGCAATAAATTTGTAAGCTTTTCTTCGATTTCATTGATATCCGTCACTTCTTTTGGAATGGCCAGAATTCTTTCATCTCCACTTATTAGCATTGATTTAAGCTGCTTGCTTTGCTAAGCTGTTACTTTATTCTGTTGCTTGAGATTATATATCACTTGAAGTAATTAGCCTTCAATTGTTTGGATTTATTCTGACATTTTATTAAGGTAAATCTTCAAATTTAATCAAGTACTTTAATATCTTTATTTTCACTTTATGTTCTTAATTACGCTTTAATTAAACTAATATTCTTACTGATTTTCTAATTACCTCACTCTAATAAATTTTGCTTATATTCTACTAAATCATTAGTTTACTCATTAATAATCTATTTGGCTTTTAGTCAGACACTGTATTTAGCTATTATTTTTACTAATAAATGTTGCATTACTACATAATCTAGTTGCTTAAACATTCCATCACGTTTATAACCTCAAAAGATTTAGTTTTAAAGGATTGACTCAAATAATAAACAGAATAAAATACAATATCTCATGTTAAAATAAAGGCTAACTAACTAATTTTGATGAATAAGATTATATAACCTAATTGAGAATAGAGTACAAAGCTAAGCTTAAAGGCTTTTATTTAGTTATTATTTAGCTATTCTTTTTTAATTTTTTATCCGAAATTAACTTTATACTATTCTTGCATTTTATGTCTAATAATCTCTTTATTATTCCTTTACTATATCTTCATCAAATGTTTACTTTACTTATATTGCTATGTACTTAGTCTTTAACTAATTGTCTCAAAGATGTAATCTACACATAAGAGATTAGGATTATTAATAGTAATTGCTTGATATCTATCAATTAATTTTATTTGAAAGTTTCCTTATTAATCTTAAGGTTAGATTGGCTACTATTATTGAAGGCATTCTAGCATAACTAGACTAATAAATTAATTTAATTATTATAATGCTTTGCTAATAAAAATATTAATCTAGACACTAAAATCTACTCAATGGTTTTGTCTTAAAATATTTAAAGGACTTTATAGATTAATTAATTAGATAGAAGCAATAAAAAGAAATTAATTTTATTGCTTTGAAGGTAAAGAAGAGCTTTTTATTATTATTGATTAAAGAATTAGTGTTCATAAATAAATAATAGCATTCAATAATAGAAGATAAGGATAAAAAGGAGATTGGAATAAATAATAAAATTAAGTCCTTTATGCAAGCTAATGCTATATTTCTTCTACAGTTTAATGCTATTATTCAATTTTTGGAGTTTCTAATGGCTCTTCAGCATTTTATTTTTTCTTTTAATAAACAGCAATATAAGGTGATAATTCATGATGATCAAAATGGTAAAGCTGCTAAGACAAATGTCCTCCAGCTATATAATATAGTCTTACGCATCATAATTGTAACAAACTCTTCAAAAGAAATATTTCCATCTTAAAGCAAATCGGCTTCTTAAAGTATATTTCTAATTTCAACTCTAGTACATGGTTATCTCATTTTTTTACAAGCTCTATAAAGATCATCTTCAGTAATAAATCCAGAATTATCCGTATCTAAGTAGCGGAAAGCATTTCAAAGTTTTTCTTCAGTGAAGTATAATTTTTCTGATATGCCAAGAGTTATAAATTCTGAATAATTTATTCTTCCTTAACTTATATATTCTGCTTTCCCAGTAGATTCTAAATAAACTCTTACATTCAATTTTGTTTAGAATGACATCTTTAGTTTACTTGTTCTTAATTTTTGTTTTCTAAATGGCTTCTTACAATTAATCATATGTAAGAAACCCAGTACATTCTTGATCTAAATATTAAAAAGCCTTTTTTAAAGATTCAATTTCCTTATAATCTAATTAATTTACAATGATTCTTATTGCAAATTTCTTAAGCATAGCATCTTTTTTATGGTTTTTTAAATTGTCTATTAATAACTCATCTAACTCATAATCTTCCTCTTAGTACATTTTCTAAAATCATCTAAATAGTAAATTACTTGTGATGCAGTGCTTCTTTCAGTGTTATTCTCTTCTTTATATCTTTTGTTATGCACTTTCGAATAAAATTTTTAGCGTCTTTTGAAATATTTTGTCACTGCTTGTCCTCTAAGCTAAATTCGCATTTTAAAATATGTTAAAATATTTCATTGTTATTTTCACCTCCAAAAGGTACATTTCCACTTAAAATCGCATGACAAAGAACACCACAACTTCAAATATCGCATTCTGGTCCGTATTTACCTTATAATATTTCTGGTGCTAAATAAAAAGGAGTCCCTATCATAGTTTCCATTTTAGCTTATCCATACTTTCTTGAGAATCCGAAATCAATGAGCTTTATTTCAGAATTTTCGGATTTATCTTAGAACAGAAAATTTTCAGGTTTAATATCCCTATGACAAATTTCATTCTCGTGGAGATGATTAATTGCTGATAAGACTTTATGCATTATAATGGCTGCTTTTTTTTCCCCAAATGTACCCATTTAAATAATTCTTTCAAATAATTCACCTCCTTCGCACAATTCCATCACAATATGATAATATTTTTCATCTTCATAGGTTTCAAAAACTTTTATGATATTAGGGTGATCTATATTTTGTAGTACGGTGATTTCTCTCTTTAGACTTGGAAGTTCTTTCTCTATTCTTTCTCTTTTAATCGTTTTTATCGCGAAATGCTTATTTATGTTGCTTTTAAGATGAGCTTTTCTGACTGTACTGAAGCTTCCATGTCCAATTGCTATATCTATTTCATATGTGTTTCTTATATCTTCTTGAATAATTTAGTCGTCAGAAAAAGAAGAAGCGAGTGAAGAATTTGCATTTGATGATAAATTACTTTCTATTTTTTATCTAGCTTTCCTATTTAACTCTCAATCATAAGTTTAAGATTTTTAGATACATGTTTTACAATGCGGTTAAAAAGGACTAGATTAACTTCCTTTTCCTTTTAATTTTTTTCATTTAATATCACCATTACTACATATACAATTACCCATTTTTCACTAATTTTATAATATCTAGCAAATTTGCCTTATTTATATAAAACTATTACTTAAATTTCTATAGCAGAGAAATTTAAATTTTAAGTACCAAGAAATAAATGTTTGACTAAGTAGTTATTTCATTACTTTAAAACTAATGAGAACTGCTTTAAATATCTCCAATTCGACACCACTCTTCCTATTAAAATTCCAGCTTTAACATTTCAAAATTAAGAAAATTTAATTTTCTATTTACTAGTTAAAAAGCCTTATATAACTAAATTAAATAGTTAGATATACTTCAACATTATCTTTAGTTTAAATAAGCTTATAGATCTAAATTTAATAGTTAAGGATATTATTTTATAGAACTAAAGTCATTTCCCATTATATTTAGATTAATGTAGCACTATATGTTATTATATTCTTTATACTGCCAAATATAATCCGCTCCTTACTACTATTATTAATTGCTCTAATTCAACTCAAGCTTATTAACCTACTATATTAAAATAAGATAGTAAGGAAGGATTTACTATAATTAAACAATAAGGATTTTATTCCCCAGTTAAATAGTATAAAAGCACTAAAATAACTCACACTTATAAATAGTATAATATGATTACATCTATTGTAAAACTAATATAAGCTATAATAGAAAGATATCATATTACTTAGAAATAATACACTTAAACTTTTCTAACTTATTAGTTATTATTCTTATAAACAGCCTAGCCTCTTATTTAACTTATTAAATAGAGGAAAAATATTCTATTTTTAAGTATTTGAAATAGCAAGGCTTTGATAAGTAATTTTTAAAAGTTATAAGAATGGTTTTAATAATAATCGAGCTTTTGTTTATGTTTAGTGATATTGCTCTGGAATTAAAATACCTTAATATAACTTTAGTTTATTCTAATTCTAAGAAGATTAAATTTAATTTCTTACTCAATATAGCAGCAAATAGCTTTTATTATTATTCATCAGCATTTGTTTCTTTTTTATCATTAACTTTATATTGTGAGATGAATGAAGAGCTTTATTAAATAGTAATCTATTTTATTCTAACTATCAGAACTGTAGATTTACTAAGATATTTTATCTAAAGAAGATAATTTCAAAGAATGCTTAAGTTATCTCTCGTTGCTTTTATGATTGACAAAATGTTGAAACTTTGTCACATTCTTTATTGTTAGATTGTAGAGATACATAATTTGTCTAGCAAGATTATAATAGTTATACATTATTAATTCTTTTATTAGATTCTAGTTTAAAATTTTTATTTTAAAGTTAGTCTTTTTAAAGAAGAAGAGAAGCTAAACAATATAAAAATAAAGTAAAATCAAAACAATAATGAAGGCCAAATAGTTTAAGAAGGAAAGTGATATCATAAAAAATAATTTATTAAGCTGGCAAACTTTTAATAATTTAATTTAAAAATTGGTCTTTTAAAATAATATATAGACATTAGAATAATATTTAGGCTCTTTATTAACTAATCCTTTAAATTTCTATTCCTTTTTCTAATCTTATAGCATATAATATTTAATTGCAACTAAAAACTAAAATTGTAAGTGTATTATTTTAAGTGATGCACTGGAATTAAAAAGTATTTTAAAAGTAGACTAGATTGAATACATTATAATATTTTATATTCTTTTATATATTAAATAATTAAGCTAATAGCTTGCAGTTTATAAATCATTTAAGATAGTATGCTATATTTAGTTAAATCAGATCTTTTATTAAATTAGTGTCACTTAGTTAAAAAATAAAATAATAGACATATGATTTCTAAAGAAATATAGTCATTCTTAATAAGATTCTTAAACATATTTCATTTATCTGCTATACTATCTACATTTATTGCATTGAAGTTCTTACTTCAATAAGCTGTGCCTATGCAATTATCATAAATTTAATTAAAAAGTCCATAATTTCAAAGTTTTGCACTTAAAATATAAAGAATATAAATAGGAATGCCTAAAAGATTCTTCATTAAGTTAAGCATAATCTAATAAAAGCAATCTTTAATTAAAAATATAATTAAAACAATTATAGGATTAATTATATAAGAGCAATTAGATTTATCTATTGTAATCAAGTTTATTTAATTAAATCATTGAAGCAAAAGATATCTTATTCAAAAGTTTAGATTTGTATAATAGTATTAAGATAAAAGTCCTTAGTAAGAAACTTATTCCTAGTTTTAATGCTTTTCAAAGATAAATTAAATATAAGAATCCTATTTAAAATAATAGTTTTTAATATATTATATAGATTTATTTAATAGCTTATTACGAACTTAATTAATTATAAATTAAGGATTCTTTGCTTATATTATTAATTTAACTTTATTTTAATGCTTGCTCTTAAAATTATATACATCAATATATGCTTGCTTTAGCAACCAAATTTTAGCAAAGATTGCTTTATTATGTTTCTATCACTAAATTTAGGCTGGTCTAGTTCAGGTGATTTTGTAATATCTTATACGAATTTATTTATCTAATAAAAGACTCATTTAAACTGCTAGTTATGAACTTCTTGATAAGATGTTTTCCTTTGCATCTTATTAAAGTCTTGGTTTTTAATTTTAAGGAGAAACTTTAATAATTTAAAGTCTTTAAAGAAAGTAATTAAAAATCATTATAGATACTAGCATATTGAGTAAACCCTAAAATAGCGGTGCTTATCATTTGTCTGTATATCTTGAAAAAGTTTAATATTTAGTTAGCTCACTAAACTAATTACACTCTATTTTGTCTAAATATTAAAGAAAAAATCTTTCTTATTTCATAATTTCAATATAGAAACTCATTAATCTCATAAAAATATATAAGCAAATTAGATCTTTAAAGCCTTAATAACACATAATTAAATAGATTTATTGGCATTAGAGACTTAATCAAATTGTTGATTGCTTACATTGATAGTAGATTTATCATAAGCTATATCTAATTAGCTTACAATGCTTTTAATATATACCTTATTAAACTATCACATTTAGTTTGCTTAGTTAGGATTCAGTCATTAAATTTAGAAATGACTTATAGTTTTGTACTAAAATCATTAAGTATTCAGTTCTAAAATCTTAACTATTGCTAAATTATTATGATATGATAAATAAGTTGGCTTCTACCTGAATAAAGTTATAGGTAATCTTTAATCTTGACTACTAAAAGGAACTACAAAAATTATGCACAGAAAATAAGAATCTCTAATATTAAGTCACTGAAATAAACGAAAAGTTAAAAGCTACATCAAATGCAGTAAAGATTCAGCAAGACAATCATTTATTAAAAAAGGAAATCACCAATAAATTTGAATCTTTGAAAGTGAATATGATATTATTTATAGGTAGAAGAGAGCCTTAACAAAATTACAGCAAAAATTTAATTATTTCATTTAAAAAATAAAGCAATGGAGATATTATGGATATCGAGACAGATTAAATACTAATTTATAGACAGAGAACGACATCTTAATGCTGATTTTGCAAAAGAAAATATATTTAATCAGATAATGCTGATAATTTACGAAATAAAAAGTTGAAGAAATGAAACTCCGAAATAAATTAAATTACCTATATTGTACACTATAAGAATAAGTTTATAGAAGAAAATTAAACTAGGAATTAGAGCTACATAAAGCAATAACAGAAGCAATCAATATTAAATGAAGAAGATACTAGAAGAAAATAAGGGCTTATCATATTACAAGAGGAAGAAGAAGATTGAACAGTAGAAAAAGAAGAGCATAAAAATCTATGAGCAACTTCGTAGGAAGCAGGAAGAGTTCTATAAGAACAAGTACAATTAAAGTAAAAGATGTTAGCCTATTAATGGCAGAAACACTAGAATTATTTATTTATTATTATAAAATTAATTAGAAAAATAAACATTATACATCTTTCTTTTTACAATTGCTTAATCGTAAGTAACTTCATTCTTCCAATAAATTAAATAAATGTAATATCTATTTTCACTTACACCTTCTAAAGCAATTAATTTTTAGACTTAAAGTGGCAGTTTTAGTTGAAGTTTAAATGAGAGAAATTCTCAATAGCAGTGTAGTACTAATACTTAACCAAATAAATAATGCTGGTTTAATGCAAAAGATTAACTATTTAATGTACTTATTTACTATTCAATTAATTAAATAAGTATAAATAGATAGAGTATAGGCATATAGTATATCTATAGCAATCTGAAATTATTAATAGATAAAGCTTCAAATATATATTAATTTGCTAGAATATCGCCTAAAACTTAATTTTGCATCTTTATAAGTCTAACTTATTATATGATCCTTAATGAATAATAAGTTTGCATAAGTAACCTTGTATTTAATTATCTTTACTTATAATTATAGGTTAATGTTCACCTTAAAAGGTGGTGTGATATTTAACTGAACAGCATTTAATGCATTTAGATTAAAATTAAATTTTTAAAAAGCTATGGGTAATTATAAAGTCTAGAGATGGTAATTTGCTATATAATATTTAATTTCTATAATAATGAGCATTAATATTTATTTAGTTAGCTTAGCATGCTAAAGCAATTAAGTATCTTTGATTATAATTACTTATTTGTTCATAGCTTAAATTAATAACTGTCTTTATACCTTATTGTTAACCTATCTATAGTTGCTAAATAAAGTTTTGCTATTTACTTTGCACTTCTATTTAGAGATTCTCTATGTTGGTGACTAAATTTAATTAAATAAGCGGAAAACCTTTATGCCTTTCAATTAAAATTAAACTTAAAATTAATCTTAATCTCTTTGCTGTGTAACTTATTCTTGAGTCAGAGTACTTATAAAATATAGAGCTTTTAGTTTGGCATCTATCAAATTAAAGAAAATAAAAGGGTAATTATAAACTAAGATAATGAGAGAATTGCTGATCTGTTTAATTAAATTAAGTTAATATAGCTACAATTAATAAAAGTTAATTATAGTTACTAGTTGCTTATGCAATTCTTGGTATATATTCATTCATTCAAGTTTTATATCTTTTAAGCAACTCTTCTATGTAAAAAGCTATTTAAATGCATAATTTATTAGATAAGCAAAGCTATTTTAGAAACCTTACTTCTTCTATTACTAGCCTTTCAATGAGAAGCAATAGTCTAAAGATTATGAATATTATAAGCGTAATCATTTTATTATCTTCCTTATTCTACCATTTGGAATAAGTTTCCATGGTCGCCTATCTCATCAAATAATGGCTTTATGCTTGAAGCATTACTTAAAATATCTAAGCTTTTATCTAACGAAAATATTACATTTAGATGCCTAAAATATATTAGATGATAATATAATATGATATAGGTTAGAATCCATTTAAATAAGTAAAGAAATACGAATAAGGTATTTTTGGATAAAAGACTAGTTATTAGGATGCAGACGTTAATTAAAGAGTTGAAATAAATGCTTTAAAGTAAAAATAAGTACTTAACTATATAATAACTGCATATCATTTCACTGTTTCTATATTACAATTCTATTGAAGTTGCTACATGCTATTATCTAGACAGTGCTAATAAAATAAGGGTTAGTTATTATATTAAAGTATTGATTTTGATAATAAGGTAGAGAGAGAAGCATTAAAGTAGATTAGAGTGGTAAAGTAATAGATGGAGTGTTTGGAATATTTGCTGTAAGTTATTTTAATCTTGTTTGATCAAATAATTATGTTTATAATAATTTAATAAAGCTATGGAATTTACTCAGGAAATGTTTAAATTTACTCAAAATTCTTCATTTCAAGGATAAAACAGCACTCACTTTCTTTTTAATTCAAGTTCTATGTTAGACTCTAAGGAAAGTATGCAAGGAGAAAGATCGAAGTCTGAAATGGATTTGTTAAAGTAGTATGCAGTTGAAGGGAGAATGAAAATGCAACCTATGTATACTTGGTAAGAAGATTAAAGTATAATAACCATGTATAACCAAGGAATTAGATGAGCTCCAATGGCTATCATTATAAATAAGCAATATCATAATTCACAAGATATTCGAAAAGGAAAGTACTTAAGAAACAGATTTGTTAACCATTTATAACCAGGTCTAGTTAAACGCAAGTGAACAAAAGAAGAAGATAGGATAATTTAGGAAAAGTTTTAAGAATTTGGTGGAATTTGAGTAAAAATATCGAAATTTTTGAATGGAAGAACTGAGTCTTAAGTAAGAAATAGATATAATGCATTGTAAAAGAAAAAATAAAAGAAAAAGCCTGATAAACCTTAGTTTAAATTAATAGTTAATTCTAAGCGTAATTTTCAGCAATCTATAAAAGAAGAATTAGTTGAGGATTCTCCTGGCTTACCTTCTTCTTTAAGTTCAAAGAACTGAAAACCAAAAATCGTTGTAAACGAAAATAACACAAAAAACGAAAATCCCGATCCATAATAAAGTGATTTCGAAAGTTTTGGTACAATAGCTGAAGGTGAAAATAATGAAATGGAGCTTTGTGAGGAATTTGATATACTTACAAGTAAGATTTCAATTGAAAGCTTGAGGTTTAAAGGATTAGGAGACCGTACTCCTTCACCATATCTAGATGAATAACACTTGTTTAGTTTAACATTTTAGTTATAATTAAAAATTGTTCTGTGTTAAGTAGCTCTTTTCAAAAATAATATGTTTACGTATAAATAACTTAAAATTTAGTAAGCTTCATAGTTTAAAATGTCTAACAGTATTTAATTTCATTCTATCGTCATATAATTTTATCTAAATGCTTTTTTAGATTTAATCTTTGTAATTGTGTTATATTTGATAGTAAGACTTCTATACATTAAATGCTATAAATACTCTTATAATGAATCTTTATATTTTATTTCAACTATTAATGCTTGCCAATGAAAGCAAAATATTTTAAAAATACACTTAAGTCTTCAGTTTTACTCATAGTCTCTTAATAAATATTTGCATTGACTATTTAAGAAGGAATACTGATTAAGTAGAGTAACTTTGTAAATAGATACTAAGCAATTTAATATCATTTTTATATTTTTATTGTAATTCTTAGTGCTTGAGCAAAGGCTAATGGACAATCTCTATGTACATCCTTATTTTTATGAAAGATATTAAATAAATAATAAGAATCTAAAGCCTAAGTGGTCTAACTTGCTATTTAAAATGCTTTTTATACTGTTTTAAGTTAAAAGTATATGCCTAACTAAAATAAGGATTAAAGATATTAGGTGATATAACTAGAAGTTAAACAATTATTGTTTCTAAACTCCTTTTTTTAGCTTTTTTCTTTAATTTAAAGTATAAAGTGTAAATCTCATAAGCTAGGAATTTTTACTTTTGTTGAAGTTTTAAAATTTAGATTAGTAAATAGTTTCTTTAAATACTTTAAATAAAGCAATGTGTTACTATTTAGAACTAACTAGTTATAGCAATAGTAAATCTTTTAAATTAATATACTCAATTATACTATATATTACCTTTTATCATTTAATATCATCTTAAATCTTACAAAACTATAATATTTGCTTTACTTTTCCTAGAAGGATATATTTAAACTTCACCAAGAAATCAGAATACGAATAATAAAAGACTTATATAAAAAGAGTAAGGATATGTATCTAAATGGATATATGAAGTATTATTTAAAGATATATATTTTGGAGATTTAGATTCAGTTTAATTACTTTTTTGCTTGTCTATTTTAAAGTTTTAACAGCAATCACTTAATTTTAGTCTCAAATTTATATTTTTATTGTCTTTCTATTTTTAATATATTTCATTAAGCGCAAAACTTTAAAGTTAAATAACAGTAAACAAAATTATGAAACTAATATATCCAGAATAAACTTACATATAGCATTTAAAAGCTTAATTTATAGAAAGGTTAAAATACCTTCAAGTAAATGTCAAATACATGACTTTGCAAACATTGAGTACTTAAGCAAGATTATATAGGCAATGATCTTTTCTATCTTTTTTTAATCTAAATTTATACCTAAAAGATATTTTAATCTTTTTAATAGCTAAACCACTTCCTTCTTTATATTATTAATAGAGTTTTTCTTTTAAAATTTAAAAAGCTGCTTAGGCTTACTTATTTCTAAATAAAGCATTATTATATTGTTAATTGAGAAAGATAGTTATATGTTATATACTTTTATAACTAAATCATTATATTTAGTTTGGTACATTTTGATCACATGCTTTAGAAATATTTTAATTGACAATCTTAAAAGTTAATTAATTGCTTTTTCTATTGATTAAGAGCCAAAGTACTCAATAATTTATTATATTTATATATTTTCAATCACTAATTATGCTTAAACCTTAGACTTATTTTTAAAGTGTGATTTAATTAAAGAATAAAGCATGATAGTTTATTAGCTTTGGATTTAAATTTGAAGATAGATACTACATTCACTATTTTTATCCATTTCTAGATATAAAATTTATCAATCTTATAACTATATAATATGACTAGTTATAATACTCCTAATGGAGAAGCAATTATTGATAACTTCCTACAATTTAGTAATTTTGATTTCTTAATTAGCTTATAAAAGCTTTAGCATTTTCTAAAATTAATTAAATATAGTGAATTAGTTATGCTGATAAGCTTATCTCTTATAATTATTTACTGAAGCTATAAAGATAAAACAGCTTAGCTTATTTAGTTAATAATCTTAGTCATTATAATTAGAGTGTTCTAGCATCTTCTTTCTAAATTATCTCCTTTAGATTTCCTTATTTTAAAATCTAAGTTTATTCTAATAAAATGTCTACCAATCTTCTTATATTTACTATTTCTATTTTATTTAAATTTAGAGAATCTGAGATAATTACTCTGATATTAAGAGAAATTAAATAAAGATAGTAAATGTAAAAAATGTAGATAAAAGGATAGCAATGGAAGATAGATATACAAATATTTAGTTAAAAGGCTTAATTTATTAATCATAAATTAAATACTTTATAGATAAATATATATAGGAAATACCATAGCATCACTTTATTTCACTTATTGCCTTATAGACAATTAAAGCTATTGTTTATTAAGAAAATATTTATATGGAAATCTAATAGGGAAATTAATAACGTTAGGTTTATTTCTTTAATATTGTTTCTTTAAAAAGACTTTTACATAATGTAAGAAACAACCAAAGGAAAGAAACAAAAAAAAATCAAAAAACTGAAATTAGCATTACACTCTTCAGATTCTTTTCCATTTTAAAAGCCAAAAGCAAGCTCTGTAAGATCTACTAAACCTATTTCCTTCTTACAAGAAAGTCCTCAATTTTAAAGAAAAACCAAGTCTAGAACTCTTTTTAAACCCTAATTTTAAAACAGTGATAACATATTTCGATCAGCAAGTTCTTGTTCAGAAAAAAAATTCCTTTCATAAGATGCTTGAATGGATTGAGTAGGACCTGGATCATACAACGATAATATTGGAAACATTGGAAGCAAATTTAATATATCGACTTAATCTTCTAGCTATAAAGCATGATTTCCCAAAAGTAATAGATCTGACTATATTTAAAATTAATCTCCAGGCTTTGGTATTTATACTCCAACTATATCTTACATAACTCCCGATTAGCCTAAAATTTCATTTTCATTGGAAAATAGATCTAAAAGTTCCTATTTCTAGAAAAAAGTTAAATAAAGTATAAGTCCTGGTCCAGCTTATTGCTTTAATCAGCCTTATGATCTTATAAGTTCCTAAAATGAAAATCACAAGGGTAAGTTTTCAAAAGCAAGCCAAAGACCAAATAAAAAGATTGAATTAGTTTAGATTCCTTCTCCAAGTTACTACAGCATTTAGAAAATTTTATCATAAAAGTGAAATAATAAATTTATATCCTTGAGGCCTAGGACTAACTTTAATAAGATTTATGACCCTAAATTTATTAAAAACAATTTAGGAAAGGGACCTTGTCCTTCTAGTTATTCTCCTAAATTAATCAACTCTCTTGATGGAAAATTAAGCAAATTCTAAAAACAGAAAAGGGATATCAAAATGAATTTCGGAGTTGACCTTTCTATACCTGGACCAGGAACTTATGAAAATCATTAACAGAAAGTGAAAACTTATAGTTTTTCAAAAGCAAGAAAAGGAGTTAACTATAGACAACGTAAGTATTTATTTTTAGTAAGAAATGCACATGCTTTTAACAGGTTTTATAAGGTTCCTAACTTTACCAAACTCTGATATTTTAAGGTTTTAATTATTAAGGTGACTTTATTAATAAAATACTACATATTTTCTTTAAACACATCAATCATCACTTATCTAGCATAATTAATCAATTAAATTCTCAAAATTTAAGAGCAGAAATATTTCTCTGCAAATATTTAGAAGAATTTAAGCTTTTATTCTACTTTCTAATTTTAATTTATCACTTTATTTTTAGAAGTTGCTAACTCCTTAATAAATGCATAATCCAATTATAATTAACACACATAAATAAGCCTCTTTATCTTTTGCTTAGCAACTCAGATAATTATAGTTATTATTTTGGTTTTTCCCTTTTAATAAAGAAAATTAGTTTATGTCAGATTAATTTATAAAAACATTTAAATAGAAAAGCTATGTTTAGTAAAAGAGTTTTAGTGTTTAAATTGGTTTATCGTTTCTTAAACTTTTCGTTTTAAACGGCTAACTTTCATTTAAATAAACTTTTCATCACAAAATAATAAAAAATATTAAAGCGTGTGCTTGAGTTAAATTTAATGATGAGAATCCGTGTTTTCGAAGGAAGTCCTCATGAAAACAACTTCATAACTGAATATAGTAAAAGCATTTTAACTTAAACGCATCCTATTTTCTTTTTAATACATTTTGTCTTTTTATCTCAAACTATTTTTTTGCTCCTTATAAGAAGCTAAACAATCATTGCTAATTTGAGAATTTAAAGGATTTTTTATTTAGGAAGATGAAAAATATAGGGAAATGACTAAGTATATATTTCCATATTGTTGTAAATAAAGAAATTATCTTAATAAGGAAAGTTTAATACTCCAAACTATATAGTAAATGTAAAGATATTTTAATACCATTTTCAATTACACTTCATTTATGATTGTTCAAATACATTCCAAATAAAAGAAATCATAAGTAACTATTGCTATATCGCTTTTGAAGCTTTTAATTTGAATCATTCAATCGTTCCTAATGTTAAGTATCAAGCAAATTAAAAATAAAAATTTAAAGCTTTAAAGAAATAAGTATTTATACTATTCAATTATTGTTTAATTATATAATAAAAAACTATACAGACAATATGTGAACATTTGTAAATATATAAGCTTCATCAAGTTTAATAAAACTATATAAAAGCATAAGATCTTTAAAATGTTTAGATAATTTAAAATTTATAGTTTGGATTTTAAATCAATGATGTTTTAAGAAGAAGGAAGCTGTGCAGAACATACATGCTAATGCTGCACACAAAATTTTATAAAGCATGAATTTTTCATTTCCAAATTCTTCACTCCATATTTCAATGCAAGAAATGTAAAGAAATGTTCCAGCATTAATGGCTAAAAGACAAGCTTCAACTAAAGGAGCTGTTCCTTAAATCAAATTACCTATCAAAATTCCACTTACAGTAAAGACTACTAAACCAACTATACAATAAATAGAAATATTCTTCTTAACGGAATTCTTTACACAGCTTATTCCAAGTGTCATTGCATCTGCCCATATATGAAATTAAACTGCCATTCAAACATTAATTGTTCCATCCCATGAAGATTGCAATCCCAGAGCCATTCCATCAAAAACTAAATGGAACGCTAAAGCAAGTAGAATTGCAATTTAAGAGACTCCTAAAGGTTAATTGCAATCTTTTATCTCGAGCTCAGAAATGGTTTTTAAATTTTGAGCATCTTCTTCTTTAAGTAATACATAATTATTTGAGTTGTGATATTCGTTTTTTTTATCGCATTATACTATAGAATTTAATTCTTCTTCATCATTATGCGAGTGATGAGCTACTAATTTTTCTAAAGTAGTCATAATAAGAAAACTAATAATCGTAATAATATAAGTGTATGGAAACTTACTATCTGGAAGTTCTTCCTTAAATATTTAATTGCTTTCGTTGACAAATCGTAGCAATCCTGTTGAAAACAAAATTCCTCCACCAAAACAGTTTGCTAAATGCAGTCATTTTCCTTTTTTAAAAGCTTTTATTAGAACAGGAGATAATCCACCAGCCAAAGTTCCAGCAGATATTGTAATAGTAGCTAATATTTTGATATAGTCTACTTCAGACATCTAATTTAAATCTAATTATTTATTTTAATTACTTAAAATATTAATTCCCTCTCTTATCAACTTACTATTGCTACCATCTCCTTTATTAGCTTATTAAATTTATACTTTAGCCGTAATATTATTAAGCTTATTACACTTCCAAATTAAGGCAAATAGTAGTGTTTACTATCGAATGGTCTAATCTTATTAATTGGTATTTATATATTACATTGATTAATATTCATTGGGATTATTAAGTCTTCATTGATAGTTATTCAGAGTCCTTTTTAATGTATACTTGGAATTAAAAAATGCTTGAAGGTTCATAAAAATAGCTTTTAATTATAAATAAACTGAAATATGAGTACCTTAATAATCCTAGGAATGGAAAATACCTTTAGAAAAGCAAATTCTAAATAGCGATTACATTTTTTAGGAAAACTCAATAAAATAAGTTTAATATATATTACATAAAGAAATCTATAAAGCGTCAACTTCAGAATATATATATTGAGTATCTTATTAAGTAATATCAAACTTGCAAGAAGAAGTAATAAGCTTAGAAGAATAACCAAAAAATAAAGAAGCTTCTTAATAAGCATAAACATTATTTACAAACTTGCTTCACAAGTACGATATTTAAATGATTTTTAAACAATATAATAAAGTTAAAATAATTAATATATTCCCTATGCTTAGAAATAAAAAGAATCATTTAAATAAAATAAAATAAAGTATTTTGGAAATAACTATAAATCTATAATTAAATTGGTTTGAAAAATTAAGGATATTATAATATGTAAATAGACAAATTTTAAATTAAAACATAATAAAAGATGCTATTTTTACAATTTAAGCATCTCTTCAAAAAATGGTAAATGTTTTTGAATTTAATAAATAAATACTAAAAATAATAGGAAAAATCAATATAAATCATAGAAGTTTATTGAAAAATAACAAAAGATATTTGAAGCGAAATTATACTAAAATTAACTAAGATAAAATTATGGATAAAAAAGTAGAAAGAAAGAGAGAATGTTGACAACAAGAAAACTAGCTAATAATTGATTGTAACCGTAAAAGATAAAAGATTTTTTTATTAAATATCCAAAAAATCGGATTTCTGTGGAAAAAGAGTTCTTATTTTTATTCGAAAACATAAAACCCTAATTAAACTCTATTATTATAATTTAGGAATTTCAATTTATTTGTAAAATATAATAATTTTTAAAGTCTTATTTGAAAATAAATTTAACTTCAAGGATCTTAAATTTAAGAAATAATGGTAATTTTAACGACTATTAAATTCAATAAGTTAAATAAAATATAACTAAAGTTTATTCAACTCTTTTAAAAATGCTTACACTTGGATTCAGCAAGAAATATTCCTACTGAAGCATAAACAATTTTAAATATCAAAAAATTAAATAGCTCGTCAATAAAACCTTTAAAGCATGATATTTTGATAATATTCCTTTGCAAATTTAGGTTTAGTTTTGTAACTAATTGGTCTATTATAGTTATACATATTTTAAAATCAAAAATATTTAAATATTATGTTCTTCTTAATGTTTACTAAACATCTAATTCCTTAATCACATAATATTTTATAATGAGTTTTATATCACTATTTCAAGCGATTACTTTTTTATTTTGATTTTTTGACTTACGAAACCTAGATTACTATAGATCAATTTTTAAATGCAAAGTTGTATGATACTTAGATAATTTAATTAGATGTTTTAAAAAATTTCAGTGATTAAAAGATAAAGCCATTTAATAAAACTATCAAGATATTAAGGTAATATCTTCATAAATTTTTGGAGGATTCACTTCTTTTGGTATTTATAAAGTTTTGAAATTCCTACTTAATGCTCTTATAATTTACAGTCATATTCTTTTTTCCTACTCTAGATTCAGATGATACAGTTTCTAGAACTTTAATTTTTCTTTAACTATCAAACTTTGCTAATATAGGACTTTGTTCAGCACTATTTAATTCTAAGCCATAATTTCTGCTTATATTTCTGTTTTATTTTGGAGTTTACAAAAATAGTGATGATTGCTCTGAAGTAAGAGATGAGAATATGTTTTAGTGCATATTTTTTAGAAGATCTTTATCGTACTTACTTTTATCTATCTTACCATTTCCAAGATATGGACATAAAAGTGATTTCAAACTTTTGGGTGAAATTTATTAGCTTTTAAACTTATTAAAGTCATTTATATTCTCAATTTTCCTCTAGAATTTTAAGAATTAATGCTCCCACTTAGTATTATTTACATTCTGTTAAGAGGACTCAAACGTTTAACTTTCCGTTGATTTCGCTTATATTTTATTTTCTGTTTAAATAGTACTTGATGCATCTTCTTCATTCTGAATTCCAAGTTCTTTGAAATGCTATTTATAAAAATATTTACTTTACTTCTAGTTCTGTCAATTATTTTGAAAGCGTTATAACAATTTCTGCAAACTTTCATTTTTTCATAGAGATTAGTAATTGCCAAATGTGGCTTGTTTTTCAAGATTCAGTCCACATCAATTCCTAAATTAAACTTTTAAGCACACTTACATTTCCTGTATAAGAAAAAATCGTATTTTGGATCTATGAAAACGTAATGGTCAAAGTCACAATCTAATTAACATTCTCACATAGCTTCTTTTTCAACTTTATCTAATAAGATTGATTTGTAATTAACTTTTCATGTTCACTTTCAAAGCTTTTTTTTGCCATTTCAAGCTGGTTTTTTCTACTTAATTTATGTATTTTTAGACATGTGAATATTTGTTGTGTTACAATAAGCTTTAGCATTACATTTTTATTTCTGTACTGTTCATTTGGTAAGAACAAATTTAGGCTTTATTTCCTTTACAGTCAAATCTTGGCAATTTAATAGTCAAATATTTCCTAAATCATCCATCAAAAATTAAAGCTTAATTTACTGAATTCCCTGAATATGAAGTGTTAAATAAACTTACAAATTTCCTTTGCTCTACCATTTTTATGATTGCTTACGTCATTTTGATTAATTTTTAATTTGTAGTAGAATCTAAAGATTTACTTCCTTCTAATTAGCAAAAGTTCATATTTGTCTTTACTCTTTCAAAATAATCACTCCTAGGACTTAAAATTTTCTTTTCCAAGATTGGCAATTTTGTACTAGGAGTATCTTAAGTTTGAAAATCGTTAGTTGTAACTTTCTATTTTTAGAAATAGTCTTTAGCACTAAACTTTTACTTATTAAAGGAAATTCTGCTGATTTGAAAGTTGCTCTAATCTTTAGATTTTGCACTACTTTAGTTATTGAACTGAACGTTTCATATTTTTCCCTTCTGTAATAAGCAAAATTACTCTGGAAGGAACGTAGCTATAAATACACTACAAGTTTTCCTTTTTATACCTCTAGTCCATAATTTCATTTAGTTCTTCACAAGCTAGGAATTAATAGAAATCCTAAAGATCTTAGAAGACTTACTTGAAAATTCTAGCAAATCCTTAGAATTGCACAGAATCCTTATTTCTTCATCAAATGCTCTTGGACGGACTTTCAGTTCTGCATAGTTTAGTCTCTTAGTTTAATATAAGAAGCGTTCTAAATATCAAAATAAAAGCGTTAAATAAAAGTTACTAGCTAAAAATCAGTATAGAATCATAAATCCACTTAGCTGCATTATATGAAGATAGTATCTGGGATTATGACTTCGGTGTCGAACAAAGTTTTGCAATCAAACTTCTTGTAAGCAAGTTGGGATAAAAGCCAATCATAGCTTTTTTGCATTTTTCTAATTAAATAATTTATTACTTATTAATTAATTACAATCCATTTATCTAATATTTATCCATCAATACTTAAAACATTATAAAGTTCTTTACAAACTATTTTAGCTTTTAATAATGCAGCTGACTGAACTATCCCTACATTTTCATTATAATTTAAATGGAAGACCAAAGTCAAAATCAGATCCAATAAGCTTAAAAAGTAGATTAGTTACCTTTAACTCTTAGTAGCTGTAAAAATGACATAATATAGTAAATCT
Organism: Loxodes magnus; assembly: GCA_946699065.1. Taxonomy (NCBI): domain Eukaryota; phylum Ciliophora; class Karyorelictea; order Loxodida; family Loxodidae; genus Loxodes; species Loxodes magnus. Next base: position 1,097,022 of record CAMPDV010000020.1, on the reverse strand, counting down.
AAGATGAGAAGATTCACTTATTTCATTTGCTCGCTTAATTGCCCTATGACATTCCTTTGCTGATTCCTGAAACTATTATTTATGGATTTGGATTTCATAAGCCGTCATTTGCTTATACTTCAAAGAAGGGACTTCTTAAATATACTAATTTTGATGAAGAACTATTTAATATTTATATGGAAAAATGGAAAATTATAAATTAAGACAATCCACCTGATGCACCTATTGCAATCTTTAAATTTGATTAGTCAAATAGTGTATTATTAGCTTTTTCAGAAAGTGATGCTAATTAATTATTCCAAGATTATGTTAAAAGATAGTAAAAGCAATGCGTTATTTAAAGGTTCATATGCACTTAAAAGAGACCTAATTTCATAAGAGTGCTATGAAGATATAACTTCCCTCCTAAATATTATAAAGTTATGTCTTAATCTAACTTCCAGTCAAGAAAATAATAAAATCCCTTTTCCTATTTTTAATAACAAACTAGCAAAATTAATAATCAAAATGTTTTAAATGAAAATTAACTTTATAAAGCACAAAGGTTAAGATTAACAAATCTTTAAAGCATTCAAGAACAGAATGATGAAATTAGTAAATGATCAACTTCTAATAATTAAGACTAGATGCATCATTTATTTTGATAGAATATCAAAACTGATAATCAAGCTCCTTATGAAAAATATATAGTAACATAAAATAAGGCTTAGTTTGAAACCTAAACTTCTAAAGATACTAAATTATTAGGTTAAATAGCATAGATGCTTGCCTGAATAATTTATAAAGAATGCTCTAGAAATTTAGAAACTCTTAATCTTGATTTTATTTAAGATTATGACATGAAAATTTACTTTTTGCATATAAAATCTTACACAGAATTAAAATTAAATGAGTATAAAAGCAGATGGGAAGTAAGAAATAAATAAAATGAGAATCAAAGGAATTTAAATGATAAAGAAGCATAGAAATAACTAAAGATTAAAATACCTAATTTCTCGTAGTTAAATTAAGATTGCTATTTCTAGCTTTTTACATCTAGGGCTTCTACAGCAGTATCTGCTGTTGCTTCATCGAGAACATCTCCTATATAAACTTCAAAAGCCAATTTGCGTGCCTCATCAGTAGTTAATTAAAAAGAACCGAAAATGCACAATAATTTAATAAGCTAAGACATAAAATTACAAAATAAGTAGCCAAAATCAGAATAAAGCAGCTTTATAATATAGAAGACAAATTAGAAATAAAAGCATATTTTGCATAAAAATTCTTTAAGATCTTAATCAACTACAAAAATACAAAGCTAAAATCTAAATCCTAGTTAAAAATCATTTAATGAAAGATCTACTTCTTTAATTCATACAGCAACCACTGGCTGATCTAAAGGAAGGAAAAAATTAATAGAAGAAGAAATTTCAAAAAATCTTTGTGAAATGGTAGGTGAAAAATCTGATTTATTTAATTTAAAAAAATGAACTTAAAGAATTAAAGAGATGCAAATTTAATCCCCTGTTGAAAGTAAAATCACTAATATTATATCAAAGAAGTTTAAAAAATATAATGAGAATAGACTTCAAGCTTTTAATGATTTATAAGAAATAAAAATCTCACTGTCAAAATAGCATTACTTAATGGAGCTGGAAAACTTACAATTAAAATTCTAAAATTAAGAGTAAAAAAACAAATTAAAGCTACATTAAATACTTTAAAATATGTAGAATTGTAAGAAAGAAGATGTATTAATTGAGCCTAGGCTAAGCATTTTATTTAGTAAACCTGTTCAAGAATAATTTGGTAAATAACTAAGCGTAATAGCTAAGAAATTTGATAATATGAAATAGAAAGCCTAGGAAACTAATTAAAAAAAATTGTTATTTAAAAAAAAGAAAAAAGAATTCCTGTTTGACCTTATTAAAAATCGCAAGCATTCCAAAAGTAGCAGAAGTGGTTCAATATTAATAAATTAATAAGATTTAAAATAGAACTTTTAACTGTAAAATTAAGTTAAATGTCTTGAGTATGTAAGATAAATGAAAATTAATGAATTTAATGAGTTTATTTAAGTTTTTTATATTTTCTTGCTAAAGTAAATAATTTTTATTAGCAGTACATAAGGGAAATTAATAGTAATTAAGTATTAAAAATATAAATAGTTAAAAGTAATAATAAAAGAAGCACTAAACTATATAATGATACCTAACTCATTTATATCTTGATGCTTAATAACTTTAAATTACTGAGTATGATAATATTTTAATTTTCTTAGTTATAAAATTTCTATTCTCTATATAATAAATTTTTAAGATCTTTTAATTATTGATCTAAAAATAGTTAGCTATTAATATTTAAGCTATTTAGTACAATAATAAAACATTATTAAGATAATATATTTAAGTAGTGAGGCTTTAAATTTTAAAATTTGTAAGCGCAATAATAATTAACTTTGATTTAAGAATAAAATTATTTTACAACGATATAAAGTAAGATTTATTCCTTATAAACTATTTCTATACTCAATTGATATTTCTAATTATTTATCTGATTATTCATAATAGCAGTGAAAGTTAATCTAATATTAATGCGTTTTAATAAATTATAAGGATATTTGGCTTCTAATCTTTGAGTTTTTAAATTAAAAATAAAATTAAGAAAATGTTTATTAATTATTATTAGACTAATACAAATATTATTATAATTGCACATATTTATCACTTTACAGTAAATTTTGCGAGCATTTTGATGTTTTTATCCGTCATTGTAAAATTTCTCCTATGCGTAATTTCTTGTTTACTTACTAGATTATTTATTAAAGAAGATTTTGTATGTTAATGGTTGACATTTGCTTTTTAATCAGATTTTCTTTTAAAGAATCGTTAAAAATTTGGAGAGCTTTGGTTTGATTAAATTTTCGATTGCAAGCAAAAAGATATTTTAGGAGTTTTTCAAGTAGGAGTATTTTCTCTTGATGTATCTTTTGATATTATTCTTGAAGATTGCTATTTTGGAGTTATTTTAAATGATCCTTCGTTTTTATCACTTTATTCTTCGAAAATTTAATAATTTTTTGATTTTGGAGCAATTTAAATTAAAGGTGGAAGTTCCATTTGCTATTTTTACTTTAATATAGGAATATTTGCAAGTGATAAATAATTATTGCTTTTCTAAACCTATATTTTAGAGTTAGACTAAAGTTTCAAATTCTATTGATTTTGACATTCTTAATCTCCAATTACAATTTCAATAGTATAGCCTTATAAGTCTAAACTGCTTCTGAAAGATCTTTTTTCTATTTCCATATTTTATTTAAGTTCAGATTCTTGAACAGTCAAAAAGTTAACACTTTATCTATTGCTTAAGTTCTTATTGTATTAATGATAGAATCTTGGGGAAGCAAATTTATCAATTCTGTTAATCTATTTTAAATTTACACTTCTCCTATTTGTTAAGAAGTCTTCCGTTATATATTTTGACTATAGTCTGTTTTTAATAGGACTAAATGAATTTTCACATTAGGTATAATATGAAACTTATTAATCGGGATTTTTTATGAAATTAGCGTATTTTTCATCTATCTCTTAATTATTTAGTTTAGCTAAAAAAGTCAATGCTAATCATAACTTTTTTACTCTGTCTTAGTCGTTGTATAGATTCATTAAATCAAAGGCATTTTTTGGAATTGTCATTTTTCTTCTTTACACTCAAGGATGAAGAAGTGCACTACTAGCACTATATCTCTGTAGAGTATCTTTGTCTATTAATCTTAAGAATAGTTATTTAGCAGAGTTGTTGAAACTAGCAGGGAAATTGAAATTTCATGCTTCTTAAGTCAATTTAAAAGTGTATTTTTAATAAGACTCACCTTTTTTGTAGAAAGGATGACTTCCTGTTAGGACCATGTACATAATAATGCCACATGCAAAGATATCTACTTCTTTTGTATATAATTCGCCAGAAAGCTGTTCTGGCGCCATATATATAGGAGTTCCTCTATAATTCCTTAAAATTTTATATTGACTTGCTGCCTAAAATTTGGCTGCTAGGCCTAAATCAGCTATTTTCAAACTATTTAAATCATTAATATCTTTGAATAAAATGTTATCTAAATAAAAAATTACCTGGCTTCAAATCCCTATGGACTACATCACTCTCATGGAGATACTAAACTCCTTTCAATAAGTTTCTTATTATTATTGCTGCTTCTTAATCAGTAAAATTCTGCTTTGCTCTTTATTTAATACGCATTAAGTTTGTTAAGCTTCCTCCTTTTACGAGTTCCATTATTATCAATATAAAATTATTAGTTTCCTTTATACCTTTGTAAAGCACAATATTCTAATGTTTAAGATTCTCTAGTATTTCTGCTTCTTTTATAAGTTTAGAAACATTTTGACTTAAATGACTTTTGCTAAGAATCTATATTAATAATTACTTTCACAGCATACTCTTGATTATCCAATTTACTTACTACATGCAGAACTTTTCCAAAGGCTCCTTTTCCAACAAATTTAACGAAGATAAAGTCCTGACTAATAGCCTCAAGTTCCTCAGGCTAAACATATTACATATTCTTTAAATTAAATGAATATTATTTATTCTAGCCTTATTTAATTCATTCCCCTTTCCTTACCTCTTTTTTACTTGTTTTTATATCTACCTTTATTTACTAATCATGCCTTTTCGTATCATCTTAGCAACAATCTTTACATGTTCTTTTGGAAAAGGCTTTTCTCTTCTCCCTTTGATGTATTACTACTTAAAGATAATAAAAAGAATGTAAAGAAAATACTAAGTAAGATTAATTAAATTAGGTAGTAAATCTCTATTGAATAGTAATAATAAAAGCCTCAATAATTTATTACTTCCTAAAACTTGCTTATTATTAGACTTTTTTCTACCTGCTTCAAGAAAATCTACTCTTAAATATTCTTTATTCCTTTATACTCCTGAGTAGTTTATCTTATTATCTAAATATATATCTTATTCTTCTCTTTACATGCAAAAACATTATAAAAGTCTTTTATTGTGCAAGAAGAAGAAGAGTAAAAAAGTTTAAATAAGTGCTAATAACTTAATTTTTAAAGAAAATGAAATAGTTAAGAGCTATCAGCAAAGAGATTTGTGCATTTTACATTATTTAAATACTAAAAGTATTCTAAATTTATCTATATAAACCATCTTTTATATTCTACATAATCCTTTTCCTTATTTTTAGCTAAGCCTTCTTTAATCTGTAGCTTATATTAAAAGATATCAATACGTAAAGCCTTATTTATAGAGAGATTATTTATTGATAATATATTAATTAAGTAAGTATTTTAGATAATTCCTTAACTTTTAGGATTTGAAGGAGTAATCCTTCAGTGTGTTGCATAAATGATATTAAATCTTTACAATGCAACTAATTTAGATTATAAAAAGAGATTTGCTAATAGTTTGAGGAAGGAATAATTAGAGTAGAAAGTAAATTAATAGAAAGTGTATTAAGATAGTTCTTAATGTAATTCATTAATTTTCTTAATTTTTCTTAATTGAGCTAGATTCTTTCATCTGCTTTCCTTCGCTTTGATCATTTTTATCAGGTTAGATTAATTATTTCTGTATAGATTTGTCTTCTAGATCTTGATCTTCTCCATCAGTAGTCTTTTTTCCTCTATTTTATTTCCAGAAATGCAACCAAACAAGGAATTAAAAGGTAAACAGAGTTAGTCCGCAAATTTGGGCTATAAATATATACATATCCCAAGATAAGAAAGCATAGATTAAGAAGCAAGTATTCATGCATGCCATTACAAAGCTAAACAGGATAGGAATCAAAGTATGATTTTTCTATTTAAATACTTGAATGATGTTTTCCAATGGAGAAGCAAAAAGAAAAATGTTCACTACCAATGATGTTAAAGAGCAGATTAGGAAAGGATTAATAAAGTATAAAAATAGCATAAATCCAGCATAAAGACAGATCGTAGGTATTAAAATAATAGCAGCTTTAGGCCTTTCAAATTTCAAAAAACAGTAAACAGAGAAAAAGATTAAACCCAAAACGAATCCTAAGGCATTCAAAAGTCATACTGGAATTTTGCTTTTCCTTATTCCATAGACAAACCAGTTTCCACAGTTTCACATCTACAGAAGATAAGCTATCCACGTTAATTTATTTGGATCCTTTTTAATAAAACCCCAATGTATCATATATTAAAGAGGAGATATAAACATGAGAACTCCAAAGCCATCAGCAATAAAGCCAATGATATCAGCATCTAATCCCATTTTTAAAATGAATAATTAAAAATTACCTTTAATTTGCTTAAATACAAAGAAATAGCCCAGCAATTCATTTAACTAAATCTAATTCTTTTAAAACAAAATTCAATAAGCAATTGAGATTAATTTAAAGCTAATAAAGAAAGTACGTATACACAAATCTTGCATAGTTATATATGATTGGATTAAATATCTACTTAAATAGCTAAAACTAAATTAGTGACTAAGCTTTAAATTTAATGCTAATGTTAAATTATTTTATCATGCTATTTAAATTTTAAAGATTACAAAAAGCTTAGATTTGCATTATAAATTAATGTTGTACAGCTAATATTACTATTCTGTATTCCCTACTCTTAATTTTTTATTTAGTCTAACTTCCAGTTGAGTAGATACCTTGAATCATCAATAAAGATGAATTCTTATAATTAATTTTATAAATAGGATTTAATTTAGGATATAATAGCCAAATTGCTTACTAGATAATAAAATTAGAATAATTCTTCTTAAAGCTTTTATTAGTAATTAAGAGACTCTAGTAGCAGATAGAAACTAAACTCTCAATTAAAAATTAATAGCTTTTAAGTAAAATGATAATAATATTACAATCTAATTGACTAAATGAAATCTATCATGTAATAGAATATTATAAATACTATAATTTTTAAATATAGAGATTAAATCATGAGTTCATAAATAGGGAATCATTTAACTATTATTGGTAATTTTTATTCTTTAATTTACAGTTCAATTATTGAATTCTTATTTCTCATAACTTTAATTTAACTAATAACTTTTATGTCCTTAAATTATACTTCTTTTGAAAAGTGTAATGAAGATTGACTAAGGTATTCCAAAAGCTTTGGAGAATATAAATATTAAATGAATAAGTAGTAAAAATAAGAATAAAAGATGAGAAGATTTTAAATTATTCAAATTTAAGTTGAAGTTATTATTCATTTTCAATTTCTATATTTTCAGGAGAATCTATATCGAATACTTCATCAAATGGCTAGTTAATAAAAACTTTATCATAGTTACTTTCTATATTACCTCCATTGTATTTTTCTTCTTCTCCTTCTTAATTTTCCTTTATTTAATGAAGTCTGTTAGTATTTGTTATTATAAATGCTTAAAGTTATCCTTGTTTAGGAGTTGATTTTCCTGACCTTTTATCTCGAGGTGATAAACTTTTTTAGTCATTATCGCTATAGCATTCGCTAGAATTATAATGTCTTTGCTGAGTTGTGTTTTATATATTCTCTAATACTATTTGTGTAAAGCACTCAAGGGTTTTTTCTAATTATTTTACTTTCTCTTCTAACTATTCTTGCTTAGATTTTAGTTCTGTAATTTGATTTAAAAGAATCGGAACGCAGTCATGAACTTAGGCATTTTTATACTGTGCTTTACATTTTTCACAAGTATTAATTCAATATTCACAAACATTTGCATGCTACTTTAGCTCGTTTTTGTAAATTAGTAAGTTACAATTTTAGCATAGCACTTTAAGATATTAGCATTCCATGCTTAAATGAATTTAGAGTCTTTCAAGAGTAATTACCTTTTTACAGCATTCATGAGGACACTTAACCTAAAGTCTGTCGTGAATCTATTATACAAGTTTTCCAATCTTCTAAGTTTAGAAAAAGGAACTTCTACATTGAGGACACTAATGCATTGTTTTTTTAAGTTCTTCACAACATTTAGAGCAAAAGAGTACTTAGCATTATGTACATGAAACAGGATCTTCTACTATATCATGACATATAATACATTTGAACACTGGATCAACAGCAGATAAAAATAACTCAGATGAATATCCCATTTAATATATATAAAGTATTTCATTTAACTAACTAATATTCCACTATTCTATTATTGCCTGCTTTTGTTTATTCAGCTATACCTTCTAATCTATTACTTTATTAATACTTATCACGTTCGTCTAACTTTATTCAGTATAAGTTCGCTACAATAAATTTAAATTATAAGTATAAGTCCTTTAGTGATTCTACATCAATTTAAAACGATTGATAATTTAAAAAAAATTAGTAAGAATATTGTATTAAGCATAAAGAATAAATGTTTATAGTCCTATAAGCAATAAAATGGTTAGATCTAATTATTTTAAATAACTAGCTTTATTTATAATGCCTACCTTAATTTTATTGTGTCTTCTCTCCTTTATTATATTTCAATACAAGTTTATTCTTTTACCTATGATTCTTTAACTTTTTTCAATGGAATTTTTAATTTTCTAGTATAGTTATGCTTAATGTCTTAACTAAACTAAAGAGTAGTTGATTTTTCAGTACTACAAGAAATAGTTAAAAAAGCGAATTAATATTTAAAGGTAGTATATTCTTCAATTAATAAAAGCTGACAAATTAAAAAGTTTAGAATTCAAGAATAAAGCCTATTTTTGCAAATAGGACAAGAAGTCTTTCTTGAAAGCCATTCATCTATGCAATGTATGTGGAATATGTGCTGACATTCTAAATTCCTGCACAAATCTCCTCCTTTAAAGTCAGACAAACAAATACAACAAGAGCCGAGTTTTTTTGCTGCCTCTTTGTCTATTTTTTGCTTTTTAATTTTACTAATTTATTTTTCGCTAAGTCCCTTTCCTCTATCAAATTGATCCTTATCTAGCTATAATAATCTCTACATCAAATATTTACCTCATATTCATCTTCAGGTGCGCTTGCTTGAAAAGGTTGCGGTGCTAATATTACTCGGAGACCTCCTTAAATTGCTTCGGATAACCTTTAGGGAGCTAAGAACTCTGAAAACTCTTACAATTCTTCTTGATTAGCATCTCTTCGATTATGTCTACATTATTCTTTAATTTATGCTACATTATGCAATTGCTCTAGTAAAGCATTTATAAACTCTCTTTTATCCTTATTAGTAGGTGTTTTTTCCTGCATTTCATGAGCCATTATATGATCATCAAACTCAAATAGAAACAATACTTATTAACATTTATCGCATGTAATGATTTCAGAAGATTCATAATTTAACTCCTAAATTTCGAGTTAATTAAACGATTTGGCTTGATTTTTTTTATCAAAAATTTCAAGTTTTTGTTCTTCTTCCTAAGAATGTGAAGCTCCGGGCAATTCTAATTTAACTTCTTCATTTTATTTGCTTGATCTTTCTTAAATTTCTGTTACATTGCAATATTAAAAAATTACCTTAGTGATTTAAGTTTTGCTATTTGCTACAGAAAATCATGTGTTATTCAAATTCTTTTTCGTTAACAGGAGATTAGCATTATTTGCATTATTTCTTAGAGACTATCTTATTTTCCTACTGTTATTTTCTCAAGCTTGGTTGCTGCTTTTATCTGTAAAATCCTCCTAAACTTCTCCTTTCCATTTTTATTAAACGATTGTTATTAAAGGGTTTTATAAAATTATATAATTAAATTAAAACTTTCCCTTGTTTTAAGCTAAAACGCTTTTAAATTTCTCTTATTTTTAATTTTAGTTAAATTCAATAGCTTCCATTATGCATTAAGAGGTTTATTTATCCTTTTATTTTCAATCAATTATTCTATTCTTATTTATTTATGAAAAAAGCATACATTTGCTCTATTTAAGACTGCTATTAAACAATAAGTATACAAATCATATGAAAATTATCTAAATTTTTATACTAATTTAATTCGAAAGCTTCTTCATAGTTCTCTATCAACTATTTATTTAACCATTCAACTGGAATCTTTAATTAGCTATATTATTTATAGTGATGAAGATATTTATATGCCTTCAAAAATTAAATGTTCTTTCAAGCTTTGCATTATAATAAATCTGCGATTTATTAAGTTTCTAATATTTAATAGCATTAATAAAGTCAAATTATCAGATCATTTGAATTTGCTATTATTATGAAAGCTCTTATATCTTTAAAGTATTTATATTATACTATAAAAATGCTTCCTTCTCTATTAATCATTTTCATATGTTTTAACTATATTTTAAGAAGAAGTCAGCCCTAATAAATTTAAGCATTTTAAGAAAGTTAAAGAGAAGTGCATATACAAAAATGCTTCTAGCTTAATTGAGATATATCTTTCTTAAATTACTTCACTACGAATTCTTTAATCTTCATTTCTGCAAAATTACAAGAAATGCAGATTTCATATCTCTAAGCTGATAAGACTTAAAGATTATTGCTAGTTTTATTAATTTACTTTTATACATTTAAATTAGCTATTTTCGCACTAAAATAATTTTCTAAAATTCAAGAAGCAATATTTTCATAAGTATGAACTGAATGAGGGGAGTTTAACTATTTATATAATCATAAAATAATTGAACTGAAGACTATTGTATATTATGCTTTCATACTATTTATTAATTTCAAACTTTGATCAATCTATTTGCAAATATTTATTTTATTCTCCTTTATCAATCTAACCAAAATATTAAGAAAGTAATTTAAGATTAGACATTTCAAATGTTAATAGAAGAGGGAAATTTAATAAAAGCCTTTTTATGTGCTTATTTAATTAATTTTAATAGAACTAGTTACTTAATGCTATAGGATAAAATTATTTTAAGCCTTTAAAGATGTATTGCTTTTCTAATTTTTTCAATTAAAGTCCTTTTTTAATTTATGTTCTTTCTATAATCTTTCTTTATACTATTTAAAAAATCCTGGTAGAAATTAAAGCATTTAGTTATTATAACTTTAAGTAATATATTTGGATTCTTAAAAGTTTAATTTTAAATATTATCAATTACCTTTATTTAAAGCTATAAAGCAATCAAATAATTTTGAATTTACTTATTCGAAAAAGCTTTATTGCCAGCTCTAAATATTTTATGAAAATAGCTGCCATTTAGTTGAAGCAGCAAGAACAGCGAAAGGTTTATCTTATTGAATAGGATAATTTTACTATCTCCTTTTATTTTCTGATTATAAGCAAGCATTTTACTTTATCCTTTATTATTTTCTATTTATGAACATTTCCCTTCCTGCATAATAACTTCATCATTATAACTTAATTTTTGCTTTTAGAGCTTTACTTTTAATCTGATTAAAGATAGATGAATTTAATAAATAAAGAGACTAGAATTTATAAGATATGAAGATAACTTTAAAGGTAAATGCTTATAGCTATTAGTTAACCTATCTAAATTGACAGTTAAGTAAAATTAATTGAATATAAGAAATATAAAATATACATTAAGCTTCTTAATTTAATACTTTGGAAGGGCTAACTAGTTTGCTTATTATAACACTTCAAAATTCTTATTTGTGATAATTTAATAAAAGTCTATCTATTCATTATACCCAAAATATTAAATCCCTATTTAATCTAAGAAACACAGGTAGAGGAAACAATATGAAACATGCTAAAGATATTTTTAAACGTTTTACTTACTAAAATAAAGCTTACTAATTCTAAAGTAATGCTATTTATTCCCTTTCCTTAATTTATTTTTTACTTTTCTTCCTCAGAGGTAAAATTATACTAATCTAAATAGTAGTAAAGCTATTATTAAAAAAGTAAAAGTAAGTTAGGATTTATTATTATATTACTGCTTAATTTGGTTTAAAGCAAAAACAGATCTAAAATTACTTAAATTAGATGAGAGAATGACAATTATATTAATTAGCTGATAGATGAAAGAAGAGTTAACTTATAGATTTAGAACTTCAAGTAGACTTATTAAGTACTGCTTATTAAGTTCTCTTCTTATTCTATTGCCTTTTCTTTTTTAGTTTTCAGATTATTGAATTAACTTCATCCTGCTTTTTTAATAATTATTCTTTAGATGTCAAACAATAAGGAAGAGTATATTGATTAATCAAAAATTATAAAAGCTAGAAATTGAGATAAGGGAGTATAAATTTTGATTTGCAAGAAGGACTAAAAGAAGAAGAAAGAGAAAATAGAATAGAATTAATTGGGTTTAAGGTATATCATTTTATAAGATACTGCTATAAACAAATTAAAGTTACTTTTCATGCAACATCTAGTTTATAATGGTATATATCAAAAACAGGCTTTAATAAAAAAGGATTTCTACTAATAAAATTTTGATTTTTGAATAAAAGTAAGAATAACTTATTTTAAATTGATCTTAGCAAGTTTGTTTACTCAATAAATAAATTAATGCTATGAAAGTCATAAGTAGAGTAAAATAATTTAAGTAGTGAAGAAAATATCAATTATAGATAAATTCCTTTATTTAATAAGATTATTATCTATTAAAAACATGATGCTTTAGATAGTAGATTTATTAAAGGAATATCATCTGTATTGAATTATAATGTCGTTAAAAACTAGACAATATTTCGATTAAACTTAAAAATATATTAACCAAACTTGAAATACAATGGGCATTTATAATAGTTTACTCTTTATTAATACTAGTATTTAGGGACTTTTGGATAGAAGTTAATCAATTTTGAATTTTTATAGATAGTACTGTTATTGAAGAAGTATTTAAGTTAAAAATAAGTTTTAGTCATAAATTGTTATTATATCAATTACATGAGAATTTGAAAATTACGTTCCCAGCCTTAACCAACATACTATCGTAAATAGAAAATGGGTAACTCAAAAGCAACCTAAATTTTAAATGTTACCAAGTTCCATTCGTACTAGCCTAATTTCCGTCTCCATCGAAAATATACCATCCTCCATTTTAATACAATATACTACACTAAACTCTGCTCAAACCACTTTCTGCTATTTGCAGTGTACATGATGAGTGCCTTCCAAAAGTAATTTTTACGTCAGAGGGTTAATATATACTAAATTAAGAATTACTAAGTTTAATCCTTTAGTTTCCCTTATTTAAATCTTATAATGATTGAATTTTCTCTACCGAAAGTAAGAGAAATTAAATTCGATCCAAAAGAAGCAAGTAAACCTGTTTGTATTAAAAAAGATTTATCAATCAATTTAAAAGTTCCAGCTCCTGAATATAGATCTACTACAAAGTACTATTAAAGGGCTGAAAATATAGCATAATTTACCTGTATCGAAATAGATAGCAAAATGAATAGGTTAAACATTTATTTCTTAGGATGAAATTATGAGATCTGCACATTCTATGTCTAGTTCGGAGGGGATATTTGTCTTTTAAGTTCCAACAATAGTAACTCCATCAAAATTTTTTCTTGGACTTCCAATAAGACCTTATGGAAATATTTCATAAACAGTTTTTTTATCCATAAGTTAACTTTCTATAATCCTAAGCTAAATTTAAGGATTCATCTACTAGTTTATTTTTCTATACATATGAGATTTTATTTGACTTAAAATTTTCTATTATTTGTCCTTAATTATTTCAGATTATTATGAAATATTTCACTCTCTTAGCTCCCCTGTTTAAATAGATCCAGTAAGTCCTGCTTTCTCTAGATGCTTATATTAATCAATTTATTCAGAATTAGAATTGTTTACGTTTAAAAGTTTTTTTTCTTGCTACACTGAAGATAGTTGAACATTTTCTTCAATTTTTCTCTCTTCTTATTCATCATAGCAGCAGCAGCAAATTTTATTTAAGAAAGAGGAAAGCGACATTTATAAAATACAGAATTGCGTTTAATTTTAAATTGCTATAAAAATTATTAAAGATTATTTAAACCAAATAAGCCATTAAATTAATCTATTTAAATAGTCCTTCACTTAAACAGAGTAGCTTTAAAAAGTGTCTTTCCCGCTTTAAACATCATCTTGTTATATATTTGAACTGGCTCGGAAATTAATAACCTATATTAAATATTACCAAGTTCCATTTGTGCTAACTTTATCTTCATATCCATCTTTGATGATCCATTGCTCCTAACTAAAGCTAATTGTGCAATGATTTCTGCTCAAAGAATTATCCATAACTGCAATATCGCAGTTTGAGTGTCTTCCTATCTTGATTATTTGCTTTGTCTAATTAAAATTACTAAAGTTACAAAGCTTACTAGACTTTATCTTTTATATTTCCATTCTAAAATTCTATTGTAAGTGATCCATTTTGATTGATGATTAAAGTCATATCTTAAGCTCCAAACTGAACTATTTGACCAGATTATATTCTTAAGGGAACATTAAGGAGCATATAAGTTCCATTTCCTTAGAACAAATCAACAATAAAGTACTACTAAGAATCTATATAAAATAGTTATTTTACTTTAGTCAAAATAAACGGCAAAATGCTAAGATCCAAAGCCATAACTTCCATTTGGAATAACTAAATCTGCAGATTATATTTATAATGGATGAGATTACCATTAATTTTAGGTTCCAAATACTGTAATGCCATCTTTTCTACTGCATCCTTTAAGTCCTTATGAATCTATTTCATAGAGGTTTCCTTTTTCTAATTCTTTGCTTTCGTTAATTGTTAAATTCAGGTTCCAAGTATCAATTAAATCAACCTTGTTTCCAATTTAGATCTATAAGAACTATATCACACTTTATTTTCAATCATAAGATGTTTACAAGAAGCTTTGCTATGTTTAATCTGCTGAAGTACCAGATTGAAGTTCTTTGGGTTTTTATAAGCTTTTAAAACGAATATCATTCTATTATCCTAATTACTTAATCGGAAATATAGTCTTAGTACTACCAATTTCTGCTAATTCTTGGTTCTAAATTTCTTTTTAGCACAAATCCTAGATACAGGATGGTCCACAAAGATTGAAAATAGACATTTTTGTAAAGTTTAACAATAATTTAAAGAATTCAATCTAATGTATAATTACAGCACACTCATTTTAAATACAAAATACCACTTTCGCTACTTAATTAACACTATTTTTCTATTATTTGCTAATTTACTGTTTATCTTTACTACTGTACCTTTTAGAAAATTAGTCTAAGAAATCTTTAATTTTTATACTTTCAAAAGACTAAAAGGGGCTTGAGCAAATGATTTAATAATCTACTTATTAAAAACTAAATAAAGAGAGTGAAATTATAAAAGGGAAGGCTTGATTCATAAATAAGAAGTGCTAGTTAAATAATAATAAAAAGATTATTGATTAATCATTGGCCAATAATGTATGTGACACTTATCTATTAATCTATAAAATGCTATTTTATACAATGCTAGAGAATTAAATGTATCTACCTGAAATATTATCATAATATCTATTGCTTTCAATTAATCTTAAATTTAACTCTCTATAATTTTTTTAAGTCGTATAAATTATTATATACACCTTTAAAAGCAATCTCAACAGGATTTTGCAAGAAACAGGAAAAGCACATTAATATGGGCTGCTAGCAAATAGATAAAGACTTAACTAGATATCCTGCTTATCTAACTTATAAATAGATATTATGTATTTTAATACAATATAAGCAGAAAGATAATTAGTAAGAATAAATTAAAATTTATGTAATAAATTTACTCCATTTGCTATAGCAACTATTTCGATAAATAACCTTAAAATTAATCAAAATTCTCATCAGAGTAAAATGTAAAATTATGTTGCTGATGAATGAAGTTTTTAACAGTTACCAAAAATTTAAAGGAAAAAGACAATATAAAAAAAATATAAATCAGTTTATGTTAATTATATCAAATTCAAAACATTATATTTACTAAAAAACTTATTTTATAATCTGTATCTTTTTAATTAGCTATTTATTGAAGAAAATTCATTATGATATATGAATTTTCTGTTTCAACACGAATAAATGAACCAAAATAATGATTTAAGCTTTTAATATTTGCCAAAAGAAAGAAAATTCAATTAAAAATACAAGAGATGAAGAAAAAAAGGAGAAATGACACATAAATGAGCAATTTTTTGATTTGTAAAATCATTAATAGAAAATTAATAGCATAGATTTAATTTTTTGATTATAAAATGCTTTTTGAATTTAGTTTTAGTTTCAAAATTCTCAACTTTAAGATATCTAAATCTAGTCTTGAATGGATGCTTGAATTTTTATTTTTGTTTCTTCGTCAAATTCTAAATTAAAATAATTACCTTATCCTGCTAAAAACTTCTCCATCACGCCTTCTACTGTCTCGTCACGACCCACTTAAATTTCTTGGTATACTCCGAAAGAACTAAGATCTATTTTAATTAAAGATTATTAGTTTTAAACTTAGTAAGAGCTTTATTCATTTAAGACTTAAGAAGTTTCTTTTTATTCAAAAGCAACTTTCTTTTCTTCTTTCACTGATTTCTAAAAGATTTTTTAGAATTTTGAAGTAATAGTGACTTTCTATTTATTTTTCTTAGGCTTGTCCTGAGTTTTGGGCTTTTCTTAAGTTTTAGCCTTTTCTAATTATTTGAAGAAAGAAACCTTAGGAGGAAACTTAATATTTAGCATCTCCTCTTCAAATTGTTTCTTGATTTCCTGTACTGTTTATGGTAAAACTTTAGCTGGTTAGTTTGTTTCTTGCTTTTCTTTTTGCAATTTAAGCATTTCATCTAATTTTTATTATTTAATTTTTTAAGTTTCTTCTAATAGCTACTACTTCTTTTGCTTCTTAGTAAGCTCTTCTTACTTTCTTTTTTCATTCATTACTTTCATTTACTCTTCCTTTTACTTTTTTTACTCTTCTAACTTTTTCTATCTTTCTAATTTCTTTTTTTCCTCTGCTTATCTTACTTTTTCCATTCTTTCTTCATCTTCTTTTTTTAATTGCTAAAGTTTAAGATCTTATTAAGTCATGTTTAAAGGATCTTCTCCTTCCTTAGGAAGTTCTATGACCTTTCTTTTGCTTTTTAGTAATTGCTAGGACTTCTTGTTCATATAAGAGAGTTTAGTTTATGGTGAACCTGGTTCTCTGATAATATCCTTTCCTCTTTCTTAGATGCTTTCGATTCGCTCTTTCAAAATTCTTCCTTATTAAAATCTATTGATAATTGTTTCAAATCCTTTTATTTCTGAAGTTTACTTAATTTCTTATTTTATTTATTAATAATCACTTGTTTCATATACTGGCTTGAAAGGCATTTCTTCAATCTTCTTTTCTTCTTCCTCCTCCTTTTTCTTTAATCGGTTTTCTTCCCTTTCTTTAAGTTCTTTGTGCAAGTTAAAGAGTCTCTAAAATCTAGGTTCTTTTGAAACGGCTTTTTCTTCATGTTCAGTTGCTTCTTTTATCTAGAAAGGCTTTGTTAAATCAGGTTAGAAAGATGGAAGTTCATTTCTGGCTTATTCTAGCTGCTCTTTTTTTTCTTTTAGTTTTTTTTCAGTTTCTTTTCCAAAACTTAAGAGATGTTCTACAATATCTGCATCACCTTTCCTTTCTCTAGCAAGTTTTGCCATTCTTTCAGAATTTTTATCGACTTAAGGTTTAAATTCAAGTTGAACTTCTTGACTGACTTTTGCTTATTTGAATGTATTGTATTTTATTTAGGCATATCTATTATCATAAAATAGCTTAAAGTCCATGAAAATTTTAAAAGCCTGCTGATTATTTATGATGAAGTCGTTTTCTTAGAAGAATCCGTATTTTTATTATTCTATGATGGTCTTAGCATCCAGTTTTATTTTTTACTCTTCTTATTTAACTTAAGATTCATTTTAGTTTTCTTCAGAAATTGGATTCTAAATCTCACTTGTTTATAAGTAAGGGTCTTGCTAACTCAAGCTTTAATCTTATGTTTATTAAATTGTTTGACCTTGCTCTTCTGATGTCATTTCTGTAGTGCCTTATTATTAGTTTGGATCAGCAGAAACAACTTATTCAAACTTAAGTTTAGCTAATTTTTCAGCTATATTTTCTTCATATAGATTATTTAATGATAGTATGAATTTAAGTAGGTTTTTGTTGTATATTCCATCTTTTTCGTCTCCTTAAAACACGTCCCAAAGTAGTTTCTAAAGTTATTATTCTATCTGATAATTTGCTTCTTTTGGGTTGCCTTTTGTAAAATGTAACTATTGAAGAATTTTCTTCAAAGTAGCATAATTAACTCTAGTTGGAACTCCAGCTTATTGTATTTATTCTTTAAACTCAGAAATTAGTTTCTTTCTTAATATTTTTTTTGAGTTATTTTTTTTATCTTTCTTTTCTTCTTCCTCTTCTTCTTCATCCTTCTTTCTTTTCTTTTTTTCTGGTTTATTTTTTGCTAAGTTATATAGTAAATCCTCAATCTTTCCTTCTCTAACTAAATTTTAACTTTTAGGGTTAATTTAAGGCCTAAATTAGTTTTTATCTTCCTCTTTTTCTTTTCCGCTTTTAGTTTTTTTAGTATCCTCTTTACTTTTTTCGCCTTAAGCATTTTCTCCTTCGGCATTTTTATTTTCTTCTGTCTTTTTATCTCCTTTTTGCTTTGTAGGACTTTATTTGACACTTAGCTTGAATAATCTTTCATAAATGGGTTTATTTTCAACTTACTTTCCACTCATAATTTTAGTTGAGCCTTGACAAGTAAAACTTTTAAAGACAGAGAATTCTTTTTCTTATTATAATTATTATTCTAATAATTCTTCTCTTTTGCTTTAAATCTTTTCCTTCTTTTGTTTTTCAAATTTCATTTGCTGTTCAATAAATTCGTTAGCGTTTCTTGATTGCTAGTTAGGTTTAGACTTAATCTGAGGTTTGAAGGTGCATTCTTTCATTTCATACTTTTCAATTTCTTTTTACTTACTTTCTCTCTTGTTTTTTATGTCTTCTAGTTAATTCTATATTTTTTCAGTGAATTTATTTGTAAAGAAATCTTTCTTTTTCTTTTCTTTCTACTCTTGAAGTAGTTGATCTACTACTTCTTTATTTACTTCTGTAGCTGGTTGCGATGATTGTCTTTTCTTTTTTTCTACATTTTTGCGTTCTGGAGATTTAGATTTTGCTTGCTTAGGTTTTTTTTAAGTCTTAGACTATTCTTTGTCTTTCTTTGCTTCCTGTTTCTATTATTCTTAAACTTGTTTCTCTTCTTATTGTTGTTGTTATTCCCCTTCTTATTTTATTTCTTCTTTTGGTTGCTCATCTTCTTACTAAACTTCCTTTTTTAGCTGTTCCTTCTCTTGGTTAGCGACTTCTTAAGTCTGATTAGTGGGTTCGGATTGCTATTGTTGGTTAGTATCCAAAGGATTGTCTTAGACTTCCATGATGGATAGTAAGTTTATTATTAATTGATTAAGAGTTGAGTCTTGAAAATATGGAAGTAAGAGTTTAGAGAAGATCTCCTTAGAATCCTATATAAAGCAATGTTTTAATCAAAACTAACTTAGATACTTTTCATAACATCAGGAAAATCCCTTCTGACCAAACTCCTTTAAGATATGCTAGAACTGAAGCCACACCTTTAAAAAATGCTCCAACTACTATTGAGCCTAACAAGAAATTCGCATTCTTTAAGCAATAAACAATGGAAAATGTCATAAAATAAGTTTAAAATAGAGACAGGCCTTTCTCTGCTGTTATTAAGAGTCCCTTATAATTAGCTCAATAAATGAAAGAAAGAATTTAGAAGCAAAAAAGTGAAACATAAAGATAATCTTCCCCTATTATTGACAGCAGCTTAAAAACCAAATATCTAACTTAGTTGTAAAGTAAAAAGAATTACTAGGGAAACGCTCTTAAGCAGCTTGAAGTTTTGACTGATAAAAGATATAGAAATTATTTAGAAAGCAATGCTTCTAAGGAAGAAAAGCAGCCAAGTAAAATAGTTCCAAGAGCAAAAAGTGCTCAGATTACTTAGCAAAGAGAAAGAAATTAATCAGGTACACCTCATAAATAGTACTAGCAGTTGATTCAAATATAAAATTAAGCTTCTGAATAATTTAAGAATTTGACTCAGTTGAGGCTATAAAGGTTCAACAAATAATTAAATGAAGTTACTAAAACAGCTAACTAAACTTGCTAACTTCAACTTTAAATGAAACCTTAGCCCCCTCCTTTATAAGACAAAGGCTAAAAATAGATTCCCCATCCTCCTTAGAGGCAAATGAAAATTAAAGAAGTTTAGCTAGATATTAATAAGATAGAATATTGCTCTCCCATGATTTAAAGTGTAAGACCAGCTACTTAAGGAAATAATAACCCTAATAAAGGTTAAGCTGAAAAGATAATATTTGTAAACAATGTTCAAGTGAGGCTTAATACAACTGATGAATAAAGAAGATCACCGAGCTAAGACGTTAAACGTTAAATGTAAAAAAAGGTTAATGAATATAATGCGGAAAATAATGATGAATCTGATTTTAAATAATTCCTTAACAGTTCAATCTTGAAAAGTGCAAGTAAATTGGATGAATATATAATAGGGAAAACAATTGGACAAGGTGCTTACGCTGTAGTGAAGTATGCAATTCATAAGCCTACAAATAGAAGTGTCGCTATAAAAATTTATGATAAATATAAACTTTTAGATCCAACTAAAAGAAAGAATGTTAAACGAGAAATTGAGATTATGTCCAAACTATAGCATCCAAATATAGCATAACTAATAGAAGCTATTGACTCTTAAAAACAAGTTTTTTTGGTTTAAGAGTACTGTAAAGGAATAAATTTGCATCAACTCGTTAAAAAGTAAAATAACAGAAAACTACCTGAATTTTAAGCCAAACTTATTTTTAGGTAAATAGTATCCGGAATTTCATATTGCCATGATTAAAGTATCTCTCATAGAGACATAAAGCTTGAAAATATATTAATTGATGAAGTAAGTAACTTAGTTAAAATAATTGATTTTGGATTTAGTACTCTTATTAATAAAAAACTTAGAATTTTCTGTGGTACTCCTAGTTATATGGCCCCTGAAATCGTTAGCAAAAAAGAATTTTTTGGCTAGCCTGCTGATGTTTGAGCATTAGGTGTTTTACTTTTCGCAATTTTATGTGGGACTTATCCATTTAGAGGTTCTACTGATGCTGAACTCTACAAAAAGATTTCTAAATCTTAATATAATTTTCCTGAAACTATAAATAAATCAGCTAGAGATCTCATATTTAAAATGTTACAAGTAGATCCTTTAAAAAGACCTCTTACAAGCGATATTCTAAGGAACGAATGAGTTTAAGATCATTAAAATTCAATTTCAATAAACTAGAGTCAATAGCAAAGCTAAAACGTCAAAATATAGCCTCAACCTCCCTCGAGACCTTGAACCATTTCATCTCAAACTTAAAATTTTAGAAATCAATTTATCAAAATAAATGAAACTTAAAATAATCCTAAGAATAATTTACAAATAGATAGAGTGAAAAGCGATATTGTTCTTTCCTCATAGAGAAGTAAAAGTCCAAGAATAGATAAGAATCTAATAAACAATATAGTGAGTTTATTATACAGATAAAAAACGGATACTAAGATGCAGATCTATTAAACCACTTAAAAGATTGTACAAGCAAAATTTCATAACTATATGATAAGTTGCAAATTCATAGTGCTAACCATTAAATCTAAAAAGTTAGTAAAATAAACCTAAATAATAATTATGCTAACGAGAAATATAAATTAGACCATTATGCGATAAGAAAAGAAAAGTAAGAAAAATAGATTTAAACTGTATTTTATTTATTTTAACCTTTGCATATAAACCTTCACTTCTTTAGAACTGATTAATCCATCTCTAATTTCTAGCTTAAATCAACTAATTTTTACTCTATCCAGAATATAATTAATCTACTATCTCATTCATTTTTTAGATAATTAAACTACAATGTTACCATAGCCTGCTTTACCTTTTCTTTTAAAGTAAATATAATTGAAGAAATTATTTTTAGTTGCTTAATTGAAACTGAATATTAAAACATCTACTTGAAGAAAAACAATTTTTTCTAATTTTATCATAAAGATTAGGTAATTGAGCTACAGATATTATAATATAATAACTTACTATTTTATTAGCTATCTAAATTGTTAATTAAGACAGATACAAATGCATAAATTCAATATTTTATATGGGAAATTAATGAAAGATAAATATATTCCAAATATGCATTTGTAGTATTTTAAAGGGTAAATCTAAAGAGTCAAGTAAATCAATTAAGATATTAACATTAAATAACATTATACGAAAGTAATTTATTTTCAAATAGTTCTACATTCTTCTGATCATCTTTACACATTCAGTGAGATAAATTCGTTGAAAGTAATTTGCTCCTATATCTTATAAATTCTTCTTCACTTACATTTAACTCGTAATTGATATAAAGTAAAAATATATTTTCCAATCTGTTCATTTCTTGGTTAGAAATTCCTCCAATTTATGCGAAGCACTTATTGCTATAATATTAATCTTGGTAAAATTTGGTTGCTATTCTTAAAGATGTGATTAAGAGTCGATGTATACTTAAAGAGTCAAGTATAATTCAGGTTTGCTTCTAAATTAGCCGATCTATGTAAATAACTCCTATTATTATTAAATTTTCTTCGAAATATTTGCTTATATTTTTAATAAAGTTTAATATCGTTATCGTTGGCACACTAGCGCCATGGAATTCAGAAAACTGCTTGCATTTAATTAGATCGCATTTTCTGGTAATATTCAACAATACTGAACCAAGAACATTGATGAGCTCCATGTTAAATTTGTTAGATATAAATGGAATAAATTAAATTTATTCATAAAAAACTTCTATTCTTTAGTTTAATTATGAAATTTCCAGTTAAACTATAATATTCTTTCATAATCTTTCTAATTAAGGCTCAGTTATCCTCTATTTCACTTTAATACTTAAATTTCAATTTAAGCACTTTACTTTCCCAAATCCATTTATACTTATTTTTCTGCTTGTGGTGATTGCATATTCTTTTAAAAGTTAAGCCATTTATTAAGATAATTAATATTTGCTTACTTAAATAAAAGTATTTAGGCATAATTCTATATCTCTATTACAAGAATATCAAAGTAAATAAAATATAGAAATTAATTAGAATTTAATTTAAAAGTTAGTAGATCAAGTTGTACTAGATTCTACACTATAGAAGTATACATTTTCTTCAAATGCTTTATCTTCACTTACAAAATTAAATCTTAGTTTTTCAAATAGTTTTATTGAAGGAACATTGCTCTTCTTTATTTTTGCAATAAATCCTCTGCATTTTAAGTTGCTTATACCAAAATCAATTACCATTTGAATAGCTTCTTGAGCAAAACCTTTTCCTCTAGCATTCTTTTCGGCAATCATAACATTTAATTCTCCAATAAGATTTCCTTCCTCATCTTGTTATAAAAACAAGTTAATATCTCCTACCATACTTTATAATATTTAATCTTTCTATCCCTCTAATTATTAGAAAGTCTCTCTTTACACTATTATTCAGATACATTTTTCCTTGCTACTAGCTCATTCTTTCTAACTTTCATATTCTTCACTAAGAGAAATTGGTTCTGTACACGTCATTTCACACAACTCAGGGTCTTAGAGCCACTGGTTATATTTTTGAACTAGCTCAACAGTATACTAAGTTAATATAACTTTTTGTCCAACTAGCATTTTAAAGATAAATAATGATTATTAAAGATTAAAATTTATTCTATTAACTATTAACTCTTATATTCCTTTATTTCCTTATATCATATACTCTAATATATCTCATTTATTTAATGTCTATTTATATCTTTTTATTTACATTTCAGTCAAACATTTTTTGTTATTCTTAGCTTTGGTCTTAAACAGAAATATAGAAGCTTATTTAAAAAGTAGCAAAATTTAAAAGAATTAGAGATATGAAATATTAAAATAGATATAGAGTAGACTACTATAAATTTATAATAAGGAAACCTTACTTTCCAATAATAAGTTGCTTTTCTTAATATCTAAGAATAGTTTAGATTTTAGTAGGCTATTAATAAATCAGCTTTACTTTTCATTCAAATAAATAAGTAATCTTTCCTCTTTAGCTCTTACAACTTCATCCCTAACAAAATTATTTTAGAAGAGAATTGCTTTTACTATCTTAGATTAATACTATTCCTTACCTTTTTATAAATTAGGAGTATTAAAAAAATAGAAATGTTTGGCTTTTGCAATATTTACTTTATCCTACATAAATGAATTAAAAATATTAGCTTAGAGTATTGGAGAATTAATTTTACTAAAGTAAGAAAGAAAGTAAAAAATGAGAGATTGGCATAGTAATGCATTAATGACAATTTATATAACTAAAGCTTATTATTAAAAGGGTTAGACTTATCTATTTATAATAAGTAATCATTTACAGTTCTTTTAATTGCATCGCTTTTTAATACTATTAGTTTGTTTTATCGCTTAGTTCAAATTTTTAATAGAAATGCTAAATAAAAAGGAACACAAAATAAAGCAAATGTAGTAGCCTATATTGTAAAATCCCCTTAATGTTATTAAATATATAAGTCAGCTTTAAACTAAGAAGAATAAAGAGACATAAATGGATAACTAATAAAATGAAATCTTAGTAAACATAATAAACTAGTTATAATGTATGCAATTAAATATTAAATTTCAACTCATTTAATAATTGGATATATCATATAAATTATAACTATCTAGCTATATTTTTTACTAAAAAGCTTATATATACAAGCTATAGTAAATATTTAAAAGAAAAATTTACTTTTTGTGAATCCTAAACTTCTAAAATTTGAGTTTCAAATATCTGAAGAAGTAAAGATTGATTTATTTGTTATAATATAATTTTGAAATTAAAGTTGGCCTAAATAAAGAGTTATCTTTTCAATTAAAAAAGAAATGTATTTCAATAAACCATTTCCTTAGATGCAAGTGCCTTCACTCCATGCTTAGTGCAAGCTTCACTAAAATTAATAATATTTTTAACTATTATAAAGGTACTTAAAGATTGACTAATCATAGCAATTACAGACCAGTGTCCTATAGCAAGATTATTATATAGCTATAACATGAATTACGGCACTGCTTCAAAGAACATTTCTACGACTTTGGCAAATCCAAAGGAATAGAATACATCTTAAATCTAGGAATCATCATTTTCAAATTTTTTGTAGTTATCCTTTCCGATTAAAAGCTTAAGTCCATACTTATATGCTGGTGGTCATATTATGAATTTTGTTTAGAATATCAAAACAAAATAGGCGAAAGCTCCGAATAGCTACAACTTACTTTATCCTGTGTTTTTATATTTTTTATTATTTTGCTTATAAATATAAATAGTAAAAAGAAGACATAAAATAGGCATAGTCAATAGGAATATTCCACATCAAAAGTAAAGAACATTATTAGCAAAACCATTTGTTAGGAAGTAGAGTAAATCTGTTACATTGTCACTTATACTTAAGCATATAGAAGAAATCATTTTAAAGTAGCTTATTTTGAAAAAGTCTTTATCTTAATCTTATTCAGCTTAAATTCCTTTATCGAACCAACGTTTTATTACTGACATTCTTTTTTTAAATTGCCTTGGTATTTCTTTTTGAATTTACTCAATTGGATTAGCTTCTTAAGGTTAATCAGTTTAGGCCTAACTTTACGTCTAAGTTTAATTGGGACTTTCTGCAAAAATATCGTTTGAATTTTTGGTAGAATCCTTATCTTATTATTTTTCTTAAGTATCTGGCTTGTCAGATCTAGACTAGGCAGCATTACTCTCTTTTTCTCCTTGAATTGCGTTTTAAGAATCTATACTGTGAAGACCTTTAATATCAATGTAAGAGGATTATCCTCTTTAATATCTATATATATCTATTTATCCACTTTACATTCCAGGAGGTAAAGGTGGCTCTTCAAGTTCTTAATATGAAGGTGCGAAATTTTCAGGTTCTTTTGGCTTTTCATCAGAGGCTTAAAAAAAACTCCACATTCCAAGTAATCTAAATATAACTATAAATATGAAAGCTTTAATTAATCTTTCTAATACTAACTTATGATTCTATCACTCTATATATCTCTAGTCATCAGTTCTATCTCTATAAATACATCTACTTAATATCACTAAATCAATATATTTTGATTCACTTTATAGAGTGGAAGAGACTAAGAATAAAAGTAGGAATTATAAACTTAAACTAGAAATATTTAACTGATTTATGTAAAACTATCCTACCATGAAACCTTTTTTAATCATTTTGGATGATTATGACTATAATTAGCTTCTAACTTGAAGCAATCTTATTAATTATCTATAGAATAGTACTTATTATGATATTCTAATTAGAGCTTCCAATTCTCAGTATTTTAACTCTTTTTTAAGAGCCCTCAGATAAGTAAATTAAAGAGTTAAATTTAAATTTCAAACTTTAAAATAGTTTTAATTCAGCTATAGTTATACCTAGATTAGAGAGACTACTTTATACTTATATTGGTATAATGAAAAATATGATAGAAATGATTTAAATATGAAGAGTTTTAAGAAATGAGGCCATTAATTATTACTATTTATAGCTTTAAAATTATATCTTAAGAAAAATTAAAAGAAAGTACCTTATTTTAGGCTTTACTAGATAGCAATCTATTCCATCTTTACATTATTATTACCTATTTAAATTACCATAATAACAAAATATGACTAATCCTTCTTTAGGCTTTCTATAGCAAAAATTAGAAGAATATATTCAAAATACTCTTATAGAATGGTAGATATTTAATAAGGCAAAAGATAGTAAGAAGCATAAATTGCTCTATAGTTAAATGGATACCATAAGTTAAAAAATAAGAGTTATGCTTATTTATCAATTCGTTAAAAGTAAATTCCTATGAGAATTTGATTCTATTAAATTAAAAGTTAGCTTTATTTAAATAAGAGCTAGCAGTTAATTTTCTAAGATAGCTTTATTGAGCCATCCAAACTATTTAAATATGTAAAATCTTGAAAAGTGCTAAGCATGCTAAAACTATTTCGATACTTTATTTAATGCTCCTTTAATTCTTCCTTGTCAGCATATTGCATGTTAGTAATGCCTATTCTCTGAGTATAAGAAGCAGAATACAAATAAATGCTCTTTATGTCAAGTAGTTTCAAAGGAAAATCCAATTAAACTACAAAAGGCTGAACAAATAATTAGCGAACTTCTGACTTAAGAGTTAAATTTGAGAGAAATTGAAATAGCTATTGATAACATCAGAAGCTTTGAAAAAAACTTTAAATAAATATATGCCAAACTGACTGAAAATAAGTTCTAGGTACTATAGGAAATAATAAGATTGCTTTATGCTATTCTATTTTAGAGTAGTAAATAGATTTTTAGTGTGCTTGAAAAAAATCTAAAAGAGTTAAGTAAGAGGAAAAAAAAACTAATTTCTATTGCTAGTTCTATGAAAAATAATAGATAGAAAGTAGAAATCGAACTTATTTAAGGAATTATTAATACAGAACAGATAAAAAAGCATAAGAATAAAACAGTTCAGCAGTACAAATAGATACAAGAATACTGAAAGCAAATTGTCGATTTTCATAAAGAAATGCTATTAGACTTAAACTCAGAGGCTAAGAAAAATAGTTCTCTCATTATTACTAAAGATTATAATATAAAGGAAGAAGAAAAAAGTAATTAGACAAGCATTTCAAAAGAAGAAACAACTAAAAGCATTTAGCAAGAAAAAATTTTAGCAGATACGAAATAAATTTCTCAAAGTTAAAATTTGGTTAATAAATAATCTGAAGATAAGTAGGAAACTATTGAGTAAATCTCTTGTATTTTATGAAGTTCGTCAACAAAAGTTGATTATGACTTAAAGAAAAAAAAGTTCACTACTTAAGAAATCAATATAGTTGAGACTAATGGTAGCTGAACTTAAATAGAATAACTGAAAAATTAAGAGCTAATTATTTCTGGAGCTCATTTATATTCAAACAATAACAGTGATAGATTTATAATTTATTAGAAAGGACTTGTATAATAATTCTAAATGCTTACTTAAAGAGGAGCACATAGAACTGTTTTTGATTTGAAAGATAAAATTTATATATTTTCTGGTTGTAATACTGAGAAATGCGAAATGTTTGATCTTCAAAACATTTAATTTCAAAGTATAGCTGATATTCCGCAATAATCAAGATGCTTTGGAGCTTTTAAAGCTGAAGATTTTATTTATGTGACAGGTGGAGGAAATAATAGTACTTATTTATAGGAAATCTAATTGTATAATATATCTAATAATTCTTGAGCCTTACATCCTTAATAACTCCCAGAACCCTCCAAAACTACATCTGCCTATTTGCAAGATCAAAAAGTATCCATCATTTACTTCAATTATTATAATAACAAAGAAACTTTACTTTTTGATTTTAATTCAATAGTGAAGCACGGAAACTAGTTTCAAACTTCGGGGTATGTATTTTCTTAGCCTTTAGTTGTCAGCCAAAAAACTTTTCAATTTAATGATGATACTGAGCTGTTCTGTTACGATCTTAATAAAGCGAAATGGGAAAAAATAGAATGATAAGTTTTAAATTATTACTTCCTTTAGTTTATTTTAATTAATAAATCAATTCATTCTTCTTAAATAGCCTTCAATCAATTAATTTCAACCCTTTTTCCTTTCCTTATAGTTTGCCAAATACATTCCTTATTTACTAAAGTTGCTTTACCAAGTATAAAGCTTATTAACTCATACACCTTAATTTTTATATATTTATCTAGAAAAAAGAAATCTCTTTGCTAAATTGATCTGCTTTGCTCATGTATAAACAAAAGTATAATGTAAGTTTATGCTAAATAAAAAAGTAATAGTAGTGTATTAGATAGAAAGATAGCTTGGTTTTAATAAGTAATAAAAGTGTGTTTGATATTGTTTTAAAATGCTCTGATTACTAAAGATATTTTCATCAATCATTTTCGCCTTTATCTCTTCATTGCATATTTATTAATTAATTAAACAAAATTAACTTAAATGGCTAAACTAAAACAATTAAAAATGGAGTATTCTTATATTTAATTTAAACAGCTTTCTCTAATAAACAGTAATAAATTAACTTAATACTATGAAATTAATTTAACTATCATTATAATACTTTATATATGAGTATATCAAAGCTTGCTATTTTAAGAACTAATTGGTATACTTAGCTACATAGGAAATCTTAGACATAATAAAGGAAACAGCTCTTCCAACTACTAATAATTATTAAATAAAAGGTTATTAATTTTAATTATTTTAACAATCTATTACATGTTGTGCTCTATATCCCTTGAGAATTAAATACAGCAATATTTTATAATTTACTTTTTAATTTATTGCAAAGGGTCACTCTCAGTTTTTAAGAAATAGATATTTTTATTTTTATATATCTTATTTTATTGCTGCATATAAGTAACTCCAAATTTTTAAACCCACTGCATGACTCTCTAAAAAAGCAATTAGAGGAAATCTTATTCTTTGGAAATATAAGCTTAGATATCTTTCTTAAAGAACACTTAATTTAAATGGAATAACCTATTAAATAAGAGGTTTTTAAATTTGCTTAAATAGAGCATTTCATCAATTCAAGCTGATTTAAAATAGATTTTAATGTTAAGAGCTAAGTTAGTTGAAATAGCTGATTTAATACTTGTCTTTTGCTTGCTTAATTTAAATATGACATCATATTGCTTTGCACTTATTAATTCTTCCAATTAAGCTTAGTTATATTTTGAATATAAAGAAGAAGAATTAATTAATATAAACCCTATTAATAAGCAATAGACTATTAAATAAATGAAGGTTCTTAATTGGAAAGAAAGAGACGCAGATAAATTATTTATAGTTCAATATTTAAATTGACCTACTTTAAGTGCTACTTTCTACTTAATTAATAAACTTTAGCATTTATCTAAACTTTCATTATTTTAAAATTATTGAAGAGTTATTTGTGAATGATAAACATTATCAAAGCTAAGGATACAAGAGTATATGTATATACTATGCTTATTTTATTTTTACCAAACTTCAATATAGAATATATAAGACCAAAAAAATGTTCGTGCTCTAATTGATGAACTTTGATTTAATAATCTAAATTTGGTATTAGAGTTATGCTAATTGATATTAAATTGAGAAATATAGAGACCATAAACTTTATTAGTGTCAAAATTATAAACTTGATTATAGTTAATGTAGCAAGAATTAATAATAAAGGTATTTTAAATTAAGACTTAGCCTTACTCTGATAAATTTTAGTTATTTACTTCTTTAGTTTAATTTCCAGCAGTCTTACTCATAATGCATCTCTTAGTGTACATTCAATAAATTTAAAAATAAAAATAGTCAATAATTAAAATCTAGACTACTTATTAAAGAATTTCTGAAGTAAGGAATTTAATATTATTATTTATAAATGATACTTAGGGCTGTTTTACTGCTAGCAGGCTGAATTGCTTCTATAAATAAAGTTTCTTACCCTAAAAATATAAGTAAAGTATACTTCATATTTCAATACACTGATTTAATTATTAGAACATAAGATTTCACTTTGCAATTAAAAATTTTCTTAGCAATTTAAAATAATTTAATGCGATAAATTTTAGATGGAGTCTTATTTATCAAGCTTGATATGGACTTTTAGGTAAAATTTCTTTAAGTGAAATAAAATAAGTTTAAAGTAAGTAAGTTCTCACTACATGCTTCCCATCTTATATCTTGCTCTTAATTCATATTTATACTCATTCCAGTCTTGGATGGGTTTTCTTGCAACGCCAGATTCAACTGCTGCTTTCGCAACAGCCAACGAAACTACTTCGATTAATCTAGGGTCAAATGGAGTTGGAATAATATACTCAGGTCCGAATTCTAAATGTCTTCCTTCATAAGCCTAACTCACAACCTAAGGAACTGGCTCTCTTGCCAGTCTAGAAAGAGCAATAGCTGCTGCCATTTTCATTGCCTCATTTATTTCTTTTGCTCTAGTATCTAAAGTTCCTCTAAACAAAAACGGGAAACACATAACATTATTTACTTGATTAGGATAGTCTGATCTACCGGTAGCTACAATAGCATCAGGTCTTACTTCTTTAACTTTCTCAGGTCTAATTTCTGGTTCAGGATTTGCCATTGCAAATATTATTGGAGAGTTGTTCATTTTTTTAACCATATCCTATGTGACAGCTCCTGCTGCTGACACACCAATGAAAACGTCAGCACCATCTAGTGCTTACTCTAAGGTTCTTTTTTCAGTTTCATTTGCAAGCTCATCCTTCCATTAATTCATACCTTTAGGTCTTCCTTTGTAGCAAATTCCAATAGTATCACATAAAATTAAATTTGACTATTTAGCTCCATATGTTAATATTAATTTTGCGCAAGCAATTCCTGCTGCACCTGCTCCATTTACGACAACTTTCAAATCAGCAAAATTACGTTTAGTAATTTCGCAAGCATTAATAAGTCCAGCTAAGCATACAATAGCAGTTCCATGCTAATCATCATGAAAGATAGGAATTGGCATAATTTCTTTAAGCTTTCGTTCAACATAAAAGCAATCAGGACCTTTAATATCTTCTAAATTAATTCCTCCAAAACTAGGAGCGAGGCATTTAACACAGTTAATAAACTCATCAGGATCTTGAGCATCAACACACAAATCAATACTCTCAACTCCAGCAAATTTATTAAAAAGAACTGACTTTCCTTCCATAACTGGCTTTCCAGCCAATGCGCCTATGTTTCCCAAACCAAGAACAGCTGTTCCATTGCTAATAACAGCCACACAATTTCCTTTTGTAGTGTATTCATAAGCTTTTTCTGGATCTTGTGCTATTAACTAGCAAGGAACAGCAACTCCTGGAGTATAAGCTAATGAAAGATCCTTTTAATTATTTAAAGGCTTCGTAGCTTTCACCATAAACTTGCCAGGGGTTGGAACTTTATGATACAGAAGAGGTTCTGGATCATAATATTTCGTACTGGATCCCTTTTTTTAAGCCATTTTATGATTATAATTTGAGTTAAGCAAAACTGATTAAATACTACGTGTTTTTAATAATTTAACACAAAGTAAAGTAAAGAATATATAATTAAACGATGAATTCAAGGATTAAATACTAAGACTATTTAAATATTACAGTTTATCACGTTACATCTCTACTATTTAATAGCCCAGCACTTATCTCTTAAGATCTATCGGAGATCATTTAATATATATAAAATTTAATTTTGCTTTTTAAAATGAGTAAGGAAATCGCTAAAGAACTATAAGAAATTGAAATGCTTTTTAAGAATGATTACCTTCTAGAAGCTTACAAAAAATTGTAAAAATTGGAGGAAAAATATCCTATAGAGTCGTTAATTGATATTAGTCAAAACGAAAAAAAGCAACTTGTACTTTCAATTTATAATAGTAAAATAAATGAAGCTATAAAGGAGGACTACGCTACTATTTGTAATGTGCTGTAGGTGATAGATTCAGAAGAATACTGGTAATTAAAGAAAAGCGAAGATAATTTATAACTCTGAGAAATGGAATCCGAAGAATACTAATTTAATACTGTAAGAATAGACGCTATAATTGATGAACCATTACTAAGTATTTTAGTTGTTCTGCAAGAATTTGAATTGAGTAGAATTTGAAGTCAAAACATTAATTAATTTAAATTTATTAAAGCAGGAACCAAGTTTAAAAGAGTTCTATGGGCTACAATCAAGCTTTTCTGGCCAATGTAAAGTAGAGATATCTTAATATAAACTTTTGGGTGCTTATTGCCATCCAGGAATGCTGCCATTTTAGTTTTTTAAAATTTATAAAGCGAAAACGAAAACGAAAACGAAAACGAAAGCGTTGAATTATCTACTGAAATGATATAAAATTAAGAAGCTATTAGAACAGATATAAATCTTGGGTGTATCTACATCTAAGAACATGAAAAAAATAAAACGAAGGTAACTTTTATAATAAATGCTGACCCTCAAATGGACTAAATACCTATTGTTGCAATAGAATTATTTTTACAGCAAATTTATTATAACATAATGCAAAATTTCATAAAAGAATGCGCATAATTTAGAAATGGACCTTATTATAATAGATTCCTTTCTAAAATGGAAAATTACAATGATATAAGAGAGAGACTAACTAACGTATTAGGCTATGATATTTTCGAATTCTTATTTTAATTTTATTAACTTTTATTCTACCAACCTACTCCCCTTTTAACTGCCTCTATTTATCAAAACCTCTCTTTAAATATTTATTTCCATATCTTAGTTTAGAATAAAATAACTTATTTAAATAGGCAATCTCTGAAACAGAATTAAAAGGAAAACTTTTATTTTTGAAATAATTAAATATGTAAATACTAAGGATTTTAGTTGTGGTAGCTTCTGCACATAGCAAACCTAGACATCTATATTAATAATTTTTAGTTAATAAATAAGAAAGAAAAGTGGATGAACTCCTTAGCTTATTAAAGCTTTTAATAGTTTTATTACACTTCTAAATATTTAATACCTAATTTAGATTTTAGTTATGATGCTACTTAATCCTTTTCAAAAGTATTAGTATGTTAAAGCGGATTAGACTGAAGAATAAATAATAAAGATATTAAGTAAAATTAAAAATTAAATTAGATTAGCTGTATTAAAAGAGCTTAGTAAGTTACTTGAATGAGAATAGTTTATATCTATCATCATTTTGATTTGATAATTTATTAGGAAGGTATCAAAATAAAATGAAACCAAAGCAGAAATGTATTAATTGCTAGAATTAAATAAGTCCAAAGTATGTTACCTTACGCATTTATCCAATGAGTCTTTCAGATTAATAAACTTTGAGAGAAAAGAACTTAAAAACTAAAATAGAAATAAGAGCAAATCCAAATTACAGCATTAAACAAGTGCAGACGTTTATCCAAGAAAAATTATAAATACCTAATATCCTCATAAGTTATAGTAAATAAAACTAAAGTGAAAATCTTGATGTAAAATTGAAGGATTTGGTTGATTATAATAGATACAGATACGTTTGCTTATTCTACAGCATCAAAAATAAAATTTAAACTTTATATGAAGAAATCAAATCCTAAACAAATCAATTCACTTGCTTTCCTTCAAAAAATAGCTTGCAAAATATATGAAAATAGAAGAGAGATACGATAAATAACTTTATTTAATGAATTATATTTTAAATGCTCTTTTATCTAAATTTTATTACTTTGGTAGCTTTTATATCTTAAATAGTAAATGTAGTTGCAATCTATACAACTTAGAAATTATTTATTTTAACAATTTAGTTCTTTCAAATCATAATGTCTGCTTTATAAACAAACTTTAAATAGTAGTTCAGTCTCTACACTTTTATAAGGATTTATAAAAAAACTTAACATAATACCTTTTAAATAGCTTGCATTTAATTATTTATAGCGTTAATAATACTTTTACTAAGCTATAGCTTAGAACGCATCAAAATTAATAGTATGAATCGCTAATTTAATAATAGTAGCTGATATAACTTCTAATAGCTATTTAAATGTAGTTTTAATATATTTTAATCTATCTAACTTAAAAACTAAATTTGTGGTTTATTAAGATAAAATTTAGCTTTCAATCTATTTTAGTAATTTAAATAACTAATCTAGCAATAGATAATAAAAGTAACTGAATATTAGATCATAATTACTCAATTATATTGAATGCATTATGCAAATAACATTTAATAAAGTTTTTATATATTGTTGCGCTTAATCACCCTCCTTGCTACACTTATAACTAGATTAATGAGTTTAACTTAAATTACTTAGCTCATTAAATTATTTATGTAAGTACTTAATCAATAGCTTTAATAGTAGGCTAATATTTTTGATTTGGTTGCTTCTAAATAAACTGAACTAAATATTAATAAGCAATCTATTTAACATAGTACTTGTAAGGATGATTGACTGTATTTCACGTATTAAACAAACTTAGTAAATTTAACTAAAGCTGATATAATATTATATACAGTTTCAACTACTGTGCTTCATAATGCATATCTGAATAAAATATAAATGATTGATTGCAGTTGAGAACAAGGATGACTGAAAATAATTTGGATATTAATCAATAAAAATAAAAGATAAATAAGTAGAGATACAATTATAATGATTGTAAATAGAACTAAAACTAGTCCTATTTAGCATAATCTAAAAAGTTATATTTTATGCATTATTATGAAGGATAAGTTAACTTTTGCAGATATCATGCAATCATCTGTATAAAATACTTTATAAAAGCTAGTTATTTGCCGTGTCATTGAATTTAAGCATGTTGCAGGAATAATGAAAATATAAAATATAAAGGACATAGGAAGATATGTTAAACTTTCAATTTTTAGAAGTTATGCTGAGAAAAGAGGAGGAAGGTTTAGTGGTTTTAAAATTAGAATAGATTTTAGAGTAAATACAATTTAAGGTAAAATGAAAAACGTATAAACACTGATTGAAGTTTAATAAGAGGTTATTTTAATTCAATTGAGTTTTAATTATATTAATGGCAACACCAATTGTCGAAAAATTCTTTGGATGCATTCCATTGCAACAAGGCTTTTACATCATTATGTTTTTCTTACTCTGGCCAGTTGTGATGTGCGATCTTACTAACTTAAACGCTCTAGCTTGTTGGCATGATCCCCCACATATGTGGACTTTGTGGGAGTCTGTAGGTTGGAATATCATAGGTTCATTTGGAATAGCTGCTATAATATCTTTATAAGATCGCTATTACAAGCCACTTAGATTATTCGTAGTTGCAATGTCAGTTGTAATGACTATTAAACTAGGAATGTTCTTCTTAAGAGATTACGATGCCACTAGAAATTACGAATATAACTGGGGAAATTTAATGTGGTACGATCCATGGGCCAACTCAATTCGTGCTCTTTTCTGCTATTACTTTGGAGTCTGCTTATGGTCCTACGTTACTAAACTAGAAGATAGCTTGAATGATCCAAAAAACTACAAGAAAATTGAGGAGTAGATTTGATTTAAATTACAACTGACGCTAATTAACAATTTAATAAAAGCAAATTAATTCTAATTATATAACTTATCTCTATCTCGTACTATATTCTTGATCTTATGTTCCATCTAACCTAGCTCACTTCACTGTCCTATAATAGTATGATAAATTAAAAGTATTGCACTTGCTGTATATTAGAATAGCTATAATGCATTAAACAAGAGTAAATAAATAATAAAAGTACTTAATTATTTAATAGCTTTAATTGTTAGTTTAGCCATAAGAATCATTTCTACTCTTCACTTTTATTTTCTTTCTAAGTTTATTTGTTTCTTTTATATTACTTGAAGCTATATAAGCTTAAAGCCACTACATCTAGCAAAAATACTCCTCCAATCGCTATAAAAAGTAATTAAGTGATATTATTCATAAATTTCCAATGGATTAAAGCGCAAACACAGGCAAAACAAGCTGATAAATATGCTCAAAACATTCATATATTGATTATATCAATAAAGCAAGGCTTCTTGAGCTTTATAAAAGCAGCTATTGCAAAATTTAAGAAAATCGAAATTGAAAGCTAGATAATAATTTGATTGCTACCAGGGAAAAAAACTGTGCTTCCAGCTATAATTAATTTAGCTTAACTGAGAATAACGATATATGTGGTTGTAAACTTTACGTCTAAACTTTTATCTACAAACTATAAATTTGGATACATAAAAGTAGCTAGTGGATAATAAAGAAGAACACTAAAAATACTGAAGAAAAAATAGATCCAATAAAGTCCGTTAAAGCATTCAATTTCTGTATCAACATATAAAGTTTACGGAGAATTGTCAAAATTACACTAAACAACACTTAATGCAGATTTCATTATTGGCATATAGCAAGATCCACCTATAATCATGATGGCCTTTGTGTATCAGAATTGAAATGAAAATAACGTTAAACTTTAGTTGTTTTTACTCTAAATTAAAAAATTACCACTCCAAAAGTTCCTTGTTTAGCTTGCTTTAATGATGGTATTGCTAAAAAGAAATAAAGCATAGATAAAGAAAAATAAATTCAATACGTAGCCTCAAAATTAGAGTTTTCCGCTAATATAATGCCAGTAACTTGCTCTCCAACTTTATTATTACTTCATCTAATTTGCTTGGAAAATGCTAAAGACATCATTCCATAAATTTCTGAAGTCTGAATAAAAATTTACTAAAGAAATGCAAGCTATTATGTTGCTTTTATTAAAACTGAACTTCAAGTTAGGTTGATAACTTATATTCTAAAAATCTGTTATGTTTTACTATATTTTTTAAGAAATAAACTCAATTATTTCATTCCACTCTGGACTTTTAACTAGTTATTAGTAGATTTAATTTTACATTATTGACTAAGTTAGCTATTTTTCATCTTACTCTTTTTATTAAATTTAGCAGTAATTAATTAAAATTCCACAGCACATTAAACATTTTACAGGGCAAATTAATATCCATTAAAAGCATTTTATTACACATCTCTATTTCTTTTTCTAGCTTTTAATTATTTTTTATTGTGGTTATTCTTCTTCAGGTTCATTTAAAAGGAAATTAAGCTCATTTTTTATGTCATCTTCGTCGTTAATCATAAAAATAGCTTTTTAAATAAGATTATTAGAAATTGGCTTCAAATTGTAAGATTCTAAAGGAATTTTAACGAAATTCTTATGATTTGCCTAAGGTATTTAATAGGCAGTAGCATCTGCGTTGATATAATTAAGATCTTAAATAGGACTTTGAGGAATAATTTTGATACTTTCATCACTTTCGTCCTCGTTATAATTTTCTATTTTTATTTTCTTTATTTGCTAACTTTATTCTTCATTTTGATCCTTTTACTAAATCCATATTTATAAATCAGTTTAATTTTGATTGATGTTATTTCAATTTTGCATTTAATCAACGAATTTTGAGTCATGAAGTATATTGACATTCAAAACTAAATTAGGATAAATTATTTCGTGGATTAGCTTTTAAACTCCTAATTGAGTCTGAAAATTAGGAAACTTAATCTTTGCAATGTTATCAATAAATTCTTCAAATTTTTGCTTGCTTAAATTGCATACCTTTTACTTATCTTCCTCGTTTTTATTCTTTTAAACTGCCTTTATGTATAATAAATCCAACTTGTTTTAAGTGAAATTACTTTAGTTAAGCAATCCCGACTATAAAATAAAAATTTACTAGTCTAATAAAATGACAGAAGTCAATATAGCGCATAAATAGTTCTCCTGCTTTAATAGCATTTCCATTTGCAAATCTGTAAAATACTGCTTCTAGTCATTTCTTTCTAAAAGTTTAATCTTTTAAAATAAGTTAAGCATTGTGAGTTCTAAAATAATAAGTACTTACAGTTGAATTTCTACTTAGAATGCTTTAGTTAGATATTTTTATGGTATAGTCTCATCTGGATTATATTAATCCTTTTCTGTTTAATTGTTCATTTTATTCTAGTACCTTTCTATTTTCTATAGTTGATTCTTAATAATGAAGTCTAATTCTTTTTGATGTTGTTCAGTTACTTCAGAATTGCTAAATATATTAAGAAGTCATTGCTAAATTTTATTTTACTCTTCTTATAATTTTTGCTATTTCTATTGAATATTTAGTATTTATTATTCTAACTCCTCTGGAAATATTATTTCATCTTCACTCTCTTAATTGGATGACAATAATAAACTAGTTTCGAATGATTTTTGTTCTTCTAAATCAATTGTTGTGACTTTTTTATTTTGTAATTCTTATTCTTTTTCTTATGTTTTGTCATTTAAAGGTTTTACTTAATTAATCTGTACTACTGCTTCTTCTTCTTCTTCTTTTTCTTCTTCAAGTGATTGTAGATAAGCTAATAACCTTGCAAAGCATTGGTCTTTTTTACTTAGTTTAGGATTTTCTTCCTTTTCACGTTCATGCTATGTTTCTGGTAAACCTCTCTTTTTTCTTTCTTTTTGACTAAGCAATTTTTATTTTTTCTTTATAGTTACTATCATTTTATCAAAACCCATACTATGACTTTCGCTATCTATTTCTCAATAGGTTATTTCTTCTTGCTGCAATAGGAAAAGCTAGAATTCATTTAGATATTTTTACTTGTCCTTTGTAATGCTATAATAGTAGTCTACTATTTATCGGGAAATATCCATTTAGCTAAGGACAGAAATGGTGAGTAGTTGTAAAGTAAGCTAAGATGAAACATACTTCATTTGCTTTTCAAGTAAAGTTCTATTAATAAATGCATTTATATTAATTGAGCAGCATGTTACTAATAGCATTACGAACATAAATGACAAACTTATTCCTCAAGTTACTATATACTAAATAGTACTTTATTCATCATTTTATGACAAAATAAGCGGAACCGAAACTATCAAGGGAACTATTATAAATAGCCATGCTATTATACTACAACAGTTCATTATTTTGCCTCCATAGTATGCAAGTCCTTTCTTAATTTCAATAGTTAAGTAACTGAAAATAGTAACGACTGAAATTCCTATTATAAGTAAAATAAGCAAAATTTGCTAATCTTCTAGGAAAAATTAAATTACTATAAAGGTAACTACTAAGGCTATGCCAATAACACAAATTCTACTCTAAATCTTTCTTTTTTTGTGTCTTATCTGTAAAGAGCTAATCGTGTTTTCGTTTTCTCCTGTTTTTTAAATGAACTTCTAGATAGTTTAAGTTAAGCTTTCTTTCTTCTCGTTACTATTATGGAGATCTATTGATCCTGTCCACAAAGAAATAATGTAAATGAAAACCAGTAGGAATAAGCATCCTCCACACAGCTATATAATTTACTATTTAGACTCTGAATAAAATCATGCGAAAGTAAGGAAAGGAGAACTCGTCAGTAAAACTAGAATGACTAGGCAATAATTTACATACTTAAGGCTAAGCTTTTCTTTCATTTCATTACGTTTCTGATTAGAATAAGATTTTATCTTCTTAATTAACTTAATTATAACCATTATAATCAGGAAAAAGTATATTAGAGAAAAAAAGCCTAACACTACATAAAAAGGAATGAAAGATATATAATTTTGATAAGCTAAAGGTAGTAATATCCCTAAGGGAAAGCAAGTTCCTACACAGGTAAGTATGTTGCATATATAGAAGTACTTTCTACTAATGTTCTTAATAATTGATAAAAAAATTCAATATCCTAAACTAGCACTTGGACCTACTATTAATAAATATCATAAAACTGAATCCTGAATTTTAGAATGCAAGGGAACTGTAAAAAACAGAGGTAGGAAAGAAATGAGTATAACAGAAACAAGATATTTAGCTTAGTTTTCAGTTTAAATATGAACAAAAATAAGACCTCCTATAATAAATGCAGGGATTGCTAAGAAATAAAAAAGGGCAAAAATAAAATTCTCATCAGCTATATTTTGATTCTAAATAGTCTTATACAGTAGAACGAAGCAAATAATCTCAGCAACTATTAAAAATAGCCAAATAGTTACTAATGAATATTGTGATATTAGTAATGATAATCTGGGGTTATTTTGGTTTAACTTATTTTATCTCTAATCCTCTATAAGATAAATTCTGTAAATTAGAATGGAAATAAAGCATAAAAAGCAAGGAAAGGCTATAATACCTATAAGCAACACAAAGCCTTTTATATCTTCTAAAGTAGTAATTATTTCTCACAAAAACAGAGGAATTAAGCATGATACAAAAATTAGAACAAATAGTAGAGAAGCTATTATGTTGGCAACTTTCCTTGATTTAACTTATTTTATTCCTAAATATATGTATTTCTAAAGCAAAATAAGTAAGCATGAAGCTGATATCACACTGTTTGAGAAAAGTATCTTGAATGATAAATTTTCAATGTTCTGAATTATTAGAAGGTGAAGCAAACTTACTTTAAAAAGATGATGAATCACAATAATCAGAGGAATTAAGAAACCTATTATAACCAAAATAATTTTTCATAAAGATAGCTTTGTTTTCAGGAATCTAAAAAATAAAGTAATTTTACCAAAGGGAGAAAAAGTGAAATCATAGACTAGTAGGAATTGTAAACTTAGGAACAAATCTCCTCTAGGTATCTTTCTATACCTCTCCATCTAATCATACTATCTATATTAAATACCTACTATTTGCATAGCTATAAAAATTAAATTGCAGATTATAAAAATTCAAACAATAAGTCAATCTGTAAATTTTCATTTTTTTGGTTAATTAGAATTTACATCAAGATTTTAAGCCTATCTGCTATTATGATCTGAAGGATTGTTCTACTATTAATAATTCTAAAGGTGGTTTTAATAATTTTCTCTAATTTATTTTTAGTCCATTAAATTCTATTATATCAAATAAATTTTAAATAATAATATTTACCTTTCAAAAGAATAAATAATTATATTATCTTTAACTACTATAAATACTATGTTATGAAAATCATATTAAATTAAAGCTTTAGTGATTATTTCCTTCACTCCAGTTTGTATAATTATCATTCTTTTAAAACTAGCTTTTTTAACTTTAGCCATTATCTTTGAAAGAAATCTCTAGTATTATGCTTTTAATTAATTAAAGCTTAAATTATATAAGGTGTGATGTTTTAGCTTCTATCTTTATATTTAAATATTTAACTTTTGCATAAAAAGTAATTTTAGAAGATATAGCTTAATTTTAAATAAGTCTAGTCATTTAGGTTCAGTATAGATAGTTTGAAAGTTTAAGATTAAAGCTTAGTAATAAACTAAACAAATTACAAATTCTTTATAATTGGTTAGTTTCCATCAAAATCTAGCTTAACTTTATAGGCTAGAAACATAATTAAGATAGTAATCAATACTTATACCTTTATTTAGTTTTTACTGTTTGCATGCTTATAATATTTAGGCTTTCTTTAATTTTTTGATACTTCTTAATAAAATCCGATAAATGTACACAGACAATTAATAGAAGCACTAATGAAGAGTAAGTAGAAGTGATAGTTTCTTAATTAGAATAAGTAATAAAATTAGCAACTGTAAGAAGCTTTATTTCAGTTTATTTAATAAGATAATTAAAAAATGATATCTCTTACCCTTCTATTCTTACTTTTTATTTACTCAAGCTGCTAGCTCCTAGCAATGGTTTACACCTAGTAGTCTGATTAGTAACTTATCTAAATAATAAGAAGAGAAAATACTGAGCAGTTCTAATGGAGTCTCATAGAAAAGTGCTTGACTAACCAATTTGAAATTTACGAGTTTATTGACAGTATAAAATAAAGGTGAAAGATAATAATAATCATAGACATCACTACATGTTATGTTTATACCATTCATATATCTGAGGCCTGCAGGTAAAATTAAGTTATGCACTTTATTGCTGACTAATAGCTTGATTTATCGCAAAATCTACCA
The DNA here is from genome assembly GCA_946699065.1 of Loxodes magnus. NCBI lineage: Eukaryota > Ciliophora > Karyorelictea > Loxodida > Loxodidae > Loxodes > Loxodes magnus. Next base: position 1,054,621 of record CAMPDV010000020.1, on the reverse strand, counting down.
AATATATCGAATAACAAACTTAGTTTATTTACTGATCCTATCTATTAAAATTAAGCTAAAGCGTTATTGATGCTAATGAAGTATTTCAAATGGTAGAATGTTGGATTAATTTCAGATAGAAATGTTTAGCTAAATTTAGACGAAATCTAAAAGAGCAGATAGTTAAATGTTAGAATTAGAATTACTTATTCAGATGTTAAAAATAATGAATAAAATGCAAAAGAGTCAGGAGGAATGCTTAAGTCTTTGGGAGTTAGCATTTATATATTTGAGGCAGATATTAGTAAAGCAGTGGATTTACTTAAAATAGCATAGTTGCTAGAAATAAATAGAAATGGATATTAATGAATTTTAGGCTAAAAGACTTTCATAGGAATTTAAGAATCTTTACTTAAAGAGTTTAAACTTTAAGATGGTCCTATTGCTATTTCCTATGGAGATTTCAAATCTAAAGCAGAACTTATGTGGTTTTTTTTAAAGTAATATTTGTTTGCTTTGCATAAATAGATTATGAATGCACAAGCTGAACAGAATAATGATTTTTGGCATAGCGTAAAACAAATATAAACAAGAAATGAGCTGAAAATTTACAATATGTAGAATAGCTAGATGAAGGAAGTTGGAAAAATAGACTTATTTAATAATTCTATAGCAATAACTGACTCAATTACATTTTTAGGTCCTTCATTTACTCCTCCATTAGATAAAGTGACTATTTTGTGTTCATATTCTAAAGATATATTAAACCCAGATGGAACATTGGCTGATTGAGAAATAAGTGTTATAAAAGGAGGAGAACTTGGATTTATAGAGGTGAATAAAAGAAGTGATATTTTAGAATACTATATTTTATAACCAAATGGCTACGGAGTTGGAGGAAGTATATGAGACTATTAGTTCGCAGATCAAAGATATAAGAAGATAAAGGATCAGTTAGGCGTTGGAATATTAGGTACTTATACTTCTGAAATGACTAAAAATTTTCTTAATTATTTGTACGAACAAAATGATTTTAGGCCAATGATTGGCTCTACAGCAACAAATGCTATGTTCACCAATAAAACTTAATTTCCAAATTATGTAAGAACAATTTAATCGGATGCTTATATGGCAATACTTTAAATTAGAGTTGTATAACTCTATAAATGAACTAAAATAGCAGTAATGTATGATACTGATGCTTGAGCTAGAGATCTTGGAATAGCTATTGTTGAAGAAGCAGAAAAATGGGGAATTGTTGTTGCTAATCCAAAAGATTTGAGATAATATCCGTCTGTATTAGCTTCAAGAACTCCTGAAGAGTGATAGCCTATTGTTGATGCATTTTAAAAGAGTGGGGCACATATTGGAATATGTGTATGCTATTAAGAAGATGCATGAAATTTTATTTTTCCTCATTTATATGATCTTGGAGCTCGATAGGGAGATTGAATCTGACTTGCTAATGAATGAATAATTTCTGACTGGATTAAAGAAGTTCCTAATAATGAAGTTTGAAAGAAAACAATGGAAATTATAAAAGGATCTCTAGCTTATATTCCTTCATCTTTTAATGGAGATTATGGCTAATATGTATGAGATTAATATCAAGTAACTTTTGGCGAACCACCAAATTGGATGGCGAGTTTCAATTTCGATGCTGCTATTCTATTAGCAGGAGCTTTAGATTATGCCATATAAAATGGATTAAACTATGAATAAAACTCTATCTTAAATAAAGCTTTGAGAAATGTAAAAATTCTAGGAAGCTAAGGAAAAATATCAATAGAATAGAACAATAATGATCCAGCTACTAAAAAATACGATATTACTAATATTAGAGATGATGAGGGGGACGGACAATGAATAGATGAAGAAATTGGAACTTTTTGTACTACATGTGCTATTGTCCTGGAATTATAAAAAGAAATAATGTGAGGGGATGGAACTATTAACATACCCAAAGACTATATTGAAGATATTGATTGTCCTTTCAGATCAAGAGATATTCAGGATTTTAGAAAAGGAGAAAATTTATCGTTTGGTATAACATCTATTTCTGTTTTAATAGCAGGCATATTTGCCTATGTTAGTTACAGATGTTGAAGAAAATAAAGCATATAAGAATTAGACTCTAAAACAGAAATGACATCTGAAGATGGAGTATGATTAGTAATATTTACAATTGAGTAATGCTAGTATATGGCAGTAGGTCCTAATTTTGATTCTATACATAAAATTATAGAAAAAATATTTAAGATTTTTAAACTGGACATGTATGACTTAATTAATTGAGATATAAACACTTTCTAAATGATTTTCAGCTTTTGTGTTATTGTTAGTATTTCTTGAATTTTTTTACTTATTATTTTATCTCTAAGATTAGAAGAAAGATTTCCTAAATTTTACCCAGCTAAGTTGTTAACTAATGTATCATTTTGGCTTCTGCCTGTTATTGGACATGCCTCTTTCACTCCCGTGTTGTACATTTTAAGTGATATTTATATATGCACAAAAGCAGTAGATATTAATAGAAATGGGACTCTTGAGTTTAAGGAAAGTTATTTATTCAGAGACTGCTGGACTTGATGCTGATAAGATTCTCATAATAGCTGGGTAATTTGAGGATCCTTAGCTCTATTTATGTATGTTCCCACAATTTCGCTTTTAAGACCTTTTGTTCAAGAGCTGCAAACCGAAGCGCATTTAAAGCAAAAAGCTACATTTATAGTTCTTAAAACATTTATCCAAGCACTTTGCATAATGTTCTAAAAAACACTAGGCCTTTATAGCAAAGAAATATATGGCATTCTATTTACTGTCATTTTTATCATCTACACTATTCTAGTCTAAAGAATATGACCATATAATTATGGAAGAATCAACTGTGTGCAGATAGCTTCTCTTGTAGCAATAATATGAATTAGTTTATTAGCCTCTGTTGCTATGCTAAGCTAGATGGAGTAATAAGTATAATGATTTGCTTTACTATTAGTAGGATGGGTAGCAATCTTAATAGTGCTAGCCTACTATTTAGTTAAAAAGTATCCTAAATATTTGTACCGAAAGCAATAAGATAATACTTTATGATTTAGATTTGCCTTTAGGCCTTTAGCTGACGTTCATATGCTTTACGATTTAATTAAAACTTAACATTAAAACAAAATAAGCATCGTTGAAAGCAGATAAAGTGCAAATCTTAATCTTATAAATAATTCCTAGAATCAAGTACCTTAGTAAGCAGATTTAAAGCTTAAAGATTTAAATAATTAAATTGAAGAAAGGACTCAAACTACATAATAAACTGCAACTTTTGTCAAAAGTAGCATAAATAGTTAAGATCAAAATGACTAGCTAAAAAATTTAAACTATAAAGCTATTTAAATTTAAAGTTCTAATTAGATTCAAGAAAGTTAGAGCAAGAATATAAAATATCAAATGCTTAAAATTGATCACTGAGATTCTGATGTAGTAACAAGTGAATAGTCGCCGAAAAAATAGTTTTAGTAAGTTTATATTTTAACTTCAGAAACTAAGCGAAAATTGAAGTTGAAAATAAAATAAATAAATCATATGAATTGAAAATTTAGAACTTAGAAGATGTTTGATATTTATAATATCTATAATAAACCTTATTAAAAATCATAAATTCTCAATTCATTTGATTTTAACCTTAAATCCTATTTGCTCATATTTCTCTTTATTCTTCTTATCAATTTTAAATAATTGAAAAGAATCTTAAATTGATAGTTTCTTCCCTTAATGAATAGAGATCTTTCTAGTTCCTTAATCAACTTTTTTCACCTCTTTTAAAGGTCAGCAATCATAATTTTAAACAATAAAGTGTTTCACTTATAGGGTTATAAAGGATTATTTACTATATAATATTAAAAAGAGTTTATTGACAATGATTAAGTACTTAAAGACTAATAATTAATAAAGTCTTTATGAATTAACCTTATTACATTTTTCAGGCATTTTATTATATTTTATATCAGCATTAAAATATCAAACTACCATAACAGCATTCCATTAACCTATGTTAACTAATTCCAAAGCTTTAATTAAAAACTTAATGTATTTAAGTTTATTAATGGAACTTTTTCTGTTTGAAAACAATCAAATAATAATTGAAAGTTTTAAATAGGAATTGATTAAATAAATGTATTGGTATATCTATAATCAATAATTATTACATAGAAACTATTAAAAAGTTCTAAAAAAGCTATAACAACTAATAGTCTTTTATTTATTATTTAAACTGATAAATTTTAATATCACATACTATATAAAAAGGGAAAATTTATGTCTACATTTACGGAAAATCTAAATTTTTATTTATACAGTTAAAATAATTATGTAATATATGGTAGTGAAATAGACTTAGACTAAAAAAAAGTTTAATTAAAATTGATTTAATTGCTACTTTTTCTATTATTTTATTATATATAATCATTGCTATTTATGAAACATACTGTTCGATAGCAAGAATTGCTAATTTTTACAATTTTCTCAATAATTTTAAGCAAGTTTTTTTAATTTAAGGAATTAAAAAGGTTGTCTAAGTTTGAATTAATTTTTATAAGATAATTTTGTAAAGCTTTCCTGCTATAATGGTTCTTAAAGCAATTCATATTTAAATTTTGGTCAAAAAATAATTATTATAAATCCAAATATGTAAATCAATGAAGTTTTGCTTTTATAGCAGCGAACTAAAATTTAAATAAATTTAATATCTATAATTATCTTTTTTAAGTTTTATTCTGTTTAATTAACTTTTATCTAGTACTTAATTTTGGGGTTTTTTATGGTTAATTATAAATATATAATAATTAACATTAAGTAGATTTATATTTTTGTTTTTTTCAAATTTTAATTAAACAGAAGCATGGTAATTCCCCAATTATTCATTCATTTCTATTTGCATCATTCACAATTTTAATGTAAAGTAATCTTATTTAATTTTGATATCCTAAATTTTGTGAGATCACATTTTAAAATAAAATTAAGAGGATGCTTATTATCAATTTTCTATTTGTGAAATAGATTTATTTTATAAGAAGCTGGCCATTATAACCAAATCGTCTACGTAATATATTTTTAGTATGCTTTTACTTTGCTCCTTTTTAATGATTTAGTAGAATTATTGAATTTATATTTAAAATGTATTATATTTAATTATTTTAATAACTTTCCAAATTAAATATTTAACTACTGAGAGTTTAAAAGCTATTACAAAGCTTAAGTAGTCAGTATAGCTATGCAATTACTTAAAATTATGATTATATTATTCTTTTATTTATTAATTCTAGTATTTTCTTTTATTTGGATATATTTTTATAAAGATCAAATAAGAATTAAATTAGTTTAATTAGCATTTTGTTTATCAAAGGAATATCTCAATTAAAGCGCTTAGTTTATAATACTTAGAAAGTTAATTTTCTTAAATTATAAGAAATAACCTTAAATTATTTCTTATAATTAAGATTTTATGAAGCTAGTTAATAAATAATCAGTATTTATAATACTATCTTTAGCCTTATAAACACTTCGTTACTAAAATTAGTTTAATATTTCAAATAAATTTGAATATTATAATTTCTTAACTTTATTTCAATTATACAATTATTATTTGCTATTCATCAGTATCATTTTAACTATGATAATTATCGTTTATTTATCTAAAGTACTTAATTCCAAAACTAACATGTATAAGATTATTTTAATCTATTAAAATTAATCATTTATTTAACTTGACATATCATTAGTATAATAAATAAGTTAATTGACTATATAGTTAATTAATTGCTAGTGATATTTATTTTGCTATTATTTAATATTTTACATTGAAATAATAAATATTTAATGATCTAAAGTTTATAAAGATTTCTCTTATTTTGTTTCCTAATATAATTAAATATTCTCAGCTTTTAATTTATTAATGCTACTTTATTTAATTTTTCTTTATAGCTTAGCATTATAAGATGCTATTCTTATAGACAACCAATATTTTCTTCTAATTTTGTTTATTTTTAACTACGAAGACTTAGACTTAATTTTTAGAAATCTAAGGCAAACTATTATTCAACATAGTCGCTTCTTTCTATTTCTCCTTTATAAAGGAATATGAGAATTTTAATTTTATTTATAGAAATGTATTTACAATCTCTTAACTTGTACTTAAATAGGCATTAGTTATAACTAAATTATTCAATTTATATTAAACTATTTATACTTTCAATTTTAACTAAATAGATTTAATTCTCAGTTTCTATAATTCAAAAATTGGTATCTTATTAGAAGGACTTTGAATCTTTAACTTATTGATTTAGTTCTTTGTAAGCCTTTTAAACATTAAACTTAAATTTAATTATATCATAAAAGAGAAAAACGTTATGAAAGTTAATTAAATCTTAATTTTAAAGATATATTTAAGATAAAACATTTTATACTTCTTCTTTTTCTTGTATCTCAGAGATCTTATCTTTCGGTTATTCTTTTAAATTTTCATTTTGTTTAAATTATTCTAGTTAACAATTCATGCTTTTTCCACTTAAGTTATTAGACTACATGGCTTATAATATCTGACTTTATTAGTTATCTTATATTTTTTAAATTTTGAAATCGTCATTTTAACTATACAGAGACTCGTTTTTTTATGTTTCTGTTGCCTAAGCAACATTTGAAAGAATTAATTAATTAATTTAAAATGAATTTTGTGCATTTATAAGATCCTTTGTTTCGTTTAAATTAGAATTGTTAAGCAATTTGGTATCATCTAAAAGTTTAGATTCATTCAAATCTATTTTTTGTTCTAATATCTTTAAGTTTTTATTTACTGAGCCCTTTATATTTTTGTCATGCTCCTAATCATCGCTTTCTTGATCCCAGTCATTTTGTTCTTCATTTTTGCAAACATTTGATGATTTTATGCTTATAAGTATTTGCTGCTTGCTGCTTAGTAAGATTTACTTTAGCTTCTCTTATTGGAGTGTTTCTGATTTCTTAACATTTTGATACAAGCCTTTTCTCATTATGCTTACTCTTTTCTTTTACGTAACAACATGATCTATTAATAAATCTATGCTGGACTTAGGCTTAAATGCAAACCTAAAGAGTTTAATTAAGTCAGGCTTTAGTTATTTGAGATAATCAGGATATTTCTTTTGATAAAAAGTTCCAATCATTATGATTACAAAAATTCCCACAAGAAGTATGATAAGCAAAATATTAGAGTCTTTGAAAAACTTGCTTACAGTAGCAATGATGGAAACATAGAAAATTAAGAGGAAAGAGATTAGTTATATGAAATTAACTTTCTGATATGCATAAGGTTACTTTTTATAAACTAGCAGAGCAAACAACAGAACTGCTGCTGAAAAGAAAAATCCCTAAAACTACCCATATATTTCTTTGGTTAATTTATTAAGCACTGCTATCAATATCTAAAACTCTATTTTAACAAGTACAAATCATGGCTATTGCTTAATATGCAAATGTTCATGTAGATATTATCAATGAGGCCATACCAAAATAACTAGAGGTAAATAAAATCCAAGAATTGAACTAGAAATTATAATAGAATAAAGATGGAAATTTGAAAGACAGTTAGTACTACACTCAAATATCAGAAAACTCTCAGTCCAACTTATCTCAAAATTTAAATCTCTATCTTGCCCATAAATGCACTAAAATGGTTCAATCAAAAAAAACAAAATAGGAAGGAAAGTAATTTCAATTATGGATTAGGATAAATTATAGGAAAGGTTACCGATAAATCTTAAATAAGAACATCTGTTTTCAAAAACTACTTCAAATTTATTTAAAAAGGCAAATATAAAAATAATAGTAAAAATTGCTAGTACAACGCATATATAGTAAATAATCCAAATAGTACTAGGAGGACTTTTAAAGTTTATTATATCTAAGGTTAAAGCTTCAATATAATAATATACAAAACTAGGAATTAGGTGTTCTAAGGAAGGGCCAATAGCTAGATATTAAAAAAATTATATTATTAGTGAAAAAAAAAATATTCGGTCATCATTTGACATTCATACTTCTTTTTTCAATATTTGGAATGAGGCTTTATTTCAAATTTTCAATCCAATAAGCAGAATTAAAAAGCTTAAAACAACTAATACTATCATTATAATTCAAAGGAGTTAGTATCCTTAATCAAATTTTTTAACCCTTCTTGTCGTAAAATCACAATATTTACTATACATTGGAAAAGTATCAGAAGGAACGTTTGTTGTATTGTCATTTCATATGACTTAGTCTGATATAAAATTTCAAACTACTGCGCATGTCTAGCAATATTAAAGATAGGGAATTAAATGTAAATTTCAGTCCTAATCGTATATGTTATTGATGAAATTGTAGTTTAAATTGTCTCTAAAATTGAAATCTTATTAGAACTTAACAGTTCCACTACACCCAGAAAATTTTTTAACCCTCATAGCATGCTATAGATTGTTAGGATTTGAATAGTCAAGTCCTTAATCTATACAAGTTTAAATTCCATAAGCTACAATCAGAACTTATTCAATATAAAAGCAAGGAATTTCCTATCCAAAATAGCATTAATTTGTCATTTCTTGCATTTACTATCCTAATTCTCCAATATATTCAGAGGGCGCAATGGTAACAGCTCCATGTAAAAGTTTTTAAATTTTTCTTCGTTTTTCAGTAGTATTTGTGGAAGACTAAATAATATTTGCGCTCCACAAAGTTAAGTAAGTTATATCACCTGGTTTCCATCCTGTATCCATTAATTTTTCTGCTGTTTTACTTAATAAATTAATAGCCGGGAAAGCACAAATTATCTTTATTTCTTTTTGCATTGTTTCAAATGCTGTTTCATTGAAAAAAGTAAAATTACCATTATCAGGAGGTGTAATAAATTACGATCTATTAGAATTTAAAATGGTCTTATTGCTTTATAAGGCTCAATCTCTTATTTTTATATAGATTTTCTCATTAGCTGGCTCAACTAATTCGAACATAACACCAATTTTATTTCAATTGTTTCTTTCCATATACTTTATATACATTTTCCCTAATAACTCTCAAGATATGTAATTGTTAAATAAATTTGAGTATTTGTAAGCATCTTCCAATACATCCTCTCTTGTTTAAATTATGTAAGGAATCGTTATTCTCATCGCTTGTAAGACAAAATAAGCAGGTAACCAACTTATTATTATAATGCTTCCTTAATGGGAAACTCCAATATGTTTATAATCTTATAAAAATGCGTTTAAGGTTCACGTGATATTGTAGGAAAGACCTCCATAGGAAAAGGGATATGCTTTTAGATATTAATTGCTTAGGATTTTCATATCTCTATTTATAAAATCTACAGTACAAGGAATAAACAAAGGAGGATAATATAAAGGCATATAAGGAGGTTAACCATCAGGTTCATTAGTGTTTGTTGAATAAGAAAGGTCTATAGTAAGTAAATTTGAGGGATAATCGCTAGTAGGTCCTGGAAAGATAATTTCATTAACTTTAAAAATTTAATCGTTTTCAATGGTAAAGATCTCAACTATCTCTGTATTTTAGACATTATAGACAGAAAATTAAATATTTAGCTATCCTTATCTATCTATTAGTTTGTTTTAGTATATTTAAAATACACTTTTAAAATCAGAGGATTTGTGCTTAGAACTTATATAGTTTATAACGTCTAAAAATGCTAGCAAGTTTTATACATAGTATAATGTGAGATCGAAGTAATTTCTAGGAATAAAGCCCTTAGGACTTAAAGCAATAATTCCATTTTCTAATATTCCTAGATAAACTTATGACTAATCTTTTACCATTGCTATATTTAAAGGATCTAATAAATATGAGGATTCCAGTCCAATAATCCAAGAGAATTAAATACCTGCCATATTTTGTCAAGTGGCTAGATTTAGAATTAAAGCTTGAAAACAAATATCAGCCTGCATCATAATTAAAGGTGAACCGTATATTCTTATAGACTTAGGAATTTCTAATATTAAACGACTCTTAATATAATCATTTGAACATTAAGATTAATCAAGGTTGAAATTGGTGCTGAATGGGATATTAATAGAAGTTATTACTTATATTTATCTATCATTTTTCAGTATCTCTAAGGGCTTATAGAATCTTTCTTCTTACTATGCGATATAAGTAATTTTGCTAAAGTTAAGTTTAGAAAGCAATGTTCGCAAAGCTTTTCCTTCTTACTCAAAACTAGGCATAATCTAATAAATATTATCCTTTTGCAAAATGTTATCAAGTCTATAAGCAACAAAGTGTAGGTAGTGAGGAATTACTTAGTTTAGCTTAAAAGTATAAAGTTTACTAAAAGTGATATCTAAAATTATTTCAGCCTTCAAAACTTTTATCTTATTTTCTATCTCTTGCTGATCAAAATAAAGGTCTTTTAAATTTAAAGTATAAGGAATGAAAGTAGAATAGTTGCAATGCTAGTTTTAAATATGCTAAACCATTAATTCGGAAATTAAAGGAATGGTATGAGGGGAACTAACAACAAGCACATTTAGAGAGCTTACCTAATAGCCTAAAATTAAAATAGAAAGCATTTAGTTTCACATTTTATTTGAAATATATACAGTTATTGCCTTATTTTAACTATTTATTTAAATTATATTCTTATTATTTAATTTTACTCTCCTGTCTCTATCTATACTTTCTATTTCATCTTTACTACTTTACAGCTAAGCTTACACTAATTTATGCATCTCTAGATTAAATGAGGAGCTCTAAAATATAAAGATTTGAAAGTGGTTGTAATAAAAAGTAGTTGCTATAAAATCAAAATATAAAGGTATAGTGTAATATTTATAGAACTAAGTTAATTATTAAATAGCATGCAATTTATTTTTAAAAAACTACTCAGCACAAAGCAGGTAAACAACTTTGACAATAATAAGATAGAGTGCTTCAATATTTTGTAGTTTGGTATTATTTGGCACTTTAATAGATAATTCCTCACTAAAGAATCTGCTTAAATAAAACGTTTGGTCTTAGTATAATAATTGAATTAAGCAGAAATTTAGTTTGCTTCTGATAAAATTATATACATTTATTATATATTCAATACACCTTTTATAGCTTGACATTTTTTAACTAGTTAGCTTACTGATATTAGCAATCGACTTTACTAATTTAAATTAACTAAATCTTATGCTTAGGTTGATTATGCAATAAAGCTTAAAACTTCTTTGATAGTAGTAAGAATAATTAATATCTTTTAACTTTAAGCTTTAGCCTCTTAGAGTTTCATTTATTTAGATAAATAGATATTGAATCGTGACATTAGCTTACTAAGAAAAAGCAAATCTGTAACTTATTTTCTAATTTTAAACAATCATTTAAAAGCTTATTCTCTTAAGATTGTATAGACTGTTTATAATGTAAGTAACAAGCATAGTGGCTTCTTTTTTATAAATTGAGCAATAGAAATTTATTAAAAACTTAGAAAATTAAATAGTTTCAGTGTATATGAAAAATAGCAGGATTAAGGGTACTTTAGCCTAATAAAATAAGTTAAGAAGTTCACATTATTAACTAAAAGGAATAAGTTTAGTAAACTATTAACAAATTAATAATTTTGTCCTTATAGATTAACTAACTTACACTAATCTAATAATACTAATTATTTAAAACTTTCAACTTATGCAAAGTTTAAATTATAATTGAAATACTATACAATCTAGAAATTATAATAAAACTATATATAAATAAAAGTTAGTTCATCTAAGTAAAGAACTAATTATTAAAGACCTAGATAAAAAATAATTTAATTTTTATTTACTTATTATCATAACTTAATAAATAATTTTTTGAAATTCCTTATATTTGGACATTATAATATATTAAATTGATTCAATAATTTAGAAATATTTTCAAGATTATTAGTTATTTTTTTAACTTTGAAGAATACTTTAAGTTATGATTTACTTAGAAGTAAAATATTAGCTATTATATAATTCTTTAATGCTTAGATGTTCATTGCTATCTCATAATAAAAATAAATTTAATAGTTTATTTATAGCTTACATAAATCCAGTTTTCTATCTTTTTAAAATCAGTTTAAAAATATTTAAAAAGGAAAATAGGCTCTACTTTCATATAAGGTATTTTAGATTTGGTAAAATGATTCTTATAATTTATGTAAATAGTATAGGTGATTTACTTGGAAGCTCAATTAAATGTCAAAGTTTAGTCTAAAAGGATATTTCTAATTATTTATTTCAGATATAAAAAAAAGATAGAATTTTGTTTAGGATTATTTTTATAAACAGACTACCAAAGGCTTTCCTTATTAAAATTGATTTTTTAGATATTTTAAGCTTTCAATTATGCTGAGAATAAATTTATTTTTATAAAATGGTTTCTTCGTAAAAAACGACTTAAGAGATTTTTAATCGCCTCCTTGAGGATAAAGAAAATTAAATCTGCTTTGATTGTGGAAAATCTCCAGTATAATGAGCTTCAATTTCTCATGGAATATTTTTGTGTTGAGATTGTTCAAGTGTTCATAGAAACTTGGGAGTGCACATTTCTTTTGTTAGAAGCGTAATAATGGACTCATGAAACATAAAGCATTTGCTGTATATGACTAATGGTGGCAATCGATAGTTCAGTGAATTCCTGAATAAATATGACATTCCAAATCAACCTTAAATTCTAAAATATTAAACATATGCAGCTAGATGGTATAGATAATGACTAAAAGCTATAGCTGAAGAATTACAAATGAACATTCCTCCACCATCCCAATAAGAAGGAGGCTAGCTCATTGATTAAAATATATAGCAAAGCCCAGGAATGTCCTTTTAATAAGTTCCAAGTTATTAAAACTACTAGAATTCCCAATAATTTTCATCTTAATAGTAATCCTCTTTCTAGAGTTTTGGGGAGTAAGAATCGTAATCTACATTACGAAAAATTTTTAATTGTTTTGCAAGTTCTCCTCAAATTATTTCTTAAAAGCTTAACTGGAATAATGATGGAGATCAAGACGGAAGTTCAATTAAAGAAAAAGTAAAAAATGGAGCTATATCTGCAGTGAATGCAACTGTTAACGGAGCTTAAACAGCATTTGAAAAAACCAAAGAAGTAAGCTCTGCAATCATAGAAAAAGCAAAAGATTAATTTGTAAGAATATTAAATATAGTCATCAGAAAAGCTTATAACTGCTGCTGCTGGTACTAGTGCAATTATTTATGGAGGATTAGCCTATGGAAAAGAAGGCATATCCAAAGTCCTTGAAAAAACTGGGATCAAAAGCAGTTCAAACAATGAAACTTCTTTTCTAAGAATGGAGAGGAACTTAAAGGAAAGTTTTTATTTACCACCTTCTTAACTAAATTCTTTAATTCCTAAAAACTTTTAATATCTTTACAGGAACAAACTTTGTAATATTTTAAGTGCCTTTAGCAGTTTCTATTATAATTTCAAAAAAAGTGCTCAATTAATCAATAGTTTAAAATTTAATGTGATGATACGCTTATAATTATACTAAAATATCAGCTAAAGTACTAGAAATTTAATTTGAGAGTATATAAATAAAAATAAATTCTGTTAAACAAGCTTCAAATTGTTAAAATTCAAATAGTTTAAAAGAAGCTAATCATTCACACATTTTTAATGAGGACATATTGAAATTTGTAGCATTAAATCCTTTAAATTTAGTTTCATAGCTATCTTAAACAATACCTTCATTTTCATCTTGATCTGAATTGTTTTAGATATCCTTAGTTAATTTCTATAAAACCTGCTTTCTTTTAGAGTTAAACTTTTAAAATTTTTTGTAGTATTTCAAACTTTAGTACTGATGTATAAATCTGCTGTCCGGTATTGACAGAGTTCTTATCTAAAGTCCTTAAGCTTTAGATTGTTTTTGATTTTTAATTTTTGTTAAAGTAGGCTACTAAGTTGTTTCCTTTTTTGATTAGTGTATTTATGCCATTATTTAGTTTTTAACATCAATTAGAGGTGATTTTGGAATCTAAAGATACGTTTAGGATTATTCTTAAGACTTATTATTATTCATATTCTCACCTAAAAACGATAACTGCTCATCAGCTTTTTTAAACATTTAAAAAGGAGATTTCTAAGAATGTATGGTCTAGTTTTTTTATTACTTTTGTCACTCTTAAACTGCTTTTTCTTGCAGAAATCTTCCACTCATTTAAATTTCATTTTCGTTTTGTAAATCATGAGCAAATGGATGAACAGGAGACCAGGGTTATCTGATTGTTGTAGCATTACTACTTATTTCAGATTTATTTGCAGAACGATAGTGAGGTGAATTGAATTAGGGGATTTAATTCTATTTTTCTGGCTTTAATTTTTCTTAATTGGAAATAGACTAATTACTTTAATTTTAATTTCCCTATTTGATACTTTCGAATTTCTAGCTATTCATATTATACTTTTTAAATTATGGCATTTCCGCTATTTTATCTGTTTGCTCGCTTCTTTCTGAATTCTATTCATTAGTACTAGTCGCTGCAACTTCTCAATGATATGGATAATCTGGTAAAGTATCAAAAACTTTCTAAGCTTTCTACTCTGAATTTGATTGTTGCAGATTAATTATTTAGGTTTTACTCATATCAGGAAGAGTAGGTGGTGGACTTGGCTCTCTTCTTCCAGACTTTAAAATTTGAGAAACAACTTATTTAGTTGCTGTTAGTTATTGCCTTGCAAGTTCATCGTCCATTTCTGTATCCAATTCTATAATTAGACTTTTATTTAAAAGATGCATTTCCAGGAATTTATTAATTCTATTATATACTCATTCAGGTCTTAGTGAATTGTGATCAGATCCTTGTATTTCAAGTAGAGATTTTTACCCTTAATATGCTTCCATTAAAGAATATGAGTGCTTTATATCAACTAAGCTATCATTGGTTCCATGTATAAAAATAGCAGGTAGAATACAGTTTTTTGCTGCTTTAAGTGGATTTATTTCACTATATTATAAAAAAATTACTCCATATCAAAACTTGCCCTCTCTAGTGTTTATTATCTTGCTATCTTGTAAACATAGCTTGCTAGAAACTTTGGAACTCACTTTATGTTTTTGGCAATATCTTCACATATTTGCTAAATGCTACAAAAAGGAGAATCTAAAATTATACATTTTATTTTATCGAAGTTTAAGTTAGCATAGAGTAAAGCAGATACTGCTCCCATTGATCGTCCTCATAATGCAATTTAATTAATTTTTTTAACATTAATCAAGTATTCTATTACGGTATGAATATCATTTTTTTCATAATATCCTAAAGAAACATATTCCCCGTCACTTATTCCAGATCTAAAATATTAATTAAAATCACTTACCCAGAAAAATCAAAAGAAAATACAGTAATTTCTTTAGGCAGAACATTTTCAACTGTTTCAAAAGAGTCAATTCGACTTCCGCAGTTTCCGTGACAATAAACAACACACGGAAGGTTATTTTCTTTATGACCCAAAGGTTCGAAGTGGCTACATTGGATTTTTTAGTTCCTTTGATTAATAAGTTCTATGTCAGTTCTTCGAAACACTCTATTTTGTAGGAAAAACAGTTTAGGTCCAAGTTCAACTTCAGGATTATAAACTTCTCTTGCAGGTCTAAGAATTAAATTAGAGATTTTAAGCATAATAGGTTATTAATTAATTAAAATAAATTCCTTCTTTTACTTCTTCTTATTCTTTAATTTCCTAACTTATAATCTTTATTTTCCTCAATTCTACCTAACTGCTTACGCTTTATTTCCTTATCTTAAATGATAATTGTCCTTAAAGACCTTATAAAGTTTTTCTTTCATACATAATCTAAGAATTATATACTTTTTCTAAATTTTTGTTATAAAAGAAAATATTAGATATACAAGTTACGCTCAAAACGCTAGTTTTTAGTAGTTAATTGAAAAGAAGCTTAGTTAATGTTATTAAAAAGCAATTAATATTAAAATAAACTTTTTGCTATTATTAATAGTTTTAATTATAAATACATCTATGCATTTAGCTATTTATGCTTCTTATAGTTTTAATAGTAATTAATTATTATTAGTGCATTTTTATATTACCATTATTCAAACTGCTTTGCTTTGCTATTTATAATAATTTTTTATAAAGTATATGCAATTATTTGAATAGTGATTTTAAGTATTAGCCTATAAGTTAAATAACTATTTTTTAAAACTAGCAGCATTATTAATTATTAGTAATAAATGAAGAGCATAATTTGTTATTATGCTTTATTCATTAAAAGGTATGCATCTTATTTATCTATATTCTTACCCAAAATGTTTCTTTCGAAATAAAAATTAAATTTAAAAGAATTAAATGAGTAAGTTTTGCCTAAGCAGTAAAGTAATAATTAGTTCTTAGTTTAAAGTATGAAAATTGAGATAGAAAAGTGTTTATAAATCTGTTTGATATATTAATTAGGCTTTTAAATATTTATCTTAGCTTTTTCTCAATTTTGCATTTCTTCTTCTTCTTCTTTATCCTCTTCCTTAGTTTCCTCTTGCACTTATCCAATTTCTTATTAGTTGACTATTTCTTCTTAAATTTCATTTATGAGTTGACTCTATTCTATGTTAGTTACTTTCAATAAAATATCCTAAAATTAAATATTACACAAGCTTCTTAATGGTTCTGCAATATAGCCTCGTCTAAAGCTACTTTTTTATTTTTATTTTGGATGTTAGCATCTGCACCTTTCATAAGAAGTAACTATAGAGCAGCGCATTTTCCGTTAAAGGCAGCCCAATGTAATGGAGTACTTCCATTTTCGTTTTATACATTGACATTCAAATTAGGACATTAGTTGATCATAAGTTCCAGTATATTCAAATGGTTGTTAGCACATGCCATATGCAAAGCAGTGTTTCCATTTTGATCTTACCAATTAATATTAACGCTTTCAGATATGCACTGCATTACATCTTCATACTCTCCATATCTTGCAGAATCTACTAAAAACTCTTCTAGTGAATTATAGACAACCTCTTGCTCTTATTCTGCTTGCATAATTTATCTTTTAGCTTATTAAATAAAAATGGCATAGAGAGAACCTTGTCCAGGAAGAATTTTTGATGATTTAGGAGGAGCATTTGCTATGGGAGCTAGTGGCGGTGCAATATTTTACTTTTTTAAAGGATTTTATAATGCACCTTCACGTGAAAGATTTAAAGGAGCAATTCATGCTATTAAAAATCGAGCACCAGTATTAGGTGGTTCATTTGCTCTATGGGGTGGGTGTTTCAGTACTATTGATTGTTCTCTATTATGGTATAGATAGGAAGAATCTCCAATTCATGCAGTTATTGCTGGATTTCTAACAGGAGGATTTTTAGCTTTGAGAGCAGGTTTGCCAATAGCTTGGAGAAATGCTTTAGCAGGTGGTGTTATTCTCACAATTATCGAAGGCGTTAATATTTTCTATACAAACTTAATGGTCAGAAATTAAATGATGATGATGCATCAACTTCAGAAACTATAAGAAGAAAAAATAAGAGCTGGCAAAGGAAGAGAAATAACTTAGGAAGATTTAGAAATGTTACATTAGCAAATGTCAGGGGGGTGGAATCCATTTGGTTCAAAGTCTTGATTCTGTAACAATTAAAGATTTTTAAAAATAATTTTATTTAACTACAAAGTATACTTTAGCTATTTAAACTTAGCTCCATTATTTATCTTCCTAATTGTTTCTTTATAATAACTAGCATTTAAAATAAAGGAAGTTACTATTAAGATTTAACTTTAAGCTAAATAAAACTAAGATTCTAATAGTTTTAACTAATAAGGGAAGCATTATAAGGGGTAATAATCTTTTTAGCTTTGAGATTTACATTTTAGCCAAAGATTTTACTAAGCTTTATAATCTAATCTAATAAACTATAAAATTATATGTACCTTTTGCTGCTAATTTATATACTAGTTAATTAGATATAGTTAGCTTATTCTTAAATTAAGCGTTTTTGTATTTAAACTTAATTAAAGGTTGCAAAATGCTAAAGATATCTCAGAGAGAATTATAAGGAACTTAATTTAAATAAATAAAAGCACTCTTATAATCTTAAATAAAGTATTGCTTACCTAGCAAACTATTATTACCTTTGATATTTAAAGCTAAAAATACTATAAGCTAGATGAGATTTTCTAAGACTCTAATCTATAAAATAAAAAATATGATAAAGAATAAAGCAGGATTAGAAAACTAAAGATGTAGATCAGTTATAAATATAAAAGTAGAGGATTAAAGCAATTGCTATTATCTCTAATTTAGTATAAAATAGCTTATTTACTAAAATATTTACTAGTTTTAAGGCTAGATAAAGAATAATATGATAGATGCTATTATATAGTGTTGTAGCTTTATTGAAATAACTTTAAATATTATCATTTAATTATTAAAGCAACAAATCTTTAGATTCTTTTTAACTAGAATAACTATATAATTTAGATGAAGCTATTCTCTTAGTTAAATTATTAAATAGATAATGTATTAAATTATCCTTTATTTAACTAATACAGGCAAAGCAATAAATTAAATTATAGTAAAAATAGAAATTGAAACATTAGTTTTAAAACTAATGCTTAGTTTTAATTTTAGAGATAAGAATGAGAAACATTTAGTTATAAAGAATAAGCTTGCTAAGTTTAAAATTTATTGCTTTAGATTTATTTGAAACAGAAAAGCCAAAAAGGATAATTATTTATTAATAGTTTAATAATTCTAATAAACACACTAGTCACACATTCGTCTTGATAGATACATTTAACTTTTATTTCTAGCTATTATTAATCACTAATATTTAAAAAGTTAAATTTATTAAAAGGTAAGGAATTAGATATTATAATTAAATCAAAATTAAGGCTTTATTACAAATAATAGCATCTTATTAAATTAATATTTATCATACAATTAAATAGCTTAAACACTATTTACCTTGTCCATTTTTAGCTCTGCTGTAATTCTGTGATTTTATACTAAGAATCAAAATAATTCACTAGCATTATCTATTAAAAGCTAAAATTATAAAAAAGTATTTTAATCTATTATTAAGCAAATATTTATGATGGAATCTATTGAAATAAGAATTTGAAGAATTGCGAAAATAGAAGTAAATATCGATTAAATAATATATGATGTAACCATTAAATTTTAAAAATGTTCATATTTCTAACACATTAGCCAATAGTAGAATAGAGCAATGATTATTTAAAAATATTAGGCATTTCATTTAGATTTATCAAATGTCTCAGAAATAAATAATTGAGTATTATGTAATAATTTGAATTACATTCCAAGAAATTATTTATTACTTAGTCTGATAAAAGTTAAATGATTAAACTTAAAGAGAGGATATAAAAACAAAGTAAACAAAATAAAAGTATTTCATAATTGATCAGAACCTATATAATTAAGACTCACTGTTATTTTTATTATTTGATCCATTTTCTAAATATTCATTAAAATTTCTTGAAATTGATTTTATTGTTTCCAAACTTCCTATCGTCCTATTCTCTTTATTGCTATATAACTATAGAGGGCTTAGATAATCTGAATGAAAAGAAGGAGACATATTTCTTGATGAATTAGCCTACATCTTTCTGATTGAGGATGGTGTACGACTATAATAGGATTAATTTGGAATTTTTTCCAAATCTTAATATTTCAAGGACTACTTTTAAGCATTCAATACTTCTAACTTTATTTTATTATGTAATGATTAACTTTATGTAGACTGTTTCTTGATTGTGTCATATCTTTTCTTAACTTTCAAGTATTTTGTCTCAGTTGTAAGCTATTTTTAGTTGAAGCAAGGAAATTTCTTTTATTGTCCTATTAGAGGCTTCTATATTTTATTTTATTTAAACTTGAAGGCTCTAAATTAAGAATCTGCTATTCTTATTTCGTTAAAGAAATACTATCTTTTAGTTTAAATTGTAGCTTCAAATTCGCATTTTTTCTATTCTCAATATAAGATAGAAAACTAATCCAAAGCCTCTAGAAATTGTATATATGACATGTATTTTAAGCTTTAGCTTGAATAGCATTTATAAATTGTTTCAATCTAATCACCTGAAAATAAAGTTTTAATTCCAAATTGCTAGCAGAATAAGGCAAAGCAATCGTAATTAAGATTTAATACTGGTTAATCTTATGTTTTGAAGATTGAAAGTTACTATGTCGTTTTAACTAATTACTTTTCAGTTTCATTTTGCTTTTGCTATAATTCAGAGTAATGTTGAAAAATTTCGTCGCATCCTTTTTCAACATTTCAAGGTAAGCTTTACCTTTGCAATTTGAAAAGGGATTTTTCTGTAAAGCTAAGAGAATTTTATAAATTGGTAATAATCTTATTTAATGCTTGAGCCTCATTACAATCTTCTAGGCTTTTATTAGTTAAAAGCTACTAATAGTTTACAATATTGCTTTCTAGTTTCTAAGCAAATTCTTCTCTTCTTTGTATTTTCTCTCATTTAATGGCTTATTTCTGGTTGCTAAGAAATCTGCTAGTTAAGTTATTATCTTGAATTTCCCTATTTTATGTTTAAAGTTCTCCATAACGTACTGTCATAGATTTATGCTTTTATTTTTGGAAGTTCTATTCTGAGCTTTCAAAAAGTGCCAACTTATTGCGAGATAAGACATCCTCGTTTTAACTAGAGTTAGTCAACTACGTAGTAAAAATTTAAATTTGAGACATTTTCTTTATTAATCAATAATTAAAGCTAAAATGTAAAACTAAGCTAGCAGGTTAGATAGTAAGATTCCCTTTATACTATAAATAAATATTCTTAAAGAAAGACTTAATTCCTTTGCCTTAGTTTATTCAAAATTGAATCACTTTAAGTGATAATACTTATATGCTATTTATCTAATTATCTATATATACATTTTATTAATCCTGCTTAAACAGATTTTATAACTATTGCTCCTTCATTAGTTGAGAAGGGAGTAATATAATTAATTGATTTATTAGAATATAGGAGAATATAAAGCTAGTAAAGTAGAAGTGTAATACTTAGGCAATTTGATTTATTTAGTTTTAATGAAATAGTTTTTCAGAATACAGAGAAGTTGTTATCATAATCAACAACACAGGTGCTCATCACATTTTAATTATAATGATTTACACAAATTAGCTTAAATATGAATGCCATTCGTTTAATTTAATTAAACGCTTACATTTTATCCTAAACTTCATTTATTTCGTTCTTCTAAACATTCTAAAGTTAGAAATAATTACAAAATCAATATCTATGCTAATTTAATAGTTAAAAAATGGCTAATAGCTATAGAGGATAATAAATGCTTTAATTGTCTAGTGTAATCACTATTACTAATGGATTGAGTAGGAAGTCTTAAAATAGACTTAGACTAATATTAATTGTATTAAATCATTAAATAGTAAAGAAATTTAATTTATCTAAGTATTTATCTTTTTTAGGGTAATAGTTTCTAATTAAATATTAATAACTTATCTAAGCAAAAATTAAGATAAATTAAATTAAAATATCTGAATCCAATATTTCAATTAACTTCAAACTTATTTAATTTGCTAAATTTTTATATTATCTATATTTTATTAGGTTTGTTAATCTAAAAGCCTCTAATAATTATAATACTAAGCAATACTTTATTAAACTTCTTTATCAATGCTACTTCTTCTTTTTATATTTAGACAAACAAATATCATCTACAGAGGTAGATAAAGAAAATCCTATCTATTGTAGAATTTAATAGAGTTTGCTATTTAGCTACTTCAAATATCTCACATTTATAGTTAGTTACTTCTTTTACTGTTTTTATCTAAGTACTTTACTAATTTCTTTATTACATCTTTAGCAAAAATCAATTATATTCAAAAACTTAGACTAAGTGTTCGAAATAGTGTAGTTTGTATTTTAAGGTGAATTAGTAATGTAATTACTAAAATTAGATTTAAGAGTGTTAGATATATTTCAATTTTAATTAAGTACTTGTAGTGATATAATCTATTGTTAGATATATGCATTATCATTCTATAATCAATCAAGCTTTGCTTACTTTCACCTCTAATGCTTGTAACTTCATATAAAAATAGTTCTATTTAAATCTTACTAAGCAGTTAGTTCACAACATTTCCTTTTAGTTGCTCCTATTAAGTTAGTTAGATGCTTTTCAAAAATATAAAGCTAATAAATGTTTAGAGTACAATAATAACACTTCTATTATAAAGGCTACAAAACTAGCTTTATACAAGTTTACCTAGCAAGTAATGCATATATAACTTAGAACTCTACACATTCTTTCCTTATCCTCAAATCTTATGTTAGTAAGTAGAAAGTAGCTATCATCAAAAGCTTAGAATTAGGAAGATTAATGGAAACTAATTGAAAATTTTGAATAAAAGCTAATGAATAGATTATATAGAACTAAAATATGTAAGTGTCATATAGTGAGATGAAATAACTAATAAATACTAAAATTAAGCTGCTCTTAAAATAAATTGATATTAGTATATCCAAACTGTATAATACTATATATCATCATTAAAATCTAAGCTTTTCATTTATTTTCTAATTTTTAATTTTATTAAACCTAAGAAGTATAACTAGCTTCTATAAAGATATGATAAACTACTAAGTATCAGTTTAATATATCCTAAGTATTTAAATCATATAAAAAGAATGGATTTAATATGATAAATATAGTTAAATTAAGATATTTTAAACTATTGTTAATAATTTTGCCTTTATTTTAGGAAACATATCTATATAAAGCATTTAGCGTAAGAGTTAATACTTTACTTATAGCTTTTTAATATAAATTCTTAATTTAATGGCCTATTTATTAAGGGAATGTAAAATAATAATTAATATCTGTATTAATTTCTTCTGTTCATATTTCATTTAATAGATAATCCATACATTTACAAAATTAAATCTTTCACCCATTTTTTCTATTTTAACCCAAAATTTATGTAGTGCTTGTAATTTATTGGATTTTAATTTTATTTAAATAAGTATATATCTACTTTAGTAATGCTAACTAAGAAGTAGCTTCTAAAACAAAAGTTAAATTAAATTATTGGCATAAATAATCTTTGATAGTTAAAAATAGAGAAACTAGTAAATACTAAAAGCATTCTTTTAAGTAATTTACCCTTTTTATAGAATCTAGCTACTAATTAAATCTATTATATGCAAGTTATCATATCTGCTCTATGAAGTGATTATTCTTTATAATTTAAGCAGCTAAATATCTTAATTCTTCGTAAGTATTTTAATTAAATATTTCCAAGATACTAATCTATATCTACTAAGTTCATATTTAATAGTAAAATATACAAGAATTAATAAATATTTGATTTAATTTATTAGACCTTAATAAATTATTTAGTAGTGCAAGTTAAATATATGAAGTCATAAGTTTTCCTTAATTTATATAATTATTATCCAATATAAATTTTAAATATCATTACTCTTATTTACAACTTCATTTGCTGCTTGGATGGTTGAGCTTTAGCATTATCATATTGAATTCTTAGATTATTTTGAATTATAACTAGTGATAACTGATAGAATTTCTGGATTTGCTTCTTTTTGGTTCTACTTAAAGCTTTAATTTTATATATTTAATTAGAAATAACTTTCATTTATTAAAAATAATCTATAATTATCCTTCTAACTTGCTTTCTGCTTTCCTAAATGACTCTCAATCTTAACTGTTTAAAAGGGAAAATAGCAATACTATTTTGCTTTAAAAAATAAAGATAGTCAATGATATAATAAGTACAATAATGTGACAAAGACTAATAGAAGTACGAAAGAAGTGAATATAAACTAATAGTATTCTAGATTGTTCTAAGAGAGTATAATTGAAAATATATAGAAGCAATCAATCTTTAAATAAGCTAAATTGTAAGTAAGTATTAGGATTCTTATTATTTTATTTATAAATATGGAAGAATCTCTTCACTCCATTACCAAATCTCTCTCCTTCTCTATTTAGCCCAAATGTTCAGAGCCAAGTAATATTAAGATAAGATGCAATTCTGTTGATTCTTTTCCTATTAAAAACTTTTCCGAATGACCAAATTAAACTTTGATTAGGATTCTAGAATAAAAGAGAAAGTCGATACTTTAGAAGCTGTAAAGTAAAAATCTCTCTTATAAATTTAATGGTATTTATGAGGTTTTGCAGAAAATGTAGATAGAGAGACTTAATTCAGATATAGGAGTAGTGGAGCAGCTTAAACTCTAGATAAAATACTGTAAAACCTAGAAAAACATTAAAGTCTTATACTGCATTAGATAATTCTACAGATTTCTTAATTATACTTATTTATAATTAGAAAATCTACAACAAAATTAAAGAGAAGAATTTATGCAACTTCAACACTCATAAACAACACCAACAGCAATAAAAGTATAAAGTAATCTATGCTAACCAAGACAATTAAACGAGTAATAGGATAAAAAGAATCAAAACTAAGAATAGTTCAAGTAAAATTTAGCTAAACTAAATATTCCTAAAAATAAAAATAAGGGCTAAGTAAGACTAATTTGGAATAGTACTTAAGATTCTGATAGTTCTAGTTTTCAAGCATCTGAATCATCAAGTGTTTTTGACTTAAATAAGAATGTTAAAGAGGAAGAAGAAAATCAAGCAAATGCTCGCAAAAAATCGTTTTTTTAAACTAAAAAATTAGAGTTTGAACTAAATCCTAGAAGGATATAATCTTTTGACAGAACTTAATTTTAAAATTCCAAATAGAATCTGTTCCAATTGAGCTTTACTGGAAGTTGCGAAGAAGTAGGTAGCAAAAATTCTGAAAATTCGGCAAATCCATTTCTTAAAAATACTCCAAAATATTTAGAAAGAGCGAAAAAGCGATTTAAGACCTAAATAGGAAGTCGATAGAGTTTGTATTAGCAATTAATGAAAAAAACTCTAGTGAAAAGGTAAATCTACAACTAATTTACTTCTCATAGTACCTCTCAAGACTCTTCTTCTATAAGCAGATTTGGCATTTATGATAATGTTTATAGATATTTCTAGAAAAAAGTCGTTTAATGGAAAAAAAAAATCTTAGCCTCTTAACCACCTGTAGTTTGCTACATGTGTGAGTAAAAGATCCCTGCTTATCTAATAGAAATGCATACCAAAGTCTGCTTAAAAAAGAGAAGTTTAGTAGCAGAAAGTATTGAAAATGACAACGAGATCTTAGGTATAGTTCAGAGTGTTAAAAGCAAAAGACAACCAAAATCTAAATTATAAAAGGTAATAAACTCTTAAGATAACTAGAAAAATAATTAAATAGCCTATATTCAAAAAATAAAGCAAATAAGCAAGCAAGCCTTTTTTCTCAACAGGAGCGTTGAATCACTTGATAAGTTAGAACAACTTCACGAAGAATTGCTAAGAGTTAATAAAAAGCTAGATGAGAATCTTTAAAAATTGGTTTAGAAATTAGAAAAGAGAATTGCGCTAAAATATCGATAAATATTAGATCTTAATTAAATGAAGCAAGAAGAAAACTAAATAAAGTAATATAGTCTTTTATGAGTAAAAAGTCAGGAAATTTTGTAGAAATAAAACCCTTCGTAGAATTTCGAAATCTAGAATTGCTAACTTAATTTTAGGCAAAGAAATAATTCACTCAGCCCAGTCTTAGATAAAAGCAAAAGTCAGATTTTAATAAGGGAAACTGATTCAGATTTAGAATCACACATTAATGACATTGAGCAAATAAATATATTTTAAAATGAGTCTTCTCTTTGGCAGAAACTCTCAAAAGCTGATTTTGAAATAGTAAAAAAAATAGGTAAAGGAGGATATGGAACAGTATATAGAGCAATAAAAAAAGCAACAGGAGATGTTGTTGCAATAAAAGTGATCAAAAAAGAGGATGTTTTGGAAAGAGGATACATTAATTAAATTAAAATAGAAAAGAAAATTTTAGGATAAGATAATCAGAACTATTTGGTAAATGGACTTTATACATTTCAAGGAAGGTAGCATTTATTTTTTGTTATGGAATACATGGGAGGAGGTCATTTAGGTTAAATTATAGAATTAAAGGGACGTTTAGAAATTGATGAAATGCGATTTTATGCTTGTGAGATAGTTCTTTGCTTAAAATTTTTACATGAAAGAAATATAATTCACAGAGACTTAAAACCTGAAAATATTCTGCTGACAGAAGAAGGACATCTAAAATTAGCGGATTTTGGGTACAGTGATAAATGATCAATTGGACAAAAATAAAGGAAAATAACTAAATATGATGGAACTATTTATTATATAGCACCTGAAATTGTTAAAGAGCAACAGCATGACTTCAAAGTTGATATTTGAGCACTTGGAGTTCTCTTCTATGAAATGGTA
Source organism: Loxodes magnus (assembly GCA_946699065.1). Classification (NCBI taxonomy): domain Eukaryota; phylum Ciliophora; class Karyorelictea; order Loxodida; family Loxodidae; genus Loxodes; species Loxodes magnus. The sequence goes on along the minus strand of CAMPDV010000020.1, from coordinate 1,028,247 downwards.
GTAGGCTAGCCTCCTTTTTGTGATTTAGAGATAATATATGAGCAGATTTTATAAAGAGATATAGCTGAATGGGATTATTTGATTTAAATTTTAGATCCTGTTTTTATAGACTTAATAGAGACTTTGCTATAAATAGACCCTTTAAAAAGACCTGATATTAATTAAGTTTAAAAGCACGAATTTTTTAAAGGAGTCAATTGAAGTAAAGTTTATTAGTAAAACCCTCCTTTTATTCCAGAAAAATAGGAATTTTCTGCTACTCCTTAAAATATTGAATTCACTCCAATAGGAACTCCTTTAACTGTTTAATCCAAAGCAATTGAATCAATAAAATTGACTTCAATATCATCAATTGAAGATATTTCATCAATTTCATCTTAAGAAAACATATCAGATATGATAAGTCCTCACACAGCTAGAGATTAAGTGAGTTCTAAAGAATCATCTAAGTTAAGAAAATTCAGAAGTTTTGCTAACATGCGAAAATTAAAGATAACTAGTATAGTAGAAACAAACAGTAATTAGAAATAAAAAATTCATACCACTAGAGAAAAATCTTAACTTTAGAAAATCAAAAACTATCTCGAAGAAAATTAGCTAAGAAACTTCAAGTTCATAGGATTTGAAGGAACCTCAATATAAAACTTGTACTAGAAAAATGAAAAAAGTTTAAAGAAAATAAGATAACTCTTTAAGCAATCAGCCTTGAATGAAATAAAACCAAAAAGCGAAATTTGATTTTAAAGCAACGCTTATAGATTTAAAGATTTTGTAAATATACATTTATTTTAAACAAAACTCTATTTTTCAGTTCCTATAAATTAAAATATCAAGCAATCTTTGTATTTTTTACTTCATTTATAATATATTAGCATTTATAAATGTGAAATAATAAGTTCTTAAGTAAATAATTTCTCTTTCCTTAATTAATCTAAAGCTTATTCAAGATATTAAATGTGTTGACTATGAAAAATAATTATTATTGTCAAAGTTAAAATAAATTATTATAATTATTTAGCTGTTTTCTCGCTTTAGCTTCTACTTGCTACTTTTAGATAAGGTAGCTTTGTAAATCTAAATTAGTTTCTTTAAATAATTGGAATTTACTCTTTGAGATAATTCTGCTTATTAATTTTTAAAATCCTAAATTTATTTTTAAGAACTTACATAAATAAACAAAAGTTAAGGAAGAAAATCTAGTAATAAATATTTGAATATAAAGGACAAAGCTCTTCTAAGTAAGTAACTATTATAAGTACTGATTTTTAAATCTATTATATGATTTAATTAAGAGCATCTTTTAAAATATTAAGGATCTTCCTTTTTCTTACAAATTAACATAAGATAATCAAAATAAAAACTAAAAAATATAAAAACAAGGGTAAAATAAGGGAACTATAAGCTTATTTATTCACATTATTTAAATAGCTATCCTTAAATAATTGCATCATTTTCTTACATTATATTTCATAATAAAACTAATTGCCTACTTTCAAGCAAAACTTATAGAGTAAAGAAACAACTACTGAAAATTTATATACTTAAGCTAAAATGATAATGTTCTCTCATTTAAAGAGTTAATTTAATATCTATAAATAAGCTAAATAACTAGGTTTGATTAGGTCAATTTAATCACTCCTAGATTAAATAAATTACCGCATAGCTAGAGTATAAGAATGTATAGAATCGTGCTATTTAATAATTTATATTGTGTTAAATCTATGATTTCTATAAATAGTCTATTTATAGAAATTTATTTTAAATAAATTTAATTTTACTTTAATATTATAAAAACCTTTCCTTATTAAAGACTATTTTAACTTAGTAAATTTTGAGATCAAAATTCTTTAAGGAATCTCTTTAAAAATAATAAAAGATTAGATATTTTTTATTTAATTAGTATTAAAAACGTAAGTGAAATTAAAGTAAAAATAAAAAATAAAGTATAAGGGGTAAACTAAGCAAATAAATTAAAAAAGGAATAATTAAAATAAATTTTAAATCTTGTGCTTTACTATAAATTATATATTTCGCTTTTATTCCTTTAAAATCATCTTATTGCTAACAAAAGCTCATAATTCTAGCAAATCCTATAGAAATTATATTTCTTCTTAGAAATTAACTTTTACTGTATTCACTAATTTTTATTCTATAAATGAAATCTTCTATTTCTTGTATATTAAAATCTCTAGAAATTCTTTACAAGCCTACTACAATTATTTGTTTACTTATATATATTTTCTTTTTAACTTTTTCTTAATATTTAAAAAAATTATCTAAGTTTATCATTAATTAATAAATGAAAAATTGGAATTTTATATTTAAATTTTTAATAAGTTCTTTTAAAAATTTGTAATCAATGACTCAGCTTTATATTATTTACATATTGGTTGTGTTATTTAAAATTTTTGTTTATAATTTTAGTTCTTTTTAAAATTTGTTATTTTAACCTATTTATTTTTGCTTTTAAGCAGAATAGTAATATTTATTTTATTTTACATTTCTTTAAATTTATATACTTAATAAAGTTTATATAAAGCATTTAAGTCTCTTAGTATAAATTTAGATTTCTTGAATCTTTGGTTATTTTTCTATTTGAAACTATTTATACATCTTTCGCTATTTTTGTATTTTTCCTTCTTAACTGTATCTGTATTACTATAGAGGCTATTTTTAATTATGATATTTATTGATTAGATTATTTACCTACATTTAACTCTTAATATCAACAAAAAGCATATTCCAAATTATTTAGTGTACTATACTTAATAATAGGCAATTATAAGATAAATACTCTAATTATTTACTTTTCAAAGGAAATTTCTTTTGCATCAAGTATTGATTTATTTTTTATATACTTTACTTACAATAGAGCTGATATAATATTTATTTTATCATTTAAGATTAAAATTTCTTTTGCAAATAAGCATTAAGGATATATAGTTTACTTAAAATTTAAATTAGAGTGTTCAAAGTAATACATACACTTATCATATATGACATAACTAGAATACAATTAGTTTTAGTTTTAGTAAATGCTTTAATAAATACTTTTATCCTTAATATATAACTTTTCTTCTTCTATTTAATTAATTTGCTATCATAACTCACATACTTATGCTATATTATTTCTAAATTCTGTTTTTTCTAACCTTTTTTTTCTTTAAAATGAATAGGCTAACTGTTTATTCTTTCAATTTAAAATGAGATATTTAAATACTATTAATATCACATATGTCATTATACATGAAGGAAATATTTTCTATTATCTAGGAGTTTTTTATATTTATGCTAGGCTATATTATTTTATAAACAATTAAAATAGAAAATTCTTTAAATTATTAATTTAAGCCTTTAGAAGGAATAGTCTTCTATTTATCATTTACTTATGTTCACTTTTTATTATTTTTACATTATGACTTAACGACATAACATTTATTTTGTAAGAGCCTAATATATTTTTAGTATCATTTATATCTGTTTGTATGCTTACACAATCATGCAAAGGTTCTTTATTATGTGGATATTTAATTATTTGAAAATGTTTGACTCTATTTATATATTTTCTTTGTATTAACTAAAAATTAGATCTAATACTTTATTCCTCTTTGAATCTAATTTTTAAAGATATAAAGCAAAATGAATTAACTTCATATTATATATTCTTAACATAATATAATCTAACATTATGGCTAAATATACATAGTATAATGATTGTGCTAAATGATATTAAGTTTTGGTGTTGAATTTATAATATTCTTTATATTAATTCTTAAAATAACTTGATTAACTCTATATTATAAATTATTATCCTACTATTATATTAAAACTATAATAGTTTATATTTAATTTATATAGACTAAGTTCTAATTTAGTAAAGATACTTTAATTAATAATAATAAAAGATTTACTATCTTTATTCATTCTTAATAAGAGTATTTGTTTATAGTTCACTAAACTTTCTTTTTCTATTTAATTATAAATAAAGTCCATGTTCTTTTTTAATTTATCATTCATGCTTTTAAGCCTTAATTATTAGTAAGTCTTTTGATTTTATATACTCTTAATAATTATTACTTAAAGATTATGGTACTAATTATAATGATAGTAGTGCTTTATAGAGTTATAGCTATTGATAACTTGTTCTAATTATTTAGCTACATATTAGACCAATCTTCTATTTTAATTTTCACCTTTATTCTATTTTCTCTAATTCTTTTGAAACATTAATTATCTACTCTTTTTAATATCAATATTAAATATTTTTACATATCTTTTGTCCAAATATCAATAAAGTAAAAGTTTAGTTTAGTAAGCAATATATAACTCTAAAGATAAGCATCTAATAAGCTTATTATATAATTAAAATAAGAAAGAAGTTCCTATAACCCTTAGACTATTATCTATTTCATTATTGTGAACTATTTAAAATTGAATTAGCATTAGTCGCTTTTTGTTATTCTTTATATATTTAAGTACTCTAATTACAACTTTAACTCATATAATGAATATACTTTAGTAGCTTTTGTATTAAATAATTGTTATATGAAATAATAGAGTATTACTATAATTCTAATTAGCTTTTTTTAAGTATATATAAGTAAATTTATTTTAGTTAAAAGATATAAAAATCCCTAATAAAGCTCTCTTAATTCATAAAGCAAACCTTAAAAAAAGCTAAAAAATAGTAATTTATTTAGAATATTGATTTTTTAATTTAATAACTGTGATTTTCTTTGATAGTAAATTAAAACTTTTTAGTATTTTTGTTTTATTCTAGTAGAGGCATAAATTACAAAAGGTTAATTTGATTCGAAGATATCTAAAATAAAGCTAAAGTAAAAAAAATGTATAGATGCGTTGTAAGATAATAGTGTTTTGTCTCATTTAAAATTGTATTCTTTATCTTTGTGCTAAAAAAATATGTCTTCTTTACATGGAACGTTCTTCAAAATGCTGGACATTTTTTTTTCATTATGCATTACAACTGCAAACTTTCCACCTATCTTATCTTTTATTATTTGTGCTTTTTAAGTTGGAGAAAATCTATCTATCAAGTCAAAATCAACAAAATCAAAACCAATTTTCTTAGCTGCTTAGAATTCCTTGTTGAATTAGTTAAATCCAGTTGTGCATATTTTATCACACTCATCATTGATAACCGTTTATTTTTAATTAAACTTTGAAATTGTATTTAGTTTATCTTAGAAATAAGTAGATGTCCTATTCGAACGTGTAGTTTTACATTACTTAAATGAAGAGGGTTTTCTTATTATTTACACTAAAGAAGAAGGCCTCGTTCCACCTCTACTTACTAACTAAGCAGATTTGGGTCTTATCAGCGTTCAAATTTCGCGTTTCGCTTTAAAAATTTTAGATTTATAATTCTCACCAGATCTTAAATCAAATTACCAGAACTTACCTCCAAAATAATCTTAAATTGGAGTATTTCTTTCCAAGATCTCATTATACTCAACTTTATTTCTATAATCTTGAATTCTATTAAAAGCAAGATCACTTTCTGCTTTTTTTGATTTTACAGCTAGATTTTTTCCAATGTTATTTCATTTTTTATTTATTTAATCTTAAAGCTTTAAAACTCTTTCTTATCTGGATTCCTTCATTTTTACATTTATTGTCTTTCCTATAAGTGATTTAGCTTTTAATTATTTTTCCTCTTTTTTAGATTACTTAAGTTATTTAATTCTGTTCTAAATTTTTTCATCAAGAGGTTCTTCTTGCTTTTGAGGAGTTTGCAAAAATGAACCAATAACAGGATTAAGCCACAAAGAATTTCTCTTTAAAATCCCAGACCCTTTCTTTAATAAAAAACCCCTTTATTTTTCAGATTATTTGGTTTCTTTTTCTTCCTGTAGTTAAAATAGCTCTCTTGACTTTTTTATAAATGATTTGGCAGTTCCAACTATTGTTCTTTAAATAGGTTTCTTTTCTTCATCAAACTTTATATGAGAAAGGGGTATTTATAACTCTTAGTTAATTTATGTCAAATTTACATTTTCAGGTAGCTAAGATGAAATTATTACTTGAGGCTCTAAACTTAGAAATTATGACTACTAGCTTCTACATGTCTCTAACATGAAATCAGCTTCTAAAGTACCAGGAAGGGGTTCTAAAAATATAGGATTTTAGGAAACTTTTTTTGCTATAACTAATTTTTTACGCGATCTTTCAGTTAAAGGCATCTGAAGGCAATCTGAATTAACTAACTTTTTCCTTATATAAATTTTTCTTTTACGTTAAAGTTATGAACTAATTTCATCCTATTTATTCCTAAACACTAGCTAGATATCCTATTCCTCATTACTTGCTTGCTATTATCATTATACATAGAATCACGTTGAAGTAGGTTTTTCAGAAGTATTTTAGTTATCTGACATTATATTAATTTTATATTATTTAAGGTCTTTCTTTAATAAATTAAAAGCCATAAATTTCCAATCCTTTATTAAAGCTATAGATTTTGGGTTCATCTATGAGAATAGTAAATGTCCATGATGCTTTGACTGTGATTAATAAAAGAGGACTTAAATTAAATAGATAGTAAAGATAAAGGTATTGAATGAATGGTTAGAGGCTACTTAAAAGGTTATATATTTAAATTAATAGTTTAGTTAGTCTTTATATTTGAATAGAAACCCATCATTGTTCACTAAATATTTATCAAAGCTGATGATTTCTCTAGGTATATAAATATAGAAAAGGAATTTTAGGCTTGAAGGTAAGTTAAGCGCATAATGTATTGACTTTTATTTGCTAAGTAGATCTTAAATTTCTGTAAATCCATATTAAGTTTTTCCACTTTCAATATATTTTTGAACCATATTCGGAGCAACTCTCAAATATTTTTGATCATGTGTAGCTAGATATAATGCTAGTAGACTTTGAGGAATATAAGGTTTGAATGTAAAATTACCGTCGAGAACAGCAACTCTATCGTTCTTGGAAAAGAATGATTTTCTTGGTAATAGTTGAGACTTAGTGGTTAGTTACAAATGTAAGCAAGTGTCGAATAATTTCTCAGCTGTTTAAATAAAGTTAGAAGAATAATTTAGTCAGATAGAGTGTAAAGCTAGAACCTCAGGAAAATTGCACATACTATCCTCAAATACTGAAATTACTTAATTCTATAAAAACTACCCTAATACTAGACTTTTACTTTCCGTAAAAAACATTAGCTTCGAGCTATATTTTAGCCCTATATTATAAACATTTTCTAGGAGATTTTTATCTTTTTAAAACTTGAAGAATTTCAAAAGGGATGATAAATAACTGGGAGAAATTCATCTTAATGCACTTTTAATTTCTTATGAAGAATAGTTAAAAACTCCAACTAAGCCTTATTCCTTTAGACTTAAAATATACTCAATTATAGAGTTCAGGTATTTTCTATAATTTTACTTTTCATATTAAACTGAAGGTTCTTTTTTTTTAGCTTCTAAATAAAGAGTTTCTTCTCATATAGAGAGTTTGTATAAAGGAATTATCATGTTGCTAATTTCGCCAATATCAAATAAGTCTAAAGGCTCTACTTCATTTGTCTTAAAATTGTATGACTTTTATGGAAGCTTTTCTAGCCCGTTTTTAAATAGCTTAGGGATTACTTTTTTAGCGAACTCCAGTGCTTTAGTTTTCAAAATTTCTTGCTCGCTAATATCATAAGCACTTATAAGACTACTTAGAATTAAATATGCCTCCTAACTTGTCAAGATGACTTATTTGCTTTCAAAATCAAATGATTGTTAAGTCAACCAAGTAAGACATTAATCAAACCAATCTTAATTTCCCAGCAAATAAACACTATCAAAGTTAGTTAAAATGAAATATCCTATACTCTTATTTTCCAAATTTTTAGGAATTCCTGATAATGGATCAATTATATCGTAGCCAAAAGCTCTTGCTTTATAATTAGATCACATGAATTTAAAAAGAGCTGAAATTTGATTTTGAAAAATAACATTTTGCTTAATGTTTTCAATATTCACTAGATTATGAGGGTCAGGCTTTATGCAATTTGCTTTTATAATATCATTAAGTAGGATCCGATCAACAGGTTTTGGCATTGTACATGAGTGTTTATGATAAAGGTCTAGTTCTTTTGCTTTGAAATATTTCGCAGAGAGTTCTTTTCCAATTTCAATGATTTCAGGTTACCCAAAAGCTTTTTCTTAAAATTCAAGAGCCTTAGAGTAAAGAAACACTTATAGAATAAAAATTAAAAAAAGTGCCATTTAACTCTATATGGCTAAAATTATTTGAATTGCTTAATTAAATTCATTTTTAACTCATCCTTAGCCAAAGTAACTCTTTATAATTACTTACTATTACTTTGTAGATGAGCTTGCATTAGTCTGGCCTAAATTACTAGGCTCTTCAAATAATAGTATATAAATATGCATCTGATCCTTTTATATTTCCTCAATAATACTTAAAGATATACACTTTGGCTTTAAATAACTATAGCAAGCTTGTGATTTATGCATTTGATTGTTTAATTTTTAAGTTTAAATCTTCTCATTTCAGGAATATTTTCAAAGCTAGGCAAATTACTAAATTATGCTTTTAATTTAATTAATTAAGTAATTTAAAGTGTATTGATTCTAATGAGCTATTAAATAAGCTAGTATGAGGTTAAAAGATTCTTCAATGAAGCATCTTTCTAAAGCATTTAAGATATAAGCAATTGATGCTAGATTTATCTTTATATGTTGCTGATAGAATTAGCTTTCTCTAGTTTAGCAAATATAATGAATTAAATGTGCCTATGCCTGTAGGTTTTCTAGAAGGAATATTAAAGTAATGAAATATTACTTTACTTTTTTATCAGATTAATTAGATAGAGGCTTAGAAGCTAGATTCAAATAATTATTAATCAATGCATGGAATACTTGCCAACATACTATCAACTTTCCTAAATACAAGCTTTAAGCAAATTCTCTGTTTATTCTAAATATATCATTCAATATCTCTCTAAGCTAAAGCTTCGAGACTTAAATTTGTAAGAGTTTTATATTTATAAGTAAAATTAGCATACTTAATCTGATACTTATTATCACCTGCTAAATTAGTTAAAGAGCTAGCCTATCAGGAAGAAAAATTCAGATTGAAAGAGTAAAAGGCTGCAAAGGAGACTAAGAAGCAGGAGGTTTGTTAGATAAAGAAGCTTTAGGCATAAAATGACAATAGTACATTTTGTACTAAATTAAAAAATGTCTTAAGTTTCAAAAAGCGGTTTGTAGTAAATTGATTTGCTCCAACTTTAAAGATCTGTATACTAAAATGGATATAAGAGATCTAACTCTGTTGCCCAAGAGAAAGTTCATGAATTAGCAGTTCAACGTCTTTAACAAGAGCTTAAGCAAGTTTCGAAAGAAAACTCCTAATATATCTCAGATTTGAAATAGCAAAATAAAAAAGATACAATGGAAGAAAAAAGAATTAAGGATGCCAGATTCAAAATGTATTTATAAAACCATCAGGATCTTGAAAAATAACTTGCTAGTGAAAAAACAAAAAAAAAGTAGGAGAAATATGAAGATTTCATAAAGCATGGTATTTCTTAAAATTTCTAAGGATATCCATCTATTAAGCATTTCAATGATTAACAGAAAAATAAATAAGCTAACCACTTAAAGCAAATTCTCAAACAGCAGCAACAAAGAAAGTAGCAAGAAAGTGAAATGATAAAGAAGCAAGATGATATTCTTGAGAATGAAAGAATTGTCAACGCCAACTTAGATCTTATTCATTAATTGGCCTTAGAAAAGTTGAAGAAAGAAATTGATAAAAGAATAAATCTTGAAAATTACTAGAAGAGCATGAAAGTGAGATATATGAGAATGAAAATCGATGAAATGATACAAAAACAAACTGTTGTACAAGAAGAAAGTATGGAATGAAGTGAAGAAGAAAACGACTAATAGTAAAAGGATAACTTTCTAAATAGTAAGTAATTAATATAGAGGAATAAAATTAAAATAATTAAGAACTTTAAAACTAATAAGAAGATATATAAATGGATAACCAAAGTGAATAAGATCATTAGCAACTTAAAACCAAAGGAAAAACATCTGAAAAAATTAGAGTACTTTAAAAAACTTATCATGTACCGCAGTAACCTAATCGCCCGAAAACAACTTATTAAGAACTTCGTGAAAGACGATTAAAAAACAAAATTAAATGTTTGGAAAAAGAATTATAAAGCTAAAAGTTTAAGCTTGAAGAGTAATAAAAGGTAACTAATAGCAATCAGCTAAATTCCACTTAGCTTAAGTTAAAATAAATATAATAAACTAAAAGAAATAAAGGAAACAAAGAAGCTAAATCTTAATTAATTTAAGCTGAATTGTAGAAGATGGAAATTGCTTAAAAAAAACCAGATTCAGAAAAAAAATCTGAATAAAAAAAAATAAACGAATTACTAGAGATGAATTAGGAACATTTTGTACCGTCAGCTAAAGTTTTAAAATCAAGAGCTAGTTCTAGAAGGAGTAGAAGTCCAAGTATAGATTTGCCAGCTATTTTAAAATGATAAAACAATTTCTATTTAATTATATTTAAAATAAATTAGCCAAAATCTCTAAATCTAATATTTTAGCAGATTTTCTAAAATTAAAATAAAACTAAATTTTTGAAGCTGAACTAATAACTTTGTTAGAAGTAATAATACCTAATAAATGCATTCTAATTATAAATTAATTCAATAACTTAATTAGCTATTACTTTAATCTTTCGTAGTTTCAATAAAAGTTTTAAATAGTATAATAGTATAATTAAGAATCTAGAGCATATCAGTCAAAGATTTTAGAGATTTTCTTTTAAATATAGAGTTAAAGAAAAATAAAGTATTTGCTTTTATAAATGTAATTAAAAATATCTCTAAATTAGCCTTAATCAATTTAGCAAAAGGCTAGTTCTTTCTCTTTATAATGAAGTTTATATTTTTTATTAAATAGAGATAAAATGATATGATATTTGCTTAGTCTGTTGAATTATACATTATATTACAGTCAATCTACCTTATTTATAAAAGCAATATAAATAAGTTGATAATAGGAATATAGTTGATATTTCTAGATATTCCATTATAAAATATATATAATGATTCATTAGTATATATCTTTAAATCTTTGCTACTATAAGCTTAATTTAATACCTATAATGCTATGGATTCTGTCACTATATGAGTTGCTTTAAAATCCTTAAGGAAAAATAAAACATAAGACTTTTAATTATTTAATAGGGTTCTTATATTTAATTAAGCATACCATTGATTTGCATTTCTTTAGTATATTTCTAGAAGGAAATTGTAGAACTTGAATGATTATTATAAATTATTACATTAAAGATAATTTCAATATTATTGAGTACAAATAACTTCTCTTACTTTATCATTTCATAAGGTAAATCTTTAATCATATACATAATCTAAAAGCTTTTAATTTTATTACAAAGGAATATAAAGGCCTGCTTTATAAGCAATTCTGAAGATTAGGAATATTTAGGAATAATAACCAGTATAATACTTGCTACTTCCTTAAGGAGTCTACTTTAATTAATTTTAAAAAGTAAGACTGTTCAAAGAATAATTTGTTCCTATCTTTAATAAGTCTGATTAACTGCTTAAAGACTCTAATCGCAATATATAATTTCAATAATATAAAGCGAGCTAATTGTAAAAAACTTAAGATTTTTCCGTTAAACTTTGTAATTTAAATGTTTATTTAAGAAATTAAACAAAAGCACATTTAAGGTATCTCATTAAGTCATTTAGAATAAGGATGTAAAAGCAATTTTTAAAGCTTAATAATAGAATGTTATAATGCATTAATTTTTAAATACAAAATATTACTAAGTGTTATTTACATCCACAAAGTCTCCTTCTAAATCTGATTTATATTAGATTGTTAAAGATTTGTTAAGCTATCCATTCTTTAGCCGATTCATGAATTTTCTACGATTTGAATTCAAGTATGAGGAAATAATATTTCCATTTCCAACTGAGATTCTTGTTATTGTAGAGAGTTCTTAATTCCTATCTTCGTAATCCTATATGCCATAAAATTCTAAAGATTTTTATCCAGAGTTAAACTAATAGTCGAAGTTGGAACTTTTTAATGATTTATTCGTGAGTTCAACACTTTTTGTACTTTATCTTTACTAGGAAGAAGTTGTTTCTTCTGATAAACGTTTGTTAAAATATAAATCTCTATCAAAATTCTCGAAAGTATGCAAGCTATTTAGGTACCCGCAATTAATAATCTCCTTTTCTTCGTGAGGCAAAGTGAAAGTTGTTTCTTAATGATGCGCCATAATCTTTTTTGGCTTAGACTTAGAATCCTGCTCATCTTCAGAAATTAGACAAAAACATCTTAGAATGAAGGTCTTCATTAGAAATGCAAGTAAAGGAAAATTAAAGAGTAAATAAATAAATGTCTTATAAAATTAGAAAAATGGATTTACACTAAATAGTCTTAAGATTATAGTTTATAGACTTAATTAGTGTCAAATATTGTAAATTTAATTTATTGAGTTTTACTTTATTTTTATTTCTAAAACTCTTATTTTCAGTAACTGTATATATTATAATGGCTACCTAGATTTAGAAACCTGCTTAGTAAGAGAAACGAGCCTTAATTGTTGATTTAGAAGAATAAGATAAAAACAATAAGTTTAATATGATTATTCACGGAGATGATACATCTGTTCCACCTTTGTAATAAAGAAAATGTACTGATACTGGCTGCTTGATATTATTTCTTTTAATAATTTGTGGCTTAATAGGTATCTGTGCCTACGCAAATATTAGAGGTGACACAGATCGTCTAACGCATGGACACGATTTTAGAGCTGAATTATGTGGAATTTAAGGACTTAAACACCTACCTTACGTTTATTGGCCTAAACCACATATTGAACTGGATTATGTGTAATGCATACAAACTTGCCCAAACACAAGTAATGTGGAAATTTGCCTATATAACACAGATCATTACACTCTGAGAACGGATTTAGAATGTCCTCCGTCATATGAATCGTATCTATACAACGGAATATATTGCTTGCCTTCTGATTAAAGTTATCGTGACAGAATATTAAACGATGTGCTTATGTTGCCTATGGAAATAATTAAAAGGTCTTTTGGAGATATGCAAAGAACTTGAGATGTAATGGGCGCAGGAATTCTAGTTTCTGTTGCTGTGAGCATTTTATACTTCTTTATTTTCTTACTAAAGCCTTTAATAGGAATCATAATAAGTTGAATAGTTGCTCTTTTATGTACAGCTGGAGTCGGTTACTTAGCTGGATTTGAAGAGTATGATATTGTAAGATTTAAAATAAATAGGAAGGAGAAAAAATGTGTGGATAGCAAGGAAACGTAAGACCGTAAGGTTGTGATGAGGAAGAATATGCCGTAGCATACACAGTAAGTTATTATTTTAGTATATAATGTACATTTTTGCGTTCTTTGTCGCTGTTCAAATATTAGTAGCAATTTTTGTTTGCAAGTATCTTAGAGATATAAATGACTTAATAAAACTAAGCTCTAAAATCTTCAGCCAAATGAAGCTTTTGCCTATCTTTATTCTTATATTCATGCTCTTTGGAGGAGCTATTTATCTTTTAATTATTTGGTTTGGAGCTTCCACTATGAGTCTTGGCTCCATTGTAACTGTATCTGCAACTGGAGTTCCTGGCGCTACTGATGTTAAAACCATTGAATACTAATGGGATGTCAGACTCCTTTTCACTTATGATTTATTAGTTCTGTTTTAAATTCTTGGATTTCTCGGAGCATTTGGACAGAATGTTGTAGCGATCGCAACAAGCATCTGGTTTTTTTCGAATGAAAAAAGTGCTTTGTATAGTCCTGTAGGAAGAGGACTAAAGTTTTCTTTTAGATATCACCTTGGGAGCATAATAAAAGGAAGCTTTATAAATCAAATTTTTAGAATTCCAAGACTTTTTTGCTTATATCTAAGAAAATGCTTCAAAAAGTGCAAATAGGAAGATAGCTGCGTTATCTGCATGGAAGATTCATGTAAATGCTGTCTAAATTGCTATTAATCAATAAGATACTATACAAGATACTACTACATTCAGATAGGACTTTTTGGAGAGCCCGTAGGTTTTTCATCTAAACGAAACTTCTTCTGCTTAGAAAGGAACGCTTAGAAAATTAAAGACCTTCTATAAAAAACTTATTAGGCACTATTCATTACTAAAATAGGAATTGCTATGGCTGGAATGGTCTTTACCTATTACATGTTAACTCAAATGGAGGAAACTAAAGGACTTTAAAAGGAGTAAACTAAATATTTATTTAGTTGTTTGGGACCTTCAGCTGTTGTTTTGATTGGAGGGCTTTTTGTTGGATAAATGTTTACTGAATTAGTAAGAGGAATTTGTGATGCATAACTTTATTGTATAGTGACTGATGAGGAAATGTTTCAAAGGGAGAATAGACATATTACCAAAGAATTCAAAGATTTCATGACTCTAGTACGTGAAGAAAGAGAAGACAAGCGAGGAGTTGAAAAAGAAATTATAAGAAATAAATTCAAAACTTCCAAAATTGCTCCAGGTGAGACTGATTCAGACTAAGACGATTAGGTTTTCCATTAAAGAACTGCTTTTGTAAGTTCAAGAAATTAAGACTAACGCTTAATGACTTTAGAGGAATATCCACAAACAGGAATAGAAATGAAAGAAGATATTGCTTAGAAAGAAATTATATAAGATGAAGTGGGTAGAGCTGCACCACCAATGACCCTTAATGTTCCAAAAGGAAGAACAGAATACCAAACACCTTCTGTTTCCAACTATAAAGGCCAGAATTAAAAATTCAATAGCGTATTTTAAACTCCTGAAGACGAAACAGTCCGAAAAACGACAGAAACGAGTTATAAAAATTAATACAAATTTGGTCAGCATGATTTTAAAAATTACTAGTATGAGTCTGACGAAGAATTAGATTGAGAAATCAACATTAAATAGATATTTGGTCATAAATTTAAAAAGTAATTTACAATTTACTCTATAATATCAACATCAGGCATATTCTATAAAATAAACCTATATATCATTAACTTATCTTATTTCTTCTTTATTTTAGATCCACTTTGAATTAAGCAAATAGTATACTAAAACAGTTTCAGTATAATTATTACAAAAAAGAGAAGCAACAGAGTGATATAATAGTAATAATAAGATTGACATGAAGGTAATGATAATATAAGAGTAAATGATGAAGAAGTAAATAGAAGCTTATGACTAATAAGATATTTCCTTATCAATTCTACTTATTGGAGGGAATAGTTTGCTAGTTAAAATATCTAATAACTTTACTTAAATAAAATGAATTAACGATTTATTAGTGATTAGTTTTATAGTCCTCTATTACCAATTAAATAAAGATAGATTTCACCTTAAAGCTAAAGTCCTGTTGTAAAGCCTATTCCTAAGCCTTAATATTTTAGTAATTTGTAGAAAATTTTTAACTCGCAAAAATCTGATCAGAATTAGACTTCTGAAAAAAGACGAAAGCAAATTTCTAGTTTAAAGCCTTGTGGTAATATTAATAACGCTAGTCCTAAGCATTTTCGTAATCTTTCAAATCAAATAGACCAGAGAAATATGTAAAAACCTTTGATCTACTAAGAGCAGTTATAATAAAAAAGTATTCAACCTAATTATGCATTATGAGCTTAAAATTATTAATGAAAAGTAAATCACTACAAATTTAAGAAACCATAAGGTAAACAAGAATAGTTTAATAGTTTTTAACTAGAGAATAGAAACAAAAAATTAGAATAAAAAATAGAAGAAGAAGCTTATAAAGCCATATGAAAATTTCTAAAAGAACTAGTTATTTTTAATTAACCACTATAAAGAAAATTATAGCTAAAATCAAATCATTCTCAATACTCAAAGCTAAAACACTATTTATGTCTAGAGTGATCCTAATTATTCCTTCTCTTAAAGTCCAAAAACAGATTAATCTTAAGATTAGTAGTCGCTTTAGTCTTAAATTCATATAAGGGCTGAAAAGAAATTGGATTATTCTAGATAGAATAATGCAAATCCTTAAATATAGAGTGGAAACTATGATATTCTCAAGAAATAATGCTTTACTGAGCTTTCTTAAAACTCTAAGTTAAAGGAATAATGTTATGATTGTGAGAATTGCATTAAATATAGAGAACTGCTTCCTCGTTTTGAACGAAGTGTCAAAGATCTAGTAAATGAACTTGATTAAAAGGTAACTTTATATATCAGTTAGAGAAAAGAAATTGAGTAGTTCGATAAAAACGAAAAGATTCTGAAAAATCAAATTCAAGAGTTATAGACAAAAATATTACAAAAGAAAAACGAAATCTTACTTCAGAAGTCAAAAGAGTGAACAAATGATCTGAATTTCTCCTTTTAAGATGTTTAAAGAAAAACAGAAAGCGTTACTTTTACCTTTAAGCTGTAATAAATTTGAAGTTTATATATTTAATTAGAAACTTATGATTTTAGTGTAATTTTTAAATAAAATAGAGATAATATGCATAAATATGAAATTCAAGGAGTTGTAGGTGAAGGAGTATATGGAGTAGTGCTCAAATGCAGAAATAAGGAATCAGGTGAGATTGTAGCTATTAAAAAATTTAAAGATTCAGACAATGATGAAGTTATTAGAAAGACTACCTTAAGGGAAGTAAAAATCCTGAAAATGATGAACCATCCTAATATTGTTTAATTAAAAGAGGTTTTCAGATAGAAGTTAAAGTTGCATTTAGTTTTTGAGTTTGTAGATAGGAACATGCTAGAAGTTCTAGAATAAAAGCAGAATGGCGTTTCACCAGAAATAGTTAAAAAGTATGTATTTTAAATTGTAAAAGCAATTGACTATGTACATGAAAAATAATGCGTTCATAGAGATATCAAACCTGAAAATTTATTGATCTCTTTTGATAATACTTTGAAACTCTGCGATTTTGGATTCGCAAGAACTATGCCATTAAGATAAAACGCAATGACTGATTATGTTGCTACAAGATGGTATAGAGCTCCAGAATTACTTCTATCTTCTAATAACTATGATAAATCAGTAGATGTCTGAGCAATAGGATGCATAATGGCTGAATTGATAGATGGGCAGCCATTGTTTCCAGGAGAGAGTGAGATTGATCAATTGTTTATTATTTAGAAGAGTTTGGGGTCATTAACTCAAGAGTAGAACCAACTCTTTTCAAATAACTAAAGATTCTTTGGTTATAAGTTCCCTAACATTACAAAGCTAGAATCAATAGACAACAGATATCTTGGCAAACTTAATAAGAATGCTATGCATTTCCTTAAAAGTTGCTTAAAAATGAACCCTGCTGAAAGAATTACTGCTGTTGATGCTTATTAACATCCTTGATTTGACGATATTAGAGAATAAGATGATTTTAAAGGAACATCTAATTTTAAACCCTAAACTTCATATGGAACTAGAACTGACTATGAGAAACTATGAAATAGAATATCTCCTTCATATGGAGTAATGGCCTAAAGTTCTAATAATTTTAAGCATGGAGCTCATAGCTAATCTCCAGAAATTCGCAAAAGAAAGCAGTTTTAGAACCCTAACAAGATGATTCCTACAAATGAAGGCTAAGATTTCTAGAATAATAATATAAATATAGAAGCGCCTTACTATCCTATATAAGATATTATCAGATCTAGCGTAAAAACCAATTAAAATATAAGAAGAAATAATGAGAATAACAATGATGATTTCAGTTAGGTAAATCAGATAAACATGCAAAAACGAAGTTACTATTAAGAAAAAGATTAGAATAATAAATCAAAGAAATTAGTGATAAAGAAGATTAGAACTAAGAAGAATCCTTATGCTTACAACAATCCTTAGCCATAATAAATTTATGGATAAGTTAATTTACAAAGCAAAAAGAAAAATAACCATATAATGATGGTGGATGCCGTAAACTAAGTTAATCCCAATATTATGAATCACAATTATAACTTAAGTAGCAATTACAACGCTAACTAAGGCTGAAGGCCCAACTTTCTCACTGATTCTCATGATTCTTTTGTACGTTTTATTTACGTTTTAGTCAAGAACAAGTGTTTCTAGAGGAGCTTTTAGATCTTAAGGGCCTTATAGCAGGATTTCTAATCAAGATAAGCCTCTGAATTAGTTTAAATTAAATGGAACTGGATTTCCCAACATCTAGTATTAGTAATTTTTAATTTAGACAAATTATGACAAATTAGTAAGTAAAGGAGAAATAGCTTAATAAAATTAATTAAAGAGAAGAAATTTATGGTACTAACATCATGAGAAACCCTGCTATTCTCATCTATCAGGAATAAATAAGCTAAGCATCAAATGGTAGAAGAAAAAACAAGAAATGATAGGTCAAATTGTTATTTTAAACTTTGTAAATTATTTGTTAACTTCACTCAAATAGCTTTTACTCACAATCAACTTATAAAACTGCTCAATCAAATAACTATTTAGCAAGCATTAAGTACCTATAGTGTTATCTTTAAACAGCTAGGAAATGAAACTTCTCCCTTAATAAATAATTAAACTGTTTCTTTTATATTCTGTCTATAATGCTATTTAATGACTAATACGAACTATACAGATATTCTAAATTTTACAATATAGTTATAATAAATTCTACTAATAAGCAAATACTTTTATAATGCTTTTTAGATAACTCTAAGTAATCAAAATAAAAATGCTTTTAATATAAGTGATAATAGCTTTTAATTAAATCAAATTATCTAAAGGTACTTAAAGATTTACATTTAAGCATCATTTTATAAATTTATATAATACGTAATCAAATCACTCTATTAGTCCTAAATAAAACATCTACTTTAAAACTTGTTAATTACATCAAGCTTTGTTTAACTTTAAAATTACTTAAGTCAAATAAAAATAAATAAAAAGATATAAATACTAATAAGATTATAGTGATAGTGAAAAGACTTTAATGGTTTGCTATACAGATTAACTGATTATAGCTAATATAAATTTATTCTTTTCACCTACCTTATTATATACTAAAACAAAATTTTAGAAATTTTATGTTTGATTATGGAATTTTTGATAATATTTTTATCTTATTTGACTAAAAGAAAGTTATTAAAAGAAATAAATAAATAGTAAAAGAAATTGAATAAAACTAAAGCTGTTCATATAAAAATTATTAAGATTGTAAAAAGGGAAAAAGTGAAACGAGAAACTAGATTTAAGAAGAAAAAACATCTCAGAATCACTTTATATTTTAAAAGATTTGTTTAAGAATAGCAATATAACCAATAAGATTAAAGTTTTCCATGCATTTCCAAAAATAATATTAGAATAAAGAAATTCACTTAAAAGCAGTTGATAAAAAGGATCAAGCAAAAAAATAATTAGATCTAAAGCTTAAAATTAAAAGATTAATTCTATAAAAGAAGAAACTTTATCAGCAACTAGGATTTTAAAAGAAGAAAAAGTGCTATATAGCTGGAAGAAGGAACTCTAAAACTTATAAGAATAAACTGTAAAAATATTAATTAAAATAAAAAGAAAAAAGTAATAAATAAATAAATATTATTATAGAGCGCGTAGCACCTCGTTGGCGCGCAGCTCTTTAAGTATTAACATTTAATATTAAAAAAGTGTCCTTAAAAGTTTTATTTCATTTTATTCGTCCAAAGAGTCACTTCGTCTTCTCCAACTGGAGAATTTTCTTATTAAAAATTATTATTAAATCTTGAATCAAATGCTTCAGTCTTCTTGAGTAAGGTCCAAATAAGAATTAGTTATTAAGTCATTAATTATAAGGCCCGTCAGTCAAACTTTCATACTGCTAGAGAGAACTCTCGGGGTAAGTTATGCATGTCTCAACGGAGTTTATCAACCATCCCAGTGGTGACATCTAGTGTGAGATTACTCGCAATGCAGTATACACTGCCCCAAATTACCTAAAAGTTTTTCTGACATGGCCGACATCCATTTTATATTATAATAATAATGAGATACTTACATCTAAACTAATAAAAAGTAATAATAACTTATTAGATAATAGTTTTAAGCTATTTTTAACTTTGCTTTTCATGCAAAAAATAATTAATACTAATAATTAATAACTTATTTAAGCAGACTTTTGGAGCTTTAACTAATTTCAATTTAGCTTTAGTTAAAATAGTAAAACTAAATCAAATAATTTTAATAAATTTCTAGCAAACTAATCTCTGTTGAATCAAATGATTCAGTATAGTCCTTTTTCTCAAAGATTAAATCTAATATTGATTATAATATTGTATTAGTTATGCTTCTAGTAAAGCATTAATATTTAAATGATAAGTAAAGGGTGTTTTATCTAAAGAAAATTAATAAATTTTAGAAAGGATATAATATATTAACTCAAATGAAATGAATAGGAATACTAAAATCAATATTTAATTTATCTACTAATACCTAAATCTTTTCCATTATAGAATTTCAAAATCAATTTTTCAGATAAGAAATATCTCTTGTTTTAATGAGTTTCAAAGATCGAAATATTTCAGTTTTTGTAAAAACCATTAGCATTTCAAAATATTCTTGTAAGTTTGGGTTTGAATATATAAATATAACTTAACTGTTGAAGGAAATAAATTTAGTGCTTATGTAATAAGAAAAATAAAATTAGACATAGTAACTAAATTATAAGTCTTTAAAATGTTTTAGTGATGAATCAATAAATATTAGTTTGATAATTACAAGACAGTAAAATTATAAATATATATAGAAGGACTAATATTCATATAATGAATTCTTATATATTACATATTAAATTTCAAATCATTGTTTTAAGTTTATCATACCAGATTATAACAATTGCAATCATATTTACTACTTTGTCATCAGCTTCACAATTTTAGATTTGAATCTTCTATATAATGAAAAAGGAGTTTGAAGCATAGGATGTTAAAGACTTGAAAGTATTTCTGATATAAGAAATTTACGCTGAAACCTATGAATAAGACTGATTATAAATGCTTTATTAAAGTTTCGTATTAATAAATAATATTCATTCTGATAAATTCTTAACTATAAATGTTCAATTCAAAGAGAATCCTCGGACTTTCGTTTGTGACCCTTCCTATAACTTTGGTATATTATAAGCAAAACGAATTAATAGGCTGAATTACTGAATACTTCTTAAGGTAGCATTCGATGTTTGCTAAAAAATATTAGCCTCATTAAATCATTCTAGTTCGTCATGGAGAGTCCGAAGCTAATGTAAATGAGTTAATATATGCTCAAGTTCCAGATAACTAGATAAAGCTTACCTAGAAAGGTTTAGAGTAAGCTTAGCAAATTGGAAAAATTCTGTATGATCAAATTATTCCAAAAGACGATAAAATCTACTTCTACTACTCTCCTTTGCTTAGATCAAAGTAAACTTGCCAAAATATTCTTAATTACTTTGAGCCTGAAAGATATGTTAATGAAGAGAGTTTCAAAATGAGAGAACAGGAATGAGGTAATTTTGTAGAGTTTCATAATGAAAAAAATTTGAAAAAGAAAGTACTTGATATGAGAAAATAAGTAGGCTCATTTTATTTCCGCTTCAAGAATGGAGAAAGTGGAGCAGATGTTGGGGAGAGAGTTACCCTTTTTCTAAATAATTTGATAAGAAAAATGAATGACGTTGATGAACCATGGAGGTATGAGAAAAAAAGTGTTGTTATAGTATCTCATTCGCTTACTATTCAGCTATTTTTAATGAAATACTTTAAGTTGACAGTTGATGAATATTATTAAATTAAAGGTTTATAAAACTGTGAAGCTGTTGTACTTAAAAGGAAAGGATAGCAAGATAAATATAGGATAGAAGGCCAATACTTACCAGTTGCAAGAGCCGAAGACAATAAATGATAACTTAACTAATAACAAATTATATATAATTTCTAGCTTAAGTTGATACTTAGTGATCTCACTTAATCTTAATCAAGCCGCTCCTATCTACTATTTCACGGCATTTCGATTAGTTTAATAACTAGAAATCATGAAATAATGTTATATACAAGCTTCAAAAAGAATTACCTTATAAAATAATACTTAACATACTAAGTTAAAATTACATTTTATAATTATGTGATCAAGCAGCAATTCATCAATTATCATAATAGTACTTCTACATAAGTTGCAGGAATAATTAAATATTTGAATTTTAAATAAAAATCTATAAAAACAGCTTTTAAATTTAAATTCTAACTTATTTAACGAATATTCTTATATTTTATTTAGTACTTTAAATAACCTAAGGTTATCAATCCAATTTAAATTTGCTTTATAATGAAATTGATGTAAGATGTTTTAAAATGATTGGAAAAGACTTAAAAAGAGAATTGAGTTAATAGAACTTATAGTAAGGACTTATTTAATTATAACAATTAAATTCAAAGTTTTCACTGGGAAGATGTCCTTCTAACCTGTATCTTTTCAAAACTTAAGAAGTTATTTGGTGGCTGCTCGCAAAGAATAATTTTCCATTAAGAAATATCCCAGACTAAATTGTTCTTGTACCACCTTTTGTCAGACTCACAAAATCTCCAATTTTTGTTATATCTGAATTAGAAACTTACAATTCTTCAGCTGCTAAAGTCTATAGATAATCTTTTGGGAAGAAATAAAAAATGTAAAAAAGTGTTTCTTCAGTAAATTTCTGGAAATGACTGTTTCTGAGACTAGGCTTAAGCTGAGCATAGCACGATGGTAATGAAAAATTAGGAAGGTCATTTATCATATTTTATTATTTTGCAAAAGGAGAAACAAACTTTGTTGACAACCCTTCATTTTCTAGCTATATTCCTATGTTCCTTAGATCCAAAGAATACAACATTTAATTGCTTTCATCTTAAACCTGCTTGACTAATCCTGAAAGTCCAAATTTCAGTTTGTCTTTTTCACTATTGAATACAGATTAGTAAACCTGAACTTAAATGAGTTCGCCTTCTTTTGGATTGTTAATATTAGATTTAGGTACGAATTCAGGTATATTCTTTATTTTAATTTAGTTCTTATTAAATTCACTAGGCTTCTGAATTGTCTTCGTAATTTCCTGAGGTACATATGCATTGGCAGTCGGGTTTGGAGCAGGTCTGTAAATGGGTTATTAAGTTCTGCTTGGATATTGCATTCCATATTAGAAATTATAATCCATTTGTTGTAAATGAGGAATCATTTGCGCCTCCTACAAATATCCGTAATGATCTTCATAACCTACAAACTTTTACATTCCGTTTATTGGAGGAACAAATTTAGGAGGTGGTGTTTTTGTTGTTTGTGGCGGTATTTCTGGATAATAGATTGGTAATGGAGGGCTAAACATTTCGTGACCTATATATGGATCTTATCTTAACATTTCATTTTCTAAAGAAACATTCATTCCATTTTAAAAGTTCTTTTAGTAATCTTGGTAAGGTTATCTTGAAGTCATTTTTTTATCACAAATTAAATTATTTTAAAATAATGACTTTTACTTCCTTCAATAATTAATCCCGTTATAATTCTATTAAAACCACCTTCTCATCTTTTTATTTAGCTTTCCTATTCTCTCCTTAAAGCACTTCTCATTACCACTTTCTACCTTGGTAATCTGCTATAAACTATTAGAGTTAAATCAAATAAACAGCAATAATGCTTAATTGCATCTTATTTATAGTAAAATACCAAAACTTATGCTAAGAGAATTATTCTTCTATCTTATTTTGTAGACTCACATTCCCTTAGCGTTACCTTTCCTTTCACTCTTAAAAATACTTTACAAAATATTCAGATTTAGTTACTGATTCGTTGGTATTTTGAAACTAGCAAAGCCATAAATTATTTTATTATTTGGAGTAGCCATTTAGGAATGACTAACTCTTAGACATGAAATAAGCTTTCAATAATGGAACTTGTAAAAGATATAATGAGCCACAGATATAATTGAGCATACTCTTATTTAGAATTATTAAATTAAAAGATATTCAAACTATCACTAATATAACTCCTAGCTATTGCTATTAGAGTCTATATTGCAACTTAAACTTTATATAATAATGAGCAAATAAAGAGCTCTTGATTGGAATATTCACTTGACTATGCTAAATAGGAAGATAAATAAGTTATTTCAAAGCTTAATGCATAAGTAAAGTTAACTGCTTTGAAATTAAATAAATAGTCTAACTAAGTCCAATTCTCATTAATATTACAGTTAATTTCTAAAATGCACTAAAATGAATAAAGCGCCTAGTTAAGTCTTTTTGAACGTATGCTTGAAATAAGAGCAATTTAAAAGGTATTTTATTAATTCAGCCTAAGTAATTAACAGAATTGCGTTCAGATGAAGTGTTAAACATTATCAATTAAGTATGCAAAAGTTATCAAAGCATAAAGGCAACAGCCAAGCCTTCTTAGTTTCTAATTAACTTTGTCGTAATTATTTCAATCAGTATAGAAATCCAGATACTTAAGATGCACCAACTCTGCTATGAAACATATTTTATACGATAAAGAAGCATTAAACAGAGAAGCAAGGAGCTATTAAAGAATTTATCGTCTGATGAAATCTTATTAACGATACTTGGGATATTTCATTGTTTGCTTTCTATTTATAAGTAATGCTTTGATATAGGCTCGCTAATAATGCTTAAGCCAGAATAAAATACTCTAGCAAATCATTTATGCACCTCTTGAGTGAATCTCCATTTCTTAGAATGTATTTTCTGAGTGATCATCATAAAAAGTGATTTAGTATATAACAAAGTACAGCAATGAATGAAGCATCTAAGTTGATTCATAGCAGCAAATTAATGGAGATGATCTTCTGTTCATCTTAGTTTTAATCTACTTAGAAACAAAAAAAAGTACTTTGAATACCATATAATCAGAATCAGAATCTGAAGGTGATTGCTATCTGGACAATACCTAAATGAATGAAATAAATTAAAATTAGTAGGGATCTTAATTTTTTGACAAGTCCTGATATCTATTTAACTCTGGAAATATGAGTGACCGTGAATAATCTAAAAACAAAGTCCGAAATGAAGAAAGTTCTTTCGACAAAAGATAAAAAAGTCCTACTTCATCTAAAAACACGAAAAAGGACTCAAAAGAATCTCCAAAAGAAAGTGTATTTAGAACATAGTTGAATAATTTTAGCTAGTGCATAAATTAGCAAGAAAAAAAGAAATACATTCCATTCTAGCAAAGAATCAAAATCTAAAATAATCACAAGAGCATTCTTGCTTAAAAAGCCGCTAAATCAGTTTAAAATTCAGTTTAACAAACTCCCACTAGATAAAAAAAGTAAAATGAAGTAGATTTTTAAGAAAGGTAAGAAAAAATGGAACAAATAATAGTAGGCCTCAAATTAGAAGTCGCTGAAGTAAAAGAATAAAATAAAGAGTTAACAAAGTTGGTTTAGCAATTAATAAGGGAAGTTTAAATTCTAAAAAGAGCGAACAGCCTAAATAATAAGACTATTAACTTTCGCAAGCAATAGCATTAATGAAAATGTATAATAGATTATTCTTTTTATAAATCCTACTTGAGAAGCTAAGCAATTTATTCTTATTATTGCTATTTGAATTATGATATTAAGTTCTTTAAATTTATAAGAGTGTTTTGAATATTTTTATTTATAAATAGTTATTAATCATTTGTAACTATTGCAAAAACTATATTTATAAATAAAACCTGCTTAGAATTTATACCTGTAATATAGATATATTGCTTCTATTTATTAAGAATATTATATTAAACAATGTAATAGGATATAAGTTATGTTGCTATAAGCAATTCTAACTTATTATTATATCATTCTAGTTTTAGATCACTTCTTCATAAGGTTCTAAAATTGTTATAAGTTATAGATACTTTTGAGTATTTTTAAAGGCTTTAGCATAAGATTTGAAGCTAAATTAAAATTAGACTACTATTAATATTATAAGACACTTAAATGGCTTTAGTTTGATAAATTTAATTTATTATATGCTTTAAATTCTTAACTAAAGAGTTTAAGATTGAGCACTCTTTAACCAAATTATAATTAATACCTTATCACAAACCATATCTATGCTTTTTTATAAGGAAACCTTTTCAGAGGTAATTCAATCTAGAACAAATATCTAGCTTAACTTATAAATGAATAAGCTTATAAAATAAAATAAGTCTGTATTAATAAATCATTAAAGGATATTATAGTTAACTTAAGAAGAAATAGGATATTTAAGTAGCTTAATAGGTAATATTAGCATATCTTACACTAATAGCAGACAGTAAAAAAATAAGAGTAAAAGAAGTATTGCAAAATTGATATAAGAGTATTAAATTAAAATAAAGCTTTAATTTTATTAATAATAATGACTATCATTATCTTAAATTAACCTACTTTATTTTATTTTCTAATCTAATTATAGTACTTAATCATTATCTTTTATAACCTGCTTATATTCTAAATGCATATTTATTTGAACAATTTATTTTATTTATTGATATTTTGAGATTAAAATGGATGTATAAAATAATTGATGAAAGAGTAGAGATATAATAAGGATACAAAGATAGTTTGCTTATATAACTTTTTTTTAATATAATTTGAGCTTCATAATAAATTAGAATTCCTACTAATATCAAACTTAAATTGGGTTTTGAAATTCTTTTAATTTTACTTTTATCTTAATTAATTATTTTGTACCTGCAATATCTAGTTGGATTACAAAGATCACAGATAATATAAGAAATAATCTAAAAAGTAATGAAAATAAGTGATATTAAAGTACTATTTGCCTCTTCTATGCACAATATATTAGATAATTATTTATCATTTAAGACGCTTATTTCTTAATACATGTATTTAAGAATCTTTCTTTTATTTCCCTATAACCCTAATCTTTATACCTTTTTTAATATTTGCAAAAATAAATTCAGAAATACCTTAAAATAATCTAATGGCTAAACTGATCATTAAAATTAGGAATATATCTATGGTAAATCTTAATAGAAATAGAGAGTATATTATAAGTTTTGAAATTAAGAAGCCTAGCAATAAATAATAAAACTTAAGCTAGTTTTGAGAGATTTTAATCTGAATTTAAGGAGTTAACTTTAAAGTGCATTGTAGTATTTAACTTAATCTAATAATATAGTTAAAATACTTTTGCTAATAATATTTAGTGTCTTAGTAAGCAGTTCTATTTATTAAATCACTTATAGAACTAAATGTAGTAAGAGCTTTTGTTTTTAGTACTTAAGCTTAGAAATTAGTTGACTACATGTTTCTGAATAAATGTAGATAGTTTGACTTATTGCCATTCTTAAAATATAGAGTTCTGGTATTTTGTAGATATCTAACATAATAGCGAAATAAAAGTAGTAAGATAAGGTAAAAGAATGGATAAGAAGAAATATGGTTTAATGTAATTATTATTAAGAATATTGCTGAATAAAGAGTTTTGTTTAATTTTGTATCACCATATGAAAGGACCTATGATTTGATACAAGAAAACAGTTATTCCAATTGTTGGAATTATTCCATAAAGAATTGACCAAGCGAGCCATTCACCACTTGATCCATATATTTGAGACTAATTCTTTAAATGATGAGAAGGTCCTCTCCTTTATTCCTACTCTAATAAAGGTTCCTCGATGTTATCAGATTCTTTTTGTTCAACTTGATACAAAAATTTGTTGTGTGGTTTAGTAAGCATGGTCTAAAGTAAATAAGGAGAAATATAAGTCAGCCATAAACTAGCAATTGCTCCTTTAAAAGCCATAATTCTACCTACAGATGGATAAACAATGCTAATGAAAAATGGAAAACCAATACAGAAAAATCTATTTATTCCTAGTTTTAGATTAGTTTCATCTTCAACTCCAAATAAATGGAAAGTCCATATTTTTAGGATAAACAACTAAAGAGGAAAGACGCAGCAAATTTAGGCTAGAAGCAAAATTCTTACTAAGAAAGATTCTATGCTATCTACTGGAAACATTGCAGTAATATTTTCAGCTATTATATATTCTCCTTAATTACTACTTGAAAAACCTAAATAGCCCATTACTCCAGCTAGTAGATAGCAGATTCCTACAAATGTATTTCCAAGAAGCATATCTCTTGTGTTATTTTCGGGTGTTCTGTTGTTTGCAACGAGTTGAACAACAAAGGGCTAAATTCCGAAAGCTCCTGCTGATAAAGCACATAAATTTAACCAGGTTGGATCAGTAGGATCAACTCCTTGAGCATAACGTCCTCCGCCTCCTGCAGAAGTTTAAATAATTGTATCAGCTTTACTTTCTTTTTACTATGCATTCTTTTCTTCTTTGTCAGCCATAGCATTGGCACTCATGAAACATACAAGTCCCATCAAAAAAATGCTGAAAAGAACGCCACCTGAAATTAGCTTCAGGTAAAATTCTTTTTCCTTTGGCATTGTTAACAACCAGAGAATAACAAAGATGATGGAACCTGCTACTAGTAGATATTCTAAAGGCGTATCGACCATTTTAATAGGTTCTTATCCATTCCAAATAAGTATTGCTCCATATATTCCTAAAAAGCAGTTACTCATATAAATGAAAAGAGCCATTAAAGAGCCAAACATTCCTACCATGCACAAGCATTGAGTAATATTATATCCAGCGTCTCCTAAAATAACTCTCATTGCTTCACAAAGCATTTCTTTTTTCAAGTAAAAGCATTGCCTCATGATGAAATCGTTCGTTAGCATGGAAAGACATAAAATACCTATCATTATGAATGAAGAAAGGTAAATTCCTCCAGCCATTTCAAAGCCCCATGGAATAGCCAACATAATAGCTCCCATCATACTATTCCATATACCCGTAATGGTTTGGAGGGAACTTTGTTTAGGAAGATTAATAGGTGGCTCCAAGGGAGATCTAACAACATGTAAAGGAGATAGAGGACTCAAAATGGCATCCTTAAAGTTGGATGGCTGTTCAGGATCCCTTTCAGTTTTTAATTTCTTCGGTTAGTCTCTCTAAGCTTTCATAGCATTTAGTTTTTTCTCCATTTTAACTTTTATTTAGTATTTGCTTAAATAGTAGTTTTATATTCAATTTTAATTAGAAAATGATTGTTAAAAAGAAAAATCGTGTATATTACTAAGAAATATAATGATTATGATCAATTCTGTTTTAACTTTTAAAGCAATAATTATATTCTTTATTAGCTACTTCCTTAAATGGTCTTTTTCTTATTAATGATATAGATCAGACTCATTGATATAACTATAATATACCTTTAACTAAGGTTATTTATCTTAATTACTTCAAAATAAAATATGGAGTTTTCTTTTTCTTCTCTATTTAAAGTCTATCTTTTCAATCTCTTTTCTTATTTTTTCCATTCATTAATTTTATCATCGTGGCTTAATTTTTTAAACAAGGTTTGTAAAAGTACAAATATGAAATGAAGTATAGTTTTATAGCAGAGGAATAGTAAGCAAGTGTATTAAATAATATACTCTATTTATTATCTTAGCTATTATAGCTTCTTTAGTTTTATAGCTTAATTTATCGTTTTTCTTCTTTCATATCTTAGTATGTTATACTTTTATTTAGTCTTCCTTCACTGTTACTCTAAGCCAATTCTTAAATTTATTCTTTAATTTAATTATTTTATTCAACAAATTAATCAGTTACCAATCCAGACTTTCAAGATTTAAGGAGCTAGTAAGATCATAAATGAGATAGATAATTAAACTCCTTTATGGAATAATTTGAATAACCTAGATGTAAGGAAAAGGGTTTTATAGTTTAAACTATTTTTTAAATATTTAGACTTTAGTTGGCTAATTGGATAATACAATATACTGAAGTATTTCTTTTAGTTATCTAATTTAAGCACTATTAAGCTAAGAATAAGCAACTAGCTTTCTTAAATAGAAAATTACATCCTTTTTAAACGTTTATTTACTTTAATTTAAGTATAATTATAATAAAAATGAAGACTGCCATATAAAATTCCTATGAAAGCTACTTTTTAAAAGCTAAACAGCTAGAATATCAAATTTAAGAGTTATAGATAAAGCTGGAAGAAGAAAAAGCGGAAAGCTTAAAATATAAGAAAACGTGTTAAGAGTAAATTTTAATTTAGGTTGGAATAAGAATTATCAAATTTATAGCTAAATCTTATGGGGTAAATAGAGTAAAATTAATGTTTAAAGCAAATTATATAGGGAATAAAATATACAAGAGCCAATTCTTAATTATCAATTTAAAAGGATAATATCATATCCATACTACTCTTAAAATTAGAATAAATTATTTAAATTTAAATTTCTGCTGAAACATTCGCAAATACTAATTAAGAAAAGCTATTATAGGTATGCTTTCATCCAGATATAGGAGGATAAAAAGATACTGGAAGATAATTATTAATCATTAGAAATAGAGGAATAATAGATGTTTCAATGAATTGTCTAATTATAAACGAAAATAGAAACTAGCAAATCATTGATAGAGTCTATTCTAAATGGAAGTATAAGTTTTCAGCATATTAAAATTGAAAAGCTTCTTAACTCTATTTTGAGTTTTCTTAAAATTGACTTCTTTCCTGAAAATGCAATGAACTTCATATCAAACGTTAATTCACAAGATACACTTTCTCCTACATCTTAAAATAGTTAATCATTCATTTCTAGATCTGAATCTAGTGAATTTCTTAATTTATTTGATATTTAAAAGCGTTCCTAGAAGTAGTTAGTATAATAAGACTTGTCTATATACGATCATATCCTTGAAATTAAATAATTGATTTAAGAACTCTAGAAATCTCATAATTAAGAAGATAAATCTGAATAATAATAAACAGAAAAAGCATAATAAGAAGATTAATAGTAACTCCAAAGTACATAAACCTATTAGAAAATTCAGGATACTTTTAATAAAGTTAGCCAAGTAAATTAAACTGAGTATAATGATGGAAAGTAATTATAGTTTTAGGATTTTTAAACTTAGAAGTATAATGATTTTAAATTTTAAACAATAAATAAAGCAGAAAAATCTTTGACTTATGCAAACTAAAATTTAAAGGAATTAAATCCTTGCAGTTTTATTAAAGTAACTAGTTAGAACAAGACTTTAATCCAAAAAGCTTATAAAAAAAATAGCCGAAGTGAATTAAAGAAATCAATTAATTAGAAATTATATTAAAAAATGATAGAAAAGTTGAAAATAACACCAAGAGAGGACTTTTAGCTGGGGCCATATTTATAGTTTCCTAACTTAATAAATTGAAATGCATTTTATTTATCTTCTATAATTTAATAGCTTTAATTTTTCATTTTAAAATGCTTAAACTGTTTTCTTACTTAAGATTTTTGAATGTATATATTTTCGCTTTAGATTTGATACAAATTACTATAAGTATTTTAGATACTATTTTTTGAAATTTAATGGTTATAAAATTATTTTTATTTTATTTTTATATTTTTAACTTAAAGATTATTTATTTGTTTTATTCTCTTGTAGTTAACCCTCATTAAGACATAAAGTTCATGCTGAGACTCTTGAAGTTTTATTTTTACTTCTTCAATCTGAACTTCATAATTTTTTTTTTTAAGTTATTGGATTGGATTTCGTTTTCTGAAGAATAGTTAGATTCAACAAGCGAAATACTCTTTTTTATTTTATTATAAAATGGTCTTCTTTTAAATCTCTTTTGTGACTCTTAAGTTTCAAACAATTAATCTATTTTAATCGAATTAGGAAGAATATTTTTGTGCTCTCTCGTTGTAAGTATTTATCTTTGATCTTAGAATAATTTTTTTGATGCTTTACTCTATTGCAACAGTTTATTGTAGATCATGTTCTAATTATTTAGCTATAGCCTAAGTTCCATTGCATATTATTTTGTCGTCATATCTTCCATCGTAGCTCCACTAAATAACTTTTCTAAAGAGTGATTTTTTAATTTATTTTTTAGCATCTTATTTTACTTAGAATTCAAAGTTTAAATGCCTTTATCCATTGTATTTAGAGTTTTCTATAATACAGTATTTCAATTTGCATCCCTGGAGTATAAAGATTTAGAACTCCTTCTATGAAAACCTTTAGTGAAATCAAAACTTTTGGTAGAAAATTCACTAATTAAAGATTGATGAACATTTTCAGATCTAGATGTTTAGATGCTTCTTCTAGCAAAAAATGACTTTCTGTTAATTCTGATTTAACTAACTTAATCCAACTTTATTTATTATCTTTTGCAGTTAAATAATTGCTGTTCTGAATTAATTTAATCGGTTGAATCATATTTATTATCATTATTTTTTATATTTTACTAGTTTTCCTAAGAAATTTTATCATTTATCCACTTTGCAGCTTTGATCATACTGTAGATGTTTGTTATTTTGCGAGTATTTTCTCCATGCTATGGAATCATAAAATGCTTTTTCAATAATTTTTTCCCTTCTTAGCTAAAAGTTTCATTAGTCTGTTTTTTTTTCTTGCGAAATTTGATGTTTTGAATACTTTAGAAGAGTATATTTGATTTAGTAAGCTTTTTAACAAAATTTTATGATATATTTTTGCTAGATTCACTGGCCATTAACTATTAGTAAAAAGCTTTGTATTAAGATATAAAAGCAATTGCTGTCACTAGTTTTTTTTCCAAAAGAATGAGCATTATTTTTAGATCGCTATAAAGCTGATATTATTTGTTATCCATTTGGATTAATATAAAATCGAATTTTTCCATATCGTCTCTTTAAATTGCTTCAAAGTATATTGAAAGCAACTAAGTGAAATTGAATTTAATGCAAGGTCCTAAAAGTTATTTAGAATCTCAATTATCAATATATTGTAATTGATTATATAGTTATAAGGTAGTCAATGCAACTTATCTTTAAAATTACTTTGCTTCCAAAATTTTATTATTTAGAATTCGCGATTACAACAAACTGCCAACAGACATATCTTTCAAATATTCATATTTTTTTTGTTAATCCTTCTAAAATTAACTCTTATCTTAAGTAAGTTCATTTTATAATATATGATAAGTTTCATAAAGCTTTGCATATTCTAGAGATTTTTCTGCTATCTAGTTTTCACGACTTTGTTATTCTATTTGTATTTACTTATATTTCTCTATAATTTCATCAGGATTATCCGTTTAGAAATTTTATTGAAACTTGGATAAGTTTTCTTTTATTTTTTCAAGTTGAAGGCACCACATTACTTTATACTCAAACAAATTCTTTTTTCGTGATTATAGCTGTCTTAACCTTTAGTTCAGATGTTCTACACTCGCTTTTAATATTGTTTCTTCAGCTTCGTTCTTTTGCATTTTTAGCAACTATTTCTAGTTTATCTTAGAATTGACATTTTAGAAATATCACTTGCTCAAGGTCATTCCTTTATGGAAACTCTTTGTTTATTTATTAGCCTTTTTTAGTAGCTTACTTTTGCTATTTGCATTATAAGTGTTTTAAATCAAATTTTGCCGAATTTCGCTAGAAGAAGTTAACCTCTTGTTTACACTGGAGATAGCAACCTATAATTAATTAACTCTTTCTTTCTAAATCACATTTTCTTCTCGTAATCTTTTAAAAACATGCTCATAGCTTTAGCATCCTCATTCCATTTCACATCTAAATTTATTACTTACACTTTTGCATTCATTTCATTTAGTTATTGTTTTAGGGATTGAATTTTGAGTTAATGGTCAGACTTTTTATTATTTTATTAGCGTATTATCTCTTTCAAATTCTATTAAAAGTTATATAGATAGTCTTCTAATTTGTGACGCTGAGATATGTATTTACTTAGAATCTTTTGCTATACTTCTTCGTTAATTTTTCCTAAAATTACTTTTTCGTTTTCATTTCAAATATGTTAAGTTTCACTCTTTTCGAGAATAGAATTATCATTTTCTTGAGAACTAGATGTTTAGCTTATTTCTGTGTCTAGCTGCTCTTAAGTTTAGATAGGCGTAATTCTAATTTACTAAAGCCTTTGAGTAATAATTTAATTGGGAAAAGTATTTAATTGCACTTGAGACATTATATTTTAACTATTTTTAATATAGTAAATGAGCTTTTAAAGCGAAGTATCAAATGAATTCTATCTAGCTATCTAATTTTTCACTTTTAGGTAAAGATTTCTCAATAACTACGTTTAATAGTTTAGATACTTAATTTACTATAATTACATTGCAAGCTATTTTCTTAATCTCTTTCCTCTCTTAATTTTAAGCCTCATTATGTAATATCTTTAATTGAAGTTTTAAAGAACGTTAGTCAATTTCACTAATAGTATGATTATTGATAAGTTAACTTATGTCTTTACTTTTATTTAAATGAAAATATGGTTTAAGAATCGTAAATTAATTGCCATAAATTAAAGTCTATAAAAATAAAACTGCAGATAGTACACTAAGCTAGCCAAAACAATTCCTTAATAATAAAATATTTATAATTTAATGAGCATAAGTATTAATTAGATTATATTAGTGTATTATTACTAAAATATGTTTTAATGCCTTTGAAGGGAGTTAGCAATACTCTAAGTAACTTAATCTATTTTCTTATACTTATTTACTTTAATATTCCTAGATTTAAAAATTTTATTTAAATACTGTCTTCTTTATCACACGTCTAGATAATTAAATGTCTTCTCTAGAATATCTCAACTAAGCTAATAAGTAAATACCTTATGAAAATGCTAGCTTTATATTATAGTACTTTAGAATTGCTTCTAGATTTAATAAGAAGTTTAATATTTGCACTGCATTATGGATAAAGGTTTAAGCACTGAAAAAATATAGTAGAAATATGTAATAGTAAATATAACAATAACCATACTTAAATTATAGCCTACTTACTATCATAGAAATAGTAGATAAATACTAGCTAAAGCCTTATTGAAGATTATATTATAGAGTATTTATTATTCATTTATTATTTAATAAGCTCAATATTCTAGCTTATTTCCTTAAATCAAAATCTCCTATAAAAATTTTAATTATACTGAAATAATTGAAACTACTATTAAATATGAAGGTATACTTTAATAAGAATGAAGGGAAGAATTATAATATTAAATGATATAAATTGGCAGCATCATGAAGTAAAGGAATTATCATACTATAAATTATATATTAGACAAAGCATGAAATAAGTAAACGACTATTACAAATTAATTAAATGATCAATTTTAGTTATTTTATTGGTTACCCTAGAGATAGTACTATAAATCTTCCAGTTCTTATTTAAAAACTATTTTATTTTTATTCCATTTTATCTTCTTAAATTTAGGAAATTTTATACTTTCAGAGTTATGTTCGTAGAAAGTGGGATGAAAAGGTTGCTAGTATTAAAGAACTCCTTCATAATATCTCATTTATTTGGCTTCGTTTTTCAAGTCTTAAATTCTTTAACTATTTTTATTCTAAGTTGCTCATTCGTTACTTTAATATTCTTAAGCTTAATATCTCAAATTAGCTTATGCTTAACCGCCCTCCTGTCTTTATCTAAACCAATAATAATATTGATATCTAGATGAGTCAAGTTAAGGAAACTGATAATCAAATTTGAATTTTTTGTGATTTCTCTTAGGCTTTTTATTAGATTTGACTATCTATGGTAATTCTAAAGAATTTTGGCAAGGTGAATTATTATTTTTCTGATGAGTTTTTGAGTTAATATTCAAAGACTCAAACACAGTGGAATTTGAAGGAGTATAGCTGCTGAGATTTTAGATATTAGTAAATTTGCTTTTATTAATATTAGTTTTCATTTTAATTCTATAATAAACCACTCTTTAGTAGCTAAAGACTCAACACTCTTCAACTAGAAATTCAATAAAAATGCTTTTCCTTTCTTTTATTAAAAAAGCCAAAAATCTCCCTGTGGTAAGGTTGTAAATTTGGTATACTTAAATAAATTTAGTAAGGAAATTTAAAGCTTAAGCAGATAGTGATGGAAGTTAATAATTAGTTAGAAGCTAATAATTAAATTTGTAATTTAGTAAGGGTGCTATTATATTCTTTGAAGTGATTAGAGATATAAACTATATATATATTTAGCTCCTTTATTTTGCTTTACAATAGCCTATTCTATATGGAAAAAGAATAATTATTATTAAAAAGATTTATTCAATTAACTTAGAAAAACCCTAGTCAGATTAGTGTTTTAAGGCTTTTCATTTCAATATGAGTTACAACTATCTCAGCTGTAAAATAGCATCATTTGCATATTCGAATTTGAAGCAAATTTATAAGATGCAGTGCTAAAATTAATTAATTATAATTTACTTAAAATGCTTTTGATTAACTAAGCTCTTGTAGAGATGTTTATACTAAAAGACCTTTATGAATATTGCAAGTTAATATCTGTTAGACACTTTTTAAGATAAATATCATCATATATAATTAATAATCATTTGATTATCATAAAAGTCAAACCATTGCCAAGTACAGGTAATGGCCTGAATGAGTTTCCATAATGATCATGATCCAGCTAGTGATTTTTATAAGATTTAAAGAACTAATACAGTTCGAAACCATTTTTTAGCCATTCCATTAATTATTGAATTTGTAAAAGTTAACTCATTTTATTGGCCTTGCAAAAATATTAGATTTATGATAGTTATAAATTAATTATCAATATAAAGGATAGACTTGCTAACTTTTAAATAAAATGATAGAGTTTAGTTTGTCATTTCTTTTTAAGCATTGGAAACATTTTATTTGAATTCATATATGATTCAACTTGACTTGGAATCTCATTTAAAAGTTGCTTAGCTAGAGATTTAGAGTCGTTCTGAAATTTCTTGGCACAGACAAATTAAACAATATCCCTTTTTGCGTAAGTTCCATTAGAATGGCATATTTTCTAATTATCAGCATCTAATTCTTCCATTTAGACGAAATTTTCATTTCCAATGCCTACTATGACAATTGATAAAGGGCTATTATTTTATTCTACTATTATATCTTTGGTCTTTATTTTGTCATTAATTACACCATCTGTAATAATCAGTAGAACGTTATAAATTTATTAACCTTGAGGTCAAAGCTCCTATGAAATTTTAAAAGCTGCATTTAAGATTTCCTAGAAGAAAGTTCCACCAGAAAATTAGACTTTAGTAACAGTTTATATATAAAGTTCTTTTAATTCATTTATACCGTTTACATATGGGTCTTCTTCGTTTCCATTTAATGGAAAGCAGTGGCTTATACGATCACCTGGGATAGGTCGAGCTCCAAAGCCTCAAGCGGGAAAATTTTTATCTTTATTGTATTATTAAATTACACTTGCAATAGCTTCTATTGTTCTTATATAATCATTATCTTAACCTTACTCTATTCTATGTAGACATCCTTCTTATCTAATATCTCCATTAGACAAAGTAAAATCAATGGCTATCATAAACCTAAACTACAACTCATTTTCAAGATAATCCAAAAAGTCATAATCATGCCAAGTATATACATTTTATACTATAAAGGTATCTTAACTTTTGATTCCAAGATTAAGCAATTTTAGTATTGGTTTAGTTAAAAGTTCTTCTAAAGTAGTGAATGCTTGTCCAATAAAATCATAACTACCATTTTCGTCATCATCATATACTTAGATTAATAACTTTCTGTTATAATCATTATTACAAATTTCAACTGTAGTCTTTGAAAAAGCTTTTCAAATAGGATTTAAATTATCCCATATAGTTTCAGATTTATATACAAGATCGTAAAGGTCTAATTCACCAGTATGTCTTAGTAATTTAAAATAGGGGTCACTAACAGAAAAAACATCTTTATCAGATAAATTCTCAGCTTTAAAAAATAACTAAACTCAATCCTTTCCTCTTCTTATCACTTAAACTTCACCTCTTACTATACAAATTCCAGTTTCTTCTTTATTAGCATTTTTTAGAGCAAGCTATACAGTTAAAGAATTCTAACTACCAACTATGTCCCCTAAAGAGCACTAAGCACCTCCAATTTCTTGCCTTTTATTGCCTTCCTAACCGTAAACTATAAAATTCAAATGCTAGACTTCAGAAAATGAATATTCTAGATCTATTGCTGTATCAAAATCAGGATTAGCATTATTTATTTTAACTTCTGTTTCTTTTAATAAAAACAAATCATTGTTTGGAGTGAGCTGAAAGATTCCAACAAATGAGTTACTATAACTGAGTAACTTGGATGATATCAGGTTACGACAACTAATATGAAGAGTAATTTTAGGTTTAGTAGCAAAATATATCTTTCCTTAATTTTAAACCATTAATTTTCATTAGATTAGTTATGCTTATCTTTAATAGGCTAGTTTTTAAATAACTTTATTATAAGGAAATAAACAACTGCTTAGCTAAAATAAATAGATACTAGCATATTTACTGGGACTTAACAAAAAACAGATCATCTAGAAACTAAATTCAAGTAAGTTGAGTCTAAAAACGGAGAAATAAGAAATTTTAAGTCTAAATTAGCTTTAATGTGATTAAAACAATTTTTCTTTTATTTAGTTGCTGAATAATTAGAAAAAGAGGCATCCATACCTCAAAGATGCTATAATAAACAAAGAAAACAAAACTTTAAGTAAAAAACTAAATTTAGACTCCTTTTCTTCAATAAATCATGGAAATATTTTAATCTGTGCAACACTAAAAGGTCTCAAATATTTATAAGACTGAGCAAAAGATTATTAGCTTCTATTAAAAATACTATTGAACTTATATAAAAATTAAAATATTTAAAAAATAGCTAATAAATAACTTTGTATCAGCAGCAAGAAGAAAAAGACAAAAGTTTATTGAGCAAAGAGAGAATAATGCTTTAGAGAATTAAAATATGCTAAAAAAGTTAAAACATATTATATAACTAGAGACTAAAGAAATAAAAATAGAGAACAGAACAATTATTAAAATAGTATTAATAATAACAATCTAAAGTTTTTCATATGCTACAGAGGCTGATAGAATGCATATTGATTAATTTTTAACTAAAAGAACTTTCTGAAAAGGAAAAATGTTATTGAAGAGTCAAAGAAATATCTTCATAAAATATCAAAAGTACCTTCAGTTAAAAAGTAAAAAGAAAAAAGAAAATTAAGGTAAAATAAAAAAATCAATAAATCTAGTTGTTTCAACTATGATAAATTTAAATAGTAAAAAATAATAACTATGTTAGGAGGAATTTAGTTATTAAGAGAGTTAACTGAGATACTAAATTAATGAGCAAATATATTTTCTAAATTATAATATTTTATATCTACAAATAATACAGAAGGTAAGTTTAATTACATCCCCTTAAAAAAATATTAATATCACAAATGAGATTTTATAAGAATTTGATTCTAATTATATATGATCTAAACATTTTAATTATCTAGGCAAGGAATGATATTTATTAATAAATTAAATAGTTTTATCTAATCTAAATATATTATTTAGATCTTATACTTTTTTCTATTTTAATTTTAGCTTAAAAAGACAAAGATGAATATATATGATAATAAGGTATAAAATGAGTAATATATCTAATTATTAAATAAATTAAAAGCTATTTTCATTTTGTTCTAACAAATAGTCAATTATTAAGAATTTCTTTAATATCTGAAAAATAAATAAAGAAAGCCTGCATTAATTAGCTTGTTAATAATAAAGTATTATAATTAAACAGTTATAATGAGGCTATAAACTAATTAATTAGATTTGCTAATTAATTAAAAGAAAAGACATGGATTACTTTTAATATCAAAGGAGTATCTTATCTAGAACATTATGAATATTAAATTAAGTATGAATTATATAATAAATTATCTAGGTTTATATTAGAAGTTTTAGCAAATAGAAGCAAATTTAGGTTTAATTTATTTACTCTATAAAGATTCTAAAAGTTATAATGACAAAGTTTTTATGAATAATTTTATTGGTATAAAAGAGAATTAAAAATGGTAAATCATTGAAAGTTAAACTTATTTGTGAGAATATAAGCTTTTCTAGATTTTTTTATAACAGTAGAGCTTTCTTACGATATGATTCACTTGTTTGCAGTTTATGAGTGGTAACTGTGATTTATAATAGCTATTTTTATAATTCATGGAAAAATTGCACTAGACGTGATGTTGACTTCGAGCCATTTGTCAAATTTATAGACCCATTTACTACTAAAATTTTTATCTTACTCAATAGCCCTAATTATATTATAGGCTTTTGTTCCAGAAGCTACAACATAAAGGTATTATTTTTAGATAACTTCAAGAGTCTTAGAATATGCAATAGTTTTTTAGAGCATTACAGCCTTTTTTGTATTTCTGAGAACTGTTTAAATGAACTAAGAGACAGATGATGAGCTAAATCAAGATCTTACAGAAGATTTAGTACCTCATATGGAATAATCCCAAAATGATACTCTAGAGTAAGGAGAAATTTAATAAATACCACAATTTATAAAATCTCCCAATACTGACAACGAATTATGCGCCATTTGCATTAATAAATTTGAATAAGGAAATATTTTACGAAAGCTAACATGCAATCATAGATTTCACAAGGAATGTATAGATGTATGGCTTATTTAGCATCATGGACATTGCCCTGTCTGTAGAAGTAATTAGAAGAAAAAGTGAGAGCTGATTTAAAATCATAAAAAAGATTATGCTTTGAAGTTTTTAATATAAAATGCTTTTATATTTCTATTTAAAAACATGAATACCCATACATTTCTAACTACTAAAATAGTCTCTATTAGTCAATCCCTTTATAGCTTTTATATAATTATTCGCTTCTTTAAAGATATATAAAAACTCTTAAAATATTTAATTACTTATAATTTTTAAATTGGAGTCCTTCTAATTACTTCCTCACTGATCTAATCTATGATATTTATAAAAAATGCATTATACTTATCTAAGGACACTAACCATATACTAAGTAAATATATATTAATTAGCTTATTTAAACTAAACTAGTTCCATAATTTAAGTCTTAAACTAATTTAGAAAGATTAAGTATTCCTTAATTGAAATGAGAACAGATATGAGATACAATTTAATAAAGGAATGTATAAAGATAACTAAAGAATTAATAGAAATAGTTCATTATTACAAAAATACTTGTAAAGATAACCCATTTGCATTTCTTTTAGCTGCTAAGTATGTATTCCTTGTAGGTTCTTTGTACTTTAATTGATTTAGTTAATAATATATTAACCATTAAGCTAACAAATATAAAATTTAAGTATCGTAAAGATAAAAGTATCAATTAGCTTTATCTTAGAGAAGTACTCAATAAGTTATAAACGCAACTTGCTTAAGCAAATACTTGTAAAATGTAAAAGCTATTTTAAATAATTTAGAGTCTAACTATATCATTTATAAAATAGGCAAAAGTATAATTGAGAATAAAATGATAATTGAAAGTAAAAAGATTAGATAGAAGTATTAACAGATTGTAATAGAAATGAGAACATTAATTGATTTATAAAGAATTCGTATATAATATGCAAATTATATTAATTTTGCTCTTAACTGAATTAATGCTATAGCTACTTTAGATTTATTAAATTGAAGATAAGCAAAGCATACATAATCTAGTCTCATAATTATTATCTTAAGATAATATTTTTGCTTAGAAAAAGAAATGAGGTATAAATGATATTATCTTATATCAAAATTAAATTATTTTAGACTTTCTTTGTAATTTATTTATATGAATATGAAATAAATAACTCCTTATTGGAGCTTTCAAGTAGCTTAATTGAGATAATTTTGATATATATACTATAAACAATATAAAGTACTATAATATCTTCACACTATAAGTAAAATAGTCTGAATAAGGTTTTGAATAGCTTTAGTCATTAAGTATTATAATTTATTGGAAACATTCCACTTACTAAGAATCTCATAATTGAATACTTAAGCTTAACTTTTCTGATGGATATTAAAGAGAGAGTCTAGTGAAGTAAGGGAGAGTAAATATTGAATTAAATAATATAAAGAGTTGTTATAATAATTAATAGATGGAAACTCCTGCTTAATTAGGATTCGATTTCTATGACAATAATTCTCCCTACAATATAGTATTTATAAGTGGCTTGCTATCTCCTGCTTTTACTAACTCTAAAATTTTAAGATGTTCTAAGTTAAATTGTTACTGCTTAGAATTAAGAAACCAATTTAGATCTGAGTATAGAAGCACTTTCTCATATTAAGATTGTGCTGATGATGTAAAAAGATTTGTGGAAGATCATGGAATTAAGAAATTCATTGTTGGAGGATATTGCTGAGGTGCTAGAGTTGCCTTTGAATTTGCTAATAAATATCCTGAAATGGTGATTGGCTTGTTTAGCATTGAAGGTTCTCCTGGTTAATTTTATTACAAAGCAACAACTGAGATAATTGGATTGCTTCAAACATTTATTGATGATACTAAAGAGGAAGCAAATGCTAAAATTGAGGCATTTGCAAGTTAAATTGAGGATCAAGAATATGCTTATTTGGTGAGACACTGAAGCAGATTTTAATTTATAGAATCTGAAGAACCAAATTCCAAAATAAAGTGGAAGGTAGACATGAGGCTTATTGCTGACTCTTTTTTTAATTTCATGCAAAATGATTAAAATCTTAAAATAGATATTGATAGTGATAAGTTACTTTTTATTTTCGGAGCTAAAACTGATATGAGACTAGATCTAAATGAAGTTTATTCTTGCTTTACAAAGCTTACAGAAAAATAAGTTATCATGATAGAAGAAGGCACTCATTTGATAGGCCACTAATTTCCTGAAAAAATAGCAGAAATGATTGATGCCTTTGCTTTGAAGTTATTGAGCTGATATTAAAATTTAAAATTAATTAAATTATTTATAATAAAAACACTCATTAATAGCCAAACATTATGATAGTCTTTCTAAAATTAATGGCCTTTAAGATAAATTTAAGTTAATTAACTTGAAAATATAAGAGAATTATCTAAT
This sequence comes from Loxodes magnus, assembly GCA_946699065.1. NCBI lineage: Eukaryota > Ciliophora > Karyorelictea > Loxodida > Loxodidae > Loxodes > Loxodes magnus. Next base: position 985,249 of record CAMPDV010000020.1, on the reverse strand, counting down.
AAAGACTTAGCATTATTAGTGGTTCATTATTAATAGAGAATTATATTGCTATTAAACTAACTAACTAATTATTCCTTTATTTGCTTTAGAATGTATTAAGAAAGTATTTTACTATAGAGAATTGCTTTATTTAATATATAACTCTCATATTTGCTATAAATCCTAACTTTATTACTGCATTATGTAAAAGAAACCTTTAGTTCATTATATATAAAGGCTAATATTTAAAGAGAGAAGCATTAATATAAATAACTTATTATTTAATTAAAAAATTAAAGTCTTTTAATTGAAAGTAGCAGTAAATTAGCTAATAGCACTAAAGTTAGGCTTCTGATAAATGAATATTTAGAATAATTTCTGAATATATTTAAGAAGGATATTTATATATAATATCTCAGATAGAAGGGTGCTTATTGCTTTATAAGCATTTTTATCTATTTATTTTAAAACTATAATTATATATGCTAGTGTTTCTTTATAATTTAAATATAGAATCAAATATTAAATTTCATAATAATAAGCTTTAAGCAAGGCTAAACAGTTTAAACTTTATTTGCTAAGTCACTTCCAGAAACAGCTTTGGCAATGTATAAAAAGTTAAGGAAAATCAGTTAAGCACTAATAATTTTGCCTTAAAAAAATAAGTTCTATTAATCCAGATAGCTTATAGTAAGATCTTTCTTAAGCAAATAAAATCAATTTTTAATCTCTTAGCTAGATGGTTATTATCAGATTAAGCTAAATTTTGAACTTAATTTCTAAAATTAGCATTTGTTTTAGATAATCTTTATTTTTATCTTAATAAAATACTAAAGATAGAAAACAAATTTGATTATAGCAAGCAAAAGTTAACGAAGCTAAGTTAGATTTAGAATGATCTACAAAATAATTAAGATAAATAAGCAGCTAACTTTTAAAAAGCTATTTCAAAAATATAGTAAATTTAAAGATTATTTTTTACAATATATCTTTATTTAAGGCTTCAAACAATAAATAATTATACATTATTTTAAATAAATCAAATAGATCTAGAACATACATCAATATTTAATTATCCTAGCTTATTATCTACAATATTATAAATAGTAAGATTATATAACATTGTTAATTGGATAGATTAAAGTAGATCTACTCTGATATTATGCTATTTATCTATTTTAAGAGCTTTGTTTATCTATTTTATCATTTAATCTAGCATATTCAACTATACACTTCAAATTGCTTATTTATTATTTTAATTTAATGCTTATCTTTAGATTTTTAGTGCTTAAACAAAAGAATTATTAATAAAAATGTATGGGATATAGATTTTACAAATTATAAAGTATTCATATTTGCAAATAAGAAAAAGAGAAAAAAAGTTAGTTTGATTAGCATAATCTAATAGGATTTCAATAGATTAAGTAAATCTAATTATATGGTTAAAGCTTATCTCATTTAATTAAGTAGTACTCTATTTATCATCTATATGCAAGCCTTTATTTCAATCTTTGCTTTAACTTTTCCTTCTTTCTACTTGCTTCTATTATTTCTACAAATTTAATACTAAATTTTAATTATTTTGTAAGTTTTAATTTAAATTAAGGATATCAGTTAAAATATGTGGAGTAGTAATATTATTTCCCATCTATCAGTAATATGCTTAAAGGAAATATAGTTAAGAAATAAGATTGAATGAAGGTAACTTTGAATAAATAATGATTTGATAGTTATTAGCTAATATTACTATTTTAATACTTACAGAACAATAATTAATCTAGATCTTTAGATTTTATCAGTAGATTTTAATATTTAATAAATTATTAATTAAGTATAAGTTAGAACTCTTCCAAGTTACTACTTCATCTAGCCTTTATACATTCTTGCTAATTCAATTTGATTCTAAATAGTAAATTGCTGATTTGTAAATAAAGTTATGCTTATAAGGAAAGAAGAGAGTGATGTGGAATAAGTGAGCTAGTAACGATAAGATAAGTAAGACAATTTGAATGTAGCTTGCTTTTACTATTTATTGAATTTTACTTGAGCATCTATTAAAATTAATAGGCTATAAGCTTTCCTATCTTAAGATTTAATAAACTAGCTATTAATTTAAAGTTCTTTATTGAATATACTTATTTGCTAAAACTACTTGTAAAATAAAAGTAATTAGGATTAGGAAGGAGAATGGTTGCATTTAAGTAAATTGAACTATTTATCTTATCCTAAAACTGGTAGCAAAAGCAGGTATAATGATTACAGCGTAAATAAAATTATACAAAATGAATAATTTAAATAAAAAAGCATAAGTTAGAAACCTTTTTATCACATCTAAAGATAATAAGAGAAATATAAAACAAACTAGGAAAATAATAATAAAGCAAAGCATAACAAAATAGTTATATAATTATAGTAACTCTAATCTAACAACTAATTTAATTAGATAGATTCTTTTATATTTACTTGCTTCAATGAGTAAAATACCTATTTCTTAAGATAATCAATGTAATGACAGTTAATAATTATATAGTTTATTTATCTTAAGCAGGAGTTTATTATATTATAAATCTAGTATAAGTATTAAAAGCATAAGAATAGAAAGACAGTTATTTAGAGCTAAATCCTTGATTACAGTATAAAGGAGATAGTTAAGAGGCGTTGTAATATAAATAGGTCTAATATTTAAATATAAGCGGTAAATAAAAGTAAATGAAACTTATTTATAAGCTATAAAATAATGATTAAGTTAATTATTTCTAATTTTGAATGAAAGCATCAACATAATTTATTATCAAATAAAATGGACTAAAGTAGTTTTTAAACTAAATGCTCATGTGGAGAGGAGTTCAACATAACTAATAGATAAGTTTTCTTTAAATAATGCAATCATTTTATGGCCGAAAATTGTGTTAAGAAATAAGGAGATGTAAGTGAAAACTTTTAATGTCATTGTGGAGTTCTTGCAAATAAGTAAGATATAACTCCATAATTAGTTTCCTAGTAACAATTTTAGATACAAAACTAATCTGTGCTACAAGGGGTTGAATAACAGTTTGATAATAGCTAAAGTAACCTGACTTAAGGAGTTTTAAATAGTTCCTAGAATCTCTTTACAAATGATTAGCCAAATCCATAAATGTTTTGCATCTAATAGACATTTAGTTCGGGTTATGCTAACTAATAAATTGAATCTAATCAAGTAGCTCCGCTGATATATGGATAGAATCAAGAAAAAATCCCTTTTATGCCATAATTAAGCTTTAAGACAGATAAGTAAAGCTTGTATCCTTAAAGATTAGATACTTAAATAAGCAAAAGTTAAGAATAGGCATAATATAAAAGAAACTAAGGTTTTGTATCTTAAACTTTATATTCTAAGAATTTTCAAGAAAATAAAAATAATGAAGAACCAGACTACTTTAGTGAAATGCGAAAATCATCAATTGGCTTTATGAATTAAGATACTTCTAAATCTTTTTAAGTTTATAAAGGAGATTAAAACATTCAAGCATACCCTAGCTTTTAAATGAATAAAACTTATTAATCTAATATGATCTAACAAAAAGAGATTAATTAGCCATATTGGAATAACTAAGGCAGTTTAAATTAAAACTAGCCTAATTTAATGGAAATTCCAACCTTTTAAAATTAATAAAATTAAATTGCCCCATATAACAACTAAAGCAATTAAAGCTATCAATGGAATTTTTAAAATTTGGATGTAAGTTAGTCCTAAAGTAAGATTTGCTAAGTTCATAAAGTTATATCGTATTAAGTATGTCTGCTATGTAACCAAATAGTTTGCCAAGAATGTATTTAAAGTAAATGTTAGTCTCACGCAGAAAAAATAGTGAACTACTAAGCAGCGCTAAGCATATATAGATAGAATTTGAAAGAATTAGTATAATTTTAATAAGTTCAGTAAGAAATCTAAGTAATACAATAAAATATTTATTAGTACCAACTCAAAGCACTAGCAATTCAAGACAAGGAATAGAGACTTTCCTTAGATATCAGAACTTAAGGGGAGGATTTAAAATAGACTATTAAGAATTATTAAGAGACCTTACTCTAGTCAATTCAAAATAAAACCGGAGAAAAACTCTTATAACTTACAAATAACCAGCAAAATCTCTAGAAGTAAAGCTTTATATTATAAAGTTTGGAGTAATAAAGCTAATTTTAACCTAATAATAATGAAATACAAAAGCTATTGGATATTCAAAGATAGTGATAGGAGGTTATTAATTTTAATATTCCTCAAAAACCATAACAAATAGATTGCTTATAAATGAAGATAAACCAACAAAGTTTAGAATAGATCAAATATTACCTTTCAAATATGAATCAGAATAGTTCTAGCATGTCCTTATAAGCGAATGCTATAAATCAAAACATCTAACCATTAAACTAGAATTAAAGTTATTGATTTAGTTTTGCAAATATTCAACAAAATTAGACTTCTTTGAACAATTAATCTAACTTAAGTCAGTAGAATAATTTTGCTTTCCAAGGATAAAATATTTCCAACTTAGAAGAACAAAAATAGAATGAATAGTTAAATTTTAGCTTTAATATGAAAAGTTAGAGCAATTAATCTATTCCTATAAATTAGTTTAATTGATAACCATCTAAAGATTAGACAAATTTCTAGCAATAATAAAGGAATGAAGAATACAAAATATAGCAAAATACTAGTTAGCAAGAAAATAGCTAAGTTTCTCAGTAACTAAAAGAAAGATATTAAATTAACGAAAATGAATTAAAATTACTAGATTAAGCTATTTATTTAATCATTTAAAAAATGCCAACTGAAAAAGTAGACTAAGAATTAGCTTTATAATCTATAAGGCAGGCCAATTTTAACTTAATGTAAGCTTGAGAATATTATGAATCATATTATTAGAAGAAGTAGCAAGGATCATAGGAAAGTTAATAAATACAATATATCAAGCAAGAACATATTTCAAAGTATAATTTAAGTTAAAATGATATTTTGTATTTGAATGAAGTGATAAAAATAATAAGCAACTTGTCATAAAGTAGTCAGATAATTAATATTGATTAAGTTATTATTATATCAAAGTAATCACCCTAAGATTCTGAAATAGCTGCACTATAGTATCTTGGATTGCTATATGATAATTGAGTAAAGAAACAGTATTTCTTTTATTAAGTTTTAAAATAAATATGCATTTATTATTATTTAAAAAGTTCTAATATAAATGGCAAAAGATTGATCTGTGTCTTGCATTTTCTTATTATCGATAATTGGAGCTATTTGTGTTTTAACAGTTTCCCTTGATATCCAATTAATGTTTTATCTATGATGTTTCGCATTGTGAATGCTAATATTGGTATTACATGAGTTTTCTCACGCTGCTACATTTAACTTCCTTGGAATTCATGCAATGAGTAACGAATTGACATTTCACTGGATAACAGCAGAACACAGTGTGAGTTAATTTTTAATTCCTTGCTTATCACTTGCAACTGGAATTGGTTTGCCAGGTGGAGCTGTTTTAGTTAATAACTTTGCTACAGTAAAAATGAAATAAATCCTTGTGTAATTTGCAGGCTCATTGGGAGCTTTATTACTAACACTTTTCATTTTGGGAGTTCCTACCCTGATTTTAGAAACAGATTTATCATATTTTTGGATAGGAATTGGGTTTGCTTTATATCTTTCAGCAATGCAGTTTATATTAAGTATTATACCATTTCCTCCATCAGATTGCTTTTATGCCCTTATATATCTTTGCTGTCCAGGTAGCGTTTTGAACTCAATTTAAGAAAACACAGGAAGACAGAATTAAATAATAATGTACCTACTTTACTTTTTTTATTTGGGATTAGCTTGGTTCTTCTACGACACTATAGCATATTGAAGCCTTCAATTAATTAATGTTTTAGGGTTTGGATAAATAGCTTTTTACGGAGTAGCTTCTTTCAATTTGCTAAATCCATAATTTAGCGCCCATGACTTGTAAATTATGGATCAAGTTATTAGTACGGATAATTTTCACTGATGAGTTCCTCAAAAATACTTTACAAATAATTCTATTAAATCATTCCCTCTATTAATCTTAAAAGACTCTCTTTATACTAATGTCTTTCATACCCATAACTAATACCTTTGTGTCTACTATGAAACAGTTAAGCTATAATATAACTTTAGTTTAATGTTTAGGCTAACTTCTAGCTATGAATTAGACTATTAAGGAAGAAGATAGCTTAATTAATGGGATAATAGTTAGAACTGGAATATATATTAAATTTAGATTTATTGTAGTTAGATTAAAGATGAAATAGAGGCATAGAGATGCTTTAAATGATAAGATGGTTAAGGAAAGGAATAATAAAAGATTTAAATTTAATTTGGTATTTCTTTAAAAGCAAAATCAACTGTATACATTCTTGCTACACTAGTATATGCTGCTTTATCTCCTGCTCTTATCATATTTCCTGCGTCACAGTTTAATGGGCTTTGAGCATTTGGCTCTTATAAAAGGCTATATATTGCTCGGCATATAGAATCCAAACCCCATGCAGGTGTTCAGTCTTATTTTAAAACATCTAAACATATTTAACCTGTTTTTCAATGTACATTTGGATGAAAAATCTTGTTTCTAAAGATAATATCAGGAGGAAGAATAGGATAGCGTTCTCCAATTTTAATTTCTAGCTAGAACCAATAATTAGCAAAAGGACTATCTTCAGGGCCTTTTATCCAAGCCTTTCAATGGAGAAGATCTTCGCTTAAAGGAGATAATTTTATAATATCATCTTTTGATTCCTAAGAATCTTTTAATTCTCTTGCTAGCCTTCTATACATTAATTTTAACTTCAAATACTAAAATTCTAGATTTGCAACTTTAAACAGTTCTATTGCTTAAATAAACTGATTAAACTTACCTTTAAATTAATACTACTGCTTTATTCTATCTTACTATCCAAATCACTTAACTTCTTCTTTAAGTTACTCTCTATTGTCTATACTTTAAATAGATACTTACATTCCTCTTTCAATTTTGCGAAGAGCGTTAGAATTAAAGCAAAGCAAATAGTTTAATCTAAATAGCTTAAAATAATAATTTGAATAAGAGTCTGCTAGTTAAAGGTTATGCTATATCTATGAAACAATGCAAAAGATGCCTGCATATAGATATATTTCCCTTATTATATTAAGTCTATTTTTATAAATTCATATTCTCCTAATTTTAGTCATATCTAATTTTTCCCTTTAAAATCAGCTAGCTAAAAATCTATACACTATTTTAGCTTAAGGAATGTAAGTATAAAGTGAAGAAGTAGATGCTGTAAGGATTTAAAAATAGATAGAATAGTACAGCAAGCATCAAATATACTTTAAATAGAATGTTATCAATATCTAACTTATTAAAATTACGCTTATTACCTTTATGCAGCTAAAGCAATTCATCATTTTCCTTTCTTTATTTAGGGCTATATTTAAAAATGGATAAATTAGCTATAAAAGAGATAAACTATTTGATAGAAAATAGTTAAATTTATCTTATAATACTTAGCTAGCAGGCATTTTATATATGATGCTTCCTTTTTAAATTAGATAATAGAATTAACCAATAAATATGTTATTTAATGTTTTAGCATGCCTCTAGAGGAATGGTAACCTACATACTGATTAATTAGATCTCATAAAATAAAACTTTTAATATAGTATGCAAATAAGAGATAAAGGGAAATAGAAGAAGCTATACTTTTATATACATTAACTGAATAATAAAAACTAATAAATTGTAAATACTATTACAGCAAAAATAAGGAAGTATTATAAGCAAATTCTACTAGAAGAATAAGAAGGTAAATTGTTTATTTGAACTTACTATAAAATTTAATATATTTTATCCATTCCATAAGTAATTAAATGCAAAGCTCTTTAAGAATTTAAGTAATTAAAATTAAAAAAATTTTGAAAGTAATAACATTTTTATTAACTGCCATATAATAGAAGCATCAAGAATTAAACTAAAAGATTTTAATTAAAATATTAATTGATAAGAGATAATTCTAGAGAGACACTTGATTCCAAATAAACTAATTTGCTTATAGATTTTACAATAAAAATATGTTTTATTTGCATACAAATATATAATTTTGTTATACACAGAAATATCAATATTTATAAACTCCTCTTCTATATAAATTAAGCAAATCTTAATGATAATCTAAGTAATTATTTCTTTAAGAATTATTGGGATTGACAAAGTGAATAAATTTTATATTTATACTGATTAAGTTTCTAATTGAAATAGATATTAAAGATAAAGGTATTTGTGAAGGAATAAAATAAATATACTAGTAGAATAGCTTTAAATTGCTTATTTTTAAGCAAATTTTATTTTTTAATTTTATAAAATTTAAAAATGTAAGAACTTCCCTGGTTCCCTTAGAAAAAAGTATTAAACTCAAATACTCCGAAATATATAAAGCAACGATCAAAATAAAATACCTCTTTAAGTTGGAATTTTTTATAAAATTTCACAAATTAATATTAAGACATCAATTTAAGTTCAGAAATAGAGGAAAAAACTATTAATATATAACCTTTAAATGACTAGTTTCAGCCGGACGACCATATTTGAAATTCTCTTATATCTTTCAGAAGCGTTAAGCCAATAAGGTAACTACCTATGATACCTCGATGGTAAACCAGATGAATAATAAATTTCAATAATCCAATAGCAGTGATTTATAAAATGATAATGAATATTATGGTAGTTTTTTCTGTAGTTTCTTGCTTATATTTGTAAGTTTTTATTTAGCGTGACATTTGATGAGCCTGACAACTTAATTTTTGATACAATAGTGCAAATTTTATTTTGGATTGAAATATTTTTAAACTTTAATCAAGTAAGAAAAGATCCTGATGGAAATCTATTGACTATTAGAACTGAAATAGCAATAGATTATGTTTTTTCTTTTCAATTTTTATTAGAAGCAGTGGCTGTTTGACCCTGAAGAATGTTCTGAGAAGATTATTCTGTATCTGGAGAATATTATTTTAGGATAATTCGACTTATTAGGCTGCCTGATGTTATAAAACCTCTCGACGAAAAAGAAATCACAGCTGTTATAAGAAAATTTTAAATCTGATGGATTAAATTCAAATTCAGAAAATCCTCAAATGAAGTGAGGTAAAAGAATATAAGAGAGATCAAATTATAGAGATTTGTGATGAGCTAAGGGCTAAAACTATTAGGCAATATTTTAAAGCTACTTTCTAAACTTTTGTTTTTAGATTATTTGCTTGGTTGTTGGTGATACTTCTTCGTGAGAAATATTGTTTATACGTTCGAAGGTGAAATTGATTTCTTTTAAAAATTTAATCTGGGAAAAGAAGATGCTGCTAACAGAGCAATTCAATGCTGCTACTATTGGATGACAACTTTAGTTACAATAGGTTATGGAGACAGATGTCCATAATGTGTAGATGAGTTTGCAATGAATATTATAATTATGGTGTGCTGTATTGCATTTTTCGGGTATATAGTAGGAATAGTAAATGGTGAATTGAGAAATTGATAAGAAAAAGACTTTAGCAAAATACACTTTAGGAAATTTTTAGAGCTTGATTTTTGAATAGAAAAGTTATAATAAAGAAAAAAATTAACTAATGAACTAAAAGAAAGAATATTTAATCATTTTTAATACTACTGAACAGCTGATAGATTAGTAGGCATGCAGAAAAAATATTGAAAATTCTCAACAGCTGAAGAAATGGCGTATATTGAAGATCCTTTCATCTAAAAATTTGATTTTAAACTTATTGACAATCTTATGAAATACTTATTTGGGGATATATTTTGACATTTTCAATGGTTTTTTAATCCAGAAGGGTTTGAAGAATGTGAGTTTAAGTATGAAATAAGCTTTCATTTTCAGCCAAGACGATTTGAGACGGGGAGTTATATAATAATATAAGGTGAAACTCAGCATGAATTAATTTTAACAACAGATGGAATTACAATGATGGGACCTTTAGTTAATCAGGTACATTTTCAAATCTTAAAATTTAAGAAAACTGTATTAGGAGATTATGAGCTTCTAACAGGAAAGAATTCTTACATTACATATAGAGCCTTTGATGTTGTGCAAGCACTTGCAATTCCTTCTAAACCCTTTTTAGCGATTTTGAAGTAGAAAAAGTACAATTTGTTCTATAAGTAAATGAAACAGAAAACTATTTAGCGACACTTAATGTTAAAGCAATCTTTAGTAATGTTTATAAATATAGGCTAACCTTACTGGAGACTAAAATATAAAGGAATATTTCGAATATAAAAGAAACTAGCTCCTTTAGATAAACTTGCAAGACAATTTAAATAACTCTGTTAATAACTATGAGCCTTCTGAATCCATGAGTGAAACTAAGAAACTTGAACCTTTCTTGAGATAAAATTACCATGAAAAATAAGATTTTATAACTATGCTTAGGAAATAGTTGTCCTCTACTAAAAAACCAAAAACTAGAAAATAAAAATTAGCAAAAATAGTTGCAATTTTAAGAAAAATAAATAGAATTAGGCCCCGATGAAAGTAAGGATATTATTTAAAACTCTTTCATTTACTTAATATAAGTTTTTTATACTTAAGGCTATTTTAATTCAATTTAATTGAATCAAATGCTAGAATTTTATAGTTCTAGCGCCAATAATAATTATTCTAGCATTTTAAACATAAGTTAATTTCTTTACTTGAAATCTAATAATAATATCTTATTATATTTCAAAGCCTCATTAAAAAGTAGGAGTTATTTATTAAAATATAAAATTTCCTATTAGAATCATCTTTAGGTATTATGAATGATCTATTTAGGTAATAATTATTGTAGTTCAACAATCCTATTATTAGCATCTTCCATTATATCTATAATTTTTGTAATTTCCTTAATAGCAGCAAATGAAATCAATAAATAGTATTTACTATCTATTTAGCTTTTTAAAAGCTTATTTGTTCTAACATAAATAAGAGCATTGCTTCAGGAGCATAAATAAAAGGATTAAGATAAATTAGGATTAGTCAATTTTATCTTAGATTTATAATGAAAAATAATAAATATTACACTTCATAAACCATTTTATTTCTTATTTTAGCCAATTCTCCAACTTATGTATAATTATTTTCTAATTAGTCTTTTTAAGGACTACAGCAAAAATAAATCTAGGAATATCAAAACTATGTGACTACATTCCTTTTAATATTTTCTTCTTTTTAAAGATTAAAAATTTAAGTGATTATTGAATCTTTTCAAGGCTATACTCTTTTTATTTAATTGCTTTGCTTTAAACTTACTAATAAACTTAATTAATCAAAGTCAAGATATTAATTTATGAATATTTTTGATTCCTTGTTGGCAATATTTTGATATTTATGATTACCTTAGCCGTTTTACAGTACAAATTCAAAAAATGCCGCGCGCCACCCAAAAACCAATTATATTAATAAATTATAATTTTATTTATTAGGTATAGATTTAGATAATTATCTTACTTTTCTCTAGCTCAATTAGAAGTTTTACTACATTCCTATTAGTAAAACTTTTGCTTATTTCATACGCCTCTCTTAGCAAAAACAAATTAAGCTTTAAATCTTTAAACTATTTTATCTCTTGCCTTTTAGCGAGTTTTAACCTAAAAATTTTCTTTTTCTTAACTAAAGCGACAGTATCCAAGATGAGCTACGTTGATAAATAAATAGATAATTTTCCTTAGATACAGAACAGTAATGAGAACAAGTTAGAAGTGATGACTTGGATAGTGTAGAAGTAAAGACATAGAAGTAATAATTAGCATTTAAAATTTAGGTTTAGTATTATCTTTATTATGTTTAAATTTTCATCTTCTCCTCAATTCGAGAATATAGAAGAATAGTTAAAAAATCCTTGATCTTAGTCTATTGCTTAATTAGTTCGCTAAACTTAAAAAAACCTTCATGGATTGACACCTCCTATCTCTAATAAGATGACACCTGAAAAAAATATAGAAGGGAAGAAAGAAGTAAATTGAAAGGAAAAAATAAAGAAAATTGTTAGCAAAGAAGTATAAAATATAGCTAAGTCTATCCAAGATCAAGAGTAAAAGACTGTATAGCAAGAAATAAGTAAGCTGAATTAAGAAGTATAGTTGCTAAGATCAGAACTTAAGAAATTTCAATATAGGGAAGAAACTTAATAAGCTTAGTCTTAGCAATTTAATAGCGAATTTACTACTTTAAAAAGCATCATTTACGAATCAGTAGACAAGTAATCTCAGCAAATTTAAACCTTAAAACAAGAATGCTAATATCTAATGCAAGAATCTAATAAACAAATTGAAAACAAAGTATTAGCCTAATAACAAAAAATCCAACAAAATTATAACGACACACTTTTCTAGTTTAAGGAGTATTAAAGTAAACTATCAGAATTGGAAGAAAGTGTTCAACGGATACCTCAGCAATCTTGCACCTAAGAATAGCTAAATAACCTTTAAAAGGAAATGGAAAGATATGTTCAACAGTAGTAAAATTAGTATTTATAAGAAAGCATCTTCTAAACCATGGAATAGCGAATGAGTGAATTCTAAAAGTAGAATGATCAGCGATTTGATATAATTTAAGTATATATATAACAGTTCAGTCAGAGAATGAATGAATCATTTCAAAAATTCTAGGAAGAATAGCTCAATGCCTTGTAAAATAACTTTGATATGTAAATAAGCTCAAAGTTTGCATCTTTTAAGCATGAATTTTTATAAGATAATTTAGATAAAGAAATAAATACTATGAAAGAAAGCATTTTTCAGTCATTATAATCTATGTAAAAAACAAGAAATAATGAATTCAAAGATATCAACTCTAATTTCTAGAACATAGAAGAAAATATAAATTAATTAAACAATCTGCTAGACTCTAAGGCAGATAAATCAGATTTCTAGTTATAAACTCAAGCGATTCAATAAGATTTAGAAACTTTTAAGGCTTAGAGCTTCCCAGGTCTTCAGGATCTTAACAAACTTGTAAGCCAACTGGATACAAAAATTTAAAATATTAAGAAAGAAACAGAAAAAAGTAATAGGCAGTTGGAAGATATGGAAGACCTATTTTAAAATTTTTTAACATAGTAGTAGCAAAACAACATTAAAGAACAGCAAAATTATTAAGAAAGAGAGCAAAGAAAACCATAAACTTTATAGAAATCTGATATAGAAAGTATAAGTAAATTGTAACAATAAATGAATTAGCATGACTAAGTTTTAGATGAAATTCAAAATATAGTTGATGATCATGCTTAAAAAATTTATCAAGTTGAATCCAGCTTTAATTAGAATAGTGAGCAAGTAGAAGAAAAGTTTTTGCAGATTTAAAAGGAAATATAAAAGAATAACAAATACATTTCTGAATCTTTTCTACCTGAAGAAAATTATGAGGTTACCAACTAAAAGAGGCAATCTAGAAAATAAAAATCTTAGTTTACGGTATAAGATTTCGAAATTAAATATGATTAATAGGGAAGTGAAGAAAGTGGATTACAAATTGAAACTATGGGATCTCTTATTTCAAAGCTATCTCATTAAGAAAATGTAACATAGGGATAAAATTAGTCTGATATTTTAGAATTCATTAAAGAAAGTAATGAAAAGATAAAACAGTTTGAATTAGCTTAAGAACTATAATAGGAAAATAAGTAAGTTAAGCAAGTTTCTTAATTATAAGAAAGTAGTGAGAAAGCTAAATAGGTACAAACTTAAGAAAGAAAAGAAGAAAATAAATAGATTCAAAAGTTAGCATTAAGTTAAGAAAGTAATGAAAAGACAAAAAAAGCAGAATAGGCTTAAGAAAAGAATATCAAAACTAAATAGATTCTTTAGGATGTAGAAGATATAGAAATTATAGATTAGCCTGAAAATATAAAATAAGAAGAAATTGATAAAGAAAAAAATCAGAATACACAAAATGCTCAAATTATAGAACAAGTGAAGGAAAGTAGCAATAAATCTAAATATCTTCAACCTTTATCAAAAGTAAAAGAAACAAAAGAGCAAGAAAGCTTCAGTAATGAACCATCATTAAATGAGTGACAAGATCAAAGTTAAGATTTAAATATTAAGAGAAAAAGAGGAGGCAAATTATTGGGAGCATTAGAGCAAAGTCAGAAGTATAAATCAAATGAAGAAAATAAAACTAAGCAAAGCGAAGGGAAAGTAGAAATGCCTCCAAAAGAAACTGCAAACAATAATGATTTTAGTGATTGGGACGAAGCTGATTGATAAAATTTTGAAAATTTATTTTTTACACTAAATTTATTCGACTAATTAATTTATTAGAGCTTGATTAAAGTGCTATACAATGATTATTTAAATAACTAGTAATAAAATATATAAATATAAAGATTTTTTGCTTATTTCTATTTAAAAAATTAAATTTAAATTATATTGAACTAACTTCTTTACTTAAATCATTAAAAAATATAAAAAATTAGCAATATAATAAATATTACTTTATACCTTTTCTTCAATTTTTTTATTCCTTTTCATAAATAGAGTAATCTCTAACTACTTGAATGTTTCCTTTTAATTTTTTCTTTTAATTAATATGTAAAAGTTTTAGTTAAAGATTAAGAATCTTTTGTTCAATTGTTTAATAATATCTTTTAGAATAGCAACTAATAGTTAAATTGAACTATTAATCCACTTTAAAATCATATTATAAACTAAATTTACTTAAAAAGTAATCCCTATAATCAAATCCAAGGCTTAATAAAGATAAATTTGATCCAGTTATTTCTATATTTAAGATGTTTGCTTCTTATTTATAAAGAAGCTAAATCACTAAAAAATTAGTAACTTTACAACAACCACTGAAGGAAATTGATATATCTATTTGTTTAGTTAGTCTAATGGAAACAAAATATAAAAGAGTATATTTATTAATATAAATTTCACCTTTAAAGGTATTTATCTATGTATAGAGTTTTAATACTTTTTATTTAAGTTCACTTAAAGGGATTTTTTTAATGGAATTAGCTTTGGAAAAAGCAGGAAATTAACATAAGTATTAGAAGTTCCTAGTATTTACAGTGGCTTATCTCCACTTTGTGCCAGGTATATTTATTTCTGCTCTTCCACTTCTACTAATAGTGCCCGAGTTTTAGTGTAAGGAGAAATGCAATGAATTCTAAGAATGCTAAGAGCAAATTGAAATTATGAATGATTAAAGAACTATTGCTTCTGAATGAAATTTAGTATGTTCTAGAGCTTATCTAAGAGCTTGAGTTTAAGCTAATCCATTTATAGGGCTAATGCTAGGAGGGATTATAATTTCAATAATTTCTGATCGATACGGAAGAAAGCTATCTTTATAAATTTCAGCTTTTAGCTTCACTATATCGACTTTTTTGATAGTATTAAATCCCTATTTTCATCTTTATTTGATCTTAACTTCTGTTTAAGGATTTGGAATGATTGGAATTTTTTCAGTTGGATATATTCTTTGCATGGAATCAGTTTCTATATAAATAAGAAATTATAGTGGAAGGAATGCTAAGTTTGGATTTGCTTTAGGATGTATAGTTTCTGCTTTGATGGTTTACTATATTGATAACTGAAGATTATTCATTAACATCTCTGCTATTTTAAGCTTACCTGCTTGTTTTTTGACAAATAGGCTGATTGAAAGCCCAAGATGATATGTCTCAACAAATTCAATTTAGAAGGCATAAAATTCACTACAGTAAATAGCAAAATTTAACAAGAGAGAGTATTAAGAAACTTCTCAATTATAGTTAGAAATTAAGTAAAATAGCTACGGTATAAATAGCCTTTTCAAATATAGATCTCTAAGATTTATTTCTATTGGAATGATTTTTGTTTGAATCATACATGCTTTCGTTAACTATGGAATTTTATTTACAACCAAATACATGAGTGGTAGTGCTTTTTTTAAAGTGTTTATGATAGGAGTGGCTGAATTAATAGCGTAAATAAGTGGATCTGCATTAGTAAATTTCATTGGTAGAAAAGCAGCTATTATTCTTCTAGTAGGTGTATCGTTAGTTTTCTGCTTTTCAATGAGATTATGCACTGATACTATATGTATTTATAGTCTCTTAGTTGGTGCAAGATTTGGAATTGGTGCTAGTTTGAACATGTTATATCTATATACGAGTGAGCTCTATCCTACTGTAATTAGAAACAGAGCATTAGGATTTTTTACAACTTTTGGAAGAATAGGAGCAGTTGTAGCTCCATTTTATATAGAAAAATCCTAGGATTAAATTCTTATAATGTAAACTTTTGGCTTGACTTTAATAGTAGTTATTGCTATCCTTATGAAGTATCCAGAAACTCAAAACTTAAGTTTAAGAGATAACATTAAAGAAGAAAATAGTTCAAAGGAAGTTTAGAGTGTTTAAATATAGTCATTTAAAATTCACTTGATTTAATTAATTTTTATTTTTTGGAACTCTAATTTACTCTATTTGGCTCATTTAATAACTCTTCATGTTTCTATCAATCTAAAAATATATGATTATGCTTAATCAATTTCAAAATTAATCTAATTTACAAATTTAAATCATTATAGTCAAAACTATGATAATATAAGTAAATTCACCTTGAACCTATCTATGCAAAAAATATAATAACAGCTAATAAGTTTCTCTTAGTTAATATGATATTAAGTAATTACTTCATTATAATAAATTGCTATGAATTAGTAAAATGAAGATAACTATTTAAGGGAATTAATAAATGTATAAAAAAAGAGAATGTTATAAAATTTCATATTGAGAAATTTGAAGAAAGAAAATACACAACTTATTTATATTTATTCAACTAGAATACAAATAAAATATCTCTCAAAAATAATTTTAGTGTCAGATTGTAAATAATGATAGAGAAACTCTTATGATAAAAACAAGTTAAAAAAATAAGGCTTTGCATCTTAAAAAATCCAAAACCCATTCAGGTTTATTTTTTATAATTAAGACTAAAATATCAAATTATCTATGTAATAATCATTAAGAAATAGAGCTTTATTAAAATAATAATAGTTATTTAATTCTAATAAAATATAAAATATAATACATTTTTTAATTTTAATATTTAAGCAGAAATTTATTTTATCTTTAACTATTTGTCTCTTGATTTATTTCAGAATTACTCTCATAGTTTCCTTTGATTTATTAGTTTTCAGCGAAGTATTATAGATTTGCAATCATTTGCTATAGCAATTATTTTTTAGTTTAATTATCATTCTTGATGTAACCATAATGCTACTTAAGCTAAGTATATTTTAATTTTAATGTTTCTTATTCTCTTTTTAACGAGAAATTTTATTCTTGTAATGCAATAAACTCTTATTCTTATTGTTATTTAGCTTCATAGGTAATTTGAAAATTTGAGGTTTAAATTTCTTCAGTTTATATTTACTTTTCTTAAGTTTACTTAATTAAATTGCTAAAACTATTTTTATATATGTATGAAATAAGATTTATATCTTTTGAAAAACCGTCTCTAGATTCAATTTTTTAATCTTTTAGCTATAAATTATTTTCCTTTTAAATTTCAGTTTTATACTACATTTCTTTTTGATAATTTTATTACTTTTCTCTCAAAACTTCGCAGTTTTGCAACTTCATATATTCATATTACTCCTAAATAAGCAAAAATTATTAAGACATTTCCTTAAATTAAATAGATAGATTTTAGTAATTATTAGCAATATAGTCTTTTTAATTTGCTATATGCTATATCTATTGCTATTTTTAATATAAAAGCCTTTCGATTTTAGCAATATATTAGTTTATTTTATCTTGCTATGCTTATTATTCATTAAGTTTTGTCTAGAAACTATTATGAAAATTTTAGATTTTACTTTATAGACTTAGTAATTTATCAGATTTGGCGCTAATATCTTGCTTTTACTAATTTTTCGTTAATTCTTTAAAAGTTTATTATTTATTGAGATTTTTGGAATTTGTTTTTTCAAATAAATGTTCATTAGGAGTGAGACTTCTTTTCAGATTTTAGATGGGAAATTTATTTTTTGATGCCTAGTTATTTTAATTACTTATACATTTACTATGGGGAGTAGCTGATCTTCCAGTTTATTTATTCTAATTTTTTTGTGTTTGCAATTTATTTTTTTACATTTTTAAAGAATCTTCAAGAAATCTTGGTTGTCTTTGAAAGCTCATTATATATATTATAAGTTATGGCTCTTAAAATATAATGATTTAATTTAAATTAAATCTTTCTTGATAGCAAATCTTCTTACTTATATTTCTCTATTTACTTTCATAATCATTGCTTATCTATATTACTATTTTACTCTAAGGGTTATTAGTCAAAGTATTAATCTAGCTAATGTAATCATTTCTTTATATTAAATTATATGAATAAGAACTGTATTGTGATGTAATAGGAGTGGCTAGTAAGGTTAAGTGATGATAGAATATTAATTTAGATTTTAAGAAATTAATTATTAATAAAATGAATAGAAGAAGTCCCCCTAATGGTTTGCTTATTTTCTAAATTTTCCTTTCGATTGAGACACCTTATACTCTAGTTTTTCTAATAATAGCTCTGATAACTTACGCTTTCAAAAGCTATAGAATGTATTATGACTCAAGATCAATGACTCGTGATATTGTTTTGCTAGTAATTTTCATAAGCTTCCAAATAGCAAAAAATTATCAAGGTTAAGTAGGAAATAAATCAGAAGCTCCTAATCCGATTTTATCTTTTTTAATACTAAGTATTCCTTGCATTATATTGGATTTGTATTTTATGTTATGACAGTGATATGTTCTACTCCTGGATATCATAATAACTTCTATTATGATGATTTTCATTTGTATTGAAATAATTTCCGCTCTATACGCTTATCTTAAATTCAGAACAGTTGAAAAAGGATCTTGATTTTATATTCTTAACTTAATGACTTATTTTATTAGTAATCTTTATCATCAACAATATTGTTTCCCTAGCATCAAACATTTAATCTAAATTATCTTTATTATTTATAAGTTTTCTTTTAGTCTTCTATATGCAGAAAGAATTATATATACTTACTACTTTAGCCTATTTCATTAATTTAAGCATTAAAAACTCTGCTAATTATATAGAATATAAAAAGAAATCTATTATAAGAGGCTTATTTTATTATTTAAATACAATTAACTTGCATTTCATTTGACGTTTAATGATAGAATAACTTGCTTGCTTAAAGTGATTTATTAATTAAATATAGAAAATTAAACAAATTTTACTATTTAATAAATAATTCTCTTCAACCTAAGAAAGTGGCTCCTTGATCTCCAACTTTGTTTCTCAGAATTCCTTTAATCATAAATTATTTGTTTTCTTAATTTCCTTATAGCTTGTTAAATTCTTCTTCGCTTATCAGTTCTTTCGCCAATTAGTTCAGGTTTGTATATCCTCCTTCTACAGTGGCAACTTCCAGTAAAGCTATGTAAAATTGCTTTGTTACTTCTGGAAGTGAAATTATATAAGCGTTTGGACCTGCATCAAAAGTGTAGCAAACTCCTTGATTTACATCAGTTCTGAACTTTTGAACTAATTAAATGATTAATTCCGAATCCTGATTAAGGTATTTAATTCCATTTTTCTAGCAAATAGAATGCAACTCATTACTTTCTGAAATAGTTATGTCTGCAATAGTTTAAAAATCCTATGTTTCTAACGCTTTTATTAGGGGAACAAGCTTTCCTGGCAAAATACTTTCTGCTCTAGCTTAAACTTCAGGATCAGTTAAACATTTTGCCATAGCCTCCGTACTACCTAAGTCTTTTGCTTAAGGATTTACTAAAATAGCAGTTGCATCAAGTTAAAATCCTTATACCTGCTTGACTTCATCTTCTTCCCATTAGACAAAACCAGGAAGAGTACTTCTGCAAGCACTTCCTGATCCAAGTCTAGCTAGTTCACTTAAATATTTTTGATCTATCTTATATAAGCCAATAACAGCAGCTGCTAAAGCAGCATATCCACTCGCACTACTTGCCAGTCCACAAGCAGTAGGAAAATTATTGAATGTAGTAATTTTAAGGTTATAAGACTTTTGAACTTCATCTAGTGGAGAAAGCTTTTTGGCTGTTGATAAGACTCTTTAAATCCTCGAGTTTCATTCAGTTCTTTTTCCATTTATTCAAATTTCATTTTCAGTAAATTCAGGAGCTGCTTATATTTCAGTTTCTGTCCATAAATCTGATAGCGTAATTGAAAGAGAGGGATTTAGAGGAAGCATTGACTATTCTGATTTTTTGCCTCAGTATTTAATAAGTGCAATATTAGAAGGAGCTTTTGATTTCGCTTTCATTTATTATTTAAAAAATAGGTATTTAAATTGAAATTGTTGAGTAGTAATGTTAAAGTAGGTATCTTCATGAAGATACTTCATATTATATTAAGAAAGACTGATTTCCATAACAATATTTGAACAATCATTAAGAATCTTCAATTAAGCATAGTATCTTAAGGCTAAATACTTAATAGTTGCTAAAGTGCCTCATATTTTATGCTTCTAGTTAATAATGAAACATATTTCTATTGAGGTTCATTATATGATAGAAGTAATTATCATTGGAGTATTTTCTTTTCGTTGTCCTTATTTTTGTATTTTGTTAATGAATTAAATCTGTAAAATAGAATGAAATGAGAGTACAATTAAAATACTATAATAGTTTAAGCATGCTGCATTAAAGTGGTGATTTATTAGTGGTCCTATATTCTAGTATTTGATAAATGGTATAAAGAAATCTGAGTAGGGTAATTTATTAATAAGTTTAGAAATTAGGTTAATTCGCAATACCCATTTTATTATAGTTTAATTTGAATATGTATAAGGCTATTATATAAAGAAATCATTCAAAAAATACATTAAATTATATCAATCATTAATATCATAAAGATAATACTAATTTCAACTTCTAAAGAGTTTATAAGGTAATGATATACCAAAAAATTTAAATTAAAGCTTCTTTGAATTATAAGCTTTTTAATTTAATTTAATTTAAGTTAACTATATCCTGCCTTGTAAAAGGATTATAAAAATAGAAAGTTTAAAGCTAAATGATAAAAGTATAATTAGAAGAATTTTCAATTTTTATTATCACAGCGAAAAACTGGCATTTTCATCTTTTATATTTTGAAATTCTCTTCCTATAGCAGTTAGAAAATCTCGCTTAGCGCTTTCATCACTTTCAACAGTAACTGTATCCAGATTATCTTAATTGTATAATAATTCAAAATTTCATTAATTTTCCTGATCTGTTGGCTCGCTATCATGTTCAAAGTTAAAATTTTCTTATGATAAAATTTATTTTACTTCTCTATTTCCAGGTTTGAGGAGTTCCTAGCTTTAGAAGCTCATTTAATTTAATTATTTTTCTTAGTTTTCTTCTGAAGGATTTTATGGCTAATTTTCACTTCTTACAGACTGAAGTTCAAATTCACTTTGGATTTTTACGATAAAATCTCCATACTATTATTCCTTTTTAATATTAGTAGACCTTCTATACTTTTCCTTTATAACTCCTTAAATTTCTAAATCATTTTAATTGTTTTAATAATCACTCAGATTTATTGAAGATTTTGAAGCTACAGGAAGGTAATCCATCTTAGATATATCTAAGTAAGAAGGTTAGTTCTTTACTTATTAGTCATAGAGAAAATTTCCTTCTGCTGATTTTTGACTTTTTATCAGCGCAAAAACGTCTTCGAATTTAGCTTCTTATCTAACTCCAACTAAAGGATGAACCAATTTTCTTCTACATGTAACGATTGAATTTGGGTTTACTTTTTTTTCAATGACAGCTTAATCACCAGAATCCCTATTTTCCGTATTTTCTTTGTTTACGAAATCATCCCAAAAGGCATTTCTTTTAGAATAAATATCTTTTTTTTCATCAAACATGATTCTAGTTTTTGTTCTCGTTTTCCTTTTATAATAGATAGGATCAAAAAAGGTTTTCTTTTTTTACTATTTAAAGGCTAAAAAGGCAATTAAGCAGACATTTAATAAAAGTACTATTACGCTGAGGGAATAGAATTAGCTTAAGAAGAATATGATAAAAGCCAAGTTATAGAGAATCAAAAAGTTATAGTGCCAAAATACAAAATGAGACATAAGTCTGCCTTAACTAGATATTGTTTTCCTGTAGACTACTAAATGGTTATAAGCATCTACTACGTACTTTAGTAAAAAGTAGAAAAGAGTAACAGGAATTATTAAGGGGCTTAGGTAGAAAGTCATGAACATAATAGAAAGCACGGTTAAGTTATAAGCATTGTACTACCCATATGAAAAAATCTAATATTATTACCTCATTCATGCAGTATCGGGGTTTTATATAATTCTTCTTACTTTATTTACTACCTAAATGTTTCATGAAAATAGCTCTCTTACTCTTAATAGTTCAGAATTGAAAGAAATTAGAGCTTTCTAGAATATCCAGCACAAGTAAAAGAGAACACTGTAGTTTGCATTCACTTCCAGTTTATCAACCACCGAAAATATCTTTATTCCATGATGTCTAAATAAATCTCATAATGACTCAGCAGTAGAAATAGCTAAAACGGGAATCACTAGATTATTAATTAGAAGGTAAAAAAGTGCTTTTAAAAGCACAGCTTTTTAGGTTTTGCTAAAGCTGTAATGTGATTCTCAGAAGGCAGTTTAATCTATAATCCTTAAGAGGAAAAAGTTGCTAAGCATAAGAAGGAAAGATGGTATAAAATATTAGAGCAAAGTATTAGACCAAGTATTTCCTGCAATTTAAAGTAAACTTTTGATCATAATACTAGTTAGAACTGATGGAGTTGATACAAAAGTTACAATAAAAAGTGCCAAAATATTGACAAAGATCTTTTTAAAGTAATAAGAGCCTACTTGTTGTCCCATATTGCACCAATCTATATCAAAAGGATCTTTAACTTAAGAAATTTATATATTTTTGAGACTAATAGAATGCTGTTACTCTTCTCCTCGTCAAATTGTAGAGGTACTCCTTTTAGAAGGTCGTTAAGGAATAGTCAATAGATCTGAGTAATAATCTCTAATATTCCATTTATAAGACCTCTTCATCAATTACTCCAATGTTTTAATAGAATCTAGCATAACAAATGCATGACCAGAACACCAAAAATAAGATTCAGTAGAATCTTAAATTTGTTGATCTATCTCTTATAATCTTTTTTCATATCAATCTTATGGCTTGATAAACTTATAATGAAATGTTCTTTTCAAGCAATTCATTTTTTTCTGGTCTAAATTTCCCCTTTCTTCTTAATCTTTGATCTGCTCTCCAATTTCCCTTTCAAAATTAAGAAAAGCTCTCTAAATTTCAAGTCTAGTCATTTCTTAGTACTCAGGTATAATAATGACATCAAGAACGCTTCCTTATATTTCTTGCACGTAATTCTATAAATAAAGAAGAAGCTTATTTAAATTCTTTAATTCAAATGGAAGCTTTTAAACATGAGCAGTTCTATAAAGCATCCATTTCTCTTATTTAGTCTCTTCACTATCTAATTTGTCGAAAATACTTTTTGGAAGTTCAATAATTAGTTTCTGTACTCTTCAAAGGAGGATAACAAAAAGTGTGGAAGATATTACAATGAAGGATGTTACGAAGGCTTGTTGTATATGTGATAATTTCCTTGAGGTGAAACTAATTATTGTAAAATTTGTTCCTTTGAACTCATCAAATGTAAAGTATAAGGGTAAGGCTACAAATATGTTAATAAGTATCAAAATCACTAAGATAATGACCGTTCCTCTTAAGTAATATAAATATAAGAATCCATCCAGTCCGATAGAAGTTTATCAATACTGATGATCAAATTTTAATATCCTTAACCCTACTTCTTGCAGAAGTCATTTTAAATTTGGAATAGCTTCTTCTCCTTATTTCTAAGTTATCTTTTGCTTTGGTGTTGGAGGTTAAATAAGTTTAGGAACACTTAGTGAGTTGTTTTCAAATCAAATGATGTATCAGATGTAGATTCCAAGGAAAGAAAATAGTAAAGTTAATACTGATAGAAGAGCAACACTTAACAAATTTTAATGTTCAGCAGGCTCTTACATTTTGTTTTAAATGTACAAAATTAACGAATACACTCAAAATCTAACTTTTAAATAAAATAGCGGTATAATTACTTTGGTTGTGCTTATTTAAATTAATATGTTTATATATATTTTACCTAATTCATATATGTCACTGCTTTATTATATTCACTATACTTAATTCTTAATCTTAAATATTATAATAAGAATATTTATAATTTAGTTAAGGTAAGCCAAACATCTTATTCTAATAAAGTGTCTAATAATAATTATTGCTTAGAGCTATTTACTTATAATTATTCTATAAAGTAACTTTAATAGTCAATTATCATTAATATAAATAGGAAAATGCTAACTTCATTAAACTTACTTAGTAAAATGGAATTAACTCTAGAAAGCAAATATGAAGCTTAAAATAAATTTAGCTTATAAGGTTACTTTATAACAGATTTGAATCTATTTTTAGCTTTAGATTAAAATCTTTTTATTCCAGTTAATAAAAATTATTTACATCTTTAATCATTAGAAAAATACATCATTGGATAGCTTGTGGAACTTTCTACATTTATACTTTGATTTGGAAATATTATGCTATTATAATAAAGAATTAAATTAAAGTTACTTAATTAAGCTATAAATTAAGAATGGATATTAGTTAAAATGAAAAATTTAAACAATTTATACCCAAATAAAGACAAAAGTATGAAAAACTGCGAATCTATAAAGTATTTTGTTGAAACATTATAGATTGAAATCTATAGAGGCTAAATGCAAGGAATATAAATGTTGCTAACCTTTTTACTTTTATTTTGAATTACTTAGTATTTAACTTATTAGCTTCTAAAATTATAAAAATAAACTTTAAATTTTAATTTTTTCTTTTAAAAAACATTATCAAAAAATTATCCTATACAAATAAATTAGATAAAAGTAAGCAATAAGAAATTGAATAAAATATCGCTTGTTTTCAAGAAAATCTTCTTCTTTACCTATAAAAAGAGAAGGCATTCATAACTAAGAATATAAAAATTTATAGTATTGTTATGATAATTTTATTATAAGGCTTCTAATTATAATTATGAAATAAAGAATTGGAACCTTAAAAGCTTTTATTCTTATATTTGAATAAAATTAAATAAATTACCTTGAATGTAAAAAGTTTGGCTTTAACAAATTATTTACTAAATTTATGAAAATTTACATCAAAAAATAGAATTAAATTAACTGTAAATTAAGATTAAATAAAAAAATAAATTACCATTAATTAAATCCTTCATCATTAATTTCCAAAAATTAGTTAATTATTATAAGATAAAAATAAAGGTAAAACTTTTTATATATAAAAAGTTAAAAATTTGCATAAAACTTAGAATTAAGTCACAGAAATGAATAAAATGAGATTTTGAAAGTAAAGCAAGATAAATGATTACTTAAAATACTGAGGAAATAATTACAATATTGGTATTTATTAGTGTTGCTTTTATTAAAGGAGGTAAATTTTATTTTTATACATTAATCCAAAATAATATAAGAATCATAAAAAATATCAATAAAACCTTTTTATATTTTGCAACACACTGTCAAGTAAGCTAAAACGAAATTAAGATAGGGCCATAATCTAATGGAATGTAAAATAAAAAAATAAAGAAATTATTTTTTTATAGATATCTTACACAATTTATTTTTAAATTTTTAAGTTATATTATAACTTATTATATTTTTAAGTAAATATCAGCAATTCCATTAGCTACAATAATTTTATTTCTATACTTAATTTTATTTTTAGCTTTATTTGAGTAAAAGAGAAATATTTAAAAACTAAAAACAGATTTAACTAATTATAATTTTTTTATAATTCTTAATTTTGAAGGAATTTATTATTAATATAGATTAATATTTAAGAAATAATTATAATTAATAGACTATTTTTACTATTTTTAGCGTCTAAAAATAAATAAATTTATTTATTTTTCCTCTTATTGATTATTAATTTTTTCAGATTAACTATTTCATTACTTTTTATCTTTTCTTTAATAGTTAAAGATAAAAATATCTTATTAAACCTTCTTCTAATTTAAATAGTTTAATAAGGACTAATCATTATAAAGTTATTTTAAAAGTTAAAATATCAACTAGAAATATTACTAAATAACTTAACTTTTATTTTCTAAGTATCTATTTTTGCTTTAAAATTACTAATATTTATTAAAAAAGCTTCAAATATTAGCATTTTTGTAAAGCCTAAGTTTGATTAATATAATTATGAGACTTTATATATATTCTCTATCTAATTTTACTTTTAAATTTTAAATTTGCTTATTTTATTTTACTTTCACTTTTATAATCTAGTTTTGACATTATGGTTTTTAAACTTAATAAAAGTGAATCTTATTAATTAAGTGCAATTTAATTTCTATCTGTATTTAAAGTATATTTATATAGAAAATAATTTAAACAGGATATTTTTACTATTTTCTTTAATAATTAGAAGATAATTAAATTTAGATTTTACTAAAAGCTTTTAAACTACTAGGGTATTTATAACCTTAGAATCTTCTTTAAATAATTTAATTTTGAGTTATCTTTGAAGCTCGATAGGTACTAATCTAAAGTTAAATTTGCTATTCTAAATTCAATTAATTGTTTTTATTATGTATATTTATTTAAATTTACATTTAATTCAAACTTCTTTTATTACATTTTCTAGGTATATTTATTCATACTTTTTTAAAGTTAAAAGCATTCTAAAATTTTATTTTAGTTTAAATAAGCACAATATAATGGCAAAGTTAATGCCTATTTTGACTTTATATCATTATTCCTTAATAAATATTTATTTTACTTATACTTTTAAATTTAAATATAAAATTAGCATTTTAAATAATATGGCTTTACTCTTCTTGCTTATAAAATTAATATGAGAATGATTTAAATATAATAACTGGAATAATCTTGCTCTTTGAATTATTTAATCATATATAAAAATAAATATTAGACCATTTATAAAGTAAGCATCTACTTTTGATTTATGTACTTTACTAACTTATACCATCGTATTTGATTTAAGACATTCTTTTTACTATTTTCTAATATTCTTACAATTAATTAACTGATTAAAGATATTTAGTTTAGGACTAATCTAGCTTTGCTAATTAGCTTTATAGTAAATACAACTATTTTATTCCATTTCGTTTTAAACTAATATTTGTTTGACTTATATTTCGAAGTAACTCTTTATTTCTAGAATGAAAATAAATTATAACTGATTTTATAAATAAAGAGCAGAAATAATGTATAATATGAATATTAATTAATAATAGCATTAATTAATTAAGTTAAAACCTTTTAATTGTATTAGACTGATTATAAATCACTCTCATCATCAAAGTAAAAGCAAATAAAATTATAAATAATAAAATATATAAAAGAGTCTAACTCTAATAAGGGCTAAATTTAAAAGGCATATATATTAAATATCTTAAATAATACATTTTTCATTAATCTATATAACTTTTATTTACAATCTAATCATTAAGTATAATTTAAAATTTCTTAAGTCTAAATTTTATAGAACAAGGTAAAGAAATGGGCTATGGATTTATTAAGCATTTATTTTTCGTTAATTTTTTAAATTAAAACTAGCAAATTATAAAAATATAAATATAAATCAATCAAAATTATTCTAGAGCGCGTACCACCTCGTTGGCGCGCAGCTCTTTCAGTATTAATATTAAAAAAGTGTTATCAAAAGCTTTATTTCATTCTTTTCCTCCATAGAGTCATTCAGCTTCTCCAAATAAGGAATCTTCTTATTAAAATTATTCTTAAATCTTGAGTCAAATGCTTCAATCTTCTTGAATAAGGTCCAAATAAGAATTTGTTATTAAGTTATTAATTAGAAGAAAACCTTCATACTGCTAGAGAGAACCCTCAGGGTAAGTTAGGCATGTCTATACGGAACTTATCCGCCCTTTGTGGTGGCATCTAGGGCGAGATTACTCGCAATGCAGTATACACTGTACCGGATTACATACTTATTCACCTGACGCATCAGACATTCATTTTATATTAAATATAAAAAAGTATATTTCATTGGATATCATACTTAGTTAGTGAAAATTGACTATTTATAGTCAATTAGCACTACATTTCTTATTAACTCTAAAGATTTAGATAAAGCATCTAAGCAAAAAAGATATTTATAAATAGCAAATATAAGTATATATAATATAAAGCATATATCTAACTTAATTTAACCTTTAATAATTTAAGTAATAGAAACTTAATCTTTATTATATAAGAGAACTAAATCTTCTAATAGATCATTTAGTAGAGCATAAAATGTAAAAAGAGATTTAACTAATAATTTATATAACTAAATAAATAAATAAATAGACTAATAAATATAAGCGAAACATTTAGATAAATTAAGAATAGTATAACAAAAAAAGAAAATTGATTAATAAATTTTAAATAAGTAAAGCTAAAACTTCTATTTATTATTTATTTTTAATATCTTTATCTCCTTTCAAATTATTAAAAGCTATATTTTATTAAAAAATTGCTTAGTTATTTTGATAATATCATTTAGTGAATTAGCAAGTTTAAACTTAAAAAAAATAAAAGAAATTTTTATAAATATAAGGTAAAAAAGAGAATTATTATAATATGATAATAAAAATACCTATTTACATAAAATATGAACAAATTATAAAATAATTGAGAGAGTGAGCTTTTAAATGAAATTTAATAAAAATGAAAAATATTATCACTAAAATTATTCTACGTAAATATAGCTATTAATTAAATTATAAATATATTCTTATACAAAGGAAAAAAAATGGATTAATCTCTTCGACTCTCAAAGAATTAACTTAAAAACCTAAAGAGAAAAGCGGCAAAAGAAATTTAGAAAAAACAATAGCAACGAGAGGAGTCAAGTTCGTCATCAGAAGGTAAAGTGATGGTAGGATCTATAGAGATAAGATAACCTAAGAACGAATCTGATCAAAAACTTTAAATTTAACTAGATCAAATGTAAAAATTAATTTCAAAGTATGAAGAAATAGCTTATAACTAAGGAGAAAAAATAAGGGAATTAATGAATAGCATAGAGGATTAAAGCAACGAATTATTAATACTCAGAAGACAGCTCATTCAAAGCAATTTGATAACGGAAGAACAACTCTGAACTTAGTCACAATAAAACTTTAAATATGACACGAAAATGGAAATAGAAAAAATACCAATAGAATTAAAAACAGAATTGAATCCAGAAAAAGAAATGATTGCTACAAGTTTCATTAAAAGATTAGAAAATATAGAAAATAAATTATCATAAAAAAGAACGAAATAAAGACAATAATACAAACTTTGTTGATGTTGCAAATCAAATCAACATATTTTAAAAAACTGTTGATAATGAAAGAAAATAAACGAATAAGAGCAGAAAAGAACATGGAGACAACTCAATAAGCTATGAATAACTCCAACAGGGATCTACAAATAAAAGCTTTTTGCAAGACCACTTGAACGGTTACAGTGATAACCTTCCACTTAATAAAAAGGTAGTGGATCACACCCACGTTAAAAAAACTGTCCGCAGGAACTGGTTGCAATTCCAGAGAATGCAAAACTCTACTAACTTTAAGTATATTATTATTATTATTATTAAATTATAAATAAAATAATATTAATTTATAAAATCATCTTAAGTTAAAAATAACGTATTTCTAAATTTAAATTTTAACTTCTTTAAGTATAAATACTTATGAAAATAAAATTTGAGTATCTCTAATAAATAAATTAGATTTGATTGAATTATATTATAAACAGCATTTAAAAATGGAAGATTTATACTCGTTTAACTTTAAATTCTACTGAAATCCTTTAATTTATAATATATCAGAATGAAATTCCTTTTCGTACTTGTGCTAATTTCTTTTGTAAGTTCTAATTCTATCGCTCCTGTTTAAATTCTATGTGGAAAAACTGGAACAGGAAAAAGCTGAATTAGTAACAAAATCGGATGCAAAAGTAAAATGTGTCCCGTTGAACAAGAGACTAAATCTTGTACTGATATTACTAATTATTGTCCATATTAAGGAATAATTGATGCAGTAGGACTTGATGATGATAGAAAGAAGACTATAATTTATAAGGGATAAAACATTACTCTATCTGGATATGTATGGCCTATATATAGTCTATTTGAAGCCTTAGAATAATTAAAAATTAACTATGTTGAGTTTTTTATAGTTTACGATATCAATAACATCAGAGATGGATGATGTGGTATTTAATTTAAAGACTTCATTCAGAATTATATAAAATGCCCTTGAACTAGAATACTAAACAAGTATCGGTAAGATTATGATAGGCATTAATAATTAGTGAAAGAAGGAGATATTTTAGTAAATGAAAATGCTGATAAAGTAGAATTAAAAGGTTAACCATGTACTTTTGCCTTATCAAAAGATTGAAGAGAAAGAATAATTTCGAACGATTTAGAAGCTGTAAGATCAATGTAAAACATAAGCAAATGTAATATGTACAAATAGAAAGAGTAAGAGTTTGAAAATATAACTAGAGAGAAACCTTGGGAATATCCTCCATAAGCATAATTATTACAAATTCCTAAATAGAAAAGCTGTAAATATGAAGTTAAAGTAGGAAGGAAATGTAAAACAAGGATTTTGGGATAATGCGTAGACTATAGAGGAGTATATGAAACAAGAACAGATTAAGAATGCATAAATAAGTAGATAGAGGAGAGAGAACGAATAGAAAAAATAAATGAATAGATGTTATAATATAGGGAAAATGAAGTATAAAGAATTGACTAGAGAAATAAAGAATTGAGAAAGCGATAAGATGACGCGAGACTCACAATTATTGAAGTGGAAAAGGGATTAATAGAATGCCAGCAATATATTGCTAATTTTGATCCATGAGCATATTGACTTTAAAATTATAGATAAAATAAAATTTAATAAAGTTTAAATTATATAATATAAGATAACTAACTATTTTATCAGCAAATCTCAGGTAAAATTATAAATAATGAGCTTGCTCTAAAAATTAATTTATTAGTAAAAATAAATAAGAAAAGTTAAGATTATATATACTTCAAATAATTTATCTCTTTGATACTAAATAAATTCTAAAGATGCTTTAAATACAATTTATTAATATTTAATATAATAATAATAATAATTAATTATAGTGATCCCACCTATCAATAAGGTTCGTCACTTTTTAAAGTTTAATAGTTTTGTTAAAATTTCCATTTCCAGTCTTCTTCTTGAAGCACATATCTATCTGTGCTGTATTCTCCCTTTTTTATTTTCGTAATCTTGCTTCAATCAATCTTCATTCCAAGCATTTGTTCATTTCTTCTTTGTCCTGCTATAATCTTGTCTTCTAGAATTTCATGCCCTGCGTACATCTTTCTTCTATAAATTCTTCCTTCCACAGTGCAATGTAGTTTACTTATGGTTCTTCAAAGCTTTAAATTTTCTGCTTTCTGTTTTTATTGGAATTAGAAGCAGTTTCTAACTTTGTGTCCTGGTCTCTTGCAGTATCAGCATCGCAGTATTTTCCTATAGGGAATATCTTTTATTACAGGCAGTTTCTCCACATCCATAGGATCATTCCCCTGTATATTTTGCAAAAATATGCTTTCAGTTAGTTCTGCGAATTAGTCGAATTTTTTCTCTAGCTCTTCTATTTTGTTGTTTCCTGTCTATTTATTTTCATTTTTTTTATTCTTATTAATTGTACATCAGGTGCTCTACTTTTCTTTCTAGTTTTTGAACTGTTCTTAGGAGGTTGAAACTTTCTTATTACAGCAATTGGAGTGCTTAAAATATATTTTATTGCTCGTAAGATGAATCCTTTTGAGAAGAGGTTTTTTACAAGAAGTTTTCCATTTTTTCTATAATATAAAATAAATGTTTGGTGCGTCAGGAGAATAAGTAGGTAATCTGGTGCAGTGTATACTGCATTGCGAGTAATCTCGCCCTAGATGCCACCACAAAGGGTGGATAAGTTCCGTATAGACATGCCTAACTTACCCTGAGGGTTCTCTCTAGCAGTATGAAGGTTTTCTTCTAATTAATAACTTAATAACAAATTCTTATTTGGACCTTATTCAAGAAGATTGAAGCATTTGACTCAAGATTTAAGAATAATTTTAATAAGAAGATTCCTTATTTGGAGAAGCTGAATGACTCTATGGAGGAAAAGAATGAAATAAAGCTTTTGATAACACTTTTTTAATATTAATACTGAAAGAGCTGCGCGCCAACGAGGTGGTACGCGCTCTAGAATAATTTTGATTGATTTATATTTATATTTTTATAATTTGCTAGTTTTAATTTTTGACCTTGATTTGATATGATTTATTCTTAAATGTGTTTTAATAAAAGGAAAAATAATAAATTGATTCTAAGTAGCATTAAATGTTAAGGGATAGTGATTTATAAATGATAATCTGTTATTTGTAAAAACTAAGAATTTGTATATTTAACGTAATTCTTGATGAATCAGAATCTTAGATATCTAAAGCGGTTAATTTAGGACCTTTGATTATCTAATGGTACTTTGAATATTGAGTACTTTGAATAAATTGATAATTTGTATGTAATAAATAGTTATTATTTTAAATTTATTCATGCTAAAAGCTTATATCTTTTAGAGAGTTTTGGTATTTAACTTTTTAAAAAGTTTATTTGAAATCAGTATTTAATGACTTTATTTATAATTTAACTAATAAGATTTTTCGTAAGGATGCAATACATTTTTTTAGGGTAATAAATAGAAGAAAATTAGTTATATACAAACTAAAATTTTAACTTTAGATTAATTAAATGCAAAAATATATTAAAATTTATTAGTATTTTTGGATCATAAAACAAGGTTAAAAACCTAACTCTAATTCAAGTTTGGTATTTAAATTATTCTATTATCATTTCTAAAAATAATAAATGGAAGGACGGGAACAATATTTTGAAGGGAATTCATCTTGATGATTATCCAACCATGGTAGGGGCTTGAAATTTATATTAATGAACTATACATTCTTTACACATGGTTGTTCCTGCTAGCAAAAATATTCCCGTTATATGCGTTAAAGTTGTTGATATAAAATGGGAAGATGAAAAGATAGCTGTCCTTGAATATAAAAATTAAGCATTAATATTAAAAAATTGTATAGAAATGAAAAATATAATAAAATAAATTAAAATAATTAGTTTAAGTTAAATTCGTAAGAGATAACGCAAATACTATTTTTGAATTTTACTATCAATTATCATTTTTAAACACTTTCGTATGTAAGTATGTGTTGTTTTAAATGATAGGAATATCTTTAAAATACTAAAAAATAATTTCTAAAACTATTTTAATTAAAATAAAATGTTTAGGATTATTTTAAAGCTTAAAGATAATTAAATAGTAAAATTCATTTATTTAACTAAAAAAGTTAAAAATTAAATTTATTTAGTAATAGAATTTAAATATATTATTTAGTTAATTATTCATTAAATTTAAACTTTTTAAAACTAATAAGCCAACGAAAATAAACCTAGAAATTCATCTTTTTTATTTAAAAGTCTCTAAACTTTATTATTAACCTTATAAATTATAATCATTACCATTGAATCTCTTCTTTAAACTTAGAATTTTATCTATTGAGCAAATTATTTCCGATCCTAATCACTTTTTATTTATCAAATATATGAACTATTTCGCTCGTAGAAAGGTAAAAAGAATTTTGTTTGAACTTAAGTAGCTTGTTAGGTTGATCCAGTATGGAAAGTATAGTTGGAAGTAAAAAATAATGTTTAGGAAACTAGTTATAAATAGAACTGCAGCAATATTCCTAATGCGTTGATAGAACTATTAAGACTTGGATTAAATAGACTTCCTACTGATATTTAAATTGCTAATATCACTACTTATACAAACTATAGATTACACTTTGCATATAACTTCTTATACAGTAAGGAGAAATCAACAAAGACTAGTACTAAATCTATTTAGTAAAAGTAACTAACATTAATAAAAAACTGACTGATCTTTGTCATTAGGTAAATGGTTTGAAATCCTTTGCCTTATTTAAATCGGTAAAATAATGTAGCAAAGGTATGAAACAACTAAAGAGATGAGATTATTGAGGTGAAGAAGTAATTAAAAGGATACAAAATTCCAACTCCAGGCCATTAATATGGAATTTAGCTCTAGATTTAAATCCACAGGCCTCTCCTTTTTTCTAAAACATATGGAAGATTTTAGAGATGAACAGTTGACTATAACTAGTCGCTTTATTGGTATGTAAACAGATAAAATGAAACTGAGAAACTTTAGATGGCTTATAAAGAATATAAACTTTGGACCATTAACTTAACTTTAGGCATAATTAAAATAATAGATCTACTAAATAACAGATTAGACTTTAGTAGAGTTCTTAGATAAAGTGCTTCCAAAAATGCAATAATTATCTTAAGAAGTGGAAGAATTTGTAAGGGGCAAGATAAATAGCTGCCATGGTTTCTAATAAAATATCATAGTTAGGCAAAAAACATAAAGTAAGTTTCAGCAACAGCTCTTCATTTTTACTACTTAGAGAAAGTATACTATGTAGAAGAAATATACCTAAAAGAATGTGATGTTGATTTGTCTGATGTTTATAGCAAGAAAGGTTGAAGATATTTGATATAAATATATATCTCATTTTAGTCTTTTTAAATATATATAATGATCTCTTTCATAGAAGTAAAATTAAATGATTCAGCTTATAAAGGATAAAATGGGATTATTATCTTACTAGCATAGTAAGTTATGATGGCACAAAATAGTTATCTTTTAATGAGCAAAATGATAACCAAATGCTATTTTCTACTAAACATTTAAACTCTTTAATAAACCTTCAATCAACATTATTGATACTTAAACATTATTCTTTAAAAGAGTTAATTTATAGAGAAAAGTTTCAAAAAGATAGTAAGGTGATATAAATTTTGGAACTAACTTAATCTATTGCTTAGCAGTGTAGATAGTGTTTATAAGTTTGTTAAGGAAATATATAAATGTTTCTACTGATAAAGAGCATATAATTGGAGTCTGCTTATAGTATTTGCTAAGGTAAATAGTTAAAATATATAGCTTTTGTATTATGCTTTTTAGAAGCAAAATGTAATTAAAAGGAGCTAATTAGGCTGATCAGAATAGTAATTTACAATTACTTGTTGGTATAGTTTCTGATTATAACTATCATTTATGTATAATCGTATAAACCTGAAGAAGGATATAGCTTTCTGTTAAAAGAATGTAGCATATTCTTAGTAACTATCTTATTGTTGAAAACTGTTATTACATATATTACTTTTAACGAAACTGATATGCAACCCATTATAAACCACTGCCAGATTCAATAATTAAAATGCAAGTAAACAAGGATAAACCTATCGTGTTGTCATTAATGCCGATATCAAAGCTTTTGTAAAGAAATATTGTCCTTGGCTCGCTCTTTTGAGCAAAGATATTCTATGGAATGAAATGCAAAATAAAGTTGATAGCTGTGCTTTGTTAACAAATCGTGTAACTGCAGCTGGTTGGAACTTAGGAAATGTCAACCTTTAGGGAGAGCAACAGTTTTAGCAAAATTTAGAACAAAGAATTTTGAAAATTAAGTTGAAGTAATTGATGGATAGAATATCAATGAGATAGCAGCATAATTCTGGTTGATCAAAAAAACTGAAAGATATATCTCACAAGTGTAAAAGCAATCTTTGAATGTTATTAGAGAACAAATTAAATAACTAAAAGGTACACCTCAAACTTTGAGATACATGAAATTTTAACTATTTTTCATTTATACTATTTTCAGTTACTAAATATCTAGGCAAGATAAGTTATTCTTTTAAATTTATATATAATATATTAAATTAAAGTGCTCGTATTTTTGGGGATTTAAAACCCTTCAATACATACCTCCATACTTTGTTCTTTGAGGTTTCAAAAAAAATTTCAGGATTCTTAGTTTTTTTGTGAGTTCAAGTATTCCCTTGAAAAAACCTCCTTCTAAACATTCTTTCATCCTTGTCTTCATAAATTATTGACAGTTCTCTCCAAATCTCTTCACTGCTTCTTCTTTGTTTACCCAAATATATGTTGCATCTCTTGTATGTGTTGAATCTTGATTTGCACAGGTAGCACGGCTTGAAGATCCCTCAAGTAGTAGTTATCTCTATTGATTTTATGTATTCTAGCAACATTGTATTTTCAGCTTAGGTTAAATTATTTTTTCTCCCAAAAGTTTCACTTGTATTTCCTGTTTCATTAATGTTTCTTCATTTTTTAAGTTTCCTATAATAATTTTGGTTTTCTTTCTTTAATAATTAAACTTTTTCTTATAGGTTATGTATATATTTCATAAGTTATTCTATTATTACCTTTTAATCATTTTTCTATTTCTACATTATTTTTAGTTACCACTTTTCATGTAGTTTCTTGAGTGAAAAGTGTAGCTTGTTTTAGTCAGTATCTGGTGTTGAATTTCTTATTAAATTTAAGATTATCTTTAGTTTTAAAAGGAGCCTAAGAAAAGTATGATTTTATTAAAGAAGACATGGTAGAAGAAGAATTAGAAGTCTCTGGTTCGCTTTGGTTTTTCTATGGAGCTGGAAAAAAGCGTTCTTGAGACCTTGTTGAATTTATTGAATTAGTTATCGTTTTTTTGTTAATTTAAATATAAAGATGAGAGTTATTCATACAATCTTGATTACTATTATATTTTTCTATTTTAATTCCTAATTTTATTAAACTTAATTTATATTTGTTTTAAATTATTTCCAAGATACTAGTTACAAAACTACTTATCTTTTAAACTTCTTAAGAAGTAAATGTCTCCATATTTAATTTTTAAGCTTTCATATAATTCTTTATAAAAAGGGAAAATTATTTAAACATTTCTATTTATAATAAAAAAATTAAGCCTGGCCTTTTACCAAATAAAATTACAAACCTAAAAATTAATAAGAATCTGAAGAGAAAAAGTAGAAACTATCAAAACCAAGGAAGTGAATGTCCACACCTCCAAAGTAATAAGAAACTCCAGTTGACTAAGATCTTTCAGAATTAATCTTAGTGAGGATCAAAATACCATCGAATAACTTACAGAATTAGTAAAAATTTGCTTAATGAGGTTAAAAAGCTTAAGGAGTAAAATCAAATAATTATAGAGAATCGTGAAAACGTAGAAGATAGATTAATTAAATAAGAAAGAGAAATGGATACCTATTGAAATATTCAAACTGACTGTTCTTAGCAAATATAGTAAATGAAATTAGACTCATAATCATAATTAATTAAATAAACATAACGTGCATAATAGCCAGAACCTTGTAATATTGGGGCAAAATCAAATTTAAGAATAGTTTTAAA
This sequence comes from Loxodes magnus, assembly GCA_946699065.1. Lineage (NCBI taxonomy): Eukaryota > Ciliophora > Karyorelictea > Loxodida > Loxodidae > Loxodes > Loxodes magnus. The sequence continues at coordinate 947,716 of CAMPDV010000020.1, read as the reverse complement.
ACAATTAGCAAGGTTGTCAAATGGAAATTGAAAAAAGACCAAAAATTTATAAGAATACAATGAAGAGTAGAAAGTGCTATTACTGCAAGAAAAAGGACACTAATACAAATAGTGTAGAAATTACTATGTATTCAAGAATGAATTTAATTAGAGAGTTAAGAGACTGACAGAATTTATATTACTGAGAGAGAATCTATTTATCAATTAAAGAGACAAGCGCCAAAAGAAAAGTAACAAGGTAGATGGATGAAAGATGGAGAGAGAAATACAAGAAAAAATAGAAATGAAACAATAAACTTTTCTTTTTATCCACCAGTCTATTCTGGTTGGAAAGAGGGAAATTGGTGAAAACCCAAGAAGACCTCTAAACAATTTTATCTATTATTATTATTATTTTATTAATTTCTTCTGAATAGTAAGACTATTAAATATAGATAGATTGAGTATTATCGAAATAAAATAGTTAAGATTGTAAGACTTAAAAGAATGTAAAAAAAAAAATGAAAGTAAAATATTAAATACATCTAATGTATGATACTTGCAACTTTAAAAACTTTTGATTATTAAAGATTAAAAAAATATGAATTATCAGCTTAAAATAAATAAATTTTTAAGTTTAAACTTTTTAATTATTTGTATCTTTTTAAAAATATTTTTGATTATCTCATTTTCAATAATTTCTATACAAATAATTCTAAAGTTATTAATATACTTGATTTAATGAATCTTATCTATTAGCTATTTATTAATTTTTAAAAATATTTGTTTAATTTTCTATTTCAGAAGTGATTCGAACTTTTAATGAAATAGTTTAAATTTTGGTTTCATTAAGGTTTCTTAAATTTTGTATTTTGTATTAAAGAGAATTAGTTTTAGCTAAATTTAAAGTATTTTGACAATTAAATAATGAATTATGCTTTATACTAAGATTATCTAATATATATTATACTTTTAGGATTATTAAAGTAATAAGATTTGTATTAAAATTTTAAATAACTGTAAGCTTTTACATTTATTTATATGTTTAGAGCATTATAGATTTTAATTTCTTCTTATATTAATTTTATACTTATTTATTACTTCATAGTTTCTAATTTTCTATTAATAGATCAATTTCGCATTTTTATTATCATGTTTCTTTTTATGTAAAATAAATTGTTTAAAGAACATCTAATTAAGGATTTATTGTTTAACTATAGTTACGAAACTACTTTAATGTATAAATAATTAAAGCTGAATATTTCATATGTTTAAGAGTATTTGCTTTAGATATATGCTTACTTACAATCAAAATAATTCATTCTTTTTATTAATTTATGACTCAAATCTTTAAGGACTTGCTATATAATTTTAATTGCTCCCAAGCTGGGATCGAACTTAGTCTAAATTAAACCAAATGGCTAATAGCCTGTAATTAAACTACCTAAGTAATTTAACTACAGCTTATTATTCTTAATTTAATCCAAATTTTATTCTTCTTACGCTTCTAAGCGCCAGACCCCACTTTTTTTGCCATTAAGATGAGGCAATTATATGACCATTATATCCTTAAGGACTTGGCGCATAAATAGCAATTAATTTAAATCTTTATTTAGTTGATTATTTTTTTTATTAAAGCTAAAACATTGTCGTATCTCCTTAACTTTACTTTAATTATAATAAAAGCAAAATTTAAATTTTACCATTGTACTATAAATTAAAAAGTTGCTTTTAAAAGCAACTTTTATTAAACTCAAATAAAAAAGGAAATTTTAAATTAAATATTCTATTATTTTATATCAAATTATAATATACTTTAGATATTTTACTAAATCTACATATCTTTTGTAATATAATCCAGATAGCGCTTTAATTAAACTATCTATATTTCAATAAAATCCTTTTACACCTAGATTTCCTACTTTAAAATCATCTATTTTAAGTAAAAATTAGAATCGATTCATGCATTTTAAATTCATTTAGTAATATTCTAATTTTTGGCTTTCTTTGTTTTAAAGCTTAGAGTATTTTCTTAAAGTATAATGTTTCAGTAGATTTGTATATGAGATTAATCATTAAAATAACTGTTCGCTTTCCGGCTTAAAATTGAAGTTTTAAATGCATAATATCTCCGTTCCTGCATGTTCGTTCCTTGCATTGCTCCTTTTCCTTGACTTCTCTCTTTTGAATAATCTGAGTTGAGAAATTTTTTTATTCAGATTTTCCGATGGGAAGAATTCCGTCGCTCACTACTTTAGTTTCTATTAGTTAACATTTCTTCAGATATTCATTCTTATCTTTTTCTATTTGGGGTATTTCCACCATAAATGTCAAGTACTGTTGCAAATATAACATCTTTTTCTTGCTCTCGAAAATGTCTTTTCTTGTTTCTCTATTTCCATTGGAGTTCCTTATGAAGGCTTCTACAGGTTTTCTTCTATTAGTTTGAGTCTTTAATCTAATTTTACTCAGCTTTTCTCGTCTTGCTCTTGCGTTACTCAAATATCATTCTCTAAACTTGCCGTTTGCTCATAAACTCCGACTTTAGCTCTTCGGTCTACCTAAGGACTTCATCTTCATGATAATAATAATGAACTTAAAATTTAAAAATCTTGCAATCTCTGGGATCTCGACTAATTTCTTGCTGCCATTTTTTAACGTGGATGGATATCATGATCAAGTTTTTTACGTGGGAGGTAACCACTAAAAATCTTCCGAGTTTCTAGCGAATAGTTTTCTTTTGCAGACTCCACTTTCAGCAATTCATAGTCTATTAAGAGTCTTTCATGTTCTTAATTGTTCTTTTATCTATATTTCGTTCCAGCAAACACAATGCTTTAGCAGATTACGAATTGACTTGCAAAACTCACGTTGTTTGGTTTATCTTTTCTAATTTTGTTTTCATAAATACTTTTTTTTATAGTAAATCAATTCTTTTCATTAAATTCAAATCGATCTTTTCATTGTTCTGTTTTTCTTGAGAATTTGTTTAAGTACAATCTTTTTCTATAATCATTTCTTGGTTTTGTTTAAGACTTCTAATATAATCGCTATTCCGTGAACTAATTGTTCTAGATTATCTAACGTCTAATTATAAGCAATTCATTATTTTGATCTTCTAAAAAATTAATTAATTCTCTTATTTTATCTCCTTGATTATAAATTATTTCTTGATACCCTTAGATTGTCATTTTCATTTAATCGAGCTATAGAAAGAGTTCTTATTTCTTTTCAGGCTCATCTGGATTCTTTTGAATTGTTCCGATCATAGTTTTTCCTTCTGATGAGGAACTTTATTTCTCTTCTAGTTGTTGTTGTTTCTTTAATTGTTTCATTATCTTCCTTTTTGCGTTTCTTATTTAGTTTTTGGAAAGGAGAATAGATTATTCCATCTTTTTTTCATCATCTTCATGATTTATAGAATCCTGACTTAATACAAACATCTTTTCCTTCTGGGGGTTTAATTTCTCTTCGAATTTTTTTATGTTTCTAATAAGCTGATGAATCAGCTGTTTCATCTACTCAGAGTCCATTTGTTCCATTTCGGTATTGTCTAAATAAAAGGTAACAGGATCTATATTGAATTATCGTACTTTACCTTCTTCGTTTATTTTTTATTTTTTCCTTATTATTTTTATTGATTCAGTTGAGTGGTCTCCTTTTTCAGTTTTCAATGAAGGTGTTGAGAGCTGAGTTAACTTTTCTGTTCTGAATTTTTATCTCAGTTCTTATTTGTCTTTTGATGGAAGTGATTCGCTTTATTTTAATTTGTAGAAGTTAGTATTTTTATAAGTTCTTTTAATCTATTAGATAGTTCTGGTTATTTTGATTAAGAAGAGCGTTAAGATGTGGTGAGAATATGTGCTTCTGGTTTTCTCTCCTATTCTGAGGTGGTAAAAAACCCTTCTTGAAGCTATTTTATATTAGATTTGTATATGAGATATTTTAAAATTATAGCTATCTAGCATAGCTAAATATTAAGAAATTCTAAAATTGCTTTTTTGGAATGTATGAAGTAAAAGCTTCCATTTTATAATCTAAAAATAAAAGCTATAAATCCAATCGGAAAGGAAAAGTACTTGAAAGCTTGTCTTTTATCGCAAGCCAAATGACTCTTAGAAATGATCTAAGTTGAATATAATAAAAAGTACAATTTTGAATTACTTGGTATTTAAATAAGTAGTCAGTTTTTCTAATATTTGTGTATAATTTAAAGAATAGTTTTCAGACTTAATGATGATAAATAATTCTAACTTATAAAATCGTTATTGTAAATAATAAAGTTAATTTTATAGTTACTAGAATGTAGCCATATAATTTACATATATATCAAGATTAAGGTAATACGTTTTTAGTAAAGATATTAATTAACTTAAACTTTATGATATCTTTTTAATTTACTTTTTGTTTATCTAAGTTAACTATCTAATTTGATATTTCAAATAAGAATAACTTTATTAAAAGCTTTATTGAGGAACTTAGTTTAAGTTTTAAATGGTAATTATAAATGTTCTGATATAAATGGAGTGCTAGTAATTTTAATTTGTAACAGATTGATATTTAGTTAATTTATTTAATTTTTCATTTATTAATTCTAAATTTATCAAGAAAAGCAATCACCTTATGCTTTATCAAGTTTTAAATAAACTTACACTTTTATTTATCAATCATTTTAATAATTAAATAAACTATAAAAAGTTTAAATCCAATTAATAAATGAAAATACACTATCTGCTATTATATATAAGTTAGAGCCATAACTAAAAAGAGATTGTCTTTAGTCATTTAGATCTTTTATTTACTAAGCAACTTTTAATTTAGCTTATTATATTATTCTTTTTAGAAAGAATTTAGTTTTCAGCTTTTAAGAAGAAAAACTTTGATTAAAGCCAAAAGTCAGATTTAAAGATTATTACAAGCTAATTTTATATATTAACCTCTTTGTTCATTTTAGCATTACTTTATTATCCTTAGAAAGCTATTTACGGAATTAAATATTTTCAAGTGAAATTAAATAGCTAAATAGCTAAATATCTAAACAGCTTAACTTAATATAAAAGCTTATACAATTCTTTTCAAACTCCGAAAATAGAACTTAGTTCTAATATAAATCAAATATAGTAAATCTTCCAGTATTCTGAAAAAACTATTTGCCTTATAGCATTTTTCAGATCCTTCTAGAAAATAAGTTTTCTTTATTTAAAAGCTTCTAAATACCATACGAATAGGTTGACAGTAATTTGGCTTAGTAAACTTTGCTTTTAAATAAAGGATTTAAAATAATTGGACTAATTTGAGTATCTCTAATAAATAAATTAGATTTGATTGAATTATATTATAAACAGCATTTAAAAATGGAAGATTTATACTCGTTTAACTTTAAATTCTACTGAAATTCTTTAATTTATAATATATCAGAATGAAGTTCCTTTTCGTGCTTGTGCTAATTTCTTTTGCAAGTTCTAATTCTATCGCGCCTGTTTAAATTCTATGCGGAAGAACTGGAACAGGAAAAAGCTGAATTAGTAACAAAATCGGATGCAAAAGTAAAATGTGTCCCGTTGAACAAGAGACTAAATCTTGTACTGATATTACTAATTATTGTCCATATTAAGGAATAATTGATGCAGTAGGACTTGATGATGATGAAAAGAAGACTACAATTTATAAGGGATAAAACATTACTCTATCTGGATATGTATGGCCTATATATAGTCTATTTGAAGCCTTAGAATAATGAACAATCAACTATGTCGAATTTTTTATAGTTTACGATATCAATAACATCAGAGATGGATATTCTAGTAATTAATTTAAAGACTTCATTCAGAATTATATAAAATGCCCTTGAACTAGAATACTAAACAAGTATCGGTAAGATTATGATAGGCATTAATAATTAGTGAAAGAAGGAGATATTTTAGTAAATGAAAATGCTGATAAAGTAGAATTAAAAGGTTAACCATGTACTTTTGCCTTATCAAAAGATTGAAGAGAAAGAATAATTTCGAACGATTTAGAAGCTGTAAGATCAATGTAAAACATAAGCAAATGTAATATGTACAAATAGAAAGAGTAAGAGTTTGAAAATATAACTAGAGAGAAACCTTGGGAATATCCTCCATAAGCATAATTATTACAAATTCCGGAATAGTAAAGCTGTACATATGATGTTAGAGTAGGAAGAGAATGTAAAACGAATTTTTTAGGAATTTGCTTTGATTATCATGGAGTATATGAAACTAGAACAGATTAAGAATGCATAAATAAGTAGACAGAGGAGAGAGAACGAATAGAAGGAATAAATGAATAGATGATATAATATAGGGAAAATGAAGTATAAAGAGTTGACTAGAGAAATAAAGAATTGAGAAAGCGATAAGATGACGCGAGACTCACAATTATTGAAGTGGAAAAGGGATTAATAGAATGCCAGCAATATATTGCTAATTTTGATCCATGAGCATATTGACTTTAAAATTATAGATAAAATAAAATTTAATAAAGTTTAAATTATATAATATAAGATAACTAACTATTTTATCAGCAAATCTCAGGTAAAATTATAAATAATGAGCTTGCTCTAAAAATTAATTTATTAGTAAAAATAAATAAGAAAAGTTAAGATTATATATACTTCAAATAATTTATCTCTTTGATACTAAATAAATTCTAAAGATGCTTTAAATACAATTTATTAATATTTAATATAATAATAATAATAATTAATTATAGTGATCCCACCTATCAATAAGGTTCGTCACTTTTTAAAGTTTAATAGTTTTGTTAAAATTTCCATTTCCAGTCTTCTTCTTGAAGCACATATCTATCTGTGCTGTATTCTCCCTTTTTTATTTTCGTAATCTTGCTTCAATCAATCTTCATTCCAAGCATTTGTTCATTTCTTCTTTGTCCTGCTATAATCTTGTCTTCTAGAATTTCATGCCCTGCGTACATCTTTCTTCTATAAATTCTTCCTTCCACAGTGCAATATAGTTTACTTATGGTTCTTCAAAGCTTTAAATTTTCTGCTTTCTGTTTTTATTGGAATTAGAAGCAGTTTCTAACTTTGTGTCCTGGTCTCTTGCAGTATCAGCATCGCAGTATTTTCCTATAGGGAATATCTTTTATTACAGGCAGTTTCTCCACATCCATAGGATCATTCCCCTGTATATTTTGCAAAAATATGCTTTCAGTTAGTTCTGCGAATTAGTCGAATTTTTTCTCTAGCTCTTCTATTTTGTTGTTTCCTGTCTATTTATTTTCATTTTTCATTTATTCTTATTAATTGTACATCAGGTGCTCTACTTTTCTTTCTAGTTCTTGAACTGTTCTTAGGAGGTTGAAACTTTCTTATTACAGCAATTGGAGTGCTTAAAATATATTTTATTGCTCGTAAGATGAATCCTTTTGAGAAGAGGTTTTTTACAAGAAGTTTTCCATTTTTTCTATAATATAAAATAAATGTTTGGTGCGTCAGGAGAATAAGTAGGTAATCTGGTGCAGTGTATACTGCATTGCGAGTAATCTCGCCCTAGATGCCACCACAAAGGGTGGATAAGTTCCGTATAGACATGCCTAACTTACCCTGAGGGCTCTCTCTAGCAGTATGAAGGTTTTCTTCTAATTAATAACTTAATAACAAATTCTTATTTGGACCTTATTCAAGAAGATTGAAGCATTTGACTCAAGATTTAAGAATAATTTTAATAAGAAGATTCCTTATTTGGAGAAGCTGAATGACTCTATGGAGGAAAAGAATGAAATAAAGCTTTTGATAACACTTTTTTAATATTAATACTGAAAGAGCTGCGCGCCAACGAGGTGGTACGCGCTCTAGAATAATTTTGATTGATTTATATTTATATTTTTATAATTTGCTAGTTTTAATTTTTGACCTTGATTTGATATGATTTATTCTTAAATGTGTTTTAATAAAAGGAAAAATAATAAATTGATTCTAAGTAGCATTAAATGTTAAGGGATAGTGATTTATAAATGATAATCTGTTATTTGTAAAAACTAAGAATTTGTATATTAACGTAATTCTTGATGAATCAGAATCTTAGATATCTAAAGCGGTTAATTTAGGACCTTTGATTATCTAATGGTACTTTGAATATTGAGTACTTTGAATAAATTGATAATTTGTATGTAATAAATAGTTATTATTTTAAATTTATTCATGCTAAAAGCTTATATCTTTTAGAGAGTTTTGGTATTTAACTTTTTAAAAAGTTTATTTGAAATCAGTATTTAATGACTTTATTTATAATTTAACTAATAAGATTTTTCGTAAGGATGCAATACATTTTTTTAGGGTAATAAATAGAAGAAAATTAGTTATATACAAACTAAAATTTTAACTTTAGATTAATTAAATGCAAAAATATATTAAAATTTATTAGTATTTTTGGATCATAAAACAAGGTTAAAAACCTAACTCTAATTCAAGTTTGGTATTTAAATTATTCTATTATCATTTCTAAAAATAATAAATGGAAGGACGGGAACAATATTTTGAAGGGAATTCATCTTGATGATTATCCAACCATGGTAGGGGCTTGAAATTTATATTAATGAACTATACATTCTTTACACATGGTTGTTCCTGCTAGCAAAAATATTCCCGTTATATGCGTTAAAGTTGTTGATATAAAATGGGAAGATGAAAAGATAGCTGTCCTTGAATATAAAAATTAAGCATTAATATTAAAAAATTGTATAGAAATGAAAAATATAATAAAATAAATTAAAATAATTAGTTTAAGTTAAATTCGTAAGAGATTAACGCAAATACTATTTTTGAATTTTACTATCAATTATCATTTTTAAACACTTTCGTATGTAAGTATGTGTTGTTTTAAATGATAGGAATATCTTTAAAATACTAAAAAATAATTTCTAAAACTATTTTAATTAAAATAAAATGTTTAGGATTATTTTAAAGCTTAAAGATAATTAAATAGTAAAATTCATTTATTTAACTAAAAAAGTTAAAAATTAAATTTATTTAGTAATAGAATTTAAATATATTATTTAGTTAATTATTCATTAAATTTAAACTTTTTAAAACTAATAAGCCAACGAAAATAAACCTAGAAATTCATCTTTTTTATTTAAAAGTCTCTAAACTTTATTATTAACCTTATAAATTATAATCATTACCATTGAATCTCTTCTTTAAACTTAGAATTTTATCTATTGAGCAAATTATTTCCGATCCTAATCACTTTTTATTTATCAAATATATGAACTATTTAATTAAAAAAAAGATGTTAAGCAAGCAGTAGAAAATTGAAGCAAAGAAAGCCAGAAAGCTTGCATAAAAGCAAATAGAACATCAAATAAAAGAACTTACCGACCCTGACTCTCCTCCATCGGTAAAAGGAAAGCGCCTTGAAGGGAATACTAAGGAGCAGGAATCTGATACAATCGAATCATTAAGCAATCAAATTTGACTTATGAAGAAAAATTTCTAAAAGCAGGATGAGGTAATATTTAATCTCGCGGAAAAGATAAGGGAACTCCTAAATACAATCGAAGAACTTAATTAGGAAACAAACTGTTTAAGGAATCAACTGATACAAAGTCAAGTAGTGACTAAAGAACAACTCTGACTATAATCCTAATCTAGATCTAACAAAGTTGACAGAATGGACATTGAATAAGAATAAAAAACATAGAACTAATAGAATTAATAAGAATTGAAATAAGAATAGAATCTAATAGCTAGAATAGAAAAGATAGAGAGCCACTTATATCCAGAATTCAAGCCTTAAATCACCAAATATAGAAGATGCTGGTTCTGCCACTCAAATAACCATTTACTGAAGACTTGCCAAAGCTTTAAGTAACTAAAGAGAAAGGAAGATCAAAAGACGTGAAGATAACTTACAAGACTATACGTAACTCCATAAGGAGTATTCAAGAAGAAGATTTCCAACGGAACAAGAAGATTATCATAGTGGTTACCTCCCACTTAAAAAACTTGATCGTGGTTTCCACCACGTTAAAAAACTGGCAGCGAGAACCTGGTTTAGATTCCAGGGAACGCAAACTTTTTTTGACTTTTAGTTTACTATATATATATATATGAACTATTTCGCTCGTAGAAAGGTAAAAAGAATTTTGTTTGAACTTAAGTAGCTTGTTAGGTTGATCCAGTATGGAAAGTATAGTTGGAAGTAAAAAATAATGTTTAGGAAACTAGTTATAAATAGAACTGCAGCAATATTCCTAATGCGTTGATAGAACTATTAAGACTTGGATTAAATAGACTTCCTACTGATATTTAAATTGCTAATATCACTACTTATACAAACTATAGATTACACTTTGCATATAACTTCTTATACAGTAAGGAGAAATCAACAAAGACTAGTACTAAATCTATTTAGTAAAAGTAACTAACATTAATAAAAAACTGACTGATCTTCGTCATTAGGTAAAAGGTTTGAAATCCTTTGCCTTATTTAAATCGGTAAAATAATGTAGCAAAGGTATGAAACAACTAAAGAGATGAGATTATTGAGGTGAAGAAGTAATTAAAAGGATGCAAAATTCCAACTCCAGGCCATTAATATGGAATTTAGCTCTAGATTTAAATCCACAGGCCTCTCCTTTTTTCTAAAACATATGGAAGATTTTAGAGATGAACAGTTGACTATAACTAGTCGCTTTATTGGTATGTAAACAGATAAAATGAAACTGAGAAACTTTAGATGGCTTATAAAGAATATAAACTTTGGACCATTAACTTAACTTTAGGCATAATTAAAATAATAGATCTACTAAATAACAGATTAGACTTTAGTAGAGTTCTTAGATAAAGTGCTTCCAAAAATGCAATAATTATCTTAAGAAGTGGAAGAATTTGTAAGGGGCAAGATAAATAGCTGCCATGGTTTCTAATAAAATATCATAGTTAGGCAAAAAACATAAAGTAAGTTTCAGCAACAGCTCTTCATTTTTACTACTTAGAGAAAGTATACTATGTAGAAGAAATATACCTAAAAGAATATAATGTTGATTTGTCTGATGTTTATAGCAAGAAAGGTTGAAGATATTTGATATAAATATATATCTCATTTTAGTCTTTTTAAATATATATAATGATCTCTTTCATAGAAGTAAAATTAAATGATTCAGCTTATAAAGGATAAAATGGGATTATTATCTTACTAGCATAGTAAGTTATGATGGCACAAAATAGTTATCTTTTAATGAGCAAAATGATAACCAAATGCTATTTTCTACTAAACATTTAAACTCTTTAATAAACCTTCAATCAACATTATTGATACTTAAACATTATTCTTTAAAAGAGTTAATTTATAGAGAAAAGTTTCAAAAAGATAGTAAGGTGATATAAATTTTGGAACTAACTTAATCTATTGCTTAGCAGTGTAGATAGTGTTTATAAGTTTGTTAAGGAAATATATAAATGTTTCTACTGATAAAGAGCATATAATTGGAGTCTGCTTATAGTATTTGCTAAGGTAAATAGTTAAAATATATAGCTTTTGTATTATGCTTTTTAGAAGCAAAATGTAATTAAAAGGAGCTAATTAGGCTGATCAGAATAGTAATTTACAATTACTTGTTGGTATAGTTTCTGATTATAACTATCATTTATGTATAATCGTATAAACCTGAAGAAGGATATAGCTTTCTGTTAAAAGAATGTAGCATATTCTTAGTAACTATCTTATTGTTGAAAACTGTTATTACATATATTACTTTTAACGAAACTGATATGCAACCCATTATAAACCACTGCCAGATTCAATAATTAAAATGCAAGTAAACAAGGATAAACCTATCGTGTTGTCATTAATGCCGATATCAAAGCTTTTGTAAAGAAATATTGTCCTTGGCTCGCTCTTTTGAGCAAAGATATTCTATGGAATGAAATGCAAAATAAAGTTGATAGCTGTGCTTTGTTAACAAATCGTGTAACTGCAGCTGGTTGGAACTTAGGAAATGTCAACCTTTAGGGAGAGCAACAGTTTTAGCAAAATTTAGAACAAAGAATTTTGAAAATTAAGTTGAAGTAATTGATGGATAGAATATCAATGAGATAGCAGCATAATTCTGGTTGATCAAAAAAACTGAAAGATATATCTCACAAGTGTAAAAGCAATCTTTGAATGTTATTAGAGAACAAATTAAATAACTAAAAGGTACACCTCAAACTTTGAGATACATGAAATTTTAACTATTTTTCATTTATACTATTTTCAGTTACTAAATATCTAGGCAAGATAAGTTATTCTTTTAAATTTATATATAATATATTAAATTAAGGTGCTCGTATTTTTGGGGATTTAAAACCCTTCAATACATACCTCCATACTTTGTTCTTTGAGGTTTCAAAAAAAATTTCAGGATTCTTAGTTTTTTTGTGAGTTCTGGTACTCCCTTGAAAAATCCTCCTTCTAAACATTCTTTCATCCTTGTCTACATAAATTATTGACAGTTCTCTCCAAATCTCTTCACTGCTTCTTCTTTGTTTGCCCAAATATATGTTGAATCTCTTGTATGTGTTGAATCTTGATTTGCACAGGTAGCACGACTTGAAGATCCCTCAAGTAGTAGTTATCTCTATTGATTTTATGTATTCTAGCAACATTGTATTTTCAGCTTAGGTTAAATTATTTTTTCTCCCAAAAGTTTCACTTGTATTTCCTGTTTCATTAATGTTTCTTCATTTTTTAAGTTTCCTATAATAATTTTGGTTTTCTTTCTTTAATAATTAAACTTTTTCTTATAGGTTATGTATATATTTCATAAGTTATTCTATTATTACCTTTTAATCATTTTTCTATTTCTACATTATTTTTAGTTACCACTTTTCATGTAGTTTCTTGAGTGAAAAGTGTAGCTTGCTTTAGTCAGTATCTGGTGTTGAATTTCTTATTAAATTTAAGATTATCTTTAGTTTTAAAAGGAGCCTAAGAAAAGTATGATTTTATTAAAGAAGACATGGTAGAAGAAGAATTAGAAGTCTCTGGTTCGCTTTGGTTTTTCTATGGAGCTGGAAAAAAGCGTTCTTGAGACCTTGTTGAATTTATTGAATTAGTTATCGTTTTTTTGTTAATTTAAATATAAAGATGAGAGTTATTCATACAATCTTGATTACTATTATATTTTTCTATTTTAATTCCTAATTTTATTAAACTTAATTTATATTTGTTTTAAATTATTTCCAAGATACTAGTTACAAAACTACTTATCTTTTAAACTTCTTAAGAAGTAAATGTCTCCATATTTAATTTTAAGCTTTCATATAATTCTTTATAAAAAGGGAAAATTATTTAAACATTTCTATTTATAATAAAAAAATTAAGCCTGGCCTTTTACCAAATAAAATTACAAACCTAAAAATTAATAAGAATCTGAAGAGAAAAAGTAGAAACTATCAAAACCAAGGAAGTGAATGTCCACACCTCCAAAGTAATAAGAAACTCCAGTTGACTAAGATCTTTCAGAATTAATCTTAGTGAGGATCAAAATACCATCGAATAACTTACAGAATTAGTAAAAATTTGCTTAATGAGGTTAAAAAGCTTAAGGAGTAAAATCAAATAATTATAGAGAATCGTGAAAACGTAGAAGATAGATTAATTAAATAAGAAAGAGAAATGGATACCTATTGAAATATTCAAACTGACTGTTCTTAGCAAATATAGTAAATGAAATTAGACTCATAATCATAATTAATTAAATAAACATAACGTGCATAATAGCCAGAACCTTGTAATATTGGGGCAAAATCAAATTTAAGAATAGTTTTAAAACAATTAGCAAGGTTGTCAAATGGAAATTGAAAAAAGACCAAAAATTTATAAGAATACAATGAAGAGTAGAAAGTGCTATTACTGCAAGAAAAAGGACACTAATACAAATAGTATAGAAATTACTATGTATTCAAGAATGAATTTAATTAGAGAGTTAAGAGACTGACAGAATTTATATTACTGAGAGAGAATCTATTTATCAATTAAAGAGACAAGCGCCAAAAGAAAAGTAACAAGGTAGATGGAGAGAGAAATACAAGATTTAAGACAAGAAAAAATAGAAATGAAACAATAAACTTTTCTTTTTATCCACCAGTCTATTCTGGTTGGAAAGAGGGAAATTGGTGAAAACCCAAGAAGACCTCTAAACAATTTTATCTATTATTATTATTATTTATTAATTTCTTCTGAATAGTAAGACTATTAAATATAGATAGATTGAGTATTATCGAAATAAAATAGTTAAGATTGTAAGACTTAAAAGAATGTAAAAAAAAAAATGAAAGTAAAATATTAAATACATCTAATGTATGATACTTGCAACTTTAAAAACTTTTGATTATTAAAGATTAAAAAAATATGAATTATCAGCTTAAAATAAATAAATTTTTAAGTTTAAACTTTTTAATTATTTGTATCTTTTTAAAAATATTTTTGATTATCTCATTTTCAATAATTTCTATACAAATAATTCTAAAGTTATTAATATACTTGATTTAATGAATCTTATCTATTAGCTATTTATTAATTTTTAAAAATATTTGTTTAATTTTCTATTTCAGAAGTGATTCGAACTTTTAATGAAATAGTTTAAATTTTGGTTTCATTAAGGTTTCTTAAATTTTGTATTTTGTATTAAAGAGAATTAGTTTTAGCTAAATTTAAAGTATTTTGACAATTAAATAATGAATTATGCTTTATACTAAGATTATCTAATATATATTATACTTTTAGGATTATTAAAGTAATAAGATTTGTATTAAAATTTTAAATAACTGTAAGCTTTTACATTTATTTATATGTTTAGAGCATTATAGATTTTAATTTCTTCTTATATTAATTTTATACTTATTTATTACTTCATAGTTTCTAATTTTCTATTAATAGATCAATTTCGCATTTTTATTATCATGTTTCTTTTTATGTAAAATAAATTGTTTAAAGAACATCTAATTAAGGATTTATTGTTTAACTATAGTTACGAAACTACTTTAATGTATAAATAATTAAAGCTGAATATTTCATATGTTTAAGAGTATTTGCTTTAGATATATGCTTACTTACAATCAAAATAATTCATTCTTTTTATTAATTTATGACTCAAATCTTTAAGGACTTGCTATATAATTTTAATTGCTCCCAAGCTGGGATCGAACTTAGTCTAAATTAAACCAAATGGCTAATAGCCTGTAATTAAACTACCTAAGTAATTTAACTACAGCTTATTATTCTTAATTTAATCCAAATTTTATTCTTCTTACGCTTCTAAGCGCCAGACCCCACTTTTTTTGCCATTAAGATGAGGCAATTATATGACCATTATATCCTTAAGGACTTGGCGCATAAATAGCAATTAATTTAAATCTTTATTTAGTTGATTATTTTTTTTATTAAAGCTAAAACATTGTCGTATCTCCTTAACTTTACTTTAATTATAATAAAAGCAAAATTTAAATTTTACCATTGTACTATAAATTAAAAAGTTGCTTTTAAAAGCAACTTTTATTAAACTCAAATAAAAAAGGAAATTTTAAATTAAATATTCTATTATTTTATATCAAATTATAATATACTTTAGATATTTTACTAAATCTACATATCTTTTGTAATATAATCCAGATAGCGCTTTAATTAAACTATCTATATTTCAATAAAATCCTTTTACACCTAGATTTCCTACTTTAAAATCATCTATTTTAAGTAAAAATTAGAATCGATTCATGCATTTTAAATTCATTTAGTAATATTCTAATTTTTGGCTTTCTTTGTTTTAAAGCTTAGAGTATTTTCTTAAAGTATAATGTTTCAGTAGATTTGTATATGAGATTAATCATTAAAATAACTGTTCGCTTTCCGGCTTAAAATTGAAGTTTTAAATGCATAATATCTCCGTTCCTGCATGTTCGTTCCTTGCATTGCTCCTTTTCCTTGACTTCTCTCTTTTGAATAATCTGAGTTGAGAAATTTTTTTATTCAGATTTTCCGATGGGAAGAATTCCGTCGCTCACTACTTTAGTTTCTATTAGTTAACATTTCTTCAGATATTCATTCTTATCTTTTTCTATTTGGGGTATTTCCACCATAAATGTCAAGTACTGTTGCAAATATAACATCTTTTTCTTGCTCTCGAAAATGTCTTTTCTTGTTTCTCTATTTCCATTGGAGTTCCTTATGAAGGCTTCTACAGGTTTTCTTCTATTAGTTTGAGTCTTTAATCTAATTTTACTCAGCTTTTCTCGTCTTGCTCTTGCGTTACTCAAATATCATTCTCTAAACTTGCCGTTTGCTCATAAACTCCGACTTTAGCTCTTCGGTCTACCTAAGGACTTCATCTTCATGATAATAATAATGAACTTAAAATTTAAAAATCTTGCAATCTCTGGGATCTCGACTAATTTCTTGCTGCCATTTTTTAACGTGGATGGATATCATGATCAAGTTTTTTACGTGGGAGGTAACCACTAAAATCTTCCGAGTTTCTAGCGAATAGTTTTCTTTTGCAGACTCCACTTTCAGCAATTCATAGTCTATTAAGAGTCTTTCATGTTCTTAATTGTTCTTTTATCTATATTTCGTTCCAGCAAACACAATGCTTTAGCAGATTACGAATTGACTTGCAAAACTCACGTTGTTTGGTTTATCTTTTCTAATTTTGTTTTCATAAATACTTTTTTTTTATAGTAAATCAATTCTTTTCATTAAATTCAAATCGATCTTTTCATTGTTCTGTTTTTCTTGAGAATTTGTTTAAGTACAATCTTTTTCTATAATCATTTCTTGGTTTTGTTTAAGACTTCTAATATAATCGCTATTCCGTGAACTAATTGTTCTAGATTATCTAACGTCTAATTATAAGCAATTCATTATTTTGATCTTCTAAAAAATTAATTAATTCTCTTATTTTATCTCCTTGATTATAAATTATTTCTTGATACCCTTAGATTGTCATTTTCATTTAATCGAGCTATAGAAAGAGTTCTTATTTCTTTTCAGGCTCATCTGGATTCTTTTGAATTGTTCCGATCATAGTTTTTCCTTCTGATGAGGAACTTTATTTCTCTTCTAGTTGTTGTTGTTTCTTTAATTGTTTCATTATCTTCCTTTTTGCGTTTCTTATTTAGTTTTTGGAAAGGAGAATAGATTATTCCATCTTTTTTTCATCATCTTCATGATTTATAGAATCCTGACTTAATACAAACATCTTTTCCTTCTGGGGGTTTAATTTCTCTTCGAATTTTTTTATGTTTCTAATAAGCTGATGAATCAGCTGTTTCATCTACTCAGAGTCCATTTGTTCCATTTCGGTATTGTCTAAATAAAAGGTAACAGGATCTATATTGAATTATCGTACTTTACCTTCTTCGTTTATTTTTTATTTTTTCCTTATTATTTTTATTGATTCAGTTGAGTGGTCTCCTTTTTCAGTTTTCAATGAAGGTGTTGAGAGCTGAGTTAACTTTTCTGTTCTGAATTTTTATCTCAGTTCTTATTTGTCTTTTGATGGAAGTGATTCGCTTTATTTTAATTTGTAGAAGTTAGTATTTTTATAAGTTCTTTTAATCTATTAGATAGTTCTGGTTATTTTGATTAAGAAGAGCGTTAAGATGTGGTGAGAATATGTGCTTCTGGTTTTCTCTCCTATTCTGAGGTGGTAAAAAACCCTTCTTGAAGCTATTTTATATTAGATTTGTATATGAGATATTTTAAAATTATAGCTATCTAGCATAGCTAAATATTAAGAAATTCTAAAATTGCTTTTTTGGAATGTATGAAGTAAAAGCTTCCATTTTATAATCTAAAAATAAAAGCTATAAATCCAATCGGAAAGGAAAAGTACTTGAAAGCTTGTCTTTTATCGCAAGCCAAATGACTCTTAGAAATGATCTAAGTTGAATATAATAAAAAGTACAATTTTGAATTACTTGGTATTTAAATAAGTAGTCAGTTTTTCTAATATTTGTGTATAATTTAAAGAATAGTTTTCAGACTTAATGATGATAAATAATTCTAACTTATAAAATCGTTATTGTAAATAATAAAGTTAATTTTATAGTTACTAGAATGTAGCCATATAATTTACATATATATCAAGATTAAGGTAATACGTTTTTAGTAAAGATATTAATTAACTTAAACTTTATGATATCTTTTTAATTTACTTTTTGTTTATCTAAGTTAACTATCTAATTTGATATTTCAAATAAGAATAACTTTATTAAAAGCTTTATTGAGGAACTTAGTTTAAGTTTTAAATGGTAATTATAAATGTTCTGATATAAATGGAGTGCTAGTAATTTTAATTTGTAACAGATTGATATTTAGTTAATTTATTTAATTTTTCATTTATTAATTCTAAATTTATCAAGAAAAGCAATCACCTTATGCTTTATCAAGTTTTAAATAAACTTACACTTTTATTTATCAATCATTTTAATAATTAAATAAACTATAAAAAGTTTAAATCCAATTAATAAATGAAAATACACTATCTGCTATTATATATAAGTTAGAGCCATAACTAAAAAGAGATTGTCTTTAGTCATTTAGATCTTTTATTTACTAAGCAACTTTTAATTTAGCTTATTATATTATTCTTTTTAGAAAGAATTTAGTTTTCAGCTTTTAAGAAGAAAAACTTTGATTAAAGCCAAAAGTCAGATTTAAAGATTATTACAAGCTAATTTTATATATTAACCTCTTTGTTCATTTTAGCATTACTTTATTATCCTTAGAAAGCTATTTACGGAATTAAATATTTTCAAGTGAAATTAAATAGCTAAATAGCTAAATATCTAAACAGCTTAACTTAATATAAAAGCTTATACAATTCTTTTCAAACTCCGAAAATAGAACTTAGTTCTAATATAAATCAAATATAGTAAATCTTCCAGTATTCTGAAAAAACTATTTGCCTTATAGCATTTTTCAGATCCTTCTAGAAAATAAGTTTTCTTTATTTAAAAGCTTCTAAATACCATACGAATAGGTTGACAGTAATTTGGCTTAGTAAACTTTGCTTTTAAATAAAGGATTTAAAATAATTGGACTAATTTGAGTATCTCTAATAAATAAATTAGATTTGATTGAATTATATTATAAACAGCATTTAAAAATGGAAGATTTATACTCGTTTAACTTTAAATTCTACTGAAATTCTTTAATTTATAATATATCAGAATGAAGTTCCTTTTCGTGCTTGTGCTAATTTCTTTTGCAAGTTCTAATTCTATCGCGCCTGTTTAAATTCTATGCGGAAGAACTGGAACAGGAAAAAGCTGAATTAGTAACAAAATCGGATGCAAAAGTAAAATGTGTCCCGTTGAACAAGAGACTAAATCTTGTACTGATATTACTAATTATTGTCCATATTAAGGAATAATTGATGCAGTAGGACTTGATGATGATGAAAAGAAGACTACAATTTATAAGGGATAAAACATTACTCTATCTGGATATGTATGGCCTATATATAGTCTATTTGAAGCCTTAGAATAATGAACAATCAACTATGTCGAATTTTTTATAGTTTACGATATCAATAACATCAGAGATGGATATTCTAGTAATTAATTTAAAGACTTCATTCAGAATTATATAAAATGCCCTTGAACTAGAATACTAAACAAGTATCGGTAAGATTATGATAGGCATTAATAATTAGTGAAAGAAGGAGATATTTTAGTAAATGAAAATGCTGATAAAGTAGAATTAAAAGGTTAACCATGTACTTTTGCCTTATCAAAAGATTGAAGAGAAAGAATAATTTCGAACGATTTAGAAGCTGTAAGATCAATGTAAAACATAAGCAAATGTAATATGTACAAATAGAAAGAGTAAGAGTTTGAAAATATAACTAGAGAGAAACCTTGGGAATATCCTCCATAAGCATAATTATTACAAATTCCGGAATAGTAAAGCTGTACATATGATGTTAGAGTAGGAAGAGAATGTAAAACGAATTTTTTAGGAATTTGCTTTGATTATCATGGAGTATATGAAACTAGAACAGATTAAGAATGCATAAATAAGTAGACAGAGGAGAGAGAACGAATAGAAGGAATAAATGAATAGATGATATAATATAGGGAAAATGAAGTATAAAGAGTTGACTAGAGAAATAAAGAATTGAGAAAGCGATAAGATGACGCGAGACTCACAATTATTGAAGTGGAAAAGGGATTAATAGAATGCCAGCAATATATTGCTAATTTTGATCCATGAGCATATTGACTTTAAAATTATAGATAAAATAAAATTTAATAAAGTTTAAATTATATAATATAAGATAACTAACTATTTTATCAGCAAATCTCAGGTAAAATTATAAATAATGAGCTTGCTCTAAAAATTAATTTATTAGTAAAAATAAATAAGAAAAGTTAAGATTATATATACTTCAAATAATTTATCTCTTTGATACTAAATAAATTCTAAAGATGCTTTAAATACAATTTATTAATATTTAATATAATAATAATAATAATTAATTATAGTGATCCCACCTATCAATAAGGTTCGTCACTTTTTAAAGTTTAATAGTTTTGTTAAAATTTCCATTTCCAGTCTTCTTCTTGAAGCACATATCTATCTGTGCTGTATTCTCCCTTTTTTATTTTCGTAATCTTGCTTCAATCAATCTTCATTCCAAGCATTTGTTCATTTCTTCTTTGTCCTGCTATAATCTTGTCTTCTAGAATTTCATGCCCTGCGTACATCTTTCTTCTATAAATTCTTCCTTCCACAGTGCAATATAGTTTACTTATGGTTCTTCAAAGCTTTAAATTTTCTGCTTTCTGTTTTTATTGGAATTAGAAGCAGTTTCTAACTTTGTGTCCTGGTCTCTTGCAGTATCAGCATCGCAGTATTTTCCTATAGGGAATATCTTTTATTACAGGCAGTTTCTCCACATCCATAGGATCATTCCCCTGTATATTTTGCAAAAATATGCTTTCAGTTAGTTCTGCGAATTAGTCGAATTTTTTCTCTAGCTCTTCTATTTTGTTGTTTCCTGTCTATTTATTTTCATTTTTCATTTATTCTTATTAATTGTACATCAGGTGCTCTACTTTTCTTTCTAGTTCTTGAACTGTTCTTAGGAGGTTGAAACTTTCTTATTACAGCAATTGGAGTGCTTAAAATATATTTTATTGCTCGTAAGATGAATCCTTTTGAGAAGAGGTTTTTTACAAGAAGTTTTCCATTTTTTCTATAATATAAAATAAATGTTTGGTGCGTCAGGAGAATAAGTAGGTAATCTGGTGCAGTGTATACTGCATTGCGAGTAATCTCGCCCTAGATGCCACCACAAAGGGTGGATAAGTTCCGTATAGACATGCCTAACTTACCCTGAGGGCTCTCTCTAGCAGTATGAAGGTTTTCTTCTAATTAATAACTTAATAACAAATTCTTATTTGGACCTTATTCAAGAAGATTGAAGCATTTGACTCAAGATTTAAGAATAATTTTAATAAGAAGATTCCTTATTTGGAGAAGCTGAATGACTCTATGGAGGAAAAGAATGAAATAAAGCTTTTGATAACACTTTTTTAATATTAATACTGAAAGAGCTGCGCGCCAACGAGGTGGTACGCGCTCTAGAATAATTTTGATTGATTTATATTTATATTTTTATAATTTGCTAGTTTTAATTTTTGACCTTGATTTGATATGATTTATTCTTAAATGTGTTTTAATAAAAGGAAAAATAATAAATTGATTCTAAGTAGCATTAAATGTTAAGGGATAGTGATTTATAAATGATAATCTGTTATTTGTAAAAACTAAGAATTTGTATATTTAACGTAATTCTTGATGAATCAGAATCTTAGATATCTAAAGCGGTTAATTTAGGACCTTTGATTATCTAATGGTACTTTGAATATTGAGTACTTTGAATAAATTGATAATTTGTATGTAATAAATAGTTATTATTTTAAATTTATTCATGCTAAAAGCTTATATCTTTTAGAGAGTTTTGGTATTTAACTTTTTAAAAAGTTTATTTGAAATCAGTATTTAATGACTTTATTTATAATTTAACTAATAAGATTTTTCGTAAGGATGCAATACATTTTTTTAGGGTAATAAATAGAAGAAAATTAGTTATATACAAACTAAAATTTTAACTTTAGATTAATTAAATGCAAAAATATATTAAAATTTATTAGTATTTTTGGATCATAAAACAAGGTTAAAAACCTAACTCTAATTCAAGTTTGGTATTTAAATTATTCTATTATCATTTCTAAAAATAATAAATGGAAGGACGGGAACAATATTTTGAAGGGAATTCATCTTGATGATTATCCAACCATGGTAGGGGCTTGAAATTTATATTAATGAACTATACATTCTTTACACATGGTTGTTCCTGCTAGCAAAAATATTCCCGTTATATGCGTTAAAGTTGTTGATATAAAATGGGAAGATGAAAAGATAGCTGTCCTTGAATATAAAAATTAAGCATTAATATTAAAAAATTGTATAGAAATGAAAAATATAATAAAATAAATTAAAATAATTAGTTTAAGTTAAATTCGTAAGAGATAACGCAAATACTATTTTTGAATTTTACTATCAATTATCATTTTTAAACACTTTCGTATGTAAGTATGTGTTGTTTTAAATGATAGGAATATCTTTAAAATACTAAAAAATAATTTCTAAAACTATTTTAATTAAAATAAAATGTTTAGGATTATTTTAAAGCTTAAAGATAATTAAATAGTAAAATTCATTTATTTAACTAAAAAAGTTAAAAATTAAATTTATTTAGTAATAGAATTTAAATATATTATTTAGTTAATTATTCATTAAATTTAAACTTTTTAAAACTAATAAGCCAACGAAAATAAACCTAGAAATTCATCTTTTTTATTTAAAAGTCTCTAAACTTTATTATTAACCTTATAAATTATAATCATTACCATTGAATCTCTTCTTTAAACTTAGAATTTTATCTATTGAGCAAATTATTTCCGATCCTAATCACTTTTTATTTATCAAATATATGAACTATTTAATTAAAAAAAAGATGTTAAGCAAGCAGTAGAAAATTGAAGCAAAGAAAGCCAGAAAGCTTGCATAAAAGCAAATAGAACATCAAATAAAAGAACTTACCGACCCTGACTCTCCTCCATCGGTAAAAGGAAAGCGCCTTGAAGGGAATACTAAGGAGCAGGAATCTGATACAATCGAATCATTAAGCAATCAAATTTGACTTATGAAGAAAAATTTCTAAAAGCAGGATGAGGTAATATTTAATCTCGCGGAAAAGATAAGGGAACTCCTAAATACAATCGAAGAACTTAATTAGGAAACAAACTGTTTAAGGAATCAACTGATACAAAGTCAAGTAGTGACTAAAGAACAACTCTGACTATAATCCTAATCTAGATCTAACAAAGTTGACAGAATGGACATTGAATAAGAATAAAAAACATAGAACTAATAGAATTAATAAGAATTGAAATAAGAATAGAATCTAATAGCTAGAATAGAAAAGATAGAGAGCCACTTATATCCAGAATTCAAGCCTTAAATCACCAAATATAGAAGATGCTGGTTCTGCCACTCAAATAACCATTTACTGAAGACTTGCCAAAGCTTTAAGTAACTAAAGAGAAAGGAAGATCAAAAGACGTGAAGATAACTTACAAGACTATACGTAACTCCATAAGGAGTATTCAAGAAGAAGATTTCCAACGGAACAAGAAGATTATCATAGTGGTTACCTCCCACTTAAAAAACTTGATCGTGGTTTCCACCACGTTAAAAAACTGGCAGCGAGAACCTGGTTTAGATTCCAGGGAACGCAAACTTTTTTTGACTTTTAGTTTACTATATATATATATATGAACTATTTCGCTCGTAGAAAGGTAAAAAGAATTTTGTTTGAACTTAAGTAGCTTGTTAGGTTGATCCAGTATGGAAAGTATAGTTGGAAGTAAAAAATAATGTTTAGGAAACTAGTTATAAATAGAACTGCAGCAATATTCCTAATGCGTTGATAGAACTATTAAGACTTGGATTAAATAGACTTCCTACTGATATTTAAATTGCTAATATCACTACTTATACAAACTATAGATTACACTTTGCATATAACTTCTTATACAGTAAGGAGAAATCAACAAAGACTAGTACTAAATCTATTTAGTAAAAGTAACTAACATTAATAAAAAACTGACTGATCTTCGTCATTAGGTAAAAGGTTTGAAATCCTTTGCCTTATTTAAATCGGTAAAATAATGTAGCAAAGGTATGAAACAACTAAAGAGATGAGATTATTGAGGTGAAGAAGTAATTAAAAGGATGCAAAATTCCAACTCCAGGCCATTAATATGGAATTTAGCTCTAGATTTAAATCCACAGGCCTCTCCTTTTTTCTAAAACATATGGAAGATTTTAGAGATGAACAGTTGACTATAACTAGTCGCTTTATTGGTATGTAAACAGATAAAATGAAACTGAGAAACTTTAGATGGCTTATAAAGAATATAAACTTTGGACCATTAACTTAACTTTAGGCATAATTAAAATAATAGATCTACTAAATAACAGATTAGACTTTAGTAGAGTTCTTAGATAAAGTGCTTCCAAAAATGCAATAATTATCTTAAGAAGTGGAAGAATTTGTAAGGGGCAAGATAAATAGCTGCCATGGTTTCTAATAAAATATCATAGTTAGGCAAAAAACATAAAGTAAGTTTCAGCAACAGCTCTTCATTTTTACTACTTAGAGAAAGTATACTATGTAGAAGAAATATACCTAAAAGAATATAATGTTGATTTGTCTGATGTTTATAGCAAGAAAGGTTGAAGATATTTGATATAAATATATATCTCATTTTAGTCTTTTTAAATATATATAATGATCTCTTTCATAGAAGTAAAATTAAATGATTCAGCTTATAAAGGATAAAATGGGATTATTATCTTACTAGCATAGTAAGTTATGATGGCACAAAATAGTTATCTTTTAATGAGCAAAATGATAACCAAATGCTATTTTCTACTAAACATTTAAACTCTTTAATAAACCTTCAATCAACATTATTGATACTTAAACATTATTCTTTAAAAGAGTTAATTTATAGAGAAAAGTTTCAAAAAGATAGTAAGGTGATATAAATTTTGGAACTAACTTAATCTATTGCTTAGCAGTGTAGATAGTGTTTATAAGTTTGTTAAGGAAATATATAAATGTTTCTACTGATAAAGAGCATATAATTGGAGTCTGCTTATAGTATTTGCTAAGGTAAATAGTTAAAATATATAGCTTTTGTATTATGCTTTTTAGAAGCAAAATGTAATTAAAAGGAGCTAATTAGGCTGATCAGAATAGTAATTTACAATTACTTGTTGGTATAGTTTCTGATTATAACTATCATTTATGTATAATCGTATAAACCTGAAGAAGGATATAGCTTTCTGTTAAAAGAATGTAGCATATTCTTAGTAACTATCTTATTGTTGAAAACTGTTATTACATATATTACTTTTAACGAAACTGATATGCAACCCATTATAAACCACTGCCAGATTCAATAATTAAAATGCAAGTAAACAAGGATAAACCTATCGTGTTGTCATTAATGCCGATATCAAAGCTTTTGTAAAGAAATATTGTCCTTGGCTCGCTCTTTTGAGCAAAGATATTCTATGGAATGAAATGCAAAATAAAGTTGATAGCTGTGCTTTGTTAACAAATCGTGTAACTGCAGCTGGTTGGAACTTAGGAAATGTCAACCTTTAGGGAGAGCAACAGTTTTAGCAAAATTTAGAACAAAGAATTTTGAAAATTAAGTTGAAGTAATTGATGGATAGAATATCAATGAGATAGCAGCATAATTCTGGTTGATCAAAAAAACTGAAAGATATATCTCACAAGTGTAAAAGCAATCTTTGAATGTTATTAGAGAACAAATTAAATAACTAAAAGGTACACCTCAAACTTTGAGATACATGAAATTTTAACTATTTTTCATTTATACTATTTTCAGTTACTAAATATCTAGGCAAGATAAGTTATTCTTTTAAATTTATATATAATATATTAAATTAAGGTGCTCGTATTTTTGGGGATTTAAAACCCTTCAATAACATACCTCCATACTTTGTTCTTTGAGGTTTCAAAAAAAATTTCAGGATTCTTAGTTTTTTTGTGAGTTCTGGTACTCCCTTGAAAAATCCTCCTTCTAAACATTCTTTCATCCTTGTCTACATAAATTATTGACAGTTCTCTCCAAATCTCTTCACTGCTTCTTCTTTGTTTGCCCAAATATATGTTGAATCTCTTGTATGTGTTGAATCTTGATTTGCACAGGTAGCACGACTTGAAGATCCCTCAAGTAGTAGTTATCTCTATTGATTTTATGTATTCTAGCAACATTGTATTTTCAGCTTAGGTTAAATTATTTTTTCTCCCAAAAGTTTCACTTGTATTTCCTGTTTCATTAATGTTTCTTCATTTTTTAAGTTTCCTATAATAATTTTGGTTTTCTTTCTTTAATAATTAAACTTTTTCTTATAGGTTATGTATATATTTCATAAGTTATTCTATTATTACCTTTTAATCATTTTTCTATTTCTACATTATTTTTAGTTACCACTTTTCATGTAGTTTCTTGAGTGAAAAGTGTAGCTTGCTTTAGTCAGTATCTGGTGTTGAATTTCTTATTAAATTTAAGATTATCTTTAGTTTTAAAAGGAGCCTAAGAAAAGTATGATTTTATTAAAGAAGACATGGTAGAAGAAGAATTAGAAGTCTCTGGTTCGCTTTGGTTTTTCTATGGAGCTGGAAAAAAGCGTTCTTGAGACCTTGTTGAATTTATTGAATTAGTTATCGTTTTTTTGTTAATTTAAATATAAAGATGAGAGTTATTCATACAATCTTGATTACTATTATATTTTTCTATTTTAATTCCTAATTTTATTAAACTTAATTTATATTTGTTTTAAATTATTTCCAAGATACTAGTTACAAAACTACTTATCTTTTAAACTTCTTAAGAAGTAAATGTCTCCATATTTAATTTTTAAGCTTTCATATAATTCTTTATAAAAAGGGAAAATTATTTAAACATTTCTATTTATAATAAAAAAATTAAGCCTGGCCTTTTACCAAATAAAATTACAAACCTAAAAATTAATAAGAATCTGAAGAGAAAAAGTAGAAACTATCAAAACCAAGGAAGTGAATGTCCACACCTCCAAAGTAATAAGAAACTCCAGTTGACTAAGATCTTTCAGAATTAATCTTAGTGAGGATCAAAATACCATCGAATAACTTACAGAATTAGTAAAAATTTGCTTAATGAGGTTAAAAAGCTTAAGGAGTAAAATCAAATAATTATAGAGAATCGTGAAAACGTAGAAGATAGATTAATTAAATAAGAAAGAGAAATGGATACCTATTGAAATATTCAAACTGACTGTTCTTAGCAAATATAGTAAATGAAATTAGACTCATAATCATAATTAATTAAATAAACATAACGTGCATAATAGCCAGAACCTTGTAATATTGGGGCAAAATCAAATTTAAGAATAGTTTTAAAACAATTAGCAAGGTTGTCAAATGGAAATTGAAAAAAGACCAAAAATTTATAAGAATACAATGAAGAGTAGAAAGTGCTATTACTGCAAGAAAAAGGACACTAATACAAATAGTATAGAAATTACTATGTATTCAAGAATGAATTTAATTAGAGAGTTAAGAGACTGACAGAATTTATATTACTGAGAGAGAATCTATTTATCAATTAAAGAGACAAGCGCCAAAAGAAAAGTAACAAGGTAGATGGAGAGAGAAATACAAGATTTAAGACAAGAAAAAATAGAAATGAAACAATAAACTTTTCTTTTTATCCACCAGTCTATTCTGGTTGGAAAGAGGGAAATTGGTGAAAACCCAAGAAGACCTCTAAACAATTTTATCTATTATTATTATTATTTATTAATTTCTTCTGAATAGTAAGACTATTAAATATAGATAGATTGAGTATTATCGAAATAAAATAGTTAAGATTGTAAGACTTAAAAGAATGTAAAAAAAAAAATGAAAGTAAAATATTAAATACATCTAATGTATGATACTTGCAACTTTAAAAACTTTTGATTATTAAAGATTAAAAAAATATGAATTATCAGCTTAAAATAAATAAATTTTTAAGTTTAAACTTTTTAATTATTTGTATCTTTTTAAAAATATTTTTGATTATCTCATTTTCAATAATTTCTATACAAATAATTCTAAAGTTATTAATATACTTGATTTAATGAATCTTATCTATTAGCTATTTATTAATTTTTAAAAATATTTGTTTAATTTTCTATTTCAGAAGTGATTCGAACTTTTAATGAAATAGTTTAAATTTTGGTTTCATTAAGGTTTCTTAAATTTTGTATTTTGTATTAAAGAGAATTAGTTTTAGCTAAATTTAAAGTATTTTGACAATTAAATAATGAATTATGCTTTATACTAAGATTATCTAATATATATTATACTTTTAGGATTATTAAAGTAATAAGATTTGTATTAAAATTTTAAATAACTGTAAGCTTTTACATTTATTTATATGTTTAGAGCATTATAGATTTTAATTTCTTCTTATATTAATTTTATACTTATTTATTACTTCATAGTTTCTAATTTTCTATTAATAGATCAATTTCGCATTTTTATTATCATGTTTCTTTTTATGTAAAATAAATTGTTTAAAGAACATCTAATTAAGGATTTATTGTTTAACTATAGTTACGAAACTACTTTAATGTATAAATAATTAAAGCTGAATATTTCATATGTTTAAGAGTATTTGCTTTAGATATATGCTTACTTACAATCAAAATAATTCATTCTTTTTATTAATTTATGACTCAAATCTTTAAGGACTTGCTATATAATTTTAATTGCTCCCAAGCTGGGATCGAACTTAGTCTAAATTAAACCAAATGGCTAATAGCCTGTAATTAAACTACCTAAGTAATTTAACTACAGCTTATTATTCTTAATTTAATCCAAATTTTATTCTTCTTACGCTTCTAAGCGCCAGACCCCACTTTTTTTGCCATTAAGATGAGGCAATTATATGACCATTATATCCTTAAGGACTTGGCGCATAAATAGCAATTAATTTAAATCTTTATTTAGTTGATTATTTTTTTTATTAAAGCTAAAACATTGTCGTATCTCCTTAACTTTACTTTAATTATAATAAAAGCAAAATTTAAATTTTACCATTGTACTATAAATTAAAAAGTTGCTTTTAAAAGCAACTTTTATTAAACTCAAATAAAAAAGGAAATTTTAAATTAAATATTCTATTATTTTATATCAAATTATAATATACTTTAGATATTTTACTAAATCTACATATCTTTTGTAATATAATCCAGATAGCGCTTTAATTAAACTATCTATATTTCAATAAAATCCTTTTACACCTAGATTTCCTACTTTAAAATCATCTATTTTAAGTAAAAATTAGAATCGATTCATGCATTTTAAATTCATTTAGTAATATTCTAATTTTTGGCTTTCTTTGTTTTAAAGCTTAGAGTATTTTCTTAAAGTATAATGTTTCAGTAGATTTGTATATGAGATTAATCATTAAAATAACTGTTCGCTTTCCGGCTTAAAATTGAAGTTTTAAATGCATAATATCTCCGTTCCTGCATGTTCGTTCCTTGCATTGCTCCTTTTCCTTGACTTCTCTCTTTTGAATAATCTGAGTTGAGAAATTTTTTTATTCAGATTTTCCGATGGGAAGAATTCCGTCGCTCACTACTTTAGTTTCTATTAGTTAACATTTCTTCAGATATTCATTCTTATCTTTTTCTATTTGGGGTATTTCCACCATAAATGTCAAGTACTGTTGCAAATATAACATCTTTTTCTTGCTCTCGAAAATGTCTTTTCTTGTTTCTCTATTTCCATTGGAGTTCCTTATGAAGGCTTCTACAGGTTTTCTTCTATTAGTTTGAGTCTTTAATCTAATTTTACTCAGCTTTTCTCGTCTTGCTCTTGCGTTACTCAAATATCATTCTCTAAACTTGCCGTTTGCTCATAAACTCCGACTTTAGCTCTTCGGTCTACCTAAGGACTTCATCTTCATGATAATAATAATGAACTTAAAATTTAAAAATCTTGCAATCTCTGGGATCTCGACTAATTTCTTGCTGCCATTTTTTAACGTGGATGGATATCATGATCAAGTTTTTTACGTGGGAGGTAACCACTAAAAATCTTCCGAGTTTCTAGCGAATAGTTTTCTTTTGCAGACTCCACTTTCAGCAATTCATAGTCTATTAAGAGTCTTTCATGTTCTTAATTGTTCTTTTATCTATATTTCGTTCCAGCAAACACAATGCTTTAGCAGATTACGAATTGACTTGCAAAACTCACGTTGTTTGGTTTATCTTTTCTAATTTTGTTTTCATAAATACTTTTTTTTATAGTAAATCAATTCTTTTCATTAAATTCAAATCGATCTTTTCATTGTTCTGTTTTTCTTGAGAATTTGTTTAAGTACAATCTTTTTCTATAATCATTTCTTGGTTTTGTTTAAGACTTCTAATATAATCGCTATTCCGTGAACTAATTGTTCTAGATTATCTAACGTCTAATTATAAGCAATTCATTATTTTGATCTTCTAAAAAATTAATTAATTCTCTTATTTTATCTCCTTGATTATAAATTATTTCTTGATACCCTTAGATTGTCATTTTCATTTAATCGAGCTATAGAAAGAGTTCTTATTTCTTTTCAGGCTCATCTGGATTCTTTTGAATTGTTCCGATCATAGTTTTTCCTTCTAATGAGGAACTTGATTTCTCTTCTAGTTGTTGTTGTTTCTTTAATTGTTTCATTATCTTCCTTTTTGCGTTTCTTATTTAGTTTTTGGAAAGGAGAATAGATTATTCCATCTTTTTTTCATCATCTTCATGATTTATAGAATCCTGACTTAATACAAACATCTTTTCCTTCTGGGGGTTTAATTTCTCTTCGAATTTTTTTATGTTTCTAATAAGCTGATGAATCAGCTGTTTCATCTACTCAGAGTCCATTTGTTCCATTTCGGTATTGTCTAAATAAAAGGTAACAGGATCTATATTGAATTATCGTACTTTACCTTCTTCGTTTATTTTTTATTTTTTCCTTATTATTTTTATTGATTCAGTTGAGTGGTCTCCTTTTTCAGTTTTCAATGAAGGTGTTGAGAGCTGAGTTAACTTTTCTGTTCTGAATTTTTATCTCAGTTCTTATTTGTCTTTTGATGGAAGTGATTCGCTTTATTTTAATTTGTAGAAGTTAGTATTTTTATAAGTTCTTTTAATCTATTAGATAGTTCTGGTTATTTTGATTAAGAAGAGCGTTAAGATGTGGTGAGAATATGTGCTTCTGGTTTTCTCTCCTATTCTGAGGTGGTAAAAAACCCTTCTTGAAGCTATTTTATATTAGATTTGTATATGAGATATTTTAAAATTATAGCTATCTAGCATAGCTAAATATTAAGAAATTCTAAAATTGCTTTTTTGGAATGTATGAAGTAAAAGCTTCCATTTTATAATCTAAAAATAAAAGCTATAAATCCAATCGGAAAGGAAAAGTACTTGAAAGCTTGTCTTTTATCGCAAGCCAAATGACTCTTAGAAATGATCTAAGTTGAATATAATAAAAAGTACAATTTTGAATTACTTGGTATTTAAATAAGTAGTCAGTTTTTCTAATATTTGTGTATAATTTAAAGAATAGTTTTCAGACTTAATGATGATAAATAATTCTAACTTATAAAATCGTTATTGTAAATAATAAAGTTAATTTTATAGTTACTAGAATGTAGCCATATAATTTACATATATATCAAGATTAAGGTAATACGTTTTTAGTAAAGATATTAATTAACTTAAACTTTATGATATCTTTTTAATTTACTTTTTGTTTATCTAAGTTAACTATCTAATTTGATATTTCAAATAAGAATAACTTTATTAAAAGCTTTATTGAGGAACTTAGTTTAAGTTTTAAATGGTAATTATAAATGTTCTGATATAAATGGAGTGCTAGTAATTTTAATTTGTAACAGATTGATATTTAGTTAATTTATTTAATTTTTCATTTATTAATTCTAAATTTATCAAGAAAAGCAATCACCTTATGCTTTATCAAGTTTTAAATAAACTTACACTTTTATTTATCAATCATTTTAATAATTAAATAAACTATAAAAAGTTTAAATCCAATTAATAAATGAAAATACACTATCTGCTATTATATATAAGTTAGAGCCATAACTAAAAAGAGATTGTCTTTAGTCATTTAGATCTTTTATTTACTAAGCAACTTTTAATTTAGCTTATTATATTATTCTTTTTAGAAAGAATTTAGTTTTCAGCTTTTAAGAAGAAAAACTTTGATTAAAGCCAAAAGTCAGATTTAAAGATTATTACAAGCTAATTTTATATATTAACCTCTTTGTTCATTTTAGCATTACTTTATTATCCTTAGAAAGCTATTTACGGAATTAAATATTTTCAAGTGAAATTAAATAGCTAAATAGCTAAATATCTAAACAGCTTAACTTAATATAAAAGCTTATACAATTCTTTTCAAACTCCGAAAATAGAACTTAGTTCTAATATAAATCAAATATAGTAAATCTTCCAGTATTCTGAAAAAACTATTTGCCTTATAGCATTTTTCAGATCCTTCTAGAAAATAAGTTTTCTTTATTTAAAAGCTTCTAAATACCATACGAATAGGTTGACAGTAATTTGGCTTAGTAAACTTTGCTTTTAAATAAAGGATTTAAAATAATTGGACTAATTTGAGTATCTCTAATAAATAAATTAGATTTGATTGAATTATATTATAAACAGCATTTAAAAATGGAAGATTTATACTCGTTTAACTTTAAATTCTACTGAAATTCTTTAATTTATAATATATCAGAATGAAGTTCCTTTTCGTGCTTGTGCTAATTTCTTTTGCAAGTTCTAATTCTATCGCGCCTGTTTAAATTCTATGCGGAAGAACTGGAACAGGAAAAAGCTGAATTAGTAACAAAATCGGATGCAAAAGTAAAATGTGTCCCGTTGAACAAGAGACTAAATCTTGTACTGATATTACTAATTATTGTCCATATTAAGGAATAATTGATGCAGTAGGACTTGATGATGATGAAAAGAAGACTACAATTTATAAGGGATAAAACATTACTCTATCTGGATATGTATGGCCTATATATAGTCTATTTGAAGCCTTAGAATAATGAACAATCAACTATGTCGAATTTTTTATAGTTTACGATATCAATAACATCAGAGATGGATATTCTAGTAATTAATTTAAAGACTTCATTCAGAATTATATAAAATGCCCTTGAACTAGAATACTAAACAAGTATCGGTAAGATTATGATAGGCATTAATAATTAGTGAAAGAAGGAGATATTTTAGTAAATGAAAATGCTGATAAAGTAGAATTAAAAGGTTAACCATGTACTTTTGCCTTATCAAAAGATTGAAGAGAAAGAATAATTTCGAACGATTTAGAAGCTGTAAGATCAATGTAAAACATAAGCAAATGTAATATGTACAAATAGAAAGAGTAAGAGTTTGAAAATATAACTAGAGAGAAACCTTGGGAATATCCTCCATAAGCATAATTATTACAAATTCCTGAATAGTAAAGCTGTACATATGATGTTAGAGTAGGAAGAGAATGTAAAACGAATTTTTTAGGAATTTGCTTTGATTATCATGGAGTATATGAAACTAGAACAGATTAAGAATGCATAAATAAGTAGACAGAGGAGAGAGAACGAATAGAAGGAATAAATGAATAGATGATATAATATAGGGAAAATGAAGTATAAAGAGTTGACTAGAGAAATAAAGAATTGAGAAAGCGATAAGATGACGCGAGACTCACAATTATTGAAGTGGAAAAGGGATTAATAGAATGCCAGCAATATATTGCTAATTTTGATCCATGAGCATATTGACTTTAAAATTATAGATAAAATAAAATTTAATAAAGTTTAAATTATATAATATAAGATAACTAACTATTTTATCAGCAAATCTCAGGTAAAATTATAAATAATGAGCTTGCTCTAAAAATTAATTTATTAGTAAAAATAAATAAGAAAAGTTAAGATTATATATACTTCAAATAATTTATCTCTTTGATACTAAATAAATTCTAAAGATGCTTTAAATACAATTTATTAATATTTAATATAATAATAATAATAATTAATTATAGTGATCCCACCTATCAATAAGGTTCGTCACTTTTTAAAGTTTAATAGTTTTGTTAAAATTTCCATTTCCAGTCTTCTTCTTGAAGCACATATCTATCTGTGCTGTGTTCTCCCTTTTTTATTTTCGTAATCTTGCTTCAATCAATCTTCATTCCAAGCATTTGTTCATTTCTTCTTTGTCCGTCTATAATCTTGTCTTCTAGAATTTCATGCCCTGCGTACATCTTTCTTCTATAAATTCTTCCTTCCACAGTGCAATGTAGTTTACTTATGGTTCTTCAAAGCTTTAAATTTTCTGCTTTCTGTTTTTATTGGAATTAGAAGCAGTTTCTAACTTTGTGTCCTGGTCTCTTGCAGTATCAGCATCGCAGTATTTTCCTATAGGGAATATCTTTTATTACAGGCAGTTTCTCCACATCCATAGGATCATTCCCCTGTATATTTTGCAAAAATATGCTTTCAGTTAGTTCTGCGAATTAGTCGAATTTTTTCTCTAGCTCTTCTATTTTGTTGTTTCCTGTCTATTTATTTTCATTTTTTTATTCTTATTAATTGTACATCAGGTGCTCTACTTTTCTTTCTAGTTCTTGAACTGTTCTTAGGAGGTTGAAACTTTCTTATTACAGCAATTGGAGTGCTTAAAATATATTTTATTGCTCGTAAGATGAATCCTTTTGAGAAGAGGTTTTTTACAAGAAGTTTTCCATTTTTTCTATAATATAAAATAAATGTTTGCTGCGTCAGGAGAATAAGTAGGTAATCCGGTACAGTGTATACTGCATTGCGAGTAATCTCGCCCTAGATGCCACCACAAAGGGTGGATAAGTTCCGTATAGACATGCCTAACTTACCCTGAGGGTTCTCTCTAGCAGTATGAAGGTTTTCTTCTAATTAATAACTTAATAACAAATTCTTATTTGGACCTTATTCAAGAAGATTGAAGCATTTGACTCAAGATTTAAGAATAATTTAAATAAGAAGATTCCTTATTTGGAGAAGCTGAATGACTCTATGGAGGAAAAGAATGAAATAAAGCTTTTGATAACACTTTTTTAATATTAATACTGAAAGAGCTGCGCGCCAACGAGGTGGTACGCGCTCTAGAATAATTTTGATTGATTTATATTTATATTTTTATAATTTGCTAGTTTTAATTTTTGACCTTGATTTGATATGATTTATTCTTAAATGTGTTTTAATAAAAGGAAAAATAATAAATTGATTCTAAGTAGCATTAAATGTTAAGGGATAGTGATTTATAAATGATAATCTGTTATTTGTAAAAACTAAGAATTTGTATATTTAACGTAATTCTTGATGAATCAGAATCTTAGATATCTAAAGCGGTTAATTTAGGACCTTTGATTATCTAATGGTACTTTGAATATTGAGTACTTTGAATAAATTGATAATTTGTATGTAATAAATAGTTATTATTTTAAATTTATTCATGCTAAAAGCTTATATCTTTTAGAGAGTTTTGGTATTTAACTTTTTAAAAAGTTTATTTGAAATCAGTATTTAATGACTTTATTTATAATTTAACTAATAAGATTTTTCGTAAGGATGCAATACATTTTTTTAGGGTAATAAATAGAAGAAAATTAGTTATATACAAACTAAAATTTTAACTTTAGATTAATTAAATGCAAAAATATATTAAAATTTATTAGTATTTTTGGATCATAAAACAAGGTTAAAAACCTAACTCTAATTCAAGTTTGGTATTTAAATTATTCTATTATCATTTCTAAAAATAATAAATGGAAGGACGGGAACAATATTTTGAAGGGAATTCATCTTGATGATTATCCAACCATGGTAGGGGCTTGAAATTTATATTAATGAACTATACATTCTTTACACATGGTTGTTCCTGCTAGCAAAAATATTCCCGTTATATGCGTTAAAGTTGTTGATATAAAATGGGAAGATGAAAAGATAGCTGTCCTTGAATATAAAAATTAAGCATTAATATTAAAAAATTGTATAGAAATGAAAAATATAATAAAATAAATTAAAATAATTAGTTTAAGTTAAATTCGTAAGAGATAACGCAAATACTATTTTTGAATTTTACTATCAATTATCATTTTTAAACACTTTCGTATGTAAGTATGTGTTGTTTTAAATGATAGGAATATCTTTAAAATACTAAAAAATAATTTCTAAAACTATTTTAATTAAAATAAAATGTTTAGGATTATTTTAAAGCTTAAAGATAATTAAATAGTAAAATTCATTTATTTAACTAAAAAAGTTAAAAATTAAATTTATTTAGTAATAGAATTTAAATATATTATTTAGTTAATTATTCATTAAATTTAAACTTTTTA
The DNA here is from genome assembly GCA_946699065.1 of Loxodes magnus. Lineage (NCBI taxonomy): Eukaryota > Ciliophora > Karyorelictea > Loxodida > Loxodidae > Loxodes > Loxodes magnus. Next base: position 911,106 of record CAMPDV010000020.1, on the reverse strand, counting down.
AAACTAATAAGCCAACGAAAATAAACCTAGAAATTCATCTTTTTTATTTAAAAGTCTCTAAACTTTATTATTAACCTTATAAATTATAATCATTACCATTGAATCTCTTCTTTAAACTTAGAATTTTATCTATTGAGCAAATTATTTCCGATCCTAATCACTTTTTATTTATCAAATATATGAACTATTTCGCTCGTAGAAAGGTAAAAAGAATTTTGTTTGAACTTAAGTAGCTTGTTAGGTTGATCCAGTATGGAAAGTATAGTTGGAAGTAAAAAATAATGTTTAGGAAACTAGTTATAAATAGAACTGCAGCAATATTCCTAATGCGTTGATAGAACTATTAAGACTTGGATTAAATAGACTTCCTACTGATATTTAAATTGCTAATATCACTACTTATACAAACTATAGATTACACTTTGCATATAACTTCTTATACAGTAAGGAGAAATCAACAAAGACTAGTACTAAATCTATTTAGTAAAAGTAACTAACATTAATAAAAAACTGACTGATCTTTGTCATTAGGTAAATGGTTTGAAATCCTTTGCCTTATTTAAATCGGTAAAATAATGTAGCAAAGGTATGAAACAACTAAAGAGATGAGATTATTGAGGTGAAGAAGTAATTAAAAGGATACAAAATTCCAACTCCAGGCCATTAATATGGAATTTAGCTCTAGATTTAAATCCACAGGCCTCTCCTTTTTCTAAAACATATGGAAGATTTTAGAGATGAACAGTTGACTATAACTAGTCGCTTTATTGGTATGTAAACAGATAAAATGAAACTGAGAAACTTTAGATGGCTTATAAAGAATATAAACTTTGGACCATTAACTTAACTTTAGGCATAATTAAAATAATAGATCTACTAAATAACAGATTAGACTTTAGTAGAGTTCTTAGATAAAGTGCTTCCAAAAATGCAATAATTATCTTAAGAAGTGGATGAATTTGTAAGGGGCAAGATAAATAGCTGCCATGGTTTCTAATAAAATATCATAGTTAGGCAAAAAACATAAAGTAAGTTTCAGCAACAGCTCTTCATTTTTACTAATTAGAGAAAGTATACTATATAGAAGAAATATACCTAAAAGAATATGATGTTGATTTGTCTGATGTTTATAGCAAGAAAGGTTGAAGATATTTGATATAAATATATATCTCATTTTAGTCTTTTTAAATATATATAATGATCTCTTTCATAGAAGTAAAATTAAATGATTCAGCTTATAAAGGATAAAATGGGATTATTATCTTACTAGCATAGTAAGTTATGATGGCACAAAATAGTTATCTTTTAATGAGCAAAATGATAACCAAATGCTATTTTCTACTAAACATTTAAACTCTTTAATAAACCTTCAATCAACATTATTGATACTTAAACATTATTCTTTAAAAGAGTTAATTTATAGAGAAAAGTTTCAAAAAGATAGTAAGGTGATATAAATTTTGGAACTAACTTAATCTATTGCTTAGCAGTGTAGATAGTGTTTATAAGTTTGTTAAGGAAATATATAAATGTTTCTACTGATAAAGAGCATATAATTGGAGTCTGCTTATAGTATTTGCTAAGGTAAATAGTTAAAATATATAGCTTTTGTATTATGCTTTTTAGAAGCAAAATGTAATTAAAAGGAGCTAATTAGGCTGATCAGAAAAGTAATTTACAATTACTTGTTGGTATAGTTTCTGATTATAACTATCATTTATGTATAATCGTATAAACCTGAAGAAGGATATAGCTTTCTGTTAAAAGAATGTAGCATATTCTTAGTAACTATCTTATTGTTGAAAACTGTTATTACATATATTACTTTTAACGAAACTGATATGCAACCCATTATAAACCACTGCCAGATTCAATAATTAAAATGCAAGTAAACAAGGATAAACCTATCGTGTTGTCATTAATGCCGATATCAAAGCTTTTGTAAAGAAATATTGTCCTTGGTTCGCTCTTTTGAGCAAAGATATTCTATGGAATGAAATGCAAAATAAAGTTGATAGCTGTGCTTTGTTAACAAATCGTGTAACTGCAGCTGGTTGGAACTTAGGAAATCTCAACCTTTAGGGAGAGTACAGTTTTGGCAAAATTTAGAACAAAGAATTTTGAAAATTAAGTTGAAGTAATTGATGGATAGAATATCAATGAGATAGCAGCATAATTCTGGTTGATCAAAAAAACTGAAAGATATATCTCACAAGTCTAAAAGCAATCTATGAATGTTATTAGAGAACAAATTAAATAACTAAAAGGTACACCTCAAACTTTGAGATACATGAAATTTTAACTATTTTTCATTTATACTATTTTCAGTTACTAAATATCTAGGCAAGATAAGTTATTCTTTTAAATTTATATATAATATATTAAATTAAGGTGCTCGTATTTTTGGGGATTTAAAACCCTTCAATACATACCTCCATACTTTGTTCTTTGAGGTTTCAAAAAAAATTTCAGGATTCTTAGTTTTTTTGTGAGTTCTGGTACTCCCTTGAAAAATCCTCCTTCTAAACATTCTTTCATCCTTGTCTACATAAATTATTGACAGTTCTCTCCAAATCTCTTCACTGCTTCTTCTTTGTTTGCCCAAATATATGTTGAATCTCTTGTATGTGTTGAATCTTGATTTGCACAGGTAGCACGACTTGAAGATCCCTCAAGTAGTAGTTATCTCTATTGATTTTATGTATTCTAGCTTCATTGCATTTTCAGCTTAGGTTAAATTATTTTTTCTCCCAAAAGTTTCACTTGTATTTCCTGTTTCATTAATGTTTCTTCATTTTTTAAGTTTCCTATAATAATTTTGGTTTTCTTTCTTTAATAATTAAACTTTTTCTTATAGGTTATGCATATATTTCATAAGTTATTCTATTATTACCTTTTAATCATTTTTCTATTTCTACATTATTTTTAGTTACCACTTTTCATGTAGTTTCTTGAGTGAAAAGTGTAGCTTGTTTTAGTCAGTATCTGGTGTTGAATTTCTTATTAAATTTAAGATTATCTTTAGTTTTAAAAGGAGCCTAAGAAAAGTATGATTTTATTAAAGAAGACATGGTAGAAGAAGAATTAGAAGTCTCTGGTTCGCTTTGGTTTTTCTATGGAGCTGGAAAAAAGCGTTCTTGAGACCTTGTTGAATTTATTGAATTAGTTATCGTTTTTTTGTTAATTTAAATATAAAGATGAGAGTTATTCATACAATCTTGATTACTATTATATTTTTCTATTTTAATTCCTAATTTTATTAAACTTAATTTATATTTGTTTTAAATTATTTCCAAGATACTAGTTACAAAACTACTTATCTTTTAAACTTCTTAAGAAGTAAATGTCTCCATATTTAATTTTTAAGCTTTCATATAATTCTTTATAAAAAGGGAAAATTATTTAAACATTTCTATTTATAATAAAAAAATTAAGCCTGGCCTTTTACCAAATAAAATTACAAACCTAAAAATTAATAAGAATCTGAAGAGAAAAAGTAGAAACTATCAAAACCAAGGAAGTGAATGTCCACACCTCCAAAGTAATAAGAAACTCCAGTTGACTAAGATCTTTCAGAATTAATCTTAGTGAGGATCAAAATACCATCGAATAACTTACAGAATTAGTAAAAATTTGCTTAATGAGGTTAAAAAGCTTAAGGAGTAAAATCAAATAATTATAGAGAATCGTGAAAATGTAGAAGATAGATTAATTAAATAAGAAAGAGAAATGGATACTTATTGAAATATTCAAGCTGACTGTTCTTAGCAAATATAGTAAATGAAATTAGACTCATAATCATAATTAATTAAATAAACATAACGTGCATAATAGCCAGAACCTTGTAATATTGGGGCAAAATCAAATTTAAGAATAGTTTTAAAACAATTAGCAAGGTTGTCAAATGGAAATTGAAAAAAGACCAAAAATTTATAAGAATACAATGAAGAGTAGAAAGTGCTATTACTGCAAGAAAAAAAGACACTAATACAAATAGTGTAGAAATTACTATGTATTCAAGAATGAATTTAATTAGAGAGTTAAGAGACTGACAGAATTTATATTACTGAGAGAGAATCTATTTATCAATTAAAGAGACAAGCGCCAAAAGAAAAGTAACAAGGTAGATGGATGAAAGATGGAGAGAGAAATACAAGATTTAAGACAAGAAAAAATAGAAATGAAACAATAAACTTTTCTTTTTATCCACCAGTCTATTCTGGTTGGAAAGAGGGAAATTGGTGAAAACCCAAGAAGACCTCTAAACAATTTTATCTATTATTATTATTATTTATTAATTTCTTCTGAATAGTAAGACTATTAAATATAGATAGATTGAGTATTATCGAAATAAAATAGTTAAGATTGTAAGACTTAAAAGAATGTTAAATAAAAAATGAAAGTAAAATATTAAATACATCTAATGTATGATACTTGCAACTTTAAAAACTTTTGATTATTAAAGATTAAAAAAATATGAATTATCAGCTTAAAATAAATAAATTTTTAAGTTTAAACTTTTTAATTATTTGTATCTTTTTAAAAATATTTTTGATTATCTCATTTTCAATAATTTCTATACAAATAATTCTAAAGTTATTAATATACTTGATTTAATGAATCTTATCTATTAGCTATTTATTAATTTTTAAAAATATTTGTTTAATTTTCTATTTCAGAAGTGATTCGAACTTTTAATGAAATAGTTTAAATTTTGGTTTCATTAAGGTTTCTTAAATTTTGTATTTTGTATTAAAGAGAATTAGTTTTAGCTAAATTTAAAGTATTTTGACAATTAAATAATGAATTATGCTTTATACTAAGATTATCTAATATATATTATACTTTTAGGATTATTAAAGTAATAAGATTTGTATTAAAATTTTAAATAACTGTAAGCTTTTACATTTATTTATATGTTTAGAGCATTATAGATTTTAATTTCTTCTTATATTAATTTTATACTTATTTATTACTTCATAGTTTCTAATTTTCTATTAATAGATCAATTTCGCATTTTTATTATCATGTTTCTTTTTATGTAAAATAAATTGTTTAAAGAACATCTAATTAAGGATTTATTGTTTAACTATAGTTACGAAACTACTTTAATGTATAAATAATTAAAGCTGAATATTTCATATGTTTAAGAGTATTTGCTTTAGATATATGCTTACTTACAATCAAAATAATTCATTCTTTTTATTAATTTATGACTCAAATCTTTAAGGACTTGCTATATAATTTTAATTGCTCCCAAGCTGGGATCGAACTTAGTCTAAATTAAACCAAATGGCTAATAGCCTGTAATTAAACTACCTAAGTAATTTAACTACAGCTTATTATTCTTAATTTAATCCAAATTTTATTCTTCTTACGCTTCTAAGCGCCAGACCCCACTTTTTTTGCCATTAAGATGAGGCAATTATATGACCATTATATCCTTAAGGACTTGGCGCATAAATAGCAATTAATTTAAATCTTTATTTAGTTGATTATTTTTATTATTAAAGCTAAAAAATTGTCGTATCTCCTTAACTTTACTTTAATTATAATAAAAGCAAAATTTAAATTTTACCATTGTACTATAAATTAAAAAGTTGCTTTTAAAAGCAACTTTTATTAAACTCAAATAAAAAAGGAAATTTTAAATTAAATATTCTATTATTTTATATCAAATTATAATATACTTTAGATATTTTACTAAATCTACATATCTTTTGTAATATAATCCAGATAGCGCTTTAATTAAACTATCTATATTTCAATAAAATCCTTTTACACCTAGATTTCCTACTTTAAAATCATCTATTTTAAGTAAAAATTAGAATCGATTCATGCATTTTAAATTCATTTAGTAATATTCTAATTTTTGGCTTTCTTTGTTTTAAAGCTTAGAGTATTTTCTTAAAGTATAATGTTTCAGTAGATTTGTATATGAGATTAATCATTAAAATAACTGTTCGCTTTCCGGCTTAAAATTGAAGTTTTAAATGCATAATATCTCCGTTCCTGCATGTTCGTTCCTTGCATTGCTCCTTTTCCTTGACTTCTCTCTTTTGAATAATCTGAGTTGAGAAATTTTTTTATTCAGATTTTCCGATGGGAAGAATTCCGTCGCTCACTACTTTAGTTTCTATTAGTTAACATTTCTTCAGGTATTCATTCTTATCTTTTTCTATTTGGGGTATTTCCACCATAAATGTCAAGTACTGTTGCAAATATAACATCTTTTTCTTGCTCTCGGAAATGTCTTTTCTTGTTTCTCTATTTCCATTGGAGTTCCTTATGAAGGTACAGGTTTTCTTCTATTAATTTGAGTCTTTAATCTAATTTTACTCAGCTTTTCTCGTCTTGCTCTTGCGTTACTCAAATATCATTCTCTAAACTTGCCGTTTGCTCATAAACTCCGACTTTAGCTCTTCGGTCTACCTAAGGACTTCATCTTCATGATAATAATAATGAACTTAAAATTTAAAAATCTTGCAATCTCTGGGATCTCGACTAATTTCTTGCTACCATTTTTTAACGTGGATGGATATCATGATCAAGTTTTTTACGTGGAAGGTAACCACTAAAAATCTTCCGAGTTTCCAGCAAATAGTTTTCTTTTGTAGACTCCAGTTTCAGCAATTCATAGTCTATTAAGAGTCTTTCATGTTCTTAATTGTTCTTTTATCTATATTTCGTTCCAGCAAGCACAATGCTTTAGCAGATTACGAATTTACTTGCAAAACTCACGTTGTTTGGTTTATCTTTTCTAATTTTGTTTTCATAAATACTTTTTTTTATAGTAAATCAATTCTTTTCATTAAATTCAAATCGATCTTTTCATTGTTCTGTTTTTCTTGAGAATTTGTTTAAGTACAATCTTTTTCTATAATCATTTCTTGGTTTTGTTTAAGACTTCTAATATAATCGCTATTCCGTGAACTAATTGTTCTAGATTATCTAACGTCTAATTATAAGCAATTCATTATTTTGATCTTCTAAAAAATTCATTAATTCTCTTATTTTATCTCCTTGATTATAAATTATTTCTTGATACCCTTAGATTGTCATTTTCATTTAATCGAGCTATAGAAAGAGTTCTTATTTCTTTTCAGGCTCATCTGGATTCTTTTGAATTGTTCCGATCATAGTTTTTCCTTCTGATGAGGAACTTTATTTCTCTTCTAGTTGTTGTTGTTTCTTTAATTGTTTCATTATCTTCCTTTTTGCGTTTCTTATTTAGTTTTTGGAAAGGAGAATAGATTATTCCATCTTTTTTTCATCATCTTCATGATTTATAGAATCCTGACTTAATACAAACATCTTTTCCTTCTGGGGGTTTAATTTCTCTTCGAATTTTTTTATGTTTCTAATAAGCTGATGAATCAGCTGTTTCATCTACTCAGAGTCCATTTGTTCCATTTCGGTATTGTCTAAATAAAAGGTAACAGGATCTATATTGAATTATCGTACTTTACCTTCTTCGTTTATTTTTTATTTTTTCCTTATTATTTTTATTGATTCAGTTGAGTGGTCTCCTTTTTCAGTTTTCAATGAAGGTGTTGAGAGCTGAGTTAACTTTTCTGTTCTGAATTTTTATCTCAGTTCTTATTTGTCTTTTGATGGAAGTGATTCGCTTTATTTTAATTTGTAGAAGTTAGTATTTTTATAAGTTCTTTTAATCTATTAGATAGTTCTGGTTATTTTGATTAAGAAGAGCGTTAAGATGTGGTGAGAATATGTGCTTCTGGTTTTCTCTCCTATTCTGAGGTGGTAAAAAACCCTTCTTGAAGCTATTTTATATTAGATTTGTATATGAGATATTTTAAAATTATAGCTATCTAGCATAGCTAAATATTAAGAAATTCTAAAATTGCTTTTTTGGAATGTATGAAGTAAAAGCTTCCATTTTATAATCTAAAAATAAAAGCTATAAATCCAATCGGAAAGGAAAAGTACTTGAAAGCTTGTCTTTTATCGCAAGCCAAATGACTCTTAGAAATGATCTAAGTTGAATATAATAAAAAGTACAATTTTGAATTACTTGGTATTTAAATAAGTAGTCAGTTTTTCTAATATTTGTGTATAATTTAAAGAATAGTTTTCAGACTTAATGATGATAAATAATTCTAACTTATAAAATCGTTATTGTAAATAATAAAGTTAATTTTATAGTTACTAGAATGTAGCCATATAATTTACATATATATCAAGATTAAGGTAATACGTTTTTAGTAAAGATATTAATTAACTTAAACTTTATGATATCTTTTTAATTTACTTTTTGTTTATCTAAGTTAACTATCTAATTTGATATTTCAAATAAGAATAACTTTATTAAAAGCTTTATTGAGGAACTTAGTTTAAGTTTTAAATGGTAATTATAAATGTTCTGATATAAATGGAGTGCTAGTAATTTTAATTTGTAACAGATTGATATTTAGTTAATTTATTTAATTTTTCATTTATTAATTCTAAATTTATCAAGAAAAGCAATCACCTTATGCTTTATCAAGTTTTAAATAAACTTACACTTTTATTTATCAATCATTTTAATAATTAAATAAACTATAAAAAGTTTAAATCCAATTAATAAATGAAAATACACTATCTGCTATTATATATAAGTTAGAGCCATAACTAAAAAGAGATTGTCTTTAGTCATTTAGATCTTTTATTTACTAAGCAACTTTTAATTTAGCTTATTATATTATTCTTTTTAGAAAGAATTTAGTTTTCAGCTTTTAAGAAGAAAAACTTTGATTAAAGCCAAAAGTCAGATTTAAAGATTATTACAAGCTAATTTTATATATTAACCTCTTTGTTCATTTTAGCATTACTTTATTATCCTTAGAAAGCTATTTACGGAATTAAATATTTTCAAGTGAAATTAAATAGCTAAATAGCTAAATATCTAAACAGCTTAACTTAATATAAAAGCTTATACAATTCTTTTCAAACTCCGAAAATAGAACTTAGTTCTAATATAAATCAAATATAGTAAATCTTCCAGTATTCTGAAAAAACTATTTGCCTTATAGCATTTTTCAGATCCTTCTAGAAAATAAGTTTTCTTTATTTAAAAGCTTCTAAATACCATACGAATAGGTTGACAGTAATTTGGCTTAGTAAACTTTGCTTTTAAATAAAGGATTTAAAATAATTGGACTAATTTGAGTATCTCTAATAAATAAATTAGATTTGATTGAATTATATTATAAACAGCATTTAAAAATGGAAGATTTATACTCGTTTAACTTTAAATTCTACTGAAATCCTTTAATTTATAATATATCAGAATGAAGTTCCTTTTCGTGCTTGTGCTAATTTCTTTTGCAAGTTCTAATTCTATCGCGCCTGTTTAAATTCTATGCGGAAGAACTGGAACAGGAAAAAGCTGAATTAGTAACAAAATCGGATGCAAAAGTAAAATGTGTCCCGTTGAACAAGAGACTAAATCTTGTACTGATATTACTAATTATTGTCCATATTAAGGAATAATTGATGCAGTAGGACTTGATGATGATGAAAAGAAGACTATAATTTATAAGGGATAAAACATTACTCTATCTGGATATGTATGGCCTATATATAGTCTATTTGAAGCCTTAGAATAATGAACAATCAACTATGTCGAATTTTTTATAGTTTACGATATCAATAACATCAGAGATGGATATTCTAGTAATTAATTTAAAGACTTCATTCAGAATTATATAAAATGCCCTTGAACTAGAATACTAAACAAGTATCGGTAAGATTATGATAGGCATTAATAATTAGTGAAAGAAGGAGATATTTTAGTAAATGAAAATGCTGATAAAGTAGAATTAAAAGGTTAACCATGTACTTTTGCCTTATCAAAAGATTGAAGAGAAAGAATAATTTCGAACGATTTAGAAGCTGTAAGATCAATGTAAAACATAAGCAAATGTAATATGTACAAATAGAAAGAGTAAGAGTTTGAAAATATAACTAGAGAGAAACCTTGGGAATATCCTCCATAAGCATAATTATTACAAATTCCTGAATAGTAAAGCTGTACATATGATGTTAGAGTAGGAAGAGAATGTAAAACGAATTTTTTAGGAATTTGTTTTGATTATCATGGAGTATATGAAACAAGAACAGATTAAGAATGCATAAATAAGTAGACAGAGGAGAGAGAACGAATAGAAGGAATAAATGAATAGATGATATAATATAGGGAAAATGAAGTATAAAGAATTGACTAGAGAAATAAAGAATTGAGAAAGCGATAAGATGACGCGAGACTCACAATTATTGAAGTGGAAAAGGGATTAATAGAATGCCAGCAATATATTGCTAATTTTGATCCATGAGCATATTGACTTTAAAATTATAGATAAAATAAAATTTAATAAAGTTTAAATTATATAATATAAGATAACTAACTATTTTATCAGCAAATCTCAGGTAAAATTATAAATAATGAGCTTGCTCTAAAAATTAATTTATTAGTAAAAATAAGAAAAGTTAAGATTATATATACTTCAAATAATTTATCTCTTTGATACTAAATAAATTCTAAAGATGCTTTAAATACAATTTATTAATATTTAATATAATAATAATAATAATTAATTATAGTGATCCCACCTATCAATAAGGTTCGTCACTTTTTAAAGTTTAATAGTTTTGTTAAAATTTCCATTTCCAGTCTTCTTCTTGAAGCACATATCTATCTGTGCTGTGTTCTCCCTTTTTTATTTTCGTAATCTTGCTTCAATCAATCTTCATTCCAAGCATTTGTTCATTTCTTCTTTGTCCTGCTATAATCTTGTCTTCTAGAATTTCATGCCCTGCGTACATCTTTCTTCTATAAATTCTTCCTTCCACAGTGCAATATAGTTTACTTATGGTTCTTCAAAGCTTTAAATTTTCTGCTTTCTGTTTTTATTGGAATTAGAAGCAGTTTCTAACTTTGTGTCCTGGTCTCTTGCAGTATCAGCATCGCAGTATTTTACTATAGGGAATATCTTTTATTACAGGCAGTTTCTCCACATCCATAGGATCATTCCCCTGTATATTTTGCAAAAATATGCTTTCAGTTAGTTCTGCGAATTAGTCGAATTTTTTCTCTAGCTCTTCTATTTTGTTGTTTCCTGTCTATTTATTTTCATTTTTCATTTATTCTTATTAATTGTACATCAGGTGCTCTACTTTTCTTTCTAGTTCTTGAACTGTTCTTAGGAGGTTGAAATTTTCTTATTACAGCAATTGGAGTGCTTAAAATATATTTTATTGCTCGTAAGATGAATCCTTTTGAGAAGAGGTTTTTTACAAGAAGTTTTCCATTTTTTCTATAATATAAAATAAATGTTTGGTGCGTCAGGAGAATAAGTAGGTAATCTGGTGCAGTGTATACTGCATTGCGAGTAATCTCGCCCTAGATGCCACCACAAAGGGCGGATAAGTTCCGTATAGACATGCCTAACTTACCCTGAGGGTTCTCTCTAGCAGTATGAAGGTTTTCTTCTAATTAATAACTTAATAACAAATTCTTATTTGGACCTTATTCAAGAAGATTGAAGCATTTGACTCAAGATTTAAGAATAATTTTAATAAGAAGATTCCTTATTTGGAGAAGCTGAATGACTCTATGGAGGAAAAGAATGAAATAAAGCTTTTGATAACACTTTTTTAATATTAATACTGAAAGAGCTGCGCGCCAACGAGGTGGTACGCGCTCTAGAATAATTTTGATTGATTTATATTTATATTTTTATAATTTGCTAGTTTTAATTTTTGACCTTGATTTGATATGATTTATTCTTAAATGTGTTTTAATAAAAGGAAAAATAATAAATTGATTCTAAGTAGCATTAAATGTTAAGGGATAGTGATTTATAAATGATAATCTGTTATTTGTAAAAACTAAGAATTTGTATATTTAACGTAATTCTTGATGAATCAGAATCTTAGATATCTAAAGCGGTTAATTTAGGACCTTTGATTATCTAATGGTACTTTGAATATTGAGTACTTTGAATAAATTGATAATTTGTATGTAATAAATAGTTATTATTTTAAATTTATTCATGCTAAAAGCTTATATCTTTTAGAGAGTTTTGGTATTTAACTTTTTAAAAAGTTTATTTGAAATCAGTATTTAATGACTTTATTTATAATTTAACTAATAAGATTTTTCGTAAGGATGCAATACATTTTTTTAGGGTAATAAATAGAAGAAAATTAGTTATATACAAACTAAAATTTTAACTTTAGATTAATTAAATGCAAAAATATATTAAAATTTATTAGTATTTTTGGATCATAAAACAAGGTTAAAAACCTAACTCTAATTCAAGTTTGGTATTTAAATTATTCTATTATCATTTCTAAAAATAATAAATGGAAGGACGGGAACAATATTTTGAAGGGAATTCATCTTGATGATTATCCAACCATGGTAGGGGCTTGAAATTTATATTAATGAACTATACATTCTTTACACATGGTTGTTCCTGGTAGCAAAAATATTCCCGTTATATGCGTTAAAGTTGTTGATATAAAATGGGAAGATGAAAAGATAGCTGTCCTTGAATATAAAAATTAAGCATTAATATTAAAAAATTGTATAGAAATGAAAAATATAATAAAATAAATTAAAATAATTAGTTTAAGTTAAATTCGTAAGAGATAACGCAAATACTATTTTTGAATTTTACTATCAATTATCATTTTTAAACACTTTCGTATGTAAGTATGTGTTGTTTTAAATGATAGGAATATCTTTAAAATACTAAAAAATAATTTCTAAAACTATTTTAATTAAAATAAAATGTTTAGGATTATTTTAAAGCTTAAAGATAATTAAATAGTAAAATTCATTTATTTAACTAAAAAAGTTAAAAATTAAATTTATTTAGTAATAGAATTTAAATATATTATTTAGTTAATTATTCATTAAATTTAAACTTTTTAAAACTAATAAGCCAACGAAAATAAACCTAGAAATTCATCTTTTTTATTTAAAAGTCTCTAAACTTTATTATTAACCTTATAAATTATAATCATTACCATTGAATCTCTTCTTTAAACTTAGAATTTTATCTATTGAGCAAATTATTTCCGATCCTAATCACTTTTTATTTATCAAATATATGAACTATTTCGCTCGTAGAAAGGTAAAAAGAATTTTGTTTGAACTTAAGTAGCTTGTTAGGTTGATCCAGTATGGAAAGTATAGTTGGAAGTAAAAAATAATGTTTAGGAAACTAGTTATAAATAGAACTGCAGCAATATTCCTAATGCGTTGATAGAACTATTAAGACTTGGATTAAATAGACTTCCTACTGATATTTAAATTGCTAATATCACTACTTATACAAACTATAGATTACACTTTGCATATAACTTCTTATACAGTAAGGAGAAATCAACAAAGACTAGTACTAAATCTATTTAGTAAAAGTAACTAACATTAATAAAAAACTGACTGATCTTTGTCATTAGGTAAAAGGTTTGAAATCCTTTGCCTTATTTAAATCGGTAAAATAATGTAGCAAAGGTATGAAACAACTAAAGAGATGAGATTATTGAGGTGAAGAAGTAATTAAAAGGATGCAAAATTCCAACTCCAGGCCATTAATATGGAATTTAGCTCTAGATTTAAATCCACAGGCCTCTCTTTTTTCTAAAACATATGGAAGATTTTAGAGATGAACAGTTGACTATAACTAGTCGCTTTATTGGTATGTAAACAGATAAAATGAAACTGAGAAACTTTAGATGGCTTATAAAGAATATAAACTTTGGACCATTAACTTAACTTTAGGCATAATTAAAATAATAGATCTACTAAATAACAGATTAGACTTTAGTAGAGTTCTTAGATAAAGTGCTTCCAAAAATGCAATAATTATCTTAAGAAGTGGAAGAATTTGTAAGGGGCAAGATAAATAGCTGCCATGGTTTCTAATAAAATATCATAGTTAGGCAAAAAACATAAAGTAAGTTTCAGCAACAGCTCTTCATTTTTACTACTTAGAGAAAGTATACTATGTAGAAGAAATATACCTAAAAGAATATGATGTTGATTTGTCTGATGTTTATAGCAAGAAAGGTTGAAGATATTTGATATAAATATATATCTCATTTTAGTCTTTTTAAATATATATAATGATCTCTTTCATAGAAGTAAAATTAAATGATTCAGCTTATAAAGGATAAAATGGGATTATTATCTTACTAGCATAGTAAGTTATGATGGCACAAAATAGTTATCTTTTAATGAGCAAAATGATAACCAAATGCTATTTTCTACTAAACATTTAAACTCTTTAATAAACCTTCAATCAACATTATTGATACTTAAACATTATTCTTTAAAAGAGTTAATTTATAGAGAAAAGTTTCAAAAAGATAGTAAGGTGATATAAATTTTGGAACTAACTTAATCTATTGCTTAGCAGTGTAGATAGTGTTTATAAGTTTGTTAAGGAAATATATAAATGTTTCTACTGATAAAGAGCATATAATTGGAGTCTGCTTATAGTATTTGCTAAGGTAAATAGTTAAAATATATAGCTTTTGTATTATGCTTTTTAGAAGCAAAATGTAATTAAAAGGAGCTAATTAGGCTGATCAGAAAAGTAATTTACAATTACTTGTTGGTATAGTTTCTGATTATAACTATCATTTATGTATAATCGTATAAACCTGAAGAAGGATATAGCTTTCTGTTAAAAGAATGTAGCATATTCTTAGTAACTATCTTATTGTTGAAAACTGTTATTACATATATTACTTTTAACGAAACTGATATGCAACCCATTATAAACCACTGCCAGATTCAATAATTAAAATGCAAGTAAACAAGGATAAACCTATCGTGTTGTCATTAATGCCGATATCAAAGCTTTTGTAAAGAAATATTGTCCTTGGTTCGCTCTTTTGAGCAAAGATATTCTATGGAATGAAATGCAAAATAAAGTTGATAGCTGTGCTTTGTTAACAAATCGTGTAACTGCAGCTGGTTGGAACTTAGGAAATCTCAACCTTTAGGGAGAGTACAGTTTTGGCAAAATTTAGAACAAAGAATTTTGAAAATTAAGTTGAAGTAATTGATGGATAGAATATCAATGAGATAGCAGCATAATTCTGGTTGATCAAAAAAACTGAAAGATATATCTCACAAGTCTAAAAGCAATCTATGAATGTTATTAGAGAACAAATTAAATAACTAAAAGGTACACCTCAAACTTTGAGATACATGAAATTTTAACTATTTTTCATTTATACTATTTTCAGTTACTAAATATCTAGGCAAGATAAGTTATTCTTTTAAATTTATATATAATATATTAAATTAAGGTGCTCGTATTTTTGGGGATTTAAAACCCTTCAATACATACCTCCATACTTTGTTCTTTGAGGTTTCAAAAAAAATTTCAGGATTCTTAGTTTTTTTGTGAGTTCTGGTACTCCCTTGAAAAATCCTCCTTCTAAACATTCTTTCATCCTTGTCTACATAAATTATTGACAGTTCTCTCCAAATCTCTTCACTGCTTCTTCTTTGTTTGCCCAAATATATGTTGAATCTCTTGTATGTGTTGAATCTTGATTTGCACAGGTAGCACGACTTGAAGATCCCTCAAGTAGTAGTTATCTCTATTGATTTTATGTATTCTAGCTTCATTGCATTTTCAGCTTAGGTTAAATTATTTTTTCTCCCAAAAGTTTCACTTGTATTTCCTGTTTCATTAATGTTTCTTCATTTTTTAAGTTTCCTATAATAATTTTGGTTTTCTTTCTTTAATAATTAAACTTTTTCTTATAGGTTATGCATATATTTCATAAGTTATTCTATTATTACCTTTTAATCATTTTTCTATTTCTACATTATTTTTAGTTACCACTTTTCATGTAGTTTCTTGAGTGAAAAGTGTAGCTTGTTTTAGTCAGTATCTGGTGTTGAATTTCTTATTAAATTTAAGATTATCTTTAGTTTTAAAAGGAGCCTAAGAAAAGTATGATTTTATTAAAGAAGACATGGTAGAAGAAGAATTAGAAGTCTCTGGTTCGCTTTGGTTTTTCTATGGAGCTGGAAAAAAGCGTTCTTGAGACCTTGTTGAATTTATTGAATTAGTTATCGTTTTTTTGTTAATTTAAATATAAAGATGAGAGTTATTCATACAATCTTGATTACTATTATATTTTTCTATTTTAATTCCTAATTTTATTAAACTTAATTTATATTTGTTTTAAATTATTTCCAAGATACTAGTTACAAAACTACTTATCTTTTAAACTTCTTAAGAAGTAAATGTCTCCATATTTAATTTTTAAGCTTTCATATAATTCTTTATAAAAAGGGAAAATTATTTAAACATTTCTATTTATAATAAAAAAATTAAGCCTGGCCTTTTACCAAATAAAATTACAAACCTAAAAATTAATAAGAATCTGAAGAGAAAAAGTAGAAACTATCAAAACCAAGGAAGTGAATGTCCACACCTCCAAAGTAATAAGAAACTCCAGTTGACTAAGATCTTTCAGAATTAATCTTAGTGAGGATCAAAATACCATCGAATAACTTACAGAATTAGTAAAAATTTGCTTAATGAGGTTAAAAAGCTTAAGGAGTAAAATCAAATAATTATAGAGAATCGTGAAAACGTAGAAGATAGATTAATTAAATAAGAAAGAGAAATGGATACCTATTGAAATATTCAAACTGACTGTTCTTAGCAAATATAGTAAATGAAATTAGACTCATAATCATAATTAATTAAATAAACATAACGTGCATAATAGCCAGAACCAAATGCAATATTGGGGCAAAATCAAATTTAAGAATAGTTTTAAAACAATTAGCAAGGTTGTCAAATGGAAATTGAAAAAAGACCAAAAATTTATAAGAATACAATGAAGAGTAGAAAGTGCTATTACTGCAAGAAAAAAGGACACTAATACAAATAGTGTAGAAATTACTATGTATTCAAGAATGAATTTAATTAGAGAGTTAAGAGACTGACAGAATTTATATTACTGAGAGAGAATCTATTTATCAATTAAAGAGACAAGCGCCAAAAGAAAAGTAACAAGGTAGATGGATGAAAGATGGAGAGAGAAATACAAGATTTAAGACAAGAAAAAATAGAAATGAAACAATAAACTTTTCTTTTTATCCACCAGTCTATTCTGGTTGGAAAGAGGGAAATTGGTGAAAACCCAAGAAGACCTCTAAACAGATTTATCTATTATTATTATTATTTTATTAATTTCTTCTGAATAGTAAGACTATTAAATATAGATAGATTGAGTATTATCGAAATAAAATAGTTAAGATTGTAAGACTTAAAAGAATGTTAAATAAAAAATGAAAGTAAAATATTAAATACATCTAATGTATGATACTTGCAACTTTAAAAACTTTTGATTATTAAAGATTAAAAAAATATGAATTATCAGCTTAAAATAAATAAATTTTTAAGTTTAAACTTTTTAATTATTTGTATCTTTTTAAAAATATTTTTGATTATCTCATTTTCAATAATTTCTATACAAATAATTCTAAAGTTATTAATATACTTGATTTAATGAATCTTATCTATTAGCTATTTATTAATTTTTAAAAATATTTGTTTAATTTTCTATTTCAGAAGTGATTCGAACTTTTAATGAAATAGTTTAAATTTTGGTTTCATTAAGGTTTCTTAAATTTTGTATTTTGTATTAAAGAGAATTAGTTTTAGCTAAATTTAAAGTATTTTGACAATTAAATAATGAATTATGCTTTATACTAAGATTATCTAATATATATTATACTTTTAGGATTATTAAAGTAATAAGATTTGTATTAAAATTTTAAATAACTGTAAGCTTTTACATTTATTTATATGTTTAGAGCATTATAGATTTTAATTTCTTCTTATATTAATTTTATACTTATTTATTACTTCATAGTTTCTAATTTTCTATTAATAGATCAATTTCGCATTTTTATTATCATGTTTCTTTTTATGTAAAATAAATTGTTTAAAGAACATCTAATTAAGGATTTATTGTTTAACTATAGTTACGAAACTACTTTAATGTATAAATAATTAAAGCTGAATATTTCATATGTTTAAGAGTATTTGCTTTAGATATATGCTTACTTACAATCAAAATAATTCATTCTTTTTATTAATTTATGACTCAAATCTTTAAGGACTTGCTATATAATTTTAATTGCTCCCAAGCTGGGATCGAACTTAGTCTAAATTAAACCAAATGGCTAATAGCCTGTAATTAAACTACCTAAGTAATTTAACTACAGCTTATTATTCTTAATTTAATCCAAATTTTATTCTTCTTACGCTTCTAAGCGCCAGACCCCACTTTTTTTACCATTAAGATGAGGCAATTATATGACCATTATATCCTTAAGGACTTGGCGCATAAATAGCAATTAATTTAAATCTTTATTTAGTTGATTATTTTTATTATTAAAGCTAAAACATTGTCGTATCTCCTTAACTTTACTTTAATTATAATAAAAGCAAAATTTAAATTTTACCATTGTACTATAAATTAAAAAGTTGCTTTTAAAAGCAACTTTTATTAAACTCAAATAAAAAAGGAAATTTTAAATTAAATATTCTATTATTTTATATCAAATTATAATATACTTTAGATATTTTACTAAATCTACATATCTTTTGCAATATAATCCAGATAGCGCTTTAATTAAACTATCTATATTTCAATAAAATCCTTTTACACCTAGATTTCCTACTTTAAAATCATCTATTTTAAGTAAAAATTAGAATCGATTCATGCATTTTAAATTCATTTAGTAATATTCTAATTTTTGGCTTTCTTTGTTTTAAAGCTTAGAGTATTTTCTTAAAGTATAATGTTTCAGTAGATTTGTATATGAGATTAATCATTAAAATAACTGTTCGCTTTCCGGCTTAAAATTGAAGTTTTAAATACACAATATCTCCGTTCCTGCATGTTCGTTCCTTGCATTGCTCCTTTTCCTTGACTTCTCTCTTTTGAATAATCTGAGTTGAGAAATTTTTTTATTCAGATTTTCCGATGGGAAGAATTCCGTCGCTCACTACTTTAGTTTCTATTAGTTAACATTTCTTCAGGTATTCATTCTTATCTTTTTCTATTTGGGGTATTTCCACCATAAATGTCAAGTACTGTTGCAAATATAACATCTTTTTCTTGCTCTCGGAAATGTCTTTTCTTGTTTCTCTATTTCCATTGGAGTTCCTTATGAAGGTACAGGTTTTCTTCTATTAATTTGAGTCTTTAATCTAATTTTACTCAGCTTTTCTCGTCTTGCTCTTGCGTTACTCAAATATCATTCTCTAAACTTGCCGTTTGCTCATAAACTCCGACTTTAGCTCTTCGGTCTACCTAAGGACTTCATCTTCATGATAATAATAATGAACTTAAAATTTAAAAATCTTGCAATCTCTGGGATCTCGACTAATTTCTTGCTACCATTTTTTAACGTGGATGGATATCATGATCAAGTTTTTTACGTGGAAGGTAACCACTAAAAATCTTCCGAGTTTCCAGCAAATAGTTTTCTTTTGTAGACTCCAGTTTCAGCAATTCATAGTCTATTAAGAGTCTTTCATGTTCTTAATTGTTCTTTTATCTATATTTCGTTCCAGCAAGCACAATGCTTTAGC
Source organism: Loxodes magnus (assembly GCA_946699065.1). Classification (NCBI taxonomy): domain Eukaryota; phylum Ciliophora; class Karyorelictea; order Loxodida; family Loxodidae; genus Loxodes; species Loxodes magnus. The sequence continues at coordinate 891,451 of CAMPDV010000020.1, read as the reverse complement.
AGATTACGAATTGACTTGCAAAACTCACGTTGTTTGGTTTATCTTTTCTAATTTTGTTTTCATAAATACTTTTTTTTATAGTAAATCAATTCTTTTCATTAAATTCAAATCGATCTTTTCATTGTTCTGTTTTTCTTGAGAATTTGTTTAAGTACAATCTTTTTCTATAATCATTTCTTGGTTTTATTTAAGACTTCTAATATAATCGCTATTCCGTGAACTAATTGTTCTAGATTATCTAACGTCTAATTATAAGCAATTCATTATTTTGATCTTCTAAAAAATTCATTAATTCTCTTATTTTATCTCCTTGATTATAAATTATTTCTTGATACCCTTAGATTGTCATTTTCATTTAATCGAGCTATAGAAAGAGTTCTTATTTCTTTTCAGGCTCATCTGGATTCTTTTGAATTGTTCCGATCATAGTTTTTCCTTCTAATGAGGAACTTGATTTCTCTTCTAGTTGTTGTTGTTTCTTTAATTGTTTCATTGTCTTCCTTTTTGCGTTTCTTATTTAGTTTTTGGAAAGGAGAATAGATTATTCCATCTTTTTTTCATCATCTTCATGATTTATAGAATCCTGACTTAATACAAACATCTTTTCCTTCTGGGGGTTTAATTTCTCTTCGAATTTTTTTATGTTTCTAATAAGCTGATGAATCAGCTGTTTCATCTACTCAGAGTCCATTTGTTCCATTTCGGTATTGTCTAAATAAAAGGTAACAGGATCTATATTGAATTATCGTACTTTACCTTCTTCGTTTATTTTTTATTTTTTCCTTATTATTTTTATTGATTCAGTTGAGTGGTCTCCTTTTTCAGTTTTCAATGAAGGTGTTGAGAGCTGAGTTAACTTTTCTGTTCTGAATTTTTATCTCAGTTCTTATTTGTCTTTTGATGGAAGTGATTCGCTTTATTTTAATTTGTAGAAGTTAGTATTTTTATAAGTTCTTTTAATCTATTAGATAGTTCTGGTTATTTTGATTAAGAAGAGCGTTAAGATGTGGTGAGAATATGTGCTTCTGGTTTTCTCTCCTATTCTGAGGTGGTAAAAAACCCTTCTTGAAGCTATTTTATATTAGATTTGTATATGAGATATTTTAAAATTATAGCTATCTAGCATAGCTAAATATTAAGAAATTCTAAAATTGCTTTTTTGGAATGTATGAAGTAAAAGCTTCCATTTTATAATCTAAAAATAAAAGCTATAAATCCAATCGGAAAGGAAAAGTACTTGAAAGCTTGTCTTTTATCGCAAGCCAAATGACTCTTAGAAATGATCTAAGTTGAATATAATAAAAAGTACAATTTTGAATTACTTGGTATTTAAATAAGTAGTCAGTTTTTCTAATATTTGTGTATAATTTAAAGAATAGTTTTCAGACTTAATGATGATAAATAATTCTAACTTATAAAATCGTTATTGTAAATAATAAAGTTAATTTTATAGTTACTAGAATGTAGCCATATAATTTACATATATATCAAGATTAAGGTAATACGTTTTTAGTAAAGATATTAATTAACTTAAACTTTATGATATCTTTTTAATTTACTTTTTGTTTATCTAAGTTAACTATCTAATTTGATATTTCAAATAAGAATAACTTTATTAAAAGCTTTATTGAGGAACTTAGTTTAAGTTTTAAATGGTAATTATAAATGTTCTGATATAAATGGAGTGCTAGTAATTTTAATTTGTAACAGATTGATATTTAGTTAATTTATTTAATTTTTCATTTATTAATTCTAAATTTATCAAGAAAAGCAATCACCTTATGCTTTATCAAGTTTTAAATAAACTTACACTTTTATTTATCAATCATTTTAATAATTAAATAAACTATAAAAAGTTTAAATCCAATTAATAAATGAAAATACACTATCTGCTATTATATATAAGTTAGAGCCATAACTAAAAAGAGATTGTCTTTAGTCATTTAGATCTTTTATTTACTAAGCAACTTTTAATTTAGCTTATTATATTATTCTTTTTAGAAAGAATTTAGTTTTCAGCTTTTAAGAAGAAAAACTTTGATTAAAGCCAAAAGTCAGATTTAAAGATTATTACAAGCTAATTTTATATATTAACCTCTTTGTTCATTTTAGCATTACTTTATTATCCTTAGAAAGCTATTTACGGAATTAAATATTTTCAAGTGAAATTAAATAGCTAAATAGCTAAATATCTAAACAGCTTAACTTAATATAAAAGCTTATACAATTCTTTTCAAACTCCGAAAATAGAACTTAGTTCTAATATAAATCAAATATAGTAAATCTTCCAGTATTCTGAAAAAACTATTTGCCTTATAGCATTTTTCAGATCCTTCTAGAAAATAAGTTTTCTTTATTTAAAAGCTTCTAAATACCATACGAATAGGTTGACAGTAATTTGGCTTAGTAAACTTTGCTTTTAAATAAAGGATTTAAAATAATTGGACTAATTTGAGTATCTCTAATAAATAAATTAGATTTGATTGAATTATATTATAAACAGCATTTAAAAATGGAAGATTTATACTCGTTTAACTTTAAATTCTACTGAAATCCTTTAATTTATAATATATCAGAATGAAGTTCCTTTTCGTGCTTGTGCTAATTTCTTTTGCAAGTTCTAATTCTATCGCGCCTGTTTAAATTCTATGCGGAAGAACTGGAACAGGAAAAAGCTGAATTAGTAACAAAATCGGATGCAAAAGTAAAATGTGTCCCGTTGAACAAGAGACTAAATCTTGTACTGATATTACTAATTATTGTCCATATTAAGGAATAATTGATGCAGTAGGACTTGATGATGATGAAAAGAAGACTATAATTTATAAGGGATAAAACATTACTCTATCTGGATATGTATGGCCTATATATAGTCTATTTGAAGCCTTAGAATAATGAACAATCAACTATGTCGAATTTTTTATAGTTTACGATATCAATAACATCAGAGATGGATATTCTAGTAATTAATTTAAAGACTTCATTCAGAATTATATAAAATGCCCTTGAACTAGAATACTAAACAAGTATCGGTAAGATTATGATAGGCATTAATAATTAGTGAAAGAAGGAGATATTTTAGTAAATGAAAATGCTGATAAAGTAGAATTAAAAGGTTAACCATGTACTTTTGCCTTATCAAAAGATTGAAGAGAAAGAATAATTTCGAACGATTTAGAAGCTGTAAGATCAATGTAAAACATAAGCAAATGTAATATGTACAAATAGAAAGAGTAAGAGTTTGAAAATATAACTAGAGAGAAACCTTGGGAATATCCTCCATAAGCATAATTATTACAAATTCCTGAATAGTAAAGCTGTACATATGATGTTAGAGTAGGAAGAGAATGTAAAACGAATTTTTTAGGAATTTGCTTTGATTATCATGGAGTATATGAAACTAGAACAGATTAAGAATGCATAAATAAGTAGACAGAGGAGAGAGAACGAATAGAAGGAATAAATGAATAGATGATATAATATAGGGAAAATGAAGTATAAAGAGTTGACTAGAGAAATAAAGAATTGAGAAAGCGATAAGATGACGCGAGACTCACAATTATTGAAGTGGAAAAGGGATTAATAGAATGCCAGCAATATATTGCTAATTTTGATCCATGAGCATATTGACTTTAAAATTATAGATAAAATAAAATTTAATAAAGTTTAAATTATATAATATAAGATAACTAACTATTTTATCAGCAAATCTCAGGTAAAATTATAAATAATGAGCTTGCTCTAAAAATTAATTTATTAGTAAAAATAAATAAGAAAAGTTAAGATTATATATACTTCAAATAATTTATCTCTTTGATACTAAATAAATTCTAAAGATGCTTTAAATACAATTTATTAATATTTAATATAATAATAATAATAATTAATTATAGTGATCCCACCTATCAATAAGGTTCGTCACTTTTTAAAGTTTAATAGTTTTGTTAAAATTTCCATTTCCAGTCTTCTTCTTGAAGCACATATCTATCTGTGCTGTGTTCTCCCTTTTTTATTTTCGTAATCTTGCTTCAATCAATCTTCATTCCAAGCATTTGTTCATTTCTTCTTTGTCCTGCTATAATCTTGTCTTCTAGAATTTCATGCCCTGCGTACATCTTTCTTCTATAAATTCTTCCTTCCACAGTGCAATATAGTTTACTTATGGTTCTTCAAAGCTTTAAATTTTCTGCTTTCTGTTTTTATTGGAATTAGAAGCAGTTTCTAACTTTGTGTCCTGGTCTCTTGCAGTATCAGCATCGCAGTATTTTACTATAGGGAATATCTTTTATTACAGGCAGTTTCTCCACATCCATAGGATCATTCCCCTGTATATTTTGCAAAAATATGCTTTCAGTTAGTTCTGCGAATTAGTCGAATTTTTTCTCTAGCTCTTCTATTTTGTTGTTTCCTGTCTATTTATTTTCATTTTTCATTTATTCTTATTAATTGTACATCAGGTGCTCTACTTTTCTTTCTAGTTCTTGAACTGTTCTTAGGAGGTTGAAACTTTCTTATTACAGCAATTGGAGTGCTTAAAATATATTTTATTGCTCGTAAGATGAATCCTTTTGAGAAGAGGTTTTTTACAAGAAGTTTTCCATTTTTTCTATAATATAAAATAAATGTTTGGTGCGTCAGGAGAATAAGTATGTAATCCGGTACAGTGTATACTGCATTGCGAGTAATCTCGCCCTAGATGCCACCACAAAGGGCGGATAAGTTCCGTATAGACATGCCTAACTTACCCTGAGGGTTCTCTCTAGCAGTATGAAGGTTTTCTTCTAATTAATAACTTAATAACAAATTCTTATTTGGACCTTATTCAAGAAGATTGAAGCATTTGACTCAAGATTTAAGAATAATTTAAATAAGAAGATTCCTTATTTGGAGAAGCTGAATGACTCTATGGAGGAAAAGAATGAAATAAAGCTTTTGATAACACTTTTTTAATATTAATACTGAAAGAGCTGCGCGCCAACGAGGTGGTACGCGCTCTAGAATAATTTTGATTGATTTATATTTATATTTTTATAATTTGCTAGTTTTAATTTTTGACCTTGATTTGATATGATTTATTCTTAAATGTGTTTTAATAAAAGGAAAAATAATAAATTGATTCTAAGTAGCATTAAATGTTAAGGGATAGTGATTTATAAATGATAATCTGTTATTTGTAAAAACTAAGAATTTGTATATTTAACGTAATTCTTGATGAATCAGAATCTTAGATATCTAAAGCGGTTAATTTAGGACCTTTGATTATCTAATGGTACTTTGAATATTGAGTACTTTGAATAAATTGATAATTTGTATGTAATAAATAGTTATTATTTTAAATTTATTCATGCTAAAAGCTTATATCTTTTAGAGAGTTTTGGTATTTAACTTTTTAAAAAGTTTATTTGAAATCAGTATTTAATTACTTTATTTATAATTTAACTAATAAGATTTTTCGTAAGGATGCAATACATTTTTTTAGGGTAATAAATAGAAGAAAATTAGTTATATACAAACTAAAATTTTAACTTTAGATTAATTAAATGCAAAAATATATTAAAATTTATTAGTATTTTTGGATCATAAAACAAGGTTAAAAACCTAACTCTAATTCAAGTTTGGTATTTAAATTATTCTATTATCATTTCTAAAAATAATAAATGGAAGGACGGGAACAATATTTTGAAGGGAATTCATCTTGATGATTATCCAACCATGGTAGGGGCTTGAAATTTATATTAATGAACTATACATTCTTTACACATGGTTGTTCCTGCTAGCAAAAATATTCCCGTTATATGCGTTAAAGTTGTTGATATAAAATGGGAAGATGAAAAGATAGCTGTCCTTGAATATAAAAATTAAGCATTAATATTAAAAAATTGTATAGAAATGAAAAATATAATAAAATAAATTAAAATAATTAGTTTAAGTTAAATTCGTAAGAGATAACGCAAATACTATTTTTGAATTTTACTATCAATTATCATTTTTAAACACTTTCGTATGTAAGTATGTGTTGTTTTAAATGATAGGAATATCTTTAAAATACTAAAAAATAATTTCTAAAACTATTTTAATTAAAATAAAATGTTTAGGATTATTTTAAAGCTTAAAGATAATTAAATAGTAAAATTCATTTATTTAACTAAAAAAGTTAAAAATTAAATTTATTTAGTAATAGAATTTAAATATATTATTTAGTTAATTATTCATTAAATTTAAACTTTTTAAAACTAATAAGCCAACGAAAATAAACCTAGAAATTCATCTTTTTTATTTAAAAGTCTCTAAACTTTATTATTAACCTTATAAATTATAATCATTACCATTGAATCTCTTCTTTAAACTTAGAATTTTATCTATTGAGCAAATTATTTCCGATCTTAATCACTTTTTATTTATTTAATAAATAAATATCTTATACCTATCTATTTTTAAACCCTAAAGTATTAAATAATAATAATACATTTATTAATTTTAGATTATAGGTTATAATTTAGCGCATTTCTCATAACTTGTTATAATCTATTTTATTGTATCTGTCTTAGTTAAATTAATTTATCTATTAAGCAAAGTTTATTATCTTTAATTTATTACTTTTAGAGTAGGTTTATTAAATAATGAATCTTAAATAACTTAGAAATAATAACTAATTTTGTTATTAGATTTATTAATATCATATCACTCTTTTTATTTTTAAACTTCTTCAATAAAAAGAAATTTTCTAAATACATTACAAAAAACTTTTCTATAATCTGCTTAATAAATTACAGCAAACTACAATAGTTTTAGTTTAAGCAAAAATTAATTCTAAAATCAAACAAAAACATAAAATTAGATTTAAAATATTTTAAATTATGGATAGAAAAAAAGCTATATTCAGTGTAATTAAGGAACTTTTTTCTTTATAAATATTCAATTTAATTTTAATTTTTTATTTATTTTTCTTTATTTGCTTGTATTGCTTCCTTTAATTATAGAAACTATACACTGCTCTTAAATTTTATTTTGACGCATTGATTACTCTATAATTCAGGTATATAAATAATAGCTTACTTGTCATAAATTAGACTGACTTAAACCAGGTAATATTATTTAATTGATATTTAATAATTAACTTGAAATTTATAGAGTTATAACTGTTTATTTTATTTCTATATAAGATATTTTGAAGAATATATTATAAATATTTATTATTCTGCTTATTCTTGCTTATTGCTTTTAGAGAAAACTTAATTAGTTTTTATTCAAAAAATTGGAGATAACTAATAGTAATGAATTAAATCAATTAGAGCTAGAGCTAAAGAATTGAAAGAAGTATTTAGTTTATTAAATTTAGTTAATTAGTCCTTATAATATTGATTTAAATTATTATACTTATAACTCACCTTATTTATGCTTCGTATATTTGATAATGAAGCAAGTTGCAAAATTATTTAATATTAAATCTTAAAATTTACTAATTTTTACTCTAAGTTAATATAATTAATATCCCTTTTGCTTCATATAGAAGTTATGGGATAAGGATTTACCAAAATCGAAGATGCAAGTAAAATAAATAAGATAATAATAATAATAATTGTAAAGACTACTTAACTTTATAAATAGCTTTTCTCTAATTATTATAACTTATTAAACTCCTTTAAAAAATATTATACCATATCTGCGTTTCTTAAATATAAAATATTAGGCTAAAGCCAAATTTTTCTATTTGATAATTTTTTATTAAATTCATCAAATTAATGAAATAATTAAATTATTTCATATAAAGGAAGTGAATTAAGGCTTATTAAACAAGATCAGATTATTTAAATTGACTTTTGTTATTAATTAAAAACTAATTCACAATTTAGATTACAATTTCCATAATTTTTGATTAAGAGGCTATTAATAATTAAGAGACTCTTTTTTAGCTAAATGAGATAATTGTTGTTAAGTGAATTTATTATTAGTTTGATTTAATATTTTTTAATTTGCCTTTAAGATAAAAACTAATTAAACAATTGCAATTAAAATTAATTCTATTATTTGCTTTAACCATCCGACTCTCTATAGATTTTATTAATTAGAAATTTCCTGTAGTTATCCAGAATTTTTCTCTTATCATTTTTTGTTTTGTTTGGTAGAATTTTCCTAGTATTTTGACTTATAATTCCGTAAAGTTTTTTCGGACTTAAACTATCAATGACTTTAACACTTCTTTTGATAATTTAAAGTTCTCTGCCAACTGCTTGATACTTTCTTTTCACTTAATTGACTTTTTTTCTTGCTTATCTTACTATCTTTTTATTGTTTTTTATTTAGCTAATGCATTAGCTAGCTAAATTGTCAATAAATGAGCTCTATACAGATTGTTGAGTTTATTTAAGTAAATCTCTTGAAGAGAAGTATTTGAAAGCTTAACTCTACAATTTGTTTTATTTTGTAGACAATAGAAAATCGAAATCAGCACTGAATCACTTATGCTTTTTTCTATGCTTTTCAGTTGTTTATTATTGCCCAAGATTTGAATCTTTAGAATTATTCCAAGAGGGTCTATCTACTGAAAATTAAAAGTCTATCGGTTGTAATTTTTTGAGTAATTACATTTTGCTTTTCAATTGCTTTTCATGTCTTGAATGCATATTCAAAGGAACATGCAAAGAATCTAAGCTTTAGCATTTAGGTATTTTAGTCTTCTTTTTACCTACAAGTTCTGCATAATTGTATAAATGAGAAAAAAGAGCAGTTTCAAACTCATTTTGGCTTACCCTATCTTTTTATTCAATTTCATTTAAATCTTCAGACAATTTGGGAAATTTAGAAAAGTCCTTATACTTAATGTTAATATTTTGCTACTTTAGTTTTTGCAGTTCCTCTACATTTTAAGGAAGAGAAAACTATTTAAATCATGGTGATGATTTATCTTTCTTTCTAGTTTCTTTATTAGCTTTTTCTTCTTAAAAATGATCCTAATAAAACTTAATTAATTCCTTATTCTTATCTATGAACTTTTCTATTGCAGCAGTTCGATGCAGATTGAAGGAATTAGCTCCTGAAGTTTTCATAGCAACTAGACGCATAAAATCTTCATTTCTTCCTTATTTCATGGATTCTTCTAAACAGCAAGATTTGATAGTAGATCTAAGAGGAGTGTTCAAAATAGTTTTATGAGTTGTATAGTTAATCAGTCGAGAATTGGGGGAATTCTAAGACATTTAAAGTTTAGCTTCACTCATTTAAATATAAGCAAATATTACCCAAACAAATAAAACTATCTAAGACTACAAATACCACTTCGATATTTAACTGAAAGGCTTATTATTACTATACCTTCTCTCATTTTAAAGACTAATCATCATCTTAGAATATATACATGCTAATAAAGGCTTAATGTAGATTTTATGAATTGAGAGGCTTTTAATAATTTAATATATTGCTTACTATATTATAAGATATATTAGAGCACTTTTAAAATATAAAACTTGTTATTAAGCAGTTTAAAATAATAGCAGATAGGTAGTTTTATACAAGTCAGACTTAGCATTCCTTATTATGTAATGATTCAATACTTTACTTAATTCAATGATTCAAATTTCTTTCTTAAATAGCATAATAGTAGTTACCAAAAAGTGAAGCATAATATATGTAACTTATTTAAGGTACTTTAATTTAATTTAATGTCTTTAGTTACATTTTTAATATTAATTACCTTTCAGTAATTCAACAATTTTAACTCTTACTCATTAATAGATAGAATATAAAGCAAACTGCTTTGGAAAGTTAAGATATCTAAATACTTACAGGATTACAATAGTTTATAAATATGATAAAGGAATTATAAAATTAATTAGCTTTCTCTTTTCATTAAAACTTAAAAGTTTTCTGATACTTTACTGCTAGTTTATCATTTACCATTAAATAAAGTATTATGTTTAACTCTTAGAAATAAGCACCTACAACTAATTTGCTAAAGATAATAATTGAGTGTAAAGTAAATTAAAATATTTGAAGTAGATGGAAGTTATTTAAGTTAAATAAACTTTAATAAGATGTTTGATAAACGGAAGCTTTAGATTATAAGGATAAAAATTAAAAATCTAATTGAGCAAAATAAAAGTAATAAGTATGATTATGTAAATAATTAATAGAACAAATTAGTATTTAAATGTCTTTATAACTGTTATTCAAAGAATTAAAGCATACTAAGTGTATAGCTTTTATTAATATTGGGTATTTATAAAATATAGTTCTCATAAATTTAATTTATAAATGTCGAAGTCACTAGTTTTGACCAATAACTATCAAAGGTTGATCTGCATTGACGAACTAATCTTGTTCGCAAAAAACAGATTGGACATTGCCTGCAACTGGCGCTTTAAGTATCATCTCCATTTTCATAGCATATAAAATTACTAAAGGCTAGTCTTCTTCAACACTTTATCCTTTTTAGACTAAAACTTTGTTAACAGTTGCAGGAATTTTACTACTCACTTGATAGGTTCCTTCCTTAGATCCAAGTAGTTCTTAAAATTTAAGATCAGGAATATCATAAATTAAATTACTATTTACTGAAACTGCCTTAGGTTTATCAGGGTGATATCTTAAATTAATGCTATACGACTTCTAGAATTTTTCCTCTATGTAATATACCCTTAATCTATGAGGTGAATCTAACCATGCTTTTACTTTATATTGCTGCTTAGATATTGGTGATATTATAGTAAAAATATTAGATTATCTATCTCTGCTCAATTTTACTTCACCTAAGTCAAATAAGAACGTTCTTTAATCGGGTTAGTTAACCAAAAATGAATCATTTAAGTTCCATGGATTAGTTGCTACATTCTATTAATGTTTTGAAATGTACTTATAAAGCGCTGCTATCATCATATGTTCTTCTGAATCAGTTTCTATAACTTGCTATAAATCTGACTCATGAGTTTTAATGAAGCTAGTATCATAGTGGTTTGCTTCAAATTAACGATGGAGACAAATTCTTCTCAAAAAATTTACATTATTTGCTATTCCTACGATTTGGGTTTCAGATAAAGCTTTTAACATTCTAACAATGCAAGCAGGTCTATTTTCTCCCCATACTATTAACTTTGCAATCATTGGATCATAAAACACTGTAATTTAATCTTTTTCTCTTATTCCAGTATCCACTCTAGCAAAGTCTAAGCTTAAAGGGAATTAAAGTTTTTTTATTTATCCGAATGCTGGAAGAAAATTATTAGTTGGATCTTCAGCGTAAATTCTAGCTTCCATTGCATGTCCTTTTCTTTTGATGTCTTTTTATTAATATGGTAAAGGATATCCTTTAGCTACTAAAAGTTATAAATAGACTAAATCAAGTCCTGTTATCATTTCTGTTACTGGGTGCTCAACCTAAAGTCTTGTGTTCATTTCCATAAAATAGAATTTCTGTTGATTAATGTCATATAAGAATTCAACTGTACCTGCACCCACATATCCTACTGCCTTTCCAGCATTAACTGCTGCTTAGTATAATTATTATCTTATCTCATCTGTTAGAACTTCTGCTGGAGCTTCTTCTAGAATTTTTTAATGTCTTCTTTATACTGAGCAGTCTCGTTCAAACAAGTGAAGTATATTTCCTTAAGTATCACCGAATATTTGAACTTCAATATGTCTACTTGCTCCAATAAACTTTTCTATAATCAATTAGCTATCTTTGAAAGCTTGCTAGGCTTCTCTTTTAGCTGAATCCATTTGAGTTTAATACATCTCTTCATTCATAATAAGTTTCATTCCTTTACCTCCTCCACCCATAGCTGCCTTTGCTAAAACGGGAAATCCAACTTCTTATTTAATTCGTTTCAGTAAAGTTTCTTCAGAGTCATAAGATAAAATTCCTGGAATGGTAGGAACATTTGCTTCTTACATTATGAGTTTGGATGTGTATTTGCTTGCCATTTTGTTCAAAGCATTAATAGGAGGTCCAATAAAAGTGATTCCTGATTATTTGCAAATCTAAGCAAATTCAGGACTTTCACTTAGAAAACCATAGCCAGGATGAATTGCCTCACATTATGTTTTCTTTGCAACTTCTATTAGTTTATTACCATTTAAATAGCTTTTGGTTGCTTCTGAGCCACCTATGTAATGTGATTCATCACACCATCCAACATGATATGAATTTACATCAGCATCAGAATAAACTCCTACTGATGTAACTCCATGTTTGCGGCATGTTTTTGCAATTCTCACAGCAATTTCTCCTCTGTTTGCTATTAATATCTTTTTAAATAGCTCTGCTTTCATTAAATTTAAATTTCTACCTAATTAAATTAAACTTATGATACTCCATTTCAACTGCCTAATTTCAATATTCAATTAGACATTTACTTCTATCTACCAATCTAATGCAAAGCATCCCTTTTCACATCTATAAATCTTTAACTTAGTTCCTCATTAATAAAAGGTTGCATGACTCTTCAATAGTATCTTAGTCAGTCATTAAATAGTTGCAAGACATGCAGCTGATATAAAGATTCGCTTAGTGTAATTGCAATTAGATTATATTTTTAATAAACCTGTTTAATGGGAAATTGTCATTGCTTTATCTGTAAGCAAACAGAAGAGGAAATTACTTCTAACTAAAGTTAAATTTTTAGTAACTTCAAGGAATGCTAAGCATCTTAGCATTTTTTAGTTTAGCAGTAATTAAATCAGCTGAAGTAGTGATGTGACGTCTAACTTATTAACTACTCTGATTTAATATTTGACTAAGTTTTGGGGTAAAGCGAGAAGTGAACTACTTTTTAAGGATATTAGAAACATTCTCTAGTCGCTATTAGAATTCGCTGGATTGATTATACTAAAATTGCTAATTATGAAATGAGACTTTTGGAATTTTTGCAAGACATGGAAAGAGTTTAGAAAGTAATTACATAGCATCCTGAATATTTCGTACAAATAAAGGGACTCAGCATTGATAAAATTCCTATAATAACAACAGAATATATGGACGAAAGAGATATTCAGCAGTTTTTTAAAACTCATTAAGCTACCATGAAGTAAAAAATATCAGTTGCAGTATAAATAGCAGAAGCAATGGCGTGTCTTCATAGCTACTAAAATATGAGCTTAGTACATGGAAAGCTAAAGCCATAGAATATTGTAATAAACTCAGAGCAATAAGTTAAAATATGTTATCTATAGAATAAAGATATTCTTTGTGAAAATTTAGAAGAAAGTGGAAATATCATAACTAGCAACTTATTTTATACAGCTCCTGAGCTGATGGAAAATAATGATCCTCAATAAAGTAATGATATTTGAGCTTATGGATGTATTTTAGCAGAAATTTTAACTGAAGAAAGTGTTTGAAAAAATATGACTTTTGGAATGATTTATAAAAGGCTTTTCTTCAAAAACCCACCTGATATATCTCAAAATATCCCAATAGAGCTTAAAAAGATAATCAATGATTGTCTTGAAATAGATCCAAGAATTAGACCGACATTTAGATCACTACTATAAAGACTCTAAAAAGTAGACATAGAAAACAACTCTTAATATGAAATGTTTAAAACAAAAATTTCACTTAGATAGTTAGATTAAAATAAACCATCAGAAAATTAAATCAATGAACAAGATGATAAAAAGAGTCAATAAGTGAATTCAGAAAGCATAGAGGTAAAAGACTAACATGTAAATATTTTATGTTCATTTTTCATTTTTTAGCTAAGTTTTTAAATCTAAAGCAAAATTAGATATTTTAAATATCTATTTTATATAAATTTTTCATATGCTAAAAGTAACAAGATATAATTTAAGTTGCTAGCCTTTTAATTTATATATAAGATGAATTTAAATCTGCTTACAAATATCTGATTTATATAGATAATATTACATATTAGACTATTATAAACCAGATTAATAATTCTAAAAGTCTAGTTCTTATTCTCATTTGCATGTAATTGATATGTGAAATGGTAATGAAAGTTAACATATTATTTAAATTTAATAGATTTTTCATTATTAACTATTAATATTAACCCTTTTTTATTCTATTTAGAATAATCTATTTTCATTTATCAATCTAGATAAATTATTAATTAAATATATAAACTGAAGTATTTAGTTCTATTTACATTTGACTGCAATCATTCATTTTTAAAACTCATACAAGCCAGAGTAAGAGCATTTTTAAACTTCCTCCTTGTAAAATCTTGTGGGCATAGTTTCTAAATTTGCTAATAATTGAGGAGATGAGTTACAATGAATATATTTTAATTGTTGTAATATAGGATGATAATTATGGATTTTTTATTAAGCTTTAATAAAAATGAATTATGATCAATTTATTTTGATGAAGATAGGGCTCTGTTCCAAGCAAATGCTAGTTCCTTTTACATTTATCCTAATTATTTGAGTGATAAGAATGATCTTTTATTGCTAGAGTTCTTTCATCAATGTGTTTGAGTTGCTACGCACTTCTATCGTAATAATGCTCATTTACAACGCTATTAGAAATAAATTTAAGGAAGTGCGTATCTTTGGAACGGCCTTATTTTTATTTATGACAGTTAAAGGACTTTGAGTTTAGTGGTAAATAAGCTAGGAATATTAGCTAGCCTTTATATACTTAATATTTTCATAGCAAATTGCTAACTGAATAGTCAGAAATATCTAACTACAAAAAATAGTCTTTTTTATTAGTGCTACAATATGGTGAATTTCAACTCTTAGTAACGAACATTTCTAGCAACTTGCTGCAAATCACTAGATTTCTTTCTTCTTATTCACTTTTTATATTTTCAGACTTATTTATGCACATGAAAATGAGCAAAGAGATGCCTTTAATAGTTGAAATGATATATAGCAATAAGTAGAGTATTTAACTTTTCTAATTGAGGCTTCTAATGCATCTATCTTTGCGGTTAAGGACTTGCAAATTATATATGCTAACAAGTAGGCTAACAAAACATTTAAAGGAAACCATATTCTAGAAGTGTTGCAAAAGTCAGAATATTAAAGCAAGTAAGAAACGAATTGATAAATGGATTTAACAGCCTTTATAAACTCTCAGATAAGTAATAAGATTTAAGCCAATATCATACTTGGAAAAAATGACCTTAATTTACCTTAGAAACATTTTTTAGTCTAAGGAATAAATTTAAATATCTAAGATGAGTAAGTTTCCTTTCTTAACATATTTGACTGTACTGAAATTGAAAGCCTAAACAAAGAAAACATCGAGAGTAAATACAAAAACTTGTTTATTAGAGCTTTTCAACATGAAATAAGACATCCTCTAATTGGGCTTATGGAAGCGTTGAATTAAATAAAAAATTTAATAGATTTGATACAAAAAGAAAACCAGAAATTTGAAGGTCCTTTAGTAACTTTTAAGAAAAAGATAAGAATGGTAAAAAAAGAAGTTTCTAAGCTATTGCTAATCTCTCTTCAGATGCAGGATATTTTCGAAATTCAGAAAAAACAATTCTTTCTTTAGTACAATTTAGAGGATATTAACGACTGTACTAGAGAAGCTTTCTCTTTAATTAAAGGTTAAGCGAAGTAAAAGAAAATTGAGCTTATGGTTTCTATCTAACCTAATGTTCCAAAATAATTGATAATAGACAAGCAAAGAATAATTTATGTCTTATAGCATTTATTAGTTAATTCAGTGAAATGCTCAAAGTAAGGTAAAATAGAGCTGAAAATAAAGAAAAGCAATAAGCAACAAGACTAAAATTTTATTGAAATACCTTATACAATGTATACCTTTACTGTTAATGATAATGGAAGCGGATTAACTTAAAGGTAGATTGATAATGTCTATGATATTTTCGATTTTGACCTTGAAGATAATTAAACACAAAGCAATGGATTAGGACTTTATTTAGCCGAACAGATTGCTTTATAGTTGGGTGGAAGGCATTTGAAAATAAGATCTAAGCCTAACTAGCAGACAAGCGTAAAGTTCTATGTTAGAGCTATTTTGAAACTAGAATTATTATAGAAGATCGTTGCATTTAATGAAAATTTGAAAAAGCTAAAATCTACAGAAATTCCTATGAGAGACATTTTATCCCCTCTATCCTAATAGGAATCTATTGAAAGTTTTTAATATGAGAAATAAGAAAGTTTTAATGTCATTGCTAAATCTAACTCACAGATATAAGAAAGTGATTTTTAGTAAGAATGTAATTGCAAGCAAATTCTTGTAGTCGATGACTCAGATTTCGTAAGATAAAACTTAATCGAAATATTTAAAAGCCGAGGATTTATTACTTAAGAAGCTAGAGATGGATAGGAGGCTATAGAAATGGTATAATAGAAAATGAAAAATTAAAATTGTAAGAAATTTTATGTCATCACAATGGATTGTGAAATGCCAAATCTAAACGGATGAGAAGCAACCACTATTATAAGGAATACGCTCTAATACTAAGATCCAATTTTAGGTTATACAGCTTACAGTTCAGAAGAAGATATAAAAAGATGTCTATTTGTGGGAATGAACAAAGTTTTAAACAAACCCTCAAGTACAAATTTGATTCTGAGAACTATTCAGAGACTAAGAAATTATCACATTCAAAATTGAATATAGTAAATAAAATTTTGTAAATGCTATGGATTTTCTCAGCCTAAATATCATCTATTGAAATAAAATCTTATTGAGCTAAATTAATAACTTAGCCATAATAAACAATTTCAATAGGAATTATTCAACAAATGTAAATAAAGCAATAATATAAATAATTATATCTAAGCTTTTCTTACAAGTTATAACATTTAGATAAAGTTAATAACTTTTAGATGTATAATATAATTTGAATGATTAAACATGTTCATCCCTCTTTATTTTACTATTTAAATCAAAATGAATGATATAACTAATATTACTAAGTTCCTTTCTTCAATGCCATTTTACAAGTAGTTCTAAAGTAACTAAATAAAAATGATTAATCATATTGCTGATATTTTTAAAATGAATTTAGCTAATAATTAAAATTGTTCTTTATAGATTTAAGCTAATTTAAAAATCAAGGAGTATTTACTAATTTAATAGAGCTAAATTTCAAGTTTAATAGAGGATTTCGCAGTAATTTAAAATATCTTAATTATGCAAAAAATTAAATTCTTAAGACTTAATTAATAAACTGGTAATTTGCTTAATCTATCAATCAATTAAAAAGCGAATTATAAAAGCATACTTCCTAAATACTTTCATAAAGTTCCTTGTATTTTCTATTAGTTATATGCTAAAATAATTAAGCATCATTGTACTAAATTATATTATAAATATTTTAATTTTGTTAACCTTTATAAAATCACTAATCACTCCTTAGAGATATGCAATGCAAGTATTAGTTCAAAAGCAATATAAGTATGTAAGTATTATTATGAGATATTGCTTAAAGTCAGAGTTAAAATAGATTACTAATGGAACTATTTCTTTATCTATGTCTAATCTAAATCTTAAGCAAGACTTTCATATACATTAGAAAATTACAAAGGAAGAAACTATTTAGACATAACTAATTTAATTATTTCTTAACCACAATCTTGCATAAAGTAATCAATATTAAATCATACTTTTGTTTAATTAGTTTAAACTTAAATTATCATCATAGAATTCCTAAGTTATTTTATGAGTTTTAACATTCATTTAAATTAATTGTGCTTAAAAGACAAAATTTATTATAAATTGGAAACTATAAAGGTAAAAGATACAAATGAATACTAATTAAATATGCAGCTATAGAAATAATTTAAGATAAATCTTTCATACAGAGAAATAAAAGCCTATAGCAGAAATTATATTCTAAGCTATACTTATTGCTTTCTCAGTAGTTAAAGTAGATTCCATACAAAACATTTTAGTGGATAAATATAATGAAGATTCTAGCTATATTCTAAATATTTTAATATAAGTAGATTATATATTTTATCTTTAGAAAACGAAAATCTGAAATATTAAATATAGGAAGAAAAGGCTTTCGATAGTGTTGTGTTTTTAATTTTTATGATATAATAATTTATTTTAACTTTGCTATTGTAAGAGACAAGAAGCAATTAGGATGTAGAGACTTAAATATATATAATAAAGAGTTTGATTAATGTAGAAAAGTAAAGCTAAAAGTAGTAACTTTATAATTTAGAAGAAATTTCATTAACAACACTTATTATCTTTTTTAGTCTCAGACTTAGACTATATTAACAATAAATTCTAATCTTGCTTTTGTTTTTATTTTTTATTCTAAGTTTAGCGGTTATGAATTTCTGAATAGGGTTTTACCTTATAAAAGATTTTCGAAGGCTTCATTTATACGAAAATTTGATATTGCGGAAGTTTCTTCGAAAAGTAATCCATTTTAATCCGCAAACTGTTTTGCCTCATAAGTAGAAACTTTCCTTAAGTTAAGGGAATTCTCAACTAAATCGATCTTATTTCCTGCAAGCATAATGACAATATCAGGCTCTGCATTAGCTCTAAGTTCTTCCATCCATCTCTTTGCATTTAAAAAAGTATTTTCTTTTGTAACATCATAAACTAACAGAGCCCCTACTGCTCTACGATAATGTGCTGAAGTTATAGCTCTATATCTTTCTTATCCAGCTGTGTCCCAAATTTGTGCTTTTACTGTACCTCCAACCTACAATTATACAACGCGAGTGGCAAATTCAACGCCAATTGTAGCGTTAGGTGTTTTAGGCAATGAACCTTTTATATACCTTGATAGCAAATGTGTCTTTCCAACACCTGAATCTCCTACTAGAATAAGCTTAAATAAATGATCGTATGGTTCTGATTCCTTGCTTTGCATACTTACTTATTTTTAAAATTAAAATGACTAAGAACTATCATAAATGTTTTAAAAGAAACGTAAAGAGACTATCAAATGCAAGCTAATTAAATCTTATGCTTCTTGCTTTATTTATTCACTAATAGCTAATAAGCCTCAATTGTGTCATTAATCTATGGCTTCTTATGTTCCTTAGCTTATATTTATTACCTTATAATTATTTTCAATTTAACTTATTATAAAGAAAATCAGTAGCTTCGTAATTTAAAATTTATATGTTCTTATGAAAAAATAAATAAGAGATAATATCTATAACTAGCTTTAGTTAATATATTGGATTACAATCAAGTAGTCTAATTATGAAGCTGATTTTTAATTATTTACGTTATAACTGTAATGCCTAAATGAATGCTCTTATTTTATAAGAAAATAACTGTCAGTTTATATCAATTATTTAACAAAATTTTTGATTCTTTTATTGAACAATAAAGTACTAAATTATGAATTACTCTTTAGCTACTAAAGAATATATCTCTATTCCAATATATGGAAGCTTATAAATATGAGTTACTATTTATATGGAGTATATAAAAGATTGATATTTTATCTACTATTAGGGTTATAATTCTTCCTTAAGTTATAGCAAATGTATTTCATATTTATCTAGATTTTATGCTAATGAGCCTTGCATAAATAATAGCAACTAGTTCAATTAAGTATATTAATATTTAATTTCAACTTAATTTTTATTAAGAATAACTATCTAATTACTCGTAAAGGTAAGCAAGAATGATGCAAATAGATTTTTTATCATTTAAGTTCGTTTAAATATTAGCTTCTTATATTTAAACTTGATTTCTATATATAATGATACTCTAAATTTACTACTAGGAAATCTTATAAATTTCCTCTCTTTTAATTGCTAAATTTGATTGAAATTATTAAAGAATAGACTAGTTAGAAGCATTCTACTTGAAGTTTAGTTTAGAAATAAGCTGCTTCTATTGATTCTATCTATTTTCTTGATGCTTATTAAGGTACAAAATAGCTAAGTAATCATATAATTAAATTGTGATAATTATTATTCTACTATGCAGATTGACTGCTATAAATATTATACACTTAAAAGGAAATAAATGATCTCATCCCTTATGATATTAATTTAGCTAAGATAGATTAATTTTCACCAAAACTAAATTTGATTTATAATAAAGCTTAACTCATTCCAATTAATTCTATAAAGATTTTTATTAGGTATAATATACTTAATATTTAGCACACTTCACATTGTTTAGTTTTAAAGTAATTAATATTAATTATCCCTTACTATGACATATATTAAAAATTAGCAATGAAGGATTCTTAAATGATTCTAAGTTCTTAATTGTTGATAAGTACAATTAACTTTGTTAAGCTATGCTGTTATTTTAAATGGCTAAATTAATTGAAGTATACATGAGGCTGCTTATTCGTTTTATTATAAAGTTGAACGTTTATTAATTCTTAAAGAACTGCATAATGCTAATCAGCATCTCCGCTTTTTACATAATCAGATAGTTTCTATCCTTTAACTCGTACATTTGTAAGTTTTAGCTAATGTAAAATTTAAATTTCTACTTATAAACATTTAAGAGATAAAGTTTTAAAAGTAAAGTAGCTAAAAATTGAATGACTAGAATTATACAACTAATGAGTGAGTTAATGATATTAGAATCATTTTCCTTACATAAATGCATAAATACAAATATCCATTCCATCTAATATTTATTAGAACTAGCAACTTTTCACAATCATTAGTCATTTAACAAATATCATTCCTCACTCTTACTGCTAATGATAGCTATTAAACGGTTTAATAGAAGATATTAAATAAGGTATTACTTTATAATAAAGTAAAGCTATAATAAAATAGCTTAAGTTAAATACTAATTATGAATTCTGAAGATATATTTGAAAACACTCAGGTTAATATATCATCCAACTTAACTCTCAAATTTCCTAAGATTAAAATCAAGAAAAAAGAATTTAGTACTTCATCATCTCTCTTCTTGAAGCCCAAATCAAGAATGCTAGCTCATCAAATTACTCCAATAAGGTAGAAGAAATAATTAAGTAAAATTAATACGTTTGAGTCCTTAAGTTTTGGAGCTTATACTCAGAGAAGCAAGGATTCAAGCATTTTTAATAAGCTTTATAGCTCTAAGAACGCTTAAATTAAAACGCCTCGAATTAAAAACTTGATTTAGAGTATTAATATTGAAGTATAGCAGGAAATTGAAGAGCTGGAAAACTAAACTCCAAGTATCTAGCTTAAGAAAATTAATGCAATAGAAAGCAGCAAAAACACTGAAATGATAATAAATTCCCTTAACTTTTCTATCACTTCTTAAAGATAGATTTTCAACAATTTGAGAAACAAAAGAAAGGAATATAAAAAAAAGCTTCAGTAACTTTATATGAGTCTTCAAAATTAAGAAACTACTTAGGAAATTAGCTCTAACTTATAGATGTCCGAATAAGATATCTTAGATAAAATGAAGCAAATTAAGGAACAGACTGATTAATAAAAGCTAGAGCAGTAACAGCTTGAATTCATAAAAAGTAAAAAAAAGAAAGATCTATAAAAGATTAGTAAACCAATTTAAGCTTTAAAAAGCTAGTTAGCAGATATTTACTTTCAAGTGTAAGAGCAATAAAAAGAAACAAACATGCATGCTTAATGCTGTACTAACTTAAAGCGCTAATTTAAATAATTAAAAGAAGAAGAATAGTTCAAAAAACAATAGCGGGAGAAGTAATTGAACGAGTAATTGTTGAAATACAAACAAAGAATTTTTGCTATCAAATTCTATGAAGAAGAATAAAAAAAAGATAAAAAAGCTCTTGAGCAAAGAATAGATAACTTAAGGGAAGAATTGACAAAGCAAGAAGAGATAAATAAAAAAGAAGAGAAAATAATTTAAGAAGAACTTAAATAAAATGATCTCTATATTCGAAGATAGGAAGAACTATTTAATAAAATAAAATAAGTATCTTAAGTCAACTCAATTAATGACATGCTTCCTCATTTTAATTACTTAAAAGAAAATAAAGAAAAATTGAATCTCGCCATAGAAAACTTAAAATAGTAATTATCACTTAAAAAGGAGCAAGTAGAGTCATTAAAGAAAGATTTAGTGTATTTAAACTACTGCACTGAAAAACTAGGATAAGTAGATGAGTAAACTCCTGAAAAACTAGATAATCAGTTACTTGTTAAAAAGAAAAATATTGATCTCTTGGAACAAAAAATGCTAAATCATTGTAAAATCTTAACAGGAACATTTACAATAGTAGGAAAATTACTTTACTAACTATCGGAAAACTAGATATATATTGATTGCAATTAGAGCAATATTGTTCCATATTTGTCTGAG
Source organism: Loxodes magnus (assembly GCA_946699065.1). Lineage (NCBI taxonomy): Eukaryota > Ciliophora > Karyorelictea > Loxodida > Loxodidae > Loxodes > Loxodes magnus. Next base: position 869,268 of record CAMPDV010000020.1, on the reverse strand, counting down.
ATAGGTCTTAAAGTAGAGTCAATGTTGTAAGCAATCTAAAAGCATAATATTGATTTACCTTCTTAAAATATAGTAAATTATCTAATATAGAACAATGAATAAATTCAAGACGCATACAGCAGTATTCAATACTAGCAAGCGGCAATTGAAAATTATGAGCAAACTAAAGAAGAACTTTTACGTTCAGTTAATCCTTAGGATGACGAAGATAACATTAAGTCTCTTCTTAAAATGAACAAAAAGAGTTTATTAGAAACAGAATCAGAAACTTCTTAAAAACAACAATAACATATATTTATTTTTAAGTTTATGGGATAAAAACAAATAAAATAATCTATAATAAAGATAAATTAAAATAGTCATTGTTATTGAAACATAATAGACAATTATGCTTAGAATTTTATTTTAAATTAAATATTCTCAACTTCACTCGTTTCTTATTGCTTTCTTCGAAGCTCTTTTAGCATAAAAACTCTGGAAACTCTTGAAATTTCTTGCACAAAGAATTCCTAATGCCGGATATATAACGATATCTGCGTATAAACAGATAAACCTTTAATCATTAGTAGCACATCTAGTAAATTTGTATAGAAAAGCGAGCAATCCCACAAACAAGAAAATATAGTAAAATATCTCTAGAAAATGTGAGTTTTGAGTAAAGAAACCTTTAGTCTTAATTCCTCTGTGCTGGAATATTAATATTTTGTCTTTTTTATATTCAATTAAACATTGTCTCGGTGCATTTTCTTCATTATGATAACTTTAAAAGTTTCCAGATACAACATGCCAAAAATGTCCTTTTTACGGTCATAAAGTAAGACTATATCTTAAAGATGATGCAAATGTTTCACTGTTCGGCTCTTTAATTGCCATAATACTTTGTATCATAGTTACCAATTCAGTTTTTTCTTCTTCCGTTAATCCTTTACACTGTTTAATAACAAGTTTAGCTTCAACTTTGTTTTCTAAATTTGGCTTTTCTGCAGCTTTATGAGGAGTTGGAATTTCATAATAAGGAGATTTATACATAATCACTACAAATTTATTTCCTTTTGATTTTTTAGAGTTAGAAACATTCATTGTTGCCTTTATTACACTTCCTTTCTAATACTTAGCTCCAAAACTAAAACTCTTTCCAACAATACAATGCCAATCTTAGTTATCAGTTTTACTCATAGTATTAGATAAATCTTTACAAAGTTCTTGCAATGCTAAAGTTTTATTCATCTTAGCCTAAGTTTCTTCAAACCTTTAGGCAAGCTCATTTAGCAAAACTTCAAAATAAGTTTTTATTTTTTTTTCTAACTAGCATTCAATTATTTTAACTCTTGAAGTCTTCATTTAAAGAGTGTAAACTCTAGAAATTAAATAGCAAGGGTAGTTTGTTTAAGCAGCAATTACTAAAATAGTAATAATAATTCATTTCTCTAACTTTTATTAGTTTAGCTACTTTCTTACTTATTTATTAAATCAACCAGCACTGCTTTTACTTCTCTCTTTTTAACTAGCATGAAAATATTTTAGAAAATGTGATCTAATAAGAGTAGTTAACTTAGCTTTTAATTATGATGAACTTGTATTTAACTCTTTATCTTATATTTCTATACTTTTACATGTAAAGTTTAACTTATAAGGAATAGTGCTAAGAGATTGTTAACTGCTCTTAATCCTAATCTTGCTAAAATAAATAGAATTTAAAAAGGATTTATTTTAATAAAATATAAGTAATTTTAAAAATGTTGGCTAATAATGGCTGAAATGGACAAAGAAAGATCAGACACTCCATCGAAATAAGTATTATGGTTAGCTTTAGAAGTAAAATAAATAGTTTAAAAAAAGATAACACTTTATATAGTGAGGATGAAAAAAATTAAGAAATAACTAAAGTAACTTAGTAAGATAATAAGGGAAATACTGATAAACAGATAAATCAAAAGATTAAATTAATTTTAAGAATATTAAGAAAGAAGACTCGAGACAAATTAAATTAAATAAAAATAAAATAGAGAGTTATTTTGAAAAGCTCAATGATCAATAGAAATAAACTTAAATCTTAAAAATAATTTAATTTGTTGAAAACCAAGTAAGCAAGATTATAGAGAAAATTAAAAACTTAAAAATGGAAGTCTAAAAGACAGTCATTTTAGAAAGATATATATTAAAAATAATATAATAAAAAGTATCATTTTTGCAGCAATAAATGACTCAGTGCTAATTAGCATAAATTAAATCTTAAGTTAAGACTTTGAAGCCTAAATATTATTCAATTCAATAAAATAAATTAAGCTTATTATAATAAATATCAAGGGAATTTGTTTTATAGGATACCATAAATATTTAAGTGATTGTATTAATATGAGTAGAAGATAATAATTACTCTAATTATATTAAAAAAAGTATTATTTATATACCAACATGCTGCACAAAATATAATTAAGTTTATAAATAATTTTTCTTATTTATATTTAGAATATTTTATATAAAATATAAATCTTTTTTGTACATTGAACATTTATTTAGCAAACACTCATATAAAATTCTTAGAATAAAGCCATTATTTTTGTAACTAGGAAATTGTATCGTATTTTATTTTAAATAGAGAACAAAAATCAATTCTGTAATAATCTTTTGTGATTCCCTGTAACTTAATTACTGTATAACATTAATTGCTAGCTAGATGTTGAAATATTTTAATATTTGCTTAATGAATCATAACTTAGAAAAATAATAAAAAGTGGTATAATAATAATTAAACATTTTATACAAAACATTTAAATGCTTAATTTGAAAAAAAAAGTGAGCGTTACTTTTAAAAATACTTAGATTCTTAAAAATAAGTTTAACTTTAAATTTAAGTAATCATACTAAAATATGACATTAAGCATAAATTTTGAAACTAATTCTAAATTAGCAGGGATTTTGTTTGATCAGAAGAATTTACTCTAGCTTTCATATAAAAAATAAGATTTTTTGCAATAAAAGATCCTTTAGATTTAATATTTTAAGGATATAAATAATATATACAATGAAGTTGGTTAATTAGATAGAAGTTACTATTTTCTACTATTTAAAATGACTTTAATACACTAGCTATTAATATAAATCTTAATAATTTATTCTTTTGACAGGCTATTTTATATTCAATATGGCTTTCCACTATATGGAAAATTATTTATGACTTGCTCCTTAAATAAAATAACATAAAGAAATTAGATAAAAATTTAATGGCTTAAAAAAATGTATTCAGCTAATTATTTTAGAAACTAAGCATCTATATAAATAGAAGATAAACTTAGTGCTTTTAAATAATTTAACTTAACTAAATAATTATTTCATTAGAGTTTGCTCTTACTTGAAATTACAATTGTATGTAAGTGAATTAAAAAGATTTACAAATATTAATATTTTTATATGATAGAAAGTGATAATAACTATCTTTCCATTTTATCAGTAAAGTTATGCTGTTTAATTTTTTAAGCAAAACTTTGTCAATAACATCTAACTAGAATAAAGAGATGTAATGAGTTAATTTAATAAGGTAATTTGCTTGCTTTAGGTTACAGGAAGTAAGAGTATTTAATAGAGTATTTTCAAACTTAGAAAATACATATTACTACTTTCAATTGATATTTTTAATCTACAAATCAAAGTGCTGTTTATAAGATTTTTTCAGAAGCAATTGCTTATAATTATGGCTATGAGATCTTAATAGTAGGTCCTGATACAGAAACGGAAGTAGATGGATATTACTAAGTTAATGATGAGCAATTACAAAGTTGAGATGAATGAGATGAGAGCTTTCAATTTCACTGTTGATCTTCCAGGACCACAAGGCAGTTTATATGAAGGAGTTAATTTCAAAATCAATGTAGAACTTCCAGAAGGTTATCCTTACAAGAGTCCAAGCATCGGATTTCTTACAAGAATATTTCATCCTAATGTAGACGAACGTTCAGGATCAGTTTGCTTAGATGTTATAAATTAAACCTGAAGTCCCATGTTTGATCTAAAGAATGTTTTTGATACATTTCTACCTTAATTACTACTTTATCCAAATCCAAGTGACCCTCTTAATGGTGAAGCAGCCGCTTTGATGCTTAAAGACTTCGAAAGATATAAAAAGAGAGTGAAAGACCTAATAAAGAAATATGCAGCAATCGTAGAAAAGGAGAAAGAAGACGAAAAATTATCTGACATTTCTAGGGATGGTCTTAGCGAACTATCTGAAACCTCAGATTTGGAAGAAGTCATTTTCGACTGATAGCTTTTATTATAGAGATCAAACTCTTTTTGATTCTCTAATTCATTCTTTCAGAGCAGCTGGCTATTTTTTTATTTTAGTATAAGAATAAAAATAATACCAGTCATTTCAAACTTATTCTCATATGTCATAGGAATCTAATATAGAAAACATCTTACATATTCCTATTCAGTTCAAAAATTAGATATTATAGATATATTTATTAAACTATTTTATAAATTAAATCTATCAATTTTCTGCTAGAATTAACTATTAAGTAAAGCCTTCTTAAGCGTTAAAATATAGAGCTAGTTTTTGTTTATTATTTAAATAGGTTTATATATAATATATCTAGGATATTCTACAACTTTTTATGTTTCTTAGAAAGCTTTTATTTTATGTTGATATAAGATATTATATTATGAATACATATCTCTAATATTAAATTTTTTAAATTAGCTATTGCTAAAAGTATAAAGTAATAATTATTATGTACTTTCGCTTTATAGATTAATTAGGTCAGCTAATTCAGATTATTTATTCCTTCTTTTAAGTATTTGATAGCCTTAATAATTAATCGTTATTTAACTAAGTAATTAAGTTAGGATATCATATGATAAACATGATAGATCATCATTTCTCTTTTAAATAAATGATATTCCCTCTATTGTTTGCCTTTTAAATTGCAGTTAGCTGAGAATCTAAATTATTCTTAAACTGATATTTAAGAGAGTTCTTCATACATTTCATCTAAACTTAGTGAAGGTTATATAAATTACATAATCATAATCATTTTAATGTGTTCATATCATAGATAACTTTGTAAATGATCATCCTACTTAGATTCAATGTGTTCAATAATGCTTTAAAAATAGATAGAAGTTATATAAATATTCTATTTTTAGGATTAATAATTTACTGATATTTTTAAATTAATTACAATAGACTAATTATCACTATTCCCTCCTATAGGCATTTTAGATATTTTCTTAATTAAGTTAAAAATCCTATTAATTACATTCTATCACTTAAATAAGCTAGGATTAACAAATCAAAAGCTTACAAATTTACCTCTAATGCATTTGCATTTCTTTATTTCTTCACTTAGTTGCTAAATACTTTAGAATATCATTATTTATAAAACACTTGTTTCAGTCAAAATTTCTACGTGGCATCAAATATTGTCCAGATTTTGCTATAATAATAGATGCATTAAGTCTTAAATAATATTCATAAATACATGTACACACTAAAAAATAAGCTAGATTCATAATATCTAAGAGACAAGCATTCTCAATTTGCTAATCAACAGAATAAAAAGTATATACGATTTAAATAATATTTTACAATCTTAGTATACTTAAAGTACTAGAAGTACTTCTAATTAATTACTAAGAAAGGAAATCTTCTTACTTATAAGATTTAATTCCTGCTGTTATAAAATGAATAATTTTGAGTTTTAAATATAAATATTCTATAAGCTTATTATACTGTAAAATAATAACTAAAAGTATCAATTTAGCATATCTTTAAGATCATTAGCCTAGTTATCTTTATTTGGTACGTTACTCTTAAACTACTTGCTAAATAAATCAGAGGTTATACATATATTTGCATCTTGACTTTTGATATTTCCTTTTTATTTTATACCTCTGAATGGTAAAGAGTTCTTAATACTTTATGATATTAATTATTTAGCTACTTTTAGACTATAATTTAAAGTGCTCAAATTTAATTAGAGAGAGACTAATATAAAAGCATATAATAGAGTTATTTTTTAGTTACAAGAAGAAATAAAATTAGTGTATAGCTTTTATTAATTTTGCTGAGCTCTAATTAGATAATTAGCTTATTTAGTAACAATTACTTTTTAAGGTCTATACTCCAATAAACCTTTTAGCTAATTAATAATCAGTTTTTTATTGCCTTTTAATTTAAGAGTAGTCTACTATTTTTATCTATATAAGATATTTATTACTTAAAATTGCTACTATAAAGTGTCTCTAACTCTATAAATATTGAAACTGCTTACAAATATCTTGTAAGATTTTTGTCTTACAAGTAGAAAAACTTCATAAAGGAGATGCTTTTAGCTTATTATATAATAAGTGTATGAGATGAAAAGTAAGCTTTTAGACAATAATGATTGCTTTATCACTTTCTAGTATATTTCTTCGATTAATTTCAGGATAAACAACTAATTGATATTATTCATATTAGAGCACTTACAGACGATAAATTAAGCTAACTGAAGAAAGAAAATTTGCATAGTATTATAGAAAATTTTAAAGCGAAGAGGTTATTTAAGCATGTAATGCATATGTAAAGAGATTTCAATCAAGATATGTTGGCTGGTATTATTAAAAAGAGAAACAGAAGGAAATGTAATGAATAGAGCTAAAGTTTGTGCTTAGATAATAAATGTACAAAATTTACCAATTATAAGCTTTATATTCAATTTTTAATTATTAAAATGGGAAATTCTTGCAGTTGCAAAGGTATTGCTGATAATCACACTTAAGTGAACCCATATATTGACAAATAAGAAGTTCTTCATGCAGCAAATTTAGCGATTTCTAATGAAATGGATATTAGCTCTTTAGTAGAACTTTATTTCTAATGCTCTAACTTGCCAAACAAAGAAAAGTTTTCTTCTTAAGAATCTATTTGTGTACTATACGAAGAGATTTCCATACATTCTGACAGATGAATGAAAATAGGAGAAACTGAAACTCAAGACAGTTAAAACCCACAATGAATAACTTCATTTCAAATTGACTATTTTTTTGAAAGATAACAAAGAATAAAGGTTGAGATTTATTACACTGAACCTTAGAATCAAAACAAAGGATATTCTGCCAAAGGTTTTATTGGCTTTGGAATTTTTAATCTTCATGAAATTGTAGGAAGTTAAAATTCTATCTGTACCAAAATTTTGACAAGGTAAACTTAAGCAAAAAAGCTTTAAATTGAACCTTCAGTTATTGTTCATTCAGAAGAAGTTGGAGGCTTACATCACTAAATCTATCTTAACATCTGCCTAGAAGGCTTCTCTTCTTTGTAAAACAAATAAGCGTTTATAAAACTCTTTAGAATGCAAGATTCCAATTTATTTCCAGTTTATTAAAGTGAAATTAAAAAAGTATCTAAGCTTCAAGAAGCCTAATTTGAAAACGTTATCACTACCATAAATTAATTTTGCCGTGGAAATTACAGCTGTAAATTATAGTTCAAAGTATTTTAATATCAATATAACGGAAAGCATAAGTTCATAGGAGCATGTGAAACTACTCTTTAAGAAATCTAGGAAAATTGTAAAAGTTAGGTAAATTTTAAACTCTAAGTAAAGACTTCGCAACTTGACCCAGTTAAAGGCCTTCTAGTAATTGAAAGTTTTAAACTAATAGAGAAATTTTCCTTTTTAGACTATATTTAAGGTGGTTTGAATATAAGCCTTTTACTTGCACTTGATTTTACCTTATCTAATAAATAGCCAAATTAGCCTGATAGTTTGCACCATTTTAACAGACAAATGTCCAATGACTATATATAGGCAGTAAAATGCGTAGGAGAAATATTGCAATATTATGATTCTGACAATAAAATACCTTTATTTGGTTTTGGAGCAAAGCTAAACCCTTTAGAAACTACAAGCCATTGCTTTGCATTAAATGGAAATATTTTTGATCCTGAAGTTTAAGGAATATAAGGTGTTGTCGAAATTTACCAATAAATACTAAACGTTATTACTTTTCATGGCCCTACAAAGTTTCTACCTGTAATTAAGATGAGCGCAGATTATGCTGCTTAGAATGTAAACAGCCAAGAAAAGCAAGCATATAGCATACTGCTGATAATAACTGATGGTATCATATCTGACATGGAGAATACAATTAATGAAATTGTACTAGCTAGTTCTTAACCCCTTTCTGTTATTATTGTTGGAGTTGGAAGTGAAGATTTCTCCTTAATGAAGCTTCTAGATGCAGATGAAAATCCGTTGACAAGTAAACTTTACAACATGACAATGAAAAGAGATATAATTCAGTTTGTACCCTTCAATGCCTTTAAAGACGATATTAAATTACTTGCTCAAGAAGTTCTTGCAGAGATTCCTAAGCAGGTTCTTAGTTTTTTCGAATTACAGAACATAAAGCCAAATCCAGTTAAGAAGAACTGGCAAAAGGAAATATAGAATGAAAACTAATTTTTTTCCATCTTAAAGAAGAATTTTATTAGCAACATGACAAAAAACGGTTTTTAGGAGTAGCAAATACTTTAATTAATTAGAAATGGCTTACCAAGCATTGAAGAGGATATTTTTTTAGAGATTATCAAAGAATAAAAATTTCCAGAAATTACTAAACAGAATGGAGGATTTGAACTTGCAAGCACTGCATATTCTTCTCCACGTGTAATAAAAAATCTTTCTACTCAAAAAGGAATTCTAAAAAAGTCATAATTCAATTATTGATTTTCAAAAAATAAGCAAACTTAAAATTAGCTCCCTTAAATAATTAATCAGAATAGCCAAAACGATAGCAATAACTGCAAAATATGTTTCATAAACCTTATTGACGTTGTACTTTTGGAATGTGGCCATCGTGTGGTCTGCTAAAAATGTGTCACTTAAATTAATAAAACATGCCCTACGTGCAGATCAGTAGTGGTTAGGTGGATTAAGACTTTTAATACTTAATTATTATTGTATATTTTATACTTTCCAAAAGTTAGCTTTTAACTACTAAAGGATTTAATTCCTTAGTTTAACTCAGAAATGCTAGAAATTAATAAAGATAACTAGTTAAGCATATTCTTTTTAAGGTATAAACTAACTCATCTCTATTTATCATCCAAGAAATCCTCTAATTGATTGGTTGGATGTGTATATACTCAATAAGCAAATAAGTAGAATGCTAAGATAGTAAAGGATGTAACTGAAATATAAAGAAGCAATTAACTAAAATATAAGGAAATAAAATTAAATAGAATTAATAAAATTTAAATGAAGATAGTTAAGATTATGCTAAGTAGACTTCAAGGAGGAGGCTGTTGTATTTCCTAGAAAAAACACTAAAAGAGAGAGATCTAAAATAAAGAAGCTAATTATTAAAATCCAAATTAATCTTTTGAAATTGTATCTCCTTTAGCTATGAAATATTCTATCAACTCACCTATCAAAAATTCATCTTTGAAGATAATAATTTTAGATTCTAAATCAAAATAAGAAGATCTTTAGAAAAACTTCACTTGCGAAATTTTGAATGAAAGTTTATAATAATAAGGTTTTGAAGTAATAAAGTAGGTATCAGAAAAGGAGGAATAAAAAGTACTGCTTACATTAGTGAAAATTAATAACTAAGAAAAATGTCTCAAAACATTTTGAACTGAAAATTAAGCAAAATTTTAGTAAATAAGCTAAAAAGCAGAAAGCCTACTATTGAAGTTAAATAACTTAAATAGTCCATTTTTATGCCATATTGAAAATACAATTCAGCATAGAAACAAAGGATTCTTTTTCTTAACTTTTTAGTTTGAATGATTTTCATAGGGAAACTTGAATTCATTAATTGAACATAGGAAATAAAAAGGAAATAGAATAAGTAATAAATCAATTTTTAAGATGATTACCAACATAGTTAATGTACTTATGCAGCTATAGAAGTAAGGAATAGCTCATTCAAATATTAAACCATAAAATGTTTTACTAAGCAATGATGGGTATATCAAGCTATCTGATTATACTGATGACTTAGCTTAAAGAAAAAAAGTAAATATACACACTTCGTCTTCTGCTTATTATGCACCAGAAAAATAGGCTTTACTGCTTAAAATGCAGAATTATAAAGTAGAAGACGAAACTAAATATTATATTTAACTTTGTAGATGTGATGTTTTTAGCTTGGGATTAACTGTACTTAATGCAGCTTCTCTCGAAGTCAATACAAATGCTTAAATAGACTAAAACTTAATCACAGCAAAGCTTCAGCAATTATAAAATTTCTATTCTGATGAAGTGATCTTTCTCATATGAAAAATGCTTCAATTTCGTAAGAAAATACGACCTGATTTTATATAACTTTATAACATTTGTGATGTTATGAAAAATATGGGCTTAAAAAATTTTCCCAAATTATAATTAGCATCCCCTCAGAGAACCAATAGCGAAGCTGAGACTTAATACTTAGTTCACTTAAGACTCTTTATTTTTATAGTTTTTCCCTTATTTTAATTAATTAAAAAATTATTTCCTAACTTATTCTCACTCTAATACTATTAAGTTATTTAAAAGTTATAATTGTTAATATTTCTTTTTAATCATTTATTAATTAAAAAAAAAACTTATTTTATTTAAGACTCGTACATACTTGTCTATTTTAGCAAAATTGAAGTTAAAAGAAAAAATATTTAGGATTTATTGAGTTTTCTTTCTATAGTAAAGAGCTAAATAAATTGATAGATATGAAAGATGAAATTCCACTCTGAAAATAATAAAAGAGGGTAGTAACTTATAGATAATTAAACTTCATTTAAGAAAGGTTCTATAAAAATTAAGTTAACTATTCTGTTAAAAATCAAAGTTTAAAGCTTTTTTCTAAGAAATTTCTGTCCAACTATATCAGACTTACGTATTCTACATTCTCTTTGATAAAATCTTTTAGCCAGTCGCGCATTTCTTCTTAGAGTGTTGTTTGGTATTTTTCGAAGTCTTTAGTATTGAGTTATCGAATTATATTCCAGAAATTATCAGTTGCATAAGTATGAATGTCATCAAGATAAGTTTTTTTATCAGGCCAACTATCTTAAATAAACTGCTTTAGAGCTTAAACTTCTAAATTTGCTTGCATGTTGTTTTCTTAAATTCACGTAGCAGCTTAAGAAACGTGAGTTTCTAGAAGTTTGACTTTAATTAATGTAAATTGGTAAACCCATTCACAAGAGAAGCTGAGAGAGAAAAGGACGAGGAGAGAACACAACTTGATCATTTTATAATATAGTTATGAAAACTGCTATATTAATAGTTTCTTTACTAGTTATTCATTTTTAATTCTAATTTCACCTTTAAAGCTATAACTTCATTCAGACATCGTATATTACTTAAGGGTATCTTGTTGTAGTCTATCTACTATTATAATCTATTCTTATTTTAGTTATTAAATTAGACCATAAATGAGATAAAAAGAACTCTTCTTTTCTGGAAAACTATAAATTTTAGTAAAGATTAAAGCAACTTCCGTAATTAGGTAGACTAAATGCAAGTAAGGGAGTGAAGGACATAAAGTTAATAAAGGAGTATGAGAATAGATAAGTATATGAGACTAAGAATAAGTAATAATTAGTAGCTAAAATAAAAATTAATCATCATACTGCACGAAAGATAAATAAGCATCCCAGAAAACGCTAATTAAAGAAGTTACAAAAGCCTGCAAATGGGTTGGAACAAACCAAAAATTGCAAAACTAAACTGCAGGTCATATCTTCAAGTCGTTAAACCAAATTCTAAAGAAATCTTTTTTAATCTTGGTTTTTGCATCTTCATGACTTCCTCCTTCTATTATAGTGTTCCAATATAAAAAGCTCAAATAAAAAAACCAAGCAAAGATTGTATCTTCCATAGCTACCTTTTTACATACTTATACAAATGTAGGTTTGATCATAGGTACGAAATAAGGCAGAACTCTTGTATATCAAACAGCTGCAGGAGGTCCTAAAAAGATAAAGCCATATGCAGAAATAGCTATATTTCTCTTAAAATCAACCTTTGTCTGCTTCTTTAATTTAAATATATTAATAGACTACATTAGGGCATCTCCACAGCAAAATAATACTCCACAGCTTAAAGGAATAGAAATCAAAGGCTTTTTCTAATTCCAAGTCAAATATTTTTGCAATAGTTAATAGATCATTATTGATTTATTTAAAATCCTTTAATAATTATTATTTAAAACTTTAGTCTATTATGCAAATCCTTAAAGCTATAAATAAGGCTCTAAAGGAAGCTGCTATTAAACTAAACATACTTTATAGCATTTAGTAAATAATTAGTTTAGATGCTTAGTAATCATGCCCATACTTATTTAATGAGCATATCTTAAGTACTATTCAATTATTGCTTATATATTGCCATTAACAACTAAATCATACTACTTAAGTTTAAAAGTAATATCAAATGATGGTTATTAAGATCTTCTTATATAATAATCTAAATATTAGAATAGTTTCAAAGACTTTCTACATACTTTCAGCTTAGAAATAGAGATGCTTGGATACTTAATTTGAAATATAATAGCACTAATTATAATTAAATTAACTTCATTTAGACTCTTATTTCACTTCTATAAATCCTTAACTCTTAGAAATTTTAAGTTTAGCTTAATTTAAATAACTAGAAGAGTTGATCGCATATTAGTGATTTAATAGACTGGTAAATAGGGGAAAGAAGAGAAATAAAAATTGATATAAAGCATTGATATTTAGGATTATTAGTTTTATGAAATGTCTAAAGATTTAAATTCAAAAAGAAAGCAAGAATTCTCAAAATTAAAGCATAGTAGTAGCATATCCATATCCATTAAGAGAGTTACTAGTCCAGTTTAGTAAGTTATTGGAAGAATGAAGCGCATCTAAGGTAATAAGGAAAGCAATGAAGGTTTAAACAAATCTATGTTTATTAAACCTACCAAATCAAAATAAATCAGAGTTCAAAATCTTTAGGAATCGCCTAGTTTTATGTAAGGCTGAAATGACTTGTAATTTCTCATTTCACCTAAAGTTCTCAAGCCTGAGATATACAAACCTGAGCAGCAAAACTTTAATTAGAAACGTAAGCTAACTATATTTGAAAAGAGAAGATAGAATTTGAAGAGATTAGTGATGAAATAAAGTCCTGAGTGATCTAAAAGACTTTAAATTAAGCCCATCACTCCTTGTCATTCGTTAAAAGGTAGCATTAGTGGCTCTGTCACTAGTTTAGCGAACGCGCCAAAAAATTAAAGTGAGAATCCCTCTTTAGATAAAAAATTGCTATATGAAAAATGTTCAGAAATCAATTAAAATGCTTAAGATTTAAAACCAATATTAAGTTTAGAAACTATTTCACAACATTCTCGAGTAAATAGTGAATCACATTTTTCTATGGTTTCCAATATGGCAAATTAAGTTAAACAAGATAGAAAATTTTAATCAGGTGAGTTCTAAGTAAGGAATTCTCCTAAGTAATGAAAACTCACCTAAAGTTTCAAGCTAGATACATAAATTCTTGCTTAAGAAGCATAGCATTTACAAGCCTCAGACAAAAAGCAAGTGGATTTTAAAGATTTTAGTATTGTTTTTTAATTAGTAAATCATTTTAGATCAGTCAATCCTTCAAAAATATCTAATAAAATTTATAAAAAAGCTTTTGCTATAGTACTTTAGTATATTTGACAAAGGCACTGAAAGTAAATCTATTTTCAAGCATTAGTTATTTAATCATAAATACTTTAAGTTAAAAATTTAATATTTCATCTCAAATTGGCATAAGAAGTCTAATATATTATACTTAGAATCTAAAAACATTAGTCTGTGGAAATATTATTCATTAATATAAAAATTTAAAAAGCTGAATAAATAATAAAAGCATATGGAATAATTAAAAATTATTTGCTTTGTTTTTAATCTTCCAAGCTTATTAATATCAATCAATAATACTATAGCGAAAATAAAAAATAAAAGATTAAAGCCATATGAGTATAAATAATTATTCTAAGCTTATATTTATTTGCACTATCATATTAACTTAAATTTATTTATTCTTATAACATACGAAATTAGCTAGAAATTCAATTTTATCATAGAGAAGTTATTTAAAAATTATACGAAATGCAAAATTTATAAATAGTCATCTGCTTTAGGTTATTAACCATTTGAAGGATTTTATAAATTTTATATTAAAGATTGAAAGCTTTAAGTATATCCTAAAATAAATTTTACTAGGAAAAACTATTAAAATGAATAATAATCAACTATAAGAATCTCATTATTTGGAACTTTTTGATGCTAATATATAGAATTTATAATATTTCCATTCACATTTTGATAAATTAAGCATACCTTCTTTTAAATTAGAATCTTTCTATAACCTCACAGACTAAATTATTCTTTAACTATTTTTTATTTTTCTAACTAAACAAAGAAATCAGTTTAAGTTTTAAGAATTTTAAAATTTATCAGTCTTTAAAATATTATTAAGCAAGCTTTTAATATAACTTGCTTAAAAGTTTGTATATTTCAAATGCTATAATTATAGATATACTAAATTTGATTGGTATTTTATATTAAAAAAGGCTAGTAGAATGTATAGAAGTGATTTAGCATATGATTTTATTAATAAAGATTAATGTAAGGATCTTAGGCATTTTTATATCACTATTTTAATTTGGATCAAATATATTACAATCTTTAATAGGTAATTGCACTGGTCTTATCAATTATTATTAGATATGCTTTGATTACTCTAAATTAGCAAACATTTTCTTAAAGTTAAAGCTTTAAAATTTGTTTATAACCAAAGTTTAGAATTTGCAATTGGAGTTAATAATTAAGTGATATGATAGAAGCAAATTCCTCGCATCAATTGCTAATCTACTAGCTAGCTTATCATATTCTTCTTCATTCATTAGTTTAAACCTTTCTGTTTTGTTTATTGCTAATCTGGAGAATCTTTTAATCTCAAATTTGCTTACCACAGAATTATCAATGATTAGCTCAAGGAAATAAGAAATAGTAGGTTATATTCTTAATAATAAAAGATATAAGTGAATAGATTATAATTTAACTGAAGCCTAAGAAGTTTAATTTAATTAACAAAGACTGATAGTATTACAGTTCACAGTTAATAATTAAAGGGATATAGATAAGTTCTTTTAAGTATAAGTAAAGGCTAAAATAGATAGAATAATTAAACTTACTCTAATGTTAAAAATAAGTAAAATAGCGCTCTTATCTATATTGAACTCTTTTAAGATAAGCAGAACATTTCGAAATAAGATCTTACTAATTTTTAAGAAAATATATAGCATAGGAAATTGAGTTACTTAAAGAAAAAGTTATTGAGAGTGAGAGCATTATGACTGATGCTAAGCGTGAAATGATTGAAGAAAGTAAAAAGAAGCAAGGATAAAGCTGATAAATTAGTAATTATTCTAAAAATATAGAAAGAGTTTTCATCACCAATTAATCTTGGAGTGAGTTCCATCACAAAGAGGACTTTTATAAGATAATTTGCAGTTGCAAAAGTAATATTGCTATGCAGCATCGGCTTTGAATTCTACTGGAATATATAATGTTCCTTGATGATTTCCATCGCAAAATGGTTGTGTTTTTGATTTACCGCAAGAACACCAATATTTTCTTTCATCTTTTTGCAATTCAACAACTTGCGGCTTTTTGTCAAAAATAACTGGTAAAATGTTCATTTGTTTAACAACTTAAGCCCAAACTTCACCCATAGTTAGATTTGCATCAATATCCTTAACTATACCCTTACTGGAGTAGTGGGTAAGAATTGGTTTCGTTTAGTTATGAAATTCATAAAGTCTTTTGGTTAAAGCTTCCTCAGTATCGTCTTTCCTTTGAATTAAATCTTCTCCAGTAATATCGTCTTTGCCAGGAACCTTGGATGGATTAAATTTAACGTGATAGCTTCTACCAGAAGGTTAGTGAATTCTTCTTCCTGTTATTCTTTCAATAAGAACTCCATCTGGTACTTATAAATTCACAATATAGTCTACCTTGCATCCCTATTTAGTAAGTTATTCATCTAAAGCTTATGCTTAAGGAACTGTTCTTGGGAATCCATCAAGAATAATACCATGCTAACATTCCGGTTAATCTAATTTGTTTTTTATCATTTCAATTACAATTTCGTCAGATACTAGTTAGCCAGCTTTCATAGCTATGTCTGCCTTTTTGCCTGCTTCTGTCTACAATTTAACTTGCTCTCTTAACATATCTCCTGTTGAGACATGGGACCATTTTGTTAATTTTGCTAAGCGGGGAGCATGTGTACCTTTTCCGCATCCAGGAGGGCCAATTAAAATTGTAATTACCTTTCCTGTAGGTTTTCCTTGGCTAGCTGCCGGTTTTTGAGCAGTTTACTATTATCCAGTACTTTAAGCAGGTTTATTTCCAGCTTAAGCAGGAGCTGCTTATTTTTATGCTGGCTAGTTTGCCTTTTACGTAGACTCAGTAGTTTTAGTGGATTTAGAATTACCACATCCCATTTTTAATATTATAACGATTTAATGTTTAATGGCCTCAAATATTCATTTAAAGTAAGATTAACTTAATAACTAACTCTATAAGTTTAATAATCTATTCACTATCTCAATCTAAAGCGACTAAATTAGTTTTTTAAGCCATATAAAAGTTATATTTAGAAAGCTTATTTATTCAGTGTGTAGTATTTAGAAATGGGTAGATGTTTTAAATACAGTATATTAAATAAAAGAGGTTATATAAACTACTATGTTATCAAGAAAAATAAAATTATATTTATTTTACTAAGTTAGAGCCTTTTCCACTAATTTAGTTCAATGCTATCTATTTATTCCAACTTTATCTTTACTAAATATTCTTTCCTTAGCATAGTTATCCGCTTTGGTAAAGTGAGTGGCATAATTATCTAGAAGTACATAGAACAATTAAATCCTTTAAGTGCTATATTATTATAATTTTCTTTAGCATAAAACTGCTAAATTCATAATACACTTATATAGAATATTAGCATATTTATATCTCGCTAAGATTATTATTCCTTTTAATTTCTTAGTTACTTTATCAACTAAGGCATTATTTAAAATTTCTATATTATGTCCTTTATTCTTTAAATCCGTCTTTAATATTTAAGGGCTAAACTAGAAATTCTAATTAAAGAAGATTAAACATATAGAGTATTGGTACCAAAGCATTAAGTTATTAAGTGATTATTCATATATCACTTCGCTATTTCTTAGCCACTCTTTAATTATTATTGGAAATCCTTTTTTTACTTGCAAGGTACTTATGAGAGGTAGTATCTTAGTCCTATTAGTTATATTTAGCTTAATATGAAAAAAGAGTATATAATATTATGAATACACAGTCTGAAAATATTATATCAATCTGTCTTTGATTTAATTCAAATTAAACTGATTTTTAAAGCATAATCCACTAGTTCAATCTACTCAAACTTTATCTCCTCGCTTCTTCTTTTTTTAAAGCATAAATAGCTATTTTACGAGGTTAATTTATAGAATCAAATAAAATTAGCTATTTAAAATAAGCAAATATATAATAAGCGTAACAACAGCCTATTATTTTTAAATACTGTAGATATTAATATACTATTAGTCAACCTAAAGGATCTATCACCAAATACTGATGCCTAGCTAGTCTCTTAAGAACTTTCATTCATTACTATGATTATAAGATGCATTAGTAATAGTATTAATAGTATTTAGTTATTGCAAGAGACACTTTAATCTAAACCACTAAGCAGATATATTAGTTTTACTAAAAGGGAATTACAGTTGTTTATGGATATAATCAAGAGTTAAGTTAAAATTTATATAATCTTCCTACTACTTACGTTGCGTGCTCAACTATTTTATAATATATAAAATACGCCTAACAAAAAATCTACCTCAGGCTTTAGAATAAAGCTAGATGCTATGAAAAGCCCAAGAAAAAAATATAGAATACTGCTTAGAAGAAAATAATACACTTATAAAATAAAAAGTAATAAGAAGATAGAATGATGAATGCCTTTAGATATAAAGAATTTATAAGGATCATTAAGATAAATTTAGATTCTACAAACTTTAATATAATACTTTTATGATTCTATCTCAAAATTAAAGCTTTTGCACCATATATTTTAAGCATATCATTTATATTAATTTAGTTACATTTTTAAAGTATTTTATTTTGTAATTGCTTAGATAAATAGATGTAAGATGATGTAAAGCTTATTTAATGCAGCTTATTTTACTAAAGTCTGATATTAAAAATAAGCTATATACTAAAATTTGTATGTATTTAAACTATTTAAGATACTAAAGTAATAAGCTAAGCAGTACTATTATTCTTACTATTGATAATTAGATTATCTTATTTCTATATTGCTCTTAGCATCTAAAATTTAATTTTTCCTAGTTAGGATTATATTTAATTATAATCTAAGCTTTAAATGCTAATTTGCTTCATTTTGAAAAGTTTTAAAAGTAATTTAATTTAAAATAAGTATTCATTATACTTTAGTAAGAATTTTCTAGTAATTGCTTAAAGGGGTAAATAAACTATTTTAGGATGCAATAGATAGAAAGAATGCATATTGCTTTATTTTTAAGAATTAGATGATAACCCTAAATCTTCTACATATATATTATATAAGACTATTATTAGAGTAATATTATTCATATATAAGATAAATAATTCTTAGCAGGGCATATTATATAAATTGAATCAAAGCATTTTATAGTTAGGGCATGCAGAGAATTAGACATTTAACTTATTTAAAATAGTAAAATTAATATAATAATTGATGTAGGAATTTAAAATTCATGCTTATAACATATAGCCCTTCATCTATATCCAAAGCTATTTTAGTAAATAGTTATACACTTTAAGTAATTTAGATTTTTGATTATGAGTAAAATGTTTATTTATAGGTACTAAGAAGAGATATTAATATAAATAAAGAAAGATAAAAGGAGGAATTAAATATCTATTTGAATATAAAATAGTAATAAAAAGGATAAAAAAGCGAAAGAAAAGAGAAGCAAACTTGTAATTGAAGTTGTAAATTAGTTAAATTATGAAATAAAACTAAAGCATATTAAATTTGAATTATTTAATTAGATATTCATTATATTTAAACTAATTAATCCTTATTGATATCTTTATTCTCATTAATTTTCATTTTTTATTTAAATTTCATTAAATTATCCTAATTAAATGCTTGGATAATGAGTCAGAATATCTATATTTATTTGATTTAGACAGTTATGCTTTATAATAATTCACATCATATCGCAACATTATGATTATGGTTATTTATGTGATCTATGGGTCAAATAAAAATTTTGCTACTGTTCTTCTAAATTATCAGAAAATTAAATAATTTTAGTTTCAGCATTATAGTTAATAATCATTTAAGTTCTCTTTTGTGTTAAATTAACATTGCTTTAAAAATTAATTTTTATTTAATATAAAAAATGATTTAAGAATCAAAGCCTTAGCCAGTTTTTTATAAATGAAGAATGATTCTGTAGATTAGAGCAAGAATAAATGAAGTTAAAATAGTTTAGAGAAGAGATTTACATTAAATAGAAAGCTTTGATCACAAAAAACATAATTTTAAATCAAAAAGAAATTTGGAGAAATGATAGATTGAAAGAGTTTGAAACAGTAGCTATAGAAAACTTTGAGGGGATTAAATTCT
Source organism: Loxodes magnus (assembly GCA_946699065.1). NCBI lineage: Eukaryota > Ciliophora > Karyorelictea > Loxodida > Loxodidae > Loxodes > Loxodes magnus. The sequence continues at coordinate 849,565 of CAMPDV010000020.1, read as the reverse complement.
TTTATAACTAAAAGATTTTTTAAACTATTAAGAAATGTCACCAATCAAGTTTGGTGTGTGCACCATCACAATATGGTGGATTCTTCGTTTCTTTGCATCCACACAGATAGTATGTTTTAGTTTCCTTTGGATTAAACTTCAAAGATTTCAGTAAAGTTTTACCTCTATGAGCACCATCACAAAAAGGTGGATTCTCTGATCTATTGCAAGTGCACCAGGAGTATTTCTATCCCGCAACTAGATCAACAGCACAAGGTTCTCTATAATCTCTTGTAGGTTTATCGTTTAGTGCTTCCATTTATGATAAAATTAAATCAAATTGATTTCTTTATTTTAGGCAATATTGCATCTTTATATCTCATGTCAATCTAGTTTCTATTCCTTTTCAATTTACATTAACTTCCTATAGTTTAGCATTATCATTTATACTCCAAAAACTACTTTACTACTCAATAAGCATAAATCTAAGGTTCTAAGCAACAAACTTAGAGTGATTTAACCTTATATAAATTATTTTACCAGCTTAAAAATAAGAAGCAAATTTCTTATAATAGAAAGATATTAATTTAATTCCTTATTCTCTTATAAACTACTATTATTAACTTAATAATAAGTTTTCTATTCTCTATATTATGTTTTAAAACTAAAAATTAAGTCAATATGTTAAGAAGGTAATTATAAGATACTTCATTTTGGATAGTCAAGACTGATTGCTTATTCTTTTAGAGAATAGATTAAATTCTTATAAAATGGTAATTGCAATTATTTTTGCTAAGATAAGAAAAATTCTGCGTATATTTTTAAGAAGCTGAAGGAAATAAAGTTGTTATTTAAATAAGTTTAAAGTTCATTTCAGTTAAAATAATCCTAAGCACTTTTTCCATCGATGTTTCTTAAACCTAAATCAATTCTTGAATCCGTTGCTAAAAGAGTAAATATATCTATATTGTTAATTTTCGCAGCATAATGTAATGCTGTTGATCCTCTTGCATCCTATAAGTTAATGTTTAAATTTTGAACATTTAGTAAATTTTTAACTGTTTCGAATTAATTTCCTTGCACGGCGAAATGAAGCAAAGAATATCCATTTTTATCCTAAGAGTTAATATTTTGAATTTACGAAATTTCTTATTTAGAGAGATTTCCTTTGAAAATTCTTGTGTAAATAGAATCTTCTTCCACAATTTCTTAATTTACTCTGCTCTCTTACTTTTACTCTGTCTGTGGCTTATTCTCTTAGATTTATTCAATCTGAGGTTTAACTTCTTAGTCTTTTATCTAAGAATTTTAATTTTAGAGGAAGTTCTAAGAGATGCTAATATATTTTTTCATCGAGTCTTCCATTGACATATTAATCAATTTACTCCACTAAACTCTTTACTAGCTAGTTAGTTTGAACTCATAATTTTTGAAAGAGTCATAATTTCCATTATCTATTTAGAATTGTAAGCACATTAACTCTTACTCAGTTTACCTATCTAATTTGCAATTCTTAATTATCTCCTAGTATTTTTTGAATTCTGCTGCTACTAGTAGCAAGTTTTATCTATTCCATCAATATGAATAGGCTTCTTTTAGCAACAGAGCACTGATTGCTGCAACTATAGCATATTTAACATTCTTTTTGAAAGTCTCCATTTAATAATAAAATCTAAATTCTTATTAAAAAGCCTTCTACTTAATACTCAAATAGCTTTAGCTTTTATTATATCACCTTATTTTATTACTTAACACTTTCAATACTCATGTAAACTTCTATGCTTAAAGCCTTAGTTTCTATCTGAAATTATACTTCTAGTTAACTCCTTAGTGTACTAAGTTGATTTGCTTACTTAATAGCTAGCTATAGTACTTTAATTACAAGTTGCAGCATTGAAATGAAGATTATTAATAGTAACTTGATTAATTATAAAATTAAATAAAACAGATGTTTAGAACTATTTTTGATATCTAGTCAAATTAACTTTCTTAAGAAACTAGCTTGATAATACAGACTTTTAATATTGAATTAGACAGAAGGAAGAGAAGTTAAGTGAAGCTAAGCAATTCTTATTTATGTATTCCCTTAAATGAGCTCTACTATTTGCTAAGATATGGATTAATTATTAGCACTAGGGTGCTTATTAAGAATCAATTTCAAATTACTAATGCACTGTCTTATCTATATTATTTAAATGCATTTAATATCTTTAATTTTTCTAGCTTAGATTCTTAGGTTGGAAGTAGCTAATAAGATGTGACATAGTAAACTAAATAGCAGAGCTTTAGTAAGGAAAGCAGCAATTCTTAGGTTGATAATAGGGTAGACATAATGAGAAAGTAAGTTGAAATAGACTTTTATACATTTTATTTAAATAATTAAAAAAATGAAGTTTATCGCTGGGTTATTGCTAGTTCCTTTAGTGATGTCGCTGACATGCTATAAATATGAATGTTCAGACACTAAACTAGATCAAAACTAATGTATTAAATGGGATGCTGCAGCTGGTTTAGAAAAACTTCAATCTTGTGTTGAAAATTCTTTATATTGCCCTTATGAAGATACACCAGCGGATGAATTTTGCAAAACTAAAACACCTACTCAAACTTTAAAATGGCCTGGTGATTAATGCGAAAAAAGAACAGATTGCCAAGGAGAAAATACTGTATGCGAAAATAATATTTGTGTAGGAGCTAAACTTGGCGATGATTGCTCATCTAATACTACAGTATGTGATTTAGGATTACATTGCTCAAGTGCAGATTTTAAATGCAGAGCTCAATTAGGGGAAGGAGAAGAATGCTTTAGTATTTATGACTGCTAGAATGGCTTTGTTTGCAGCTTATTCAAATGTGTTAAATATCATTCGGTTGACAATGGATAGTTGACTGATATTTGCTACTCAAACGCTTGGCTAAGTCCTTCTTGTTCATCAGGTACTTGCGCTAAAACCGATAGTTTAGGTGTTTTTAAATGTATCCCTGGATTTAAAGGAAGTGCAATTCCTAAAACATGTACTTCTGATTCCGATTGCATTGGAACATCCAATGAATACTAAATCTAAGGAACTTGTCTTTGCGCCCATAATAAGAATGGTACATCTTACTGTAATGCTTTTACTGGAGAATATCCTTATATTGAGGCAATAGAGAAAATGAAAAAAGTTGTAGGATTAGACTAAGGAGTTTGCTATACTTAAGACAGGCTTAACTAATAAATTTGGGAGAGTAAAATGTCTCCAGACAATTTGCGTTTACTTTATGATTTCAATTACAACCTTCTATATGCAGAATAATTCGCATAGGTTCAATAAGCAGATCAATGCTCTAAAGAAATTTTCCATGCTGATCTTTGGGCAGCTGAGCTAGCTCTTTAAGTTAAGTGCAACGCATATATATGGAAGCCTAAAAATATAAATTTTGAAACTGATTAGTGCATTTATTGGGATAAAGATAATACATATGAATTAGAAACTTGCAGAAATGATAAAACATGTACTCCTACTGAAGCTGAAAAAAATGTAACTTGCACTGTACCAGTTCCATCAGTCATTAAAGGATATCCAGGCATGAAATGTAAATAAGACGCTGATTGTTTAACTAACAAATGCTCATAAAAGAAACTTTGCTAGGGAGCGGCCTTAAATATGACTTGTACTGAACATTATGAATGTGATGTAGGATTACAGTGTTGGTAAGGTTAATGCAAATAGCAAGTAAAAGAGCAAGGTAGCTGCTTAGAAGACTTTAATTGCTAGAATGATATGATGTGCAATAATAAAGTATGCACTAAATATTGGTCTCTTAATGTCTCTGCTACAATTGATAAATGTATAGAAGGAGTTTCAGGTGCCTGCTCATCTGGGTCTTGTGCATAAAAAAGTCAAACCCAATTTGCTTGTGTTTCTGAATACAAATCAGTTAATAAAATCCCATATCAATGTTCTCTCAGTGATTAATGCTAAGGATAAAGTTCCGAAGGTTATTCTATATTAGGGGAATGTTCATGTGGCCATGATAAAGATGCTTTAGCTTATTGCAGTATCTTTGCTGGAGATGAACCTTACAAAGATTAACTTGAAGCATTTAGAAATATTTAGGGAAAAGATTAAGGTAAATGCCATACACAAGTTAGATACTAAGAAGCATGCTGGAAAGAAAGATTTGATGGCAGGGACTTGAAAGACTTTTACAGTTATTTAGAAAAGCATTATTATGCTTTTGACTATCCAGGAGTAATTTTTTATTTTTTAGTTGGTAAGATCTGAAGAATGCACTTAATAAATTTACTTTTCACCTTATTGGGACGCCAAATAGAAGGCTAGTGGCTTCCTCACTACAATTTCAAGTTTGTTTTTGCTTCTTTTCTTAATCGCCCTCTGATAAACTCAATAAATTATACTTAATAATTCAAAATTTATAAATTAATCTAAATCTTCTTATCTAAAGAATCTTACCTTTCAAAGCTTCTTTAAAGCTTCTTTATTTCAGTAATAGTCATTATTTTCTCATAATACTTCTTTGCTTCATATTTTCAGGCTTAATAAATTTAAAAGTTTGATAAAGATAATCAAAACTATCTTTAAATTGAGCTTGAATATGTAGATAAATTAACTAGCTATACTTATTAAAGAATTATACTAGAAGCATCTTGCTCTCTTTTTAAAGTTAAAATTCAAGAAATTTTATAAGATACAAACCTTTAGTTATTCAGTATACTAGCATTTCATAAAGTCGAATGTAACTATATTTATAATAACAAAGTGACTATTATTATTATATCTTGTGTATTTGAATTTCTTACTATTTTATAATTTTCATTATTCTAGCATTGATGCAAATTATTTTGTTGTAAATAAGAAATGCTTAAAATGATTAAGTGAAAGCATAAATGTAGTACTAAATCTATCTTAGTTCAATTAGTTTACATAAAAAGAAATAGAGTATCTGCTATTTATAAGCTTATGCATGCTAATAATTCTAAAAGCATGCAATTGAATAAGATTACTATTTCTATTTTTATACACACCACTAATTATAAATCACCTTTGCTTAACTTATTTGCTTTAACTTCACTAATGAAAATGCTTAAAATTAAGTAACGGAAGTAAGGATAACTTTAAAGAGCATTAAGTAATCAAGCAAAAGATTAAAAAGCCATCTTTATACCTTATTGTTGATAATTTTAGTACTAAAGTTAATTTTATGCTTGCTTTACTCCTATCTCTAGGAATATTAATCTATATCTTTACAATAAAATACCATATCCAGTATTCTATGTCTTATAGCTTAAATACTTCTACTTCCATTTCTTTACTTATTACTTTATGTTTCCTTATATAATTAAAGTCTTCATGTTAAAATTTGATGGTTGCTTAAGATATCATAATGAAGCTTACTTTTTAAATCAAATATCATTTACCGTTTATTACTAAAGACTCATAGAAAAAGAAATGAGATTATTATCAAGTGAAATGTCAAATAAGGGAGAGAGATTAAAAATAGATTATTTGCATTAATGAGTTTTAAATAAGGGTTAGTTATAAAATAAGGACTATTTAATGCACAAAAGTTTCTAATCAATTAGCTGCTGAAATCCTGTTTAGATTTAACTTGCGAGACAAACTGCTTGAACTCTTCTTTATAAAAAGCTTTGAGTTAGATTGATTGAATTCTTCAATCATTTGGTTTCCAGACTAAATTATTAAAATACCTAAGGAAATTTATGGGAGGAAAATTATTTCAATATAAGGTTCCAAAAAAGTGAAAAAGCTCCGAAAGAGATACAAATAAGTCATTAATGCCATGTCAGCCCCTAAAATTAAAAACTTACATCAACATGACATCCTAAAGCAAAACTTCCAAACTATACCATAAGAGCCTAAATTATGACTGTTAAAATCCAGATGCTGGAAAACAGTTTTCCTCTAAAAATATGCTAAAAAATATTTATTTCATCATAAATTTTTCTGGCATTTATTTCATTGAACATTTGCATAAATACAAAAGTATTGAATACGATAGTCAACTATCTACTTGGAGTTTTTAATTCATCGAACCAATAATCATAATCATCAGTTCCATCAAAATGCTTGGCTCTTCCAGATCTAATTCTCCCACTTGACTTATTGCAATCAAAATATGTTCTTTCATCATGATGGTGTTCCGGAATTCAGTATTCTCCTGTAAACAAAATGAAAAATAAGACAAAGCATTAATAGCAACTCTGACCTAGAATATGTTTCCACATTGTCTATTTTAATAAATTACCTTAGATATTATGTAATCTTCTTTTTTGTACGGATCTCTTTCTAATAGTTTTTCATTTGGTGGCATCGTAGCTAGAGCTAAACTGGCAAGAGTATCCATAATTAAATTAACCCATAACATTTATACTGCCGATAAAGGAGATTCTTTGACTGTGAAAGAACCTATTAAAGCAACTGTTACAGCTACAATATTAACAGTTAGTTGGAATTGTAAAAATCTTCTTATATTATCATATATATTTCTTCCCCATTTGCATGCATTTACTATTGAATTAAAGTTATCATCCATTAAAAGAATATCACAAGCATCTTTTGCTACTTCTGTTCCAGCGATAAACATAGCAAAACCAATATCAGCCTTCTTCAAAGCTGGAGCATCATTTGTGCCATCTCCAGTTACAGCAACTATTTAGTTCTTTTATTATAGTCCACTTACCAGTAAATATTTATCCTCTGGACTACTCCTAGCTAAAACATCTAAGTTATCAATAATTTTTTCAAACTCATCAAAATTTTGCACTACATCAATTCTTATCTATTCATCTTTTTTTGCTTGCCTTTTACTTCGTGGACAAGGACATTCCTTTGTTCTGCATTTTTTACACACAATTCCACCGCATAAAGCTCTAAAATCTGGGCCAATCATTACTCTTTTTAAATTTTCTTCAGGGGTTTTTCCTCTCATAATATGACATAAGTCTGCTATTGCTCTAGCAGTTATCACATTATCTCCTGTTACCATTCTTACTTTTATTCCAGCTCTTTAACACTTCAAAACAGCACCTGGAACTTCTTCTCTTACTGGATCCTGAATTCCAAATATTCCAATTAGAATAAAATCTTTATTTTCAACTTAAGGTCATCCTCTTTTATCTTTTTCATTAATATCCATATTTTCTTCCAAATCTGTGTATCCAATTAAGATAGTTCTTAGTGCTTTTCCTGCCATATCTTCTATTTCTTTTTCAAATGATTTCATCATTTCTTAATTTATGCTTTATTTTATTCCTTAATTTGTTATAACTCACTTACACTGTTTTAAGATCACTTCAGAAGCACCTTTAATATATACTTTTTTTAACCCTTTTAGATTTTTTACCACTACTGAAGATTTTTTTCTATCTGAATTGAAAGGAAATTATCTATAGCCATCCTTAATGCTTTTGTATTTATCTCTTATTTCTTACCAATTAATGTTGTTTTGATCACAGAATTTTATCAAAGCTTATTCTGTCTTCGTTCCTTTGAGAACCCTATTTTATACCTGTTCTTTGCTTTCTATTTATATTTTGTTTGTTTGCAATTATTTTTTACTTTATTTCTCCTTTTGTTTTGCTTGGTTTTATGGTTTTTCTTCTTCGGCTTATTTTACTAATTAGTAGTCAGCCTCAGTATTTAGTGACAGAGCCTCTGATAAAACTTCAAAATAAGCTGGAGAAAATTCTTTAGAGTAGTTTTATTTAGGATCTATACTTAGCTATCCTCCTTATCTTCAATATACAGTAACTGCCATTTAGTTTGTTGTTAAAGTACCTGTTTTGTCTGAGCAAATGGCAACAGCTCCTCCCATAGTTTCGCAAGCATGCAATTTTTTAACTAGATTTTATTCTTTTAACATCTATATTACAGAATAAGCCAAAGTTATTGTAACTGCTAAAGGAAGACCTTCAGGAATAGCTACAACTAGCACTGTTATTCCCACTATAAAGTAGTTTACTAATTCTTAAGGGTCTTTCTTGGAATCTCACTCATTTTCTCCAATTGCGATTTCAATTATAAACCTAAGATATAAAGCACTTGAAGTTATTATGCCAGCTATTAAACCAATTTTTGAAATATCAGCTGCCAACTTTGTTAATTTAGCCTATAAAGGAGTTATTTAATCTTAACTTGATAAATATTCCTAAATTTTTCCTTCCGTTGAATTTGGCCCCACACATGTTACTAGCATAATCCCATTTCCTTTTTCAACTGTTGTTCCTCCTAATAAAACAGGACTTGGGATTGCATGCTTTAAATCTTCTTTCTTTTCATTTTATTCCTTTTTTATAAGAACTTTATCATTTACCTCTTCAAAACAGGCTTAAGAACAATCACCTGACTTTGAAGTTTATCGATCACTTGATAATGATCCATATTAGGAAATTTCTCTAGTTTTATTCATTTCTTCTAGTTTCTATTAATATTAGGTTGGATTTTTTTGCTTCCATTTTTCGTAAAATTAAATACATTCTGTGTAAGAAAGTTTCTTAATAAAGTCATTTTCTCCAGTTAATGAGGCTTCTGAAACTTCAAGATCTACTCCTTAAATTACTAAACCATCAGCTGGAAACACCATACCCGTTTCAAGAGTCACAATATCTCCTACTACAACTTCTCTTGGATTCAACTACTTTTTCTATCCATCTCTAATCACTTAAATGGCTTTCTTAGATAAATTTTACTGCTAAAGCTCTTAAAATCTTTTTTCCTTCTAATAGTCATTCGTGGCAGTTACTAAAACCACAATGCCTACAGATACACATATAGCAAAACCTTCAATTCAACCATACTCTGGATGTTCATCTATAGCAATTCCAAGAACAAGACTAACAATTCCAGATAAAAGAAGAATTCTCATTGTTAAATCTTCAAGAGCTTCTCAACATAACGCACAGAAAGACTTTTTTTCTCCTAAATCTCTTTTATTTGAGTCGTAAACTTTATTCCTTTATTACCTGTCCTCTTCATTGTCGTCCAAACCTTTTTAAAAGCTCGTTTTAAGCTTCTGTTCAAAAGAGCTAACTCCTCCTAAAAGATTAAGTTCTTCGAGATCTTCTGCTAATTTGCGGTCTGAGTACAGCTGAATTATCTCAATAAGTTTTTTCTTTGAGATCCCAAAATTACTGTCTGTTATTTCTTCTGTAAATTCTTCGATTTTCAGACTAGTTGCCATTAAATATAAGTAAAAGCAATAATTTATTTAAATTCCAGAAAAAGGTAAAAATAAAAGTACTTTATTGATACTATTCACTTTATTAGCATCCTGATTATAGATAAAACTTTCACTGTTCATTAATTACTCAAACAACAATACAGTAACTTAAGTTCTATGGTATAACACTAAATCTATCTTTTAAGTTTACTTATATTGCATAACCTTTTTAGTTATAAACTAATCATTAAGCAACTGTAACTCTTATATAAGCCTACTTCAAACTTATAAAAGCCATAAGTCTAAAATGTAATATTTGTATCTGCTTTTCCTTAATTAATTCATACTGTTTAGCTGGTTTTTTATATAATAGTTCCATCTTGATAAGAAATATAAAAAAGTGCCCAAAGTCTATAATATTTATTAAGATAGTCCCATTTTAATATAATTAGCGAAATTAATAAAAATATTTAAGTTTAATGATTTAATTAAATCTGCATGTGCCACTAATTCCTTACTTTATAGGTTAATCCTTTTATAATAGCATAACGATAATCTATTTAGTTAAGAGTCTTACATTTTTAAAGTTCAATTTTATTTCTAGGAGCTCTTTTCTTTCTATTCTATTTTTATATTCCTTTGATAAAATAATTGAATAAAGCCTAATTACAGCTTATGAAATATTTGGTATCATCATTTAAATTTCAAGATTTAACATTACTAAACATAATTTACTATAACAAGCGAATAATGAAGACTTATGAAATTTACCTTCAAACTATTTAAAGCTATAGAGTTTTAAGTTATTGCAGACCATTTGGTGCTTTTAGGCCTTTTACTTAGTGCTTTTATTAAAATAAGCCCTTCCTATTTCTTCATCCTACTACTTATTTATTATAAATCATTTACACTTTTACATCCATCAAGCGCTTTAATTACTCTTTGCTATAAGAATATAAACTAGCAAGAGCATTTTGGCTAAAGCTTCCATCCTTGTGTAAGTTAATAATCTGATTATATAAGCAGAAGCTTTTACCCATATTTAAATAAAATAGTCCAATTAAAGAATTAAAACAATAATGTGGTAAAGAAGTGATAAAAAGAAAGCACTTCTATCTAAAGCTCCTTACTTGAGAGAAACTAAGATAGAACAGCAAAATAATATTGGCTAATAGAAGGAAATGTTTTAAACCTTTGATAATCATAACCAAATCAATCAGTAAACTGCTATTAAAATTAAGCCTAGGCATTAATATTCTAGGTCCTATGCTTAGTGGGATTTTGACAACTTGAAAATTAATTTCCAAATGAACCCTAATAATGTCTAAATGGATGCCGAGTAATTCTTAGCTTAAATGAAAAGCTGTGACTATACAAATTCATAGTAAAATGCTTAGATAAAGAATAGGAATTCAAATATCGAAAAAGTGATGAACTAGGAAAAGCCTACTTTTTAAAATTAGGAGGAAAAACAAATCAGAAGAAACAAGCAAATATAGGCAAAGATTATTAAGCAAGACTTTTTTGAGATTTCAGAGGAAAATAACGAAGAATAAAAAGGTGAGCAATAAATTAATGGTTTAAGTTCTAATCAAGCAGAGTAAAGCAAAAATCTTAAAGAAGCTGGATCATTTGAAGAAATTATTTTAAATGATGCTATATCAAAAAAATCGTGAAAAGAGAGAATTCAAGCTTATAAGTCTAGACAGAAGTTTTAATCAGAACCTGTTTTACTTGTGAAATCAGGAGTAAATTAACAAATAGCGGAATTAAAAAAGAAACTAAGCAAGTAAAAGAAAAAAAGTGAGGAATTGAAATAGAAAGCGAAGGAATAAATATTAATGACAATTATACAAATGGAGCAAAAAGAAGAAGAAATGTCTAGCGATAATTAAGAAGTAGTCAGCAGAAATAATTTAGATTAGATACAAAGGAATATTGTGACTCACTAGAGTGATTTATTTGCATTTAAGGGAAAAGGAGGAGTTTAGGCGAAACAGAAGAACACTCTTTAAAAAAAATGATGGTATTATGCTGTTTAATTATTTTAAAATAATCGAATATTTATTTTGTATTTTTATATCTTACGTATAAAATTATTGCCTTTACTAAATCAGATAAGAAGGCTATTCAAGCTAGTTACATTAGAGCTTGATTGATTAAGAAAATATGCATTATTCAATTTTGATTTATCAACTTAAACTCTCTTTTTCAAGTATAATTTATAAAAAGTACCTGTAAATATTTAGCAGACAGACCTGATAAAGCAAGCTAATATTAACTTAAGCCTACTAATAAGTAGAGAAGCATTTTAAATTAAAAGCCTAGCAATGGTTTAAAATACTATAATTAATCTCATTTAAAAATGAAGACAATTCATATGTTATTGGTAGGACTTTTATTGTATTCCCTTGTATTTTTCTATCTATTCTTTATTATTTAAAACAACCAAACAGAGAGAACAGGAAAATTTTCATAAATACTAAAGCTTAGCAAAGAATAGTCTTATGAATTCATGCAAAAAAGGGCCTACAATGAAGAATTAACAGTCAAGACTTTTACTTTTCCTCCTTAGCCTGAAAATTCTTATTGCTAGAGATATAAAAATTGAATGTAAAATAATTGGTAGAAGTGGAAAGAAAAATCCTTTCATTCAGATGTACATTAGTCATATATAGTACAAATGTTTGAAAACTAGTTCAAGTGAAAGTACATAGGTACATATTCTAAGAGATAATTAGTCTACTTTGTTAACCAAACTACTTTTAATTTAAGAGATCCGCCTGAACCATTTTACACCAAGTACAAAGACAGATTTTCTAAATATGAATCATGGTGACTTTATCATATTCCTGTTAATGTCACTATGCTTTTTTTCAGAAAATATCAGTATTTCGAATAAGATAAATAAGGATTTGAAAAAAACGTTCAAGTTGCTAGGTTTGGAATCGATTTTGCCTGCGAGAATTAGATATTTAACCACGTACCTGGAGCTGCAGGTTTTGGAAAAAAGGATTATCTACAGTATTTTGCAAGAGACTATAAAAAATGGTATAAAAATAACAAAAAAGCTCATTGCTATTAAGATATCACGCCTGCTTCTTATGTCCTTAAATTTTAAGATGATGCCTAAGAATTTTAAAAAATTCTGACTGAAGACTTAAATAAATATGCAAATAAACCTTGGGAACTTCACTGAATTTTAAAGCAGATTTATATGCACAAAGGTATGGGAATAAAGATCTTAACAAAAGAAGAAACTGCTAATGTAGTTGAAGATTTGAAAAATAATCGTACTATGGACTATTGAATTGCCTAAAGTTATTTATAAAATCCTGCTTTAATTGACGGTAGGAAATATGACTTCCGAGTTTTTTTATTGATAGCTAATACAGATCCTTTTCTAGTTATGTGGGATCCATGAAACGGACATTCAAGACTCTCTGATAAATAGTATAATTTAACGAGCAATAGTTTTACAGGCCATATAACAGCAGATGTATCAGAAAGAGTAAGTACGACTGAAGAGTTTTTATATATTAGATCTCATAGATTTAACCTAACTTAACTAGCTGATTATTATCAGAAAGCTGGTCTTATATAAGATGGAAAAAAATGACTTGAAGAAGTAATAATGCCCTAAATCAAAAAAATATTTATTCACTTGTTCAGAGCAGTCAGACCTGGGATGCTAGTAAGAAGGCCTGGTCTTTATGAAATATTTGGATGCGATTTTATACTCGATTCAAGTTTATAAAAAATATACTTACTCGAATTGAACAGAAAGCCTAACTTTGATGAAGATACTGAAGATTTAAAATATAGACCAGAACGTATGATAACTGATCTTAATATTTTAACAGATCTTTTTGTATAAAAAGGACTATAAGAAATTTCCAATTACCAAATAATTAGAAAGTTAAAGTACTTTTAGCCTATTATAAACGAAGAATAAGAAGATCCTTATTACGGACTTTTGGAAAAAGATTGTTTGGAGTTAGACAAATTAAAGTTGAGAAAACTAGGTTAGTAGTTACCTGTTGACCCTAATATAGAGTCTTTAAAAATTTACCTAGAAAAAGAATATGACTTTTACATTTAATCTTAATAATAAGTAATTTATCAGTTATCAATCTATTCTTAATTAAAACTAGTTAATTTTAATCAACTACATACTTTTACACTCAATTACTAAGCAAAAGTCTCTTAAAAATGTCATCAGACTCTATTTAAATATTACAATATCAATAACCTTTTATTACTAAATTTGGGGCAATCATTTATATAACTACTATTACTTTATTTTATCTCTTTTAAAGTTAATAAGTGTTTCTATACATTGAAGTTAAACTATATAGGATAATATCCTTTTAATTTTAGCATCATTTTAAAAGTTAATTTTTACTCTAATTACAGGTAAGCTAATTAAGGGTTTAACTTTCTAAATTAAATTTTATTATATTGACACTTTCTTTTTCAAGGTTTCCAAAATATTATATGGCTATAAATTTAATTAAATATATGTTATTCTTAATGAAGATCACAAGGGATACAATTGTTTGAATAAGCAGCCTTGATATGGCAAAGCTAATAAGTTATTTGATATCTAATATTTTATAATCCTAAGATAATTTAAAGATAAATATAATTTATATCCAATATATTTTCTCCTTTCTCTTGCTATTTTAACTCTAAGTATGCTAATTAATAGAAATAAAGTGTCTGCATTAAGAGTATTAGTGAGTATTCTTTATCATATAGTAATTAGATATGATGTAGATGCATAAGGTAATGAGACTAGAATATTTGGATTTATAGGTAAATAATTTAAAAGTAAAATAATGGTTGACAGTGACAGTGAAGGCTATGCTGATATTTTTAAATGTAAGATTATTTTTTAACTTTCTATCATTATAGTGGTGCTAATTGGAGATGCAAACGTAGGGAAAACTGCTCTTGTTTATAGATATGTTTTGGATGAACTTCCTCCTTAATTAGTACCGACTGTTGGTGTTGAGTTTACCAAAAGAACTGTTTTAGACAAAAATTCAGGGAAAAAGGTACAGCTTCACATCTGAGATACTGCTGGATAAGAAAGGTTTAAATCAGTTACCAAACATCACTATAGAGGAGCTGATGGATGCTTCCTTTCTTATGATATTACTGATAGAAACAGTTTTACCAATTTGGAAATGTGGCTATAGGAGCTTAAAGAGCATGCAGAGCCTAATGCAGTTACAGTTTTAGTAGCTAACAAAGTAAGAATTAATATCCTTAGATGGATTTAGATAAAGGAAGCTAGAGAGTTGTGAGCTATTAAGAAGGATTATAATATGCGTAGCAGCATGGTCTAATCTATAGAGAAACTTCCGCTCTATGATCCAGAAGTTAAAAAACGAGAGATTAAGAAGGTATTACAGGCGGCATAGAGACAGTGTTCGAATGTATGGTAGAAAGTAAGTATTTATACAGACATAATTAAAAAACAGAGTTAAAGTGAAGAGAAATAGCATATCACTTTCAATAAGAAGAAATAAGCTAAAAGCACTATAAAGTTAGAAGTCTATGACTATCATGCTGACCAGAAAAGTTGTGTATGCTGAGTTATGTACATAAATTTTAATATTTAAAAAGGATATTCTTATTTAACTTAAATCTAGCTAGAATAATTAAAGGCTTTTCTCCTTTATATTAATAAACCAATTTAGCAAGTCTCTTCTTTAAGTTCCCTTTTTAGTATTAAGCATAATTTCCAAATTTTACGATAAAAGCAAATTTTAACTTGATATTTACTAAGGAAAACTTAAAAATATACTTAAATTATAATTTTTATTATAAATCCTAAAATATAATAGAATTAAGTGAGTTAAATGAACTTTGAGATTATTACATTATATTGAATTTGCTTGTTAGAGCATTGCTTATTTTATTAAACTAGCTTAAATATGCATATTTAATATATTCTTTTATAAGATATTAATTAAAATCCTTATGGTATTTTAAAGTATTTTAGCATTTCTTATGGTCGCTAATTTATACAATCATTTTTCTTTTGTTTACTCTTTATTTTTAAAGTATTTTAGTTTGAGAATTGAATTTTAATTAATGGCTTCTGATTTAATATTTTCTATATAAATTTAATTAGTATTCCTATAGCTATAAATTAGATAACCTTTGCAATATACATAAGAAGCATATATAATTAATCCCATCTTAGTTAATCTTACGCTTTGCTTAATTAAGTGAAAGTAATAGAGATTTGTAGTTATTTAAATTAATGATAATCTTACTATTTTATTATTTATTAGCTTCTTAGTCAAATATTTAAGTGCTTATTAGCCTTATGATCATATAGATCAAAAATATGCTTAATTGCAACGAATAATAGGTAATTAGATTGTTCTATTTGTGAAGCTTATTTGTTTAAAATATATTTACTTTACTTACTCCATCTTAATCAATACCCATAAAAGCCATTGCATTATTCTTTAATAGCCAGACACAACCAACGTAAAAAGCGAAGCAATCTAACAAATAAAATAAAATCAGATTTCTTTAAGCTATAAGGCAAACATTAACTAAACTGAAGAGTATATATTTCTAAAATATAGCAGTACTAAAAATAATAGTAAGTAGATTAATAAAGATTACTAAAATATAACTATCACACATTTAGTTTTATATTTTATTAGATAAAAATTATTTAAAGCATAATGCTTCTATTCTCTTTTATTTGGCTAGATTAATTAGCTTCTGTTTAATTTAAATCTGCTTTTATTTTGGAAAATTGCCTCTTTTACTAAATTATTAAATAGATGAAAGCTAAGATTTTAGTACTTATATTTGTAATTTTATAGAAGGCGTGAAGCTAATGTTTAGCATATACTGAATCCACTACTTAAGATTCAGGCTGAATTTGCTTAGAGTGTGATAGCGTCAAGCAAATGGTATATACTAGTTACTGTTTATAGCCTGAAAATTAGTATTGCACTTTTCAATCAAATAGAGAATAAAGTGTTTGCATGGCTACTTAGTATGCTCCTGGATTTAAATGTTCTAAAGGAATAGATTGCATTATATCTCTTAATTGTACTAACGGCATATGCAGAGGTCTATAGAAAAAATTTTGCACTGATCTTTATTAATGCGACTTAGGCTAAACTTGCTATAAAGGATAATGTCTTTAGCAAAAATAATTGGGTGAGATATGCCAATAATCTTTAGACTGTAGGAATGAGTTAGTATGTGATGGAGTTAAATGTGTTGAGCAGCTATCATTGGATGTTGGGTAGCCATGCTTATAAGAGTTCGATAAAACAATTAACTAAACTCTTTGCAATAAAAAGCATATTAATTCTTGGATATTCTACAAGCACTTTTCTCTAGCTTGCAAAACTATGTATTGTATTGGTGAATTTCAAGGAAAATGCACATATCCTCCACACATGAATTATTCTATCCCTTAAAGCTGCCAAAACAAAAGAGATTGTCCACTTAGTGATGGAAACTTTGCAGAGTGTAATTGCTCAATATCTAAAACTAACAACTAGTATTGTGAAGTTTAGCTTTCATCTGATTATGCTTAAAATCTCATATTTGATCTGAAAAAATTTATAATTCCTTACTTAAACTAAACAAACGGTAAATGTTTAACTACTTTTCGTTACAGTTTTGAATGTGGAGAGCTATTCTTTGATGATGTTACTTAGACAACTTTGAGTGGAACAATGATATATAATTTTTTACCACTTCTTAACTATGGGATTAGTGACTAATAAATAGACGACAGCACTTTTTATATTTTAAACTAGCCACTTACTAATACTTTTAATGTGTGGAAAGCTAGAAGATTTCTTCAGAGGTAATCAATAACCTGCCCTTAGTTTAGTTGTAGTAATTCATAGGCTTAACTATGCTTACTTAACTAAAACAATTCCATTATTTTAAGTGAATGTCCTAGTGATTAGTTTTGCAATGTATCAAAATCATTCTAAAACTAGAAATGTGTATAATATAATTATATGGATATAGGGAAAAATTATCCAGGTATGTTTTGTAGGTAGAACTCAGATTGTATTAATAATTATTGTCATAACTTTATTTGTATCGGCAAAAAATAGGGATAATCATGTGAAGGAGATAAAGATTCTTCTTGTAATGTAGGCTTAGCTTGCATTTAAATTAAGGGCAATTTCATATGTTAGGATTAAATCAAAAGTAATGAAACGCAACTTTGTTATAATGATTTCCAATGTGAAAATTCCGCTGTTTGCAGATAAAACAAATGTATTTAGATGTTTTCTCTTGAAATAGGAAGTATTTTATAAAGTTCTTGCAACACAACAACAAAGCAAGAATACGCTTGCGAGTCTTTTACATGTGAACCTTATAATTATTCAAATTAGTCTCTTATTTGTATAGAAAAATTTACTCTTAATAAGATTATTTAGACAGATAGCAAATGATTCTGTAGAAACTTCAATAGTTAAGGCTATTAATTATTTTCCTCTTTACAATGCGATTTTAATGATGGATTTAATTATTGTTCTGCGTAAACGGGCGATAGTACAACTTTAGCTTACATAGAAAGTTTGAAAAATGTAATGTTTCTTGATCAAAATAAATGTCACTCTTTTTCGAGGCTTCAGGTTTCATGCTGATAGTACTATTTATCATAAAAAGAACTTGATTTATTGTCAGATTTTATAATAAAAAAATGAAGGTGGTAGCTTTACCCTGCTTTAGAACCTGGATTTGCTCCTGATTGCGTTTAAAAATCCTATTTTAGTGAATACTGAGAAGCAAAAAAAGGATTTAAACAAAAATTTTTCCCTGAAATGAAATGCTCCTTTCATAGTTGCGCTTCTAACACTTCTATTACTTTAAAGAAATATTAATGTGCTTAATATCTTCCAGATAGTGATTGATGACTTTACTAAGAATGCCCTTAAAAAATGAGTTGCAATAAAACTGAACAAGGAAATTAAAAATTTTGTATAAGGGAAGATTTATATCGACTTGGTCATTTCTTACCTGGATTCCCTTGTTTAGTTGATGAAGACTGCTAAAAAGAACTTTACTGTATAAACTAAATATGTGAAGGAAAGAAGAAAGGAGAATAATGCTAACGATCTACTGTATGCAACATTGGTCTGACCTGTATTGATAATATCTGCAAAGAGTAGTTGATAGTAGGGTAGAGTGGCTGTAAAAGTGATTTTCATTGCGTAAATTATGCAGTTTGTATTGCTGGAATTTGTATTTAGATGTTTTCCCTTCCTAATGGTTACATGTGAACTGGTTCGTGTAAAACTGATTAAAAATTACAATTTTGCCACCTTCTAGACTGTAACTTAGCCTGTGAGTCTTTAACTTGTTAATAGATAGACAGCAATACGGCTAAATGCATTCCATCTTTTAATTATGATGATAGACCTTGTGCTTATGATACAGAGTGCATTGTAAAGAATGAATGAAATATAGAATATTAAGGAGAATGTGATTGTGATTTTAACGGTAAAGGTTTTTGTAGACATTATACTGGCTCTTAGTAAGCCCTTATATATATATAAGCTACTAAGTAAGTTATGTTCATCGATCAAGGAATTTGCCATACTGATGCACGATTTCGTGTATTTTGTTGACTTTAGTATCTCAGTGATTAAATGCAAAAGCTATTCTAATAAAAAGATAGTGAATATGAATTTTTATATTACCCTGAAGTAAGATTTTATATAGATACAAAGTGGAGATAATTGCACGATTTAAGCAGAATTTCCTGATTACTACATTACAAATAAAAATTATAACGAAATAAGCTAATTCCACTTAGACTGTCCATTATATTAGTGCTAATCATAGGAGAAACTTGATCTTAATACTTGCATAAAATATTTGAGATATAACGAAACTTACTGAATTGCTCCTTGCAATTATTATGAATAACTTTATTGCCCCTTATCCGTAGAAAGTGATTCTTAATGCAAGAGATATTAGACCAAAGACTATTAAACTAGATATCCAGGATATAAGTGCGATTCATCTGAATAGTGCATTGGAGAACTAAAATGCTCCCATGGAATCTGTAAAGGCTTTAAAAAGGGATAATTATGCCAAGATGCAAACGATTAGCAGTGTGATATAGGTTTAGCCTGTATTTTAAAAGGGAAATATGTTTGCGATAACTAGATTGATGACGAAACTTCTTGCTCTAATGATTACCAATGTGTTAATTATAAAGTATGCAGAAATAGCAAATGCGTAGAGTATTTTTCAATTGAAAATGGTCAAAAAATTGATTCTGAGTGTACGTACAATATTATTGACTTTTCATGCAAATCGTTTACTTGCTAACGAGACAATCAAAGCTCAGCTTATTGTAATTGAGCTTTTGAATCACCCTAAGAAAAATGCATAAATCCATTAGATTGTCTTTCAAGAAACTATCCCAGAGAAATAAAGTTCACAGATTGTAAATGTGCAAAAAATCCTTTTATTAATTAATCATACTGTGCAACCACAGCAGGATCTGAAATTGCAATTAAATACATCAAGTAGTTCTTATAACTTTACAGAAAGGATTAAAATATTTGCCATTCTTGAAAGCGCTTGGATACTGAATGTTGAGAATAGAATTTTATCAAAAATTTTGATTAGAAGGATTTAAAAAATATATGAAAACTCGAATAACTTAAGATTGAATTTGAAGAATATCCTTCAGTTTAAACAGCTGATAATTGTACTCTGCAAGTTTATTACCCATAATATTGAAAAGCCCTTAAAAAGCAGGAATTATTCTTGCAACCTAGTGATATATTTATATCCTAGTCATTTAAAATATGAATCCTTATAGTTATACTAGTAATTGCAATAGCTTTAATTTTAATATTCCTATTATGAATCTATTATCGAATCATTTCAAAAAAGCGCAATAAGCTTCTAAAACTCTATAAAGTATTGGAAATCTAAGAAGTTAGTGAAATATATTTGTAGATCCTGGAAGACTTAGATAAGTCAAAAATTTGATTGCTATCCTTTGATGAAGTGTAGAACTCAATAGTAGAGCAAATAGGCTAAGGAGCTTTTGGTATTGTGTACAAAGGTAAAATTAAGAACAAGTTTGTTGCAATTAAAATAGCAAATAGCAGGATTAATAATTTATAGCAGCTTTAGGACTTCCTTAAGGAATTAATTATTATATTGGAACTCAAATCTGACAGATTTTGTGATCTTCGTGGCATCTGTTTTGATGCGTAAAATCCTTTCTGTGTGGTAACTGATTTAATGGATTTTTCTCTGTATAACTTAATGTATGAGAGCGAGTAAGGATTTTCTCTTACCTTGGACTAAAGATTCTAAATAGCTTACTAAATAGCTGAAGCAATTTCATTTTTGCATTTGCATCCTAAGCAAATAATTCATCGTGACTTAAAACCTGAGAACATACTACTTGATAAGAACTATAACGTTAAGTTAACTGATTTTGGAACCAGTCGCTTTTTAGGGGAAAGCGAAAAAAAGAGATCTTTCAGGAGTTAAATGATAGGAACCGTTAATTATATGGCTCCTGAATAATTTTCAAGTGAAGGTATTGGAACAGGAGTGGATATATGGGCTTTCGGATGAATACTTAATGAAATTATTGGACTTTGCAGGCCATGATCTGAAAAAGATCCTTACGAAGTAATCAAATTCTTAATTTAACATAAAAAACCCGAAATATGTCCTGCTCTTAGAGGAGAACTATTGCAACTTATCAAGAGATGTCTCAAAATAAAAGTAAGAAAACGACCAACCATCAAGTAAGTTTTATAGAAGCTAGAAATAATTCAAAATCTAAGCTCTGATGAAATTTTAGATATGCAGCTTTTAGATAATCTACTTAAAAAATCTTGCTCATATAGCTTTGTTTGCTAATCCAACACAAAACAAAATAATTCTCATATATAAGTTTCTAAAAATGAAGGAAATACTGTGGATTAAAGTCTTTAGCTTAAAGTTCAGTTCAGTACTTTTAATGTCCAACAGGATTTTGCTCTAACAAAAGACACTAGCTTTTTATTTAATAAATGAAGGTATTAATGATTATCAAACTTGGGAAAGCTTTCTTATTTTACATTTAATACATCCTAAATATATTTCTACTTCATTGGACTACAATAAGTTTAATAATTTTGATTATTTAAGTATAGAATTAATTAATTCTTATTTAGTAGTTTCTAGAAAGAAATGCTACATAGTTTATGATTTATTAACTTTGCATCATACATTAACAAGATAAAGTAAATTAGAAGTGCCTTTGTATAAAAGATTTAATCTTAAAGTGATAAATTTAAAATAAAAAATAGCTTTAAC
Source organism: Loxodes magnus (assembly GCA_946699065.1). Classification (NCBI taxonomy): domain Eukaryota; phylum Ciliophora; class Karyorelictea; order Loxodida; family Loxodidae; genus Loxodes; species Loxodes magnus. The sequence goes on along the minus strand of CAMPDV010000020.1, from coordinate 828,049 downwards.
ATAAAGTATAAAATAAACTTCATTAAACCTTTATTCACATTTTAAACTCTTCCTGATCATTTAAACATGTAAAGCAACTAAATTGACTCCAAAAGCTTTACCTTATTTATTGCTATTGCTGCATAGATATTTTTTATTACTTTTTGTAGATTTAGAAACTTCCTAAAGAACCTATTCCTTCTTTAATGCAGACCTAGGCAAAAATATGTGAAACTATAGCTTTAAATCCTTCTGCTTAGCTTTGCTTTATGCATTCTTCGTAAATTTTCTATATTTCATATTATTATATTTTATTATCAACCTGCTAAACTATATTAATAAAATCCTAATAATTAGTAGTTCCACTTCCCTCTTTATCAAAAGTCTTGAAAATTTTTCCCAAATTATCACTATCTCGGGTTATTTTGTTCTAATACTCTAGATAGCATGCATTAAATAGAATGCTTTTGCTGACAAGTCAATCAGTGTGAGTGCAAATTTATTTTTGAAACATTTCCATTCCTTCAAAGAACTCATTCTTATGAATAAAGCCTGAATTACTATTATCAATAAAATTAGAAAACATTTTTATTTCTCCTTCCTCAAATTTCATTCAGTGAATAACTTAAAGCTTCGCTTCAAACTATTCTCTGGGTAAAGATATCTATTTATACTCATCGACTCTGTTAAATATTTCATTTATATTACCTAACTTGCAAATCTTCCAGCAAGCTATATACAGTTAGTAGTTTTCAATTCTCTTTTTCTTAGGACATAATAACTCCGCAACCCTTTACCACACTTCAAAGTCTTTTTCAAATATATTTAAAAGCAGATCGAATACTTCTATTAAAGCTATTTCCCCGCCAGATTCATCTATTCCTTAAGATTTAAATGGACTTGTTATTTCACGCTTGAGTTAGTTACTGAGAACTGTCTATTTGTTTTTCTATGCTTGCTGCTTCTTTTCCAATATAGTTTTAAAATCGCTATTCAGTTTTGCAATGAATTAAGCAAGTCTATTGTCTATAACGTCAGAAGTATAAATTTAAAGCATTTGACAAATAAAAGTTCCATATTAATGGTTTTCCTTATATAATCTAAGCAAGCAATTTAAGAATGAGGAAAGCTTTGAGTATACACTTTGCTTATCAGAGCACTAGTTTTTTAAAAACAAAAGAAAACAGCTAGGTGTAGATTGCATTCTGCTGCTATCCTTGAAAGTTTTAAAATCACTTAAGTCTTGTTAAAGTTTAAAATCTAAGAATTCCTCAGATAGGCTTAATGCTTCTTTTACTGACATCATTTAAACTTTATTTTGGCATTTTTATTACTTAACTAAGAGAATATTTTGAAACTGATTCAAGGCTGAAAACTAAATTTCTTTAGTTGATTCTTGATTTTCATTTTGACTTGAAATCATTTTTAGCATTCCTATTTATTAGCTTTGCTAACTCTCTAAGTATAGCAAGTTAGCCTTTAGTTTTTCTATTAGTTTTAGTTCTTAAGCTTTGTTCTAAATCAATATTTCAAACTAGTTCTAAAGTTCTTCACTACTCATATTATTTTCGTTACTTTCCTTCAGCGCTTTGGTCAATTTATCCGTTATTTAAGCTATAATCTAAAGCTCTTGAGTTATTTCTTAATTTTCTTTTATTTTCATTTCGTTTTCTGCGAAGGTTTTTATCAGTGCTGGGTTTTGCTACAGTTATGAAATGTCCACCGATTTAGATAAATCAACTGAATCCCCATCCAAATTAAGCTTTGAATGCTTTTCTGTTAAAAGTTCTTCATTCTTTTTAGTTAGCTTTGCATTAACGACTTTGAGCTATTCATTGTCTTTGCATAATTAAGCAAGATAAGAATATCCATCTTTGCTATCTCTCCTTAGCTTAGAAAGGCTATTTTATTCTAAATTTTCTTAAGAATCCTTTTAATTCTCCATTTTCCTTATTTATTCTACTCTCTATTTAAACACGCTAATCTCATTTTAGCTTAATGGTGCTACGTTAAAACTTACTTACAAGTTACTTTTTTTAAGTAACTCTTTCTTACTTTCTTAAAATACTTTTTAGCTTTTAAAATAAAGACACCCGAATATGTTTAAATTGAAAGGTTTAAGAGAAATCAAACCAAATCCCTTAAAAGAAAATTAGCTTCTTTCATAAACTCTAATGTAAGATAGTTAAGTAAGAGATTAGAAGCTTTAGCTATCCTATTTTAAGCAGGCTATTTGATTATTATTTAATAAGTTAACATCTTAGCAAGTGTATTAAAGAACTTACTATATTTAGCCAGAAACTTTAGTAATTATAATGAAGGAATAAAGTAGAATCGCTTAAAGGGATATTATTGACTAACTAATAAGTTAGGGGCTAAGTATGCTTGCTGGCTAATAATTGATTCTTAGTATATTTAATAACTTGCATAGGGTATTCACTAAGTGAGATCTATTCTTCAATCCTTTATATTCTTAATACTCTTGGAGAACAATTATTTTTCATTAAATAAGGTTTAAGAAGTCTTATGTCAGCATCTTTGATAAAGAGAAGCGTATGATAACATGAAGAGAATTTAAAATAGTACTTTATGAGTTAAATATCCTTTAATAAGAGTAACTTATATTTTAAGTAAATTAAGATCTGAAAGAATCATTTTGATGGTTAATTTTAATTAAAAAGATTTTCATATTTCTTCCTCAGCTCCTAGTAAGTGCCATAGAAATGAATCGCCAAATTCATGCTAAACAAATAGGCAAGAGCTGTCAAAAACCTGTACTAGCGTCTAGAAAGACATACCTGTTACATCTCTGGCTATTTACAAGAATCCAAGTTTCATTTTCATTTCTAACTCTTGATTAGCCATCCAGTTACCTTTCTACACAGCCGTGTTCTTAAGATAAATATCAAGTTCTCTATCTTCGTTAAGTTCAGGAGAGAATTTAGCTATATTATCACTATTTTTAGTATAAAAGAGACAATTAATGATCAATTACTTTTTGTACTTTTACGTCAGCTAATAAATAAAATTGTTTCAGTTCTAGGAGAAAAGTTCAACTACTATTTAATAGCTCTTTTCTTCCTATTCAACGCTTTTTATTTCATTATAGTAGAAAATTGGTATCTATATTGTTGTTTCAAACTTTGACTGATTTTCCTTCTTCTGTAATTCAAAGGTTAGCTTCTTATTTTTAAAGTCGTAGCTCATTTCCTTTTAATCGTAGTTTGTATACTTAATCTGCTTGAAAACCTTTAACAGAGTTTGAATCTCTACACTTATATGAAACTCTTCAACGTCATAAATAACAACGAAATTATTAGAAGAAACACACCCCTCGCTAAAAACACATTTAGACTAGTCTTAATTCTTAACACAAATAACTCTTTCAGCAGAATTCCAAATAAAGGATGCTTTACCTTTAGTATTAGACTAAGCTACATTTCTGAACACAAAAAGAAAGGGATCAATTTCTATAATTTGAATTCTGAATTATTCTTACATTTAGAGTTTGAGATTATATAAGTAGATATCAAAGATCCATTTGAATCTTTATTTGCTAAGATATTTTTATATTGCTCTACAGATATATCATTTAGTATGCTCTAATTTAATATCTTTCAATTAACTGCTTACTTTTATAAAAATAACTAGCAAGAGCTTTTATTTCAGTTTCTTAAATTTTCACTGTTGGTTCAATAAATAAGATGAAAATTCCTGAAAAGAATAGTTAAATAATAAATTGTAAGAATTATGATAGGCCTTATATAGCAATTTCATTGAGTCAATCAATAATACTAGTAATAAGCTATAGAAGTCTTATATAGAAGTTTAGTTAGATCCTATTTATCTTCATTATGTAATAAATAGAATGCTTATTTAGATGCTATATGCATCATAATCATTTTGTTTTAAGACTAAATCTATATAAAAACTAAATTTCAAAATATCTATTTAGCTTCTTCTCTTCTTTAAATAAAAATTCTTAGAGAGTATTCTTTATGAAAAGGAAACTATTTTTATTAAAACAGCTAGAAAGGTTGAAAAAGATTAAGAAGAAACTTTCTTTTGCTAAAGTAAATAAATATAATATTGATATGCTCTAATATATTAGTTGGCTATACTAAACTTTTATAGGTTATTTTCACTCCTATCTAATATTTAATTTTATATCCAAAAGGAAATCTAAAACTTTATTGTTTAGTTATAGGTGAACAGTATTAACCTATTTATTTCCTTTTAAACTAAGAAATTCCGATTTTTTCATTATTAAAGCTTATTTCATATCCTTTAAGCTATAATGCTTACTACCAGTTGTTAATATAATTATAAAATTAGTATTTAGAACCTAATGAGCTTTTCTACTAGCCTTTATAGTCTAATGCTTAAAATATTCTTTTTAATATAAATTCAAGATTAAAATATGCTTCCAAAATTAAATTGTAACCATTTATTAAGCTTATTTTATAAGCAAAAGTCTTAAAGGTTAGCTCTAAAAGCTAATGTATCCAGCAGACAATGCTTTTGTAATAAATAAGAAGAGTTAGCTCAATTGTTTAAAGATAAACATAAAGAGAAATGCAATGAATGCTTAATAAATACTTTGTATTAAGATATTTTAGGCTAGTTGCTTATAGCTACTTAATTTAAATAAATTTTAATCTTTTTATTATGTAAAACGTTTTCATTTGCATCTTAAAGTTTGCTTCTCGCTTTCTTGTATATATCTCTGTATAACATTTGAGATAAATATCATTTAGTTTAAACTTTAGATTAATATGGGTTTAGTGGCAAGTTGTATCTAAAATCCACTTTAACGGTAAATGAATATTTATACTTTATAGATATGAAATTATTTCTAACTATAATAATAAAATTAAGGTGATAATTAAATAAGCTCTAAGTAATGCTTTCTATTTTATTTATTTTAGTTATCTTACTAATTATCTGCAATAGCTAGCTTATCCTATATGTTTTCTATATTCATCAGTTTAATTATATGCTTAATAAATTACTCTTTAATATGTAACTTTAATTTTAAGTTAAATCCATTTAAATAACTTGAATAAAGCGTTCTTTATATACTTAATCTTCTAGTAAAATTCCAATCCACAAATAGTTCTTCTAATTTACTCTCAAAGGCTTAACTATTAATTTTAACTATCTTAGTCATCAAGAATTTAATATTTCTTTATTGATTTGCTTTATACTATAGATTTATTCATTTTCTCTTTTCATAGCTTATCTTAATTGATACCTTGTATTTCATTAAGCAAGCTTACTCTATATATTAAACAAATTAGCATCGCTAAGTCTTTTTCTCTTAGTCAAATAATTAAGACTTGCTTTAGTCTTTAATCTTTAATCAATTATTTAGAAACCTTACGAGGATCTTGGCTTAATTACATTAGAAATAGCAAAGTTATGAATATGGATTATTTAATTAGCCAGAGAAAGCCAGTTGACTGTTTTAAATTCTTAAATTTCAATGAAATTAAATCTTTTACTTCAGATAAATTTCCCTCATATTTCAAAATGCAGTTTGTTCTGATTAACTCCCTTTCGTTAAAATTAAAATAGGAATATATCAATAAATTTAGATAAATATAGCTACTTACAGCATGACATATTTTCAAAGCTTTTTAATAGTATTGTACAATCGTTTAATTGTATTATACTATGCATACTTCAATTAATAGACCCTTTATGTCTTTATAAAAATTCATTACGCTCCTTGCTCAGTTAAATGCTATATTCCTAAATGATATCCTCAGTACTTTTCTAAAACGTGTTATTGAAATCTTTATTCTTAGAAATCCAGCTAGTATAATAAGATATGATGGCTTTAGTAAAAAGCTCTGAAAAAGTTATAATGAAATATAGAATTTAATGTCTGCTAACAAACATAGAAATATAGCTTTATTCTAGATTATTAGTGCCTTATCATACTTTAGACTTGCTTTACCTACATCAATGTAATATATTATAAGGCTTTAATTAATACTCTTTATACTTCTTATTTTCATCTAAAGTTCTGTATATCTAATATATTGTAGATATCCCATATTTAGGTATCAAAGTTATTAAGGTATAAAATTGAAGTGATTCCTTGCTAGAATACTATAAACAATAAAGTTATGAATATCTAGATTTGCTTACGAGGAATAAAATGATGCTAGTTAATGGCAGTTAATAAAAGCAATGCTTAAATGAATAACATATAGCAAGAAAATCTACCAAAAGCAACTCTAAAGGCATTTAATACAATAGCTAGCATGATTAAGTTATACTTTCTATAGCTTTAATAGTTTTAGCATGCTTATTAATTAAGTTATATTCAAAACTACTAATCTACATTAGCTTTAAATTTAAATTCATTTAGAAATCTGACCTGGTGAGAGTTATGCAATTAAATGATTAATCTATCTCCATGAAAAGATGTTTAAATCATAAAGAATGCCAGTTGTAGTTGCTAATCATAATAATAAATAAAAGGCATCAAGTTACTCTTTTACTGTGATAGAATTAGCTAGAAATGGATAAAACTATACATTGTAAATAATTAGTTAGTTCCAAAGCCATATACAACACTTCCATTTATCATTAAATGTTAGCCTCGTCTTTTTACGTTTTCTCAATAAATATGAAATATTAATTAAAATGGAAAGTAATGGAGATATCAGGCAGAGACAGAACATTGAAATTGAAGTAGAGATGGAGAAGAAGATAGATGCATAGTAAGAAATGAATAAGAATTCAACTAAAGTAGAAGAAGCTAAGTAGGAAGTACTTAGTTTTGAAATGCTAGATAAGTAAAATTCCCTACTTAATCAAAAAGAAAGCTACTAAAAAACCTTAAAGGATTTTAAGGTTAATTAAGATCAAAGTATTTTAGATTTTGAGCAGCAAAGTAAGGATATCACAGTAAGACGAAGATCCAACTCTAAGTAATTCGAAGAAAGCATTCTCATTTCTAAATCCGAATAAACTTTTAATTAAGTAAACTAAAGTCCATAGAAATTTGTAGAAGTAATCATTATCGGAATCTGTGCTCGGGAAAAGAAAACAAAATGCAAACCAATGAGGAATATCTTAAAGCATCTAGAGTTTATAAAGCAATTTAAAATAATAGTCTTCACCGATGATCAAATCCTTAATCAAGATATTGTAAACTGACCAAAAGTTGATGTACTAGTCGCCTTTTATTCATAAGGTTTTCCACTCTAAAAGGTGCAAGAGTACTGTGCCTTGACTAAACCGTTTTTAATAAATGATATATTTAAGTAGAATTTTCTACTTAATAGAGGAGTTTTTTATTAAATGATGAGAGACAATGGAATACCAGTTCCAGATTTCTTAATTTCTGATATAAAATTGATCTAAGAAGATGAAAATTCTATAAGTCTAAATGGATAGAGAATAGTGAAACCATTTGTGGAGAAGCCTTTAGATGCTGAAAGGCATGATATATTCATTTATTATCATTCTGAGTAAGGAGGAGGAAGAACTGAACTCTTCAGAAAAATAGGAGATAGATCAAGTTAGTTTACTTAGATTTCGACTATAAGGAGAGATGGCGTGTATCTTTATGAAAAGTTCCTTCCTTCTCAAGGATTTGATATCAAGATATACACTGTTTGTCCAGAATATGCACATGCAGAAACAAGAAAAGCTCCCTATCTTGATGGAATAGTTAATAGAACTTCAGAAGGCAAGGAATTTCGGATGCAAGTTCAACTTACAAAAAAAGAAAAAGCAATTGCAAAGAAAGTAGTAGAGGTATTTGGATAAAACGTTTGCGGATTTGATATCTTAAGGTCAAATGACAAGGTTTATGTATGTGATATTAATGGATGAAGTTTTGTGAAAAACTCTCCTAAATATTGATCAGACTGCTCACTAATCTTAGCCAATTATATATTTGAAAATAAATGGAAAGACATACAAGTAGACATCCCTAGATATTTCGAAGAAAATAAGATTGTATTTTTTAGCCCTAAAAGCTAAAATAATCAAAAGTAAGAATAGTTAAGATCCTTAGTAGCGGTATTTAGACATGGAGATAGAACTCCTAAATAGAAAATAAAAATAATAGTTAAACACCCTCAGCTACTATAAATTTTTAATGGTAATTAAATAAACTAAAAGCAAGAATTGAAAATAAAAGCAGCAAAACATATGTAATAAGTTTTGGATGCAGTGACATCTATAGTTCAAGAAATAACTTCAAGTTCGATTAGGTAGATTCAGCTAAGTAAAAAAGAACTTCATTTCTTACAGAAAATTAAGATAATTAAAAAGGTACTTGAATAAGGAGGTCATTTTCTTGGGATAAACAGGAAGATATAAATGAAACCTCTTAAAGAAGAAAACGGAAAATGTTCGAAATTATTATTTGTTATGAAATGAGGAGGAGTATTAACCCATTCTGGAGAAGATTAGGCTTATAAACTTGGATAGGAATTCAGATAAAAAATGTATCCTGGAGAAGGCTTGTTAAGGTTACACAATACATATCGACATGATCTTAAAACATATTCAAGTGATGAAGGAAGATGTTAAAAAACTGCCGCTGCTTTTTTGAAAGGTTTTCTTTCACTTGAAGGAAGTTTAGGTCCTATTCTAGGTAGTCTTGTCAATGTTCGTTGCAAAGAATTATTAGACGATACTTTAGAATCTAAGCAAGATTTAAGTAATATGAAATAAAAGTTATCTAAAGTTCTCAATACTCCAGGACAATTATCTGATACTATTGAAGAGTAAATATTTGAAGCTTAATTAGTTTCTTTAATTAAAGAGATAGGAAATCCTCTTTAATTAATGGGAGAAATCTTCTTATTATTGAGAGACTTAGTAAGAGATTTAAAAGAACTATAAAATAAGCAAGAAGAAATAACGCAAAATTGTGCTGAAGAGTCTACGAGCATAATTTATAAAAGATGGAAAAAATTGATGAAAGACTTCAAGCATGCAAACAACTTCGATATATCAAAAATATCAAATATTCATGATATGCTAGAATATGATATTATGCATAACAGAAAAATTATGCCATAGTACACCAATCAGCTCTTTCATAATATTCATAAATTAGATAATTTTGTAGCTCCTTTACAGTATGGAATGAGTGCTAATCAAAAATTAGCAATATCATTTAAAATAATAATTAACCTTTTTAAAAAGATAAAGCATGATTTATTTTGGTGAATTAATCAAAATTTAAATATATGCTCTACTTGCTCTTCAGAATAGAATTAAAAAAAACCTTAATAGCTTGACATGGCTAGATAGTTAAGAGAATAAAGTTTTGAAAAGCATATAAGAACCAGGCTATACTTTACTAGTGCTAGTCATATGTATTCATTATTTAACGTTATAAAATATGGAATCTTATTTAAAGTTTTTGCTTAAAACTATAAATAGTTCGAAGAAAAATTTACTTTAGACTACCTTTCCTACTTTGTCCTAAGGATCTATGAAAACTTAAATGTTCCAACTGAGGATAAATATCGGTTCCGAATCGAAATATCTCTATCTTATGGAGCTTAAATAGAGTAATTATAAGAAGATACTCACATAAGTCCAGTAGAACCTTTTATTACTCTAAATAGTTTTGCAACTTTTCAGTAAGTTATTTCTTGCTTTGAATCCATCAATAGTATTAATGGAGAAGAGCCATTTTCTCCAATAGTAATGCCAATATTTTAGTGAACTCTCTTTGCTTTTAATTAAAGTTTTGAAAATAAATACCTCTCTAACTCTGTCTTACTACTAAATTATTAATAGCCTTCAAACCTTTCTAATGCTTCTATTTTCAAACAGAATAGCAATTTATATTTCTTTTTTAATTTGCTTGCAGATATGTTACCATTTCATATAATTTAGCAAACTAAAGTTATCTATTAAATTCTCAATAGATAGCTATATTATTTAATAAGCTGATTAATTACTTAGCTTTATTATCATTTAAGATACTCAAGAGTAAGAAGCTTTACAAGAAATAGAATAACTAGAATATAAAGGTATTTGAAAGCATCTTAAAATAATAGCAAGTATATAGAGTAATCAGTATGTTGTTAATAAATGATGCTATTGTATCTATTTATTCTATTGGCATATATCACTAAAATATGAAACTTTTAATTCTATAATAAAATAAATTTTATGTAGAAACTTTTACTCTTACAATTCATGATTGATCCTATCATGTTTCAATCTATAGTTTATTTAAAGAACAGAGAAGCAGTTATATGACTATAGGCTTGCATATTTAGAACTAAAAAACAATTTTGCTTAGTTAGCATGCAGATTATTACTAGATAGCATATTAAAATAATAGTGTTTCAGACAATTACTCTAATATCTTAAAATTTACTTAGCCTTACCTTTGTTTCTTAGTTAAGATACCAACTTAACACTAGTTTCATACTAAACTCTGATATCAATCTATTTGGTAGACTAATATGAATAAAGTAAGCAATTAAAATTAATACTAGCAAAGTTGATTCATAAATAATGAGTAACACTCATAGTAATTAAAGAAGGTAAGCTACTAATAGCTCTAACTATTAAATTAATTATTAATTAAAAGATAATTATTTCATTTAGAATATTTAAATTCTTATAGGCATAAATAACTACTTAAATTAAATAAAGATATAGTACAGTCTATTCTCATGCCCCACTTTTTTGTCTTAGTCTAGATTATACAAGATACAAATTAACTTATTTACTAGTGGTATATTAATCAAAACATTTATACTTAAGAATCATTAGTAGTAAATATGATTTATTGTTTAAATCATTTAATTAAAAATGCTTAATAAGAGATGAAGACATATGAAGATTTAAATAGTTACAAATATAAATCTTAAATAAAAGCTAAGTGTTTTAGACTGATACCCAGTATTCTTATATATATTAGATTTCAATTATCAACTGTATTTTTCTGTTTGCTTTCAGAAGATTCTTATTATATCTTATTATTCTAAGCAAAGCTTATTATTTTCTTAAGCTCTGATACTTGAATTTTTTATTTCTAAGCTTTTATAACTGATTAATGATCATTTAAGTTTCAAATTTTCGGCTAAACATAATACTAGAAAAGAATGCTAAAGAATTAATAAATTTTAATTGTTTTTGGAGGTAATTTAATAATGTATTTACTCTATAAGTTTAAACTGATATTAGAAATCCACTTATTTATACTTTGTAACTATAAGATTACTTGATACTTTTATAAAGCAGCTAATATGTCTATCATTTTAAATTATTATTGAACTAAATAGGATATCAATAGGTCTCTATTTTAACTTTGGCTATTATTCTGCATATTAACTATAGAAGTAATCAGATTGGTTCTTATAATCTTCTATTTAATCCAAAAGTTGTTATTGTATTAAAGGAATATCAATCAAGTAGCAAATTATACTAAGTTCTGCTAAAGTTAATTCTTGCAAATAATTAACTGATTTGTCTTTAATTTTACTTAAGAAGGTTTAATTTTATATAGCAAATTAGATTAATTTTCAAAATGATTTATCTCATCAAAAAGGATTAAAAATACTTTAATTATGAATTAAATTTTTCAAGCATAAATTACTAAACTAGAATAGAATATGAGAACACCTTATTTATATAAAAAATTCCATATAAAACTAATTTTTAAGCTTTCTTCAGCAAATTAAAATTCTAAATGTATTAAAATTAATATGTATTACCTTTAATTTTAAAGAAAATTGAAAAAGTAAAATACATATGGCTTAATGAACTTTACTAATCAAATAAAATTAACAGGAATTAAATAAGATTCCATATATTCAATCTTCCTGAATATTTTTTATTTTCTTTCCATCGACCCATTCTCCCACTTTTTTCTATCCTTTTTCATTATAAAATACTCCTCTTCCGTGTTATCTTCCTTTTTTTCATTCTCCTTCATATTTTTTTCCATTTGGCCATGTAAAAGTTCCATAACCTAAATTTAAATTTTACCTTGTTTTTTGTCGTTAGCATATTGACCTACATACATCCTACCATCTTTTCAAGTAATTTTACCATCACCATGCATTTTATTTTTACTTCATTATCCTTCATAAACTTTTCCATCTGTTCAAGTATATATTCCATATCCATCAATATCATTATCTTTAAAAGTTCCTTCGTAAATAGATCCATCAGCAAATTGAAGAACTCCTTTTCCATTTTTTTTCCCTTCTTTATATTCTCCTTCATATTAAGCACCATCAGCTCAAATTTCAAAACCTAATCCACTTTGCTAGTCGTCTTTCCATTAACCAATATATTTAGCTCCATTTATACGAATGTATTATCCAAATCCATGTGCTTTGTCATTTAATCATTATCCTTCATAAATATCATTATTGGCATGCTTTAGCCTTCCCAAGCCCCAGGCTTTATCACTTTCTCAAAATCCTTCATATTTACTTCCATCAATTCACGTTTATACGCCTCATCCTGATTTTACACTACCTAATCATTATCCTTCATAAATTTCTCCATTTTTTAATGTTATTGGACCTTTTTTTTCATGCTAGCCATCTTCAATAAGTTAAGTTTCCATCTTAAAAACTCAATTTTTGAAATCAATTTTTTCATTATTTTGCACATCAATTTCTTCCTTTTATTCTTGTTAAATTGAATTATCTTCTTTCAAGTCTTCATTCTAGCTAACCTGTCTATTTAATTCATTCTAAGAGCTTTATTTACTTCACTTATTTTTAGATGATTTTTTATTTGCTTTTTAATCATATTCATTTCCTTTAATTGATATCCAAAATGCTGTGCATCCTGTTGTACAATTGTTTCCCATTTTTATTTAAGTGAAATATTTTAACTTTAATTAGATTTATTATTTTCTAAATATCTTCTGCACTTTCTTATGTCTTCTGGATACTTTCTTATACTATTCGTATTTTACTGCTAAAGGAACTTAATTTACATAACTATTTATATTAAAGCTAATCTTTACTCTTTATTATTGCTCTCTAATTAGCTTCTTATACTTTCCATTAGAATTCATATAAACTCCTTCATTATTTTATCCCAAAATCAATCCTTTAGAAGTAAAATAGGACAAAATATAATAGTTCCTTTAAAGATTAATAGTAAGAAAGATAAACTAAAAGCTTAATCTTAATAAAGGGACTTAATTATATCTATATGAGACCAATTAAAAGCAACTAACTTATAAGCAAACTTATAATACTTATTTATGCCTATTTCATTACTTGCTTCTGTGTATATATCATTTTACCTTTAATTCAAGAACTTAATAGTTATGTCTAGTGCTATGTTGTATATCACTTTACTTATTTATTTCTCTATTTTTGCTTAGTTTATAACTAATCATTTACTAAAACAATAAATAGAATAACTATTTGGAAATTGATTTGTAGATCTTTCTTGATAATATTATAAAAATATCAAAATAAGGGAAATAAAATTAGTTTCTTAAGCCTTTATTAGCTTCTGATGGTAGGAGGATGCGATTTAAATAGTCTTATATAATTTATTGAAAACATAAGCTTGTAGATGCAATTTTATTTATACTATTTATGTATATGTACATAATCATTAGATGCTTAATCTAATTAATACTTATTATGATGCTTATAAGGAATAATATTGGAAGCTTTAAGAAAACAGAGTGGGGAAAGTTTCAAGTTTCAATATATTAAATAGCAAAATTTACATTCCGTTTGTTAATCATTTCTAGTTATTATACGTTTTCATTATTTCTTCTATATTCAAAGATAGTTGAGGAGTGGCTATACCCATTGCTAATTGTTTCATCATCTAGTCTCGGAAATATCTCAAAGCCATTCTGACATCTGGGCATTTCTTTTCAACAATTTCTGAGATTATTGCAACTTACCTTATAGTAATGGACTCAGTTCATAAAGGGCTGTATCCTTTTAATCATCAAACCAACTTCTTATAAAAATGCCATTATCAGGCTGTAGCTGGAAGTTCTCAGCTACATTGTCAACTATAATCATCTTACTTAAATCTCTCCCTAATTTCGAAAGATCTTTGATGAAATTCATATCTTCTTGAAGAGCATGTTGTCTATAAAGCCTATGCGATATAGTCTTTTTATTAGGATCGATTTGTCCGATAACCCAATCTGCATAATCCTGCAAAGCTGCTGTAAATACGACAACTTCATATCATTTGGACATTTAATCGAGAAATTCAAATGTACCAGGTCTTATTTAAATATGTCCTGAATTTCCTTCCTATATTTATATCTTACCTCTATATAATGGACAAGTGTTTCGTCCAAATCTAGCACTAAAGTATACTCTCTATCTTTTTTTATTGCTGGTAAAAAAGGTGGGAATGTTTCAGGAAGCTTTTCCTCTTCTTTTTCCACTTTTTCTTATGCGACCTCTTCGTTTGGATCATAAATATCAATATTATTAATTTCAATTTCTGAATTTTCCTTTTTTACATTTTAAAAAGACTAAGATAAGCACATTAAAATTATCTCTCTAGTCTTTAAAACATCCTACTTTTCGCAAATTTTCAGTTATTATTATGTTTCCACTATAAAAGGAATCAATACCTTTTTATTTTTTTTAGCGAATGCTCTTAAAGCATTTTGCAGGATATTGACTACAATTTTACTGTTTTGTCTAAGAACTAAAATATTTTCCTCCTTCTTTAGCTTCCTTACTTTCTTATTTATTATAAGACTCTAAAGACTGCTTGCTCATATATTCTTGGAACTATCTCCTGGCAATCTTTGTAAGATGAAATCAATAAGGATCAAATAATTCTAATGAATGTAGAATAGTGCATTTCTTATATAGCTTTATAGTTATTGCTTGTAATCTTATTCTTAATAAATTCAGGAAAGTAAGCCTATTAAAATCACTTCAAGGTTGAGAGCTTATCTTATGCCTCTTCTTGTTCTATCTTCTCTAAACAAACTTTCTATGCTTTAAACGTTAGCTTCAACACTAACGTCTCACCATTCATCACTAAAAGCATTTGCCTATGCGTTCATTTTTAACCTTTCAAGCATTCCTGCTAGTTTTTCCTCAAGTTGCTGAACTTATTCCAGATTGATAACTTATTTCTGCATGCATTACTAAAAATGCTATGGTTGATGTGTGATTTCACCTTTTTAAGGAGTGAAGACCCTCATTTTATGCTACTTAACAGTATTTTACTTAGAAGGAGTATTGGTTTTTTGATATCTTCTATAGCTACTTAAGTTATATTGACTTTTCTTTTTGTTAACTATTTAAATTTGCATGCTTTCACTTGTTTTGCTGTTTCTTTATATCCTAGACTTTTTAAATTGTATTTCGCTATCTTCCTCCTAATATTCACCTCTACTTACTTCAATAGGATATACAGGAGAAGTTTGCTCTACTTAAAAATAGTCACTTTCGTTTGGTTCTAACAAATCATTTTCAAATTAGCTTAAATGTCTAGCTTTCTAAGGTCTATGCTTTCTCTGAACGGTAGATAAACTCTAGTCTAAAGTTTTGATCTCTTTCTATAGACTTTGCATTTAACTGTGCTATTGGATAAATTCCATTTACTAAATCACGTCACTCTGTTCAGGAGGACAGTCTCCTTTATGCATCATAGGTCTTGTACTTTCTTTAGATTTTAGATCAATTAGTGTTTCATGCTTGCTACTCCTTGTGCTGCATTCCTAGCTTTTCAATTACATATCAACCTGCTAATCTCTCTAATCCCTATGATTTAACATTTAGCTAGGCGTATTCTAATTAGATCTAGAATAAATAATATTTGAAGCTGCTTAAATTTTCTCTTCGAAATAATTAAATGTGCGTTAGTTACTGAAGTCAGTAGGCTTGGGAAGTCTATTTTGAGTTCTTCTAAAATTTTGAACAATTTCCATTTTATTTTAAATAGAATGCTTTATCCTAATTACATCTACCCTTTGCTTTTTATACTCTTTCTTAGATATCTCTTACTACTACATAATTAAAACTAATCCTTGAACTAGCTAATAATTGGATAGCATAGTTTAATTGGAAAGTGTAGGTGTAATTTGCTACTTAGAAATAAGATAGGAATAAATAAGGAATATGAAACTAAAATGTAGATTGCTATTATCATCTCTACTAAGCTTTTCTAAAACTAATTCTACTTATTTTATTTGTCTTTTGCTTAATTATTTGACACTCTGATGTAACTCAGTTAGTGTAATACTTTATATTTTTAGATTTAAAATGAAGATATAAAAGCAAGAATAGTATTGAAAAATAATGATGTGCTATATGATTATACTTGCTATGTGACCATAACAGTTAATAATAGTAAGATCATTATAGTGTAAATAAGTCTGTTTAACAGTTAAACTTTAAAATAATAAGTCTAATTTACTATTGACATTTATAGAATGCTACTGCTAGTAGAAATTAGAGCTATCAGAGTTAAAAACCAAACTATAGAAAATTGTATACTTTAAAAATAAGTAAATTATATTACAAAGATCTTTAGCATCAAACTCATCAAGGAAGAATTTAGCATTGAGTATTAAAGGTATTGAATCTTTCTTCTAATAATAATTAAAAAACTATAAAAAATACTTAAAGTATAAGGAAAATCCTTTAAATGTATAAGAAAATTATCTTAATAAAACAATAATGAAACCATTTTGAAAGATGCTTAATTCCTTCTAATAAGTTTAAGAAATCAAAATACTAATAATTTAATTCTTCAAACTAACTATATATCAGAATTAATTTGGCTCAATTTAAATTAATTAGATAATGAAGTAAAGCGAGGAAGATAGAAGCTAATAAATTGTATCAGAAGAAATTTATATAGTAATTCGAAAAATAAAAGGATTTTATCAACTATCGTAAAAATAGAAAATGTTGTTTCTGTTAAAAATAAAGTGGATATGGATGAGTATCCAGTTTTACATCAAGCAAATTAAATTAATATGCTAATTTGCTAAATGCAATAAATTATGTAACTGAGAAAGACATGCTTATTTTAAAGAACTCAGTAAAAACTTTATATTTAGATAATTGAAAGTGAAAAAAAATCACCGAATTTCACACAAAAAACATAAAAATGAATCTTTAAATTTCCTATACATCAATCAAGCTATCCTGATTGAAAGAGTAAGTTTGACAGAAACTGAAAAAATCTCTAGATTATTATATAATATATTAAATTTTAAATGAATTTAAATAATTCTAAACTAAAATATAATAAAAAATTCAAAAGTATAAGTCAAATCATTCACTATTTTAATATTTCAACTAAGCTTAAAAATCTAATAAACAGTTTTATATAAATCAGTTGTTAATCTGGGAGAGATATGAAATATTAATATAGCGTTTTAGCTTCAATTATGTTTTATTAAAATTATTGTTATTATTTGCTTTTTCTTTTATTCATTTCAATTATTAAGCCTTTTAATTATATAGCATATTTTTATCTCTACTTTAAAATAAAGTAAATTCCATATTTTCTTTTAAGATCTTAAAATAGATAAAATATTTCCGCATTTTTACTTTTATCTCATCCAAAAAAAAAGTAATAGATAAACTTTTGATGATTTATGAAGATTCAGCATTCTATATTCCAAAATAGTGACATTAATTTATTGAACTAGAGTCGAAGTTGCATGAATTAGAAAAAAAAGTTGTAATAAATAAATTTTAAATATAAAATTTTGGTTTGAAGGAGTAAAACAAGATAAATGAATTATAAATAAGTTAAGTAAATAACCTTAAAAGAATATATAGTCATTTTTAATTTTATCTATCATCTCATTTTTATAAAATGGGATGCTTTACATCTAAAAATAAGCAATAAAATTCAGATATTATAGATGATTTGTTAAATTATACAAAAGAGGGATGGATTGGTAGAACTGCTATACTTTATCATGCAACTTCATCTGAGGCTGCTTTTAAAATTCTTAACTCAGAGAAAATGCTTAGAGGTAAAAAAGGTTTATATGGAGGTGGAATTTACTTCGCTGATACACCAGAAATAGCCGATTATAAAGCAACAGGACATGATGCAGTTATTGAAGCAGAAGTTTATTTAGGAATTTCATTGATTGTTACAAAAAAATAAACAAATATGACTGCAACTTTACTATAAAGAAAATTTGGTTGTGACTCAGTTAAAGGTATAAAACCTGTTCGAATGATAGAATGAGTAGTTTATAATTGAGCTTAAGTAAAATTAAAGAAGGTATGAATAGAAGATGAACTTCATTATGTAGATAGTTAACAGTGATGCTTCAGCCAATATTTATGTGCTAATAAATATTGCTTTTGATATAATCAAAAACATTTCGGAAAGTGCTTAGAGATATGCTTTGATAAAAAATGCAAGTCTTATAGAAAATTTCATTTAGGATCATGCTTTTATTGATGTGAAAATGAAAAATGTTTTGGATATTTTTCATACCATAGAAATGAATGTAAAACTTCTAAGTTTTATTTGAAAAAGTCAAAAAAGTAATGTAAGACATTAAAGAAAACATAAAAAATAGTTAAAACTAGCAAAAAATCTATCTAATTTTTAGAAATATAACCCTAACCAAAAAGTTAAAGAGACTCAAGGCCATAAAAAATAAAGAAAAATGCTTAAAAAGTTTAAAGAAGTAAGTCACTAAAAGTAAAAAAAGATCCGCAATTAACAAATAAAAAAAGTCTATAGCCTAAAATAAAAAATGCAAAATCAAATGTTCAAAGAAGTTTATCAGTTCGTAAAGAAAGAAATTACAAATATTAACTGAATTTATATAAAAATTTTAAATAAGTACTTTGAATAAATATTTTAAAAAGATAATAAATTTTAACTCTTATATTTACATTTGAAAAAATAAATTACGCTTAAAGAACAAAACTAAAATTATATTAACTCTTTCTCTAAGCTAATTTTGTTATTAAAATCGCTTTTGCTTATAAGATATTTTAAAAAATGTCCTTATTTTTATACAGTATTTGCACATGATACTGATCCTTAATTTATGTATAGCAAGCATGCAAATTTACATTTTTTTTAATTAAGGGTTTTTATTTTGTTGATTTAAAAATGCTTTTTATTATTCTATTTTATATTTTAGTATCTATATTTTCTTATTTTTACTTAAAATATATAAATTTCTATATATTTACAATGATATAAGATTTTAAACTTTTTTATTATTTTTTATTATTATATATAATTTAAACCACGGAAGTAGCTCCTAAGAAAAATAGAATTATCCAGCAAAACCTAAAAATTAATCAGACTTAGCTAGCAAATTATATTTGCTATAATTGGATTTTTGGAGCTAGCAAAAGAAGTTAAAAGACCTTAAATAAATAACTTAATCCCTCATTTAACATTAGCAAGATAGTATATGAGTAAAATCCTAAGTAAGAAATTAAATAATAGACTATTTTTTAAGAGATGGAAAGGTAGATTGGCAAATCGAATGTTATAAGATAAATTTTTACTAGAAAATCAGTTAAATGGAGCATATCAAGTTCAATTAACTATCAGATCCAGAATCAAAAGTAGAAGGGAATCCGAAATCAAGCTTTGCCTATTAGAAAAGAAAAATTAGATATTGATATAACAATAATTATGGACAAAAAGTTAATTAATGTTATAGATTTAAGAAGAAACAATCTTAAAAAAAGGAAGAGGAATCTAAAACCTATTCACGGTCTATTGCACACCAAGCAGAAGAATTTACAAGACAATTTTTTTTAACCATTATTACAAGCTCCAAAAATTTAAGATGCATCGAGACGACATGAAAGATGACAATATGGATTTAACTTGCAACCATTAGCAAGAGGAGAAAATAATGAAGTTACAAGGATTTGCGATACAGAAAATTCAGAAGAATACAGCCTCGAAACATATTGATTTATAAAAACCTCTATAAACTCTAATTTGTGGTAAACCAAACAAAGGTGACAGCACGCTAATATATTATTATTATTATGCTTTTGGAATAGATTTATTGTAATTATACATATATTATTTTAATCTTATTTTCTCAAATTTTTCCAACTTTGTATGTTTTTGCTAAATTTGATAATTTTTTCATTTCTAACCTGTATTATATTCTTTTATAAACTTTTTATTTGTTAATCAAAGCTTTATTATTCTTAATCCCCATTTTTAAGTATAATTTTCAATTAAATATTTTATCTATTATAATCCTAATCCTTAGTTTATTTATATTTTATTTAGCTTTAATTAGCGTTTAAATTTTTCTTTCCATAAGATGAATATATTAGTTTAAATTCCACTAGCAAATCAAAAATTTGAATGTGAATAATAATATATAAAACCTAATTTTAATTATTTGATTCTTAACTTTAAGCAGGTGTTTTTATCTTAGCAATGCTTTTTATAATATAGCTTTTATCTTTAAAATATGAATTAGATATGATAACTTGCTTAGACTAGTATTTTTACTAGAGTTCATTTGTTATATAAAGCTTAGGATTATTTATTAATTAAATGTTACAACTAATTATGCTTTTTTCTTGCCAAATCTTTTACCATTTTTGTAATTTAGCTATGTCTTTCTTCATAATCCTTTCCTAATTAATAATGATAAAGTAAAGGTAAATAAGGGATTTATTAAAGACTGAAGATTCTTTGCTTTAAATTGATCTAAAAGATTTAAGTTCTTTATAATTTAAATTAGTTATAAATATCTAAAAGCACATCGTTATTTTAGTGTAGAATGTAAAGCATGCTAAGTTTTAAGTATAGTAGCTACTTAAGTAGAAATCATCTCTATTTAATAGTATAAGCTGTTAATTTTGTAAGCAAGTAGACAAAAAGGTTTAATTGGTCATTGTTAAAAACTTTTCGAAGTAGGTAATAGATTTCTTTAGTGAGCTAATAAATAAATTGGCTTAAGAATTGGGATGGGATATATTAGATGAAGTAGCAATTTAGTCTATATAATAAAGCTTTTCTCTCACTCCAACTCTTATTTCTTTCATTTATGGAATATATTTAATCTATTTACTTCTAAGCAAGGTAAACTCTTAACTGTATTAGTAGAATTTTATAAGGGATTATAAAATTAAGAGAAGCCTTAATTAAAATAAATTAGTAAGAAAGATAAAGAAATATAATAATCCAAAATAGATTTGGATTATTATAATATAGATTTAAATAAATGACTCCTATAAATTCTATTGGAGACATTTAGATTATAATTTATTTGCATGAAGCTATTAACAATATTTGTAGTTTGCATCTGCTTTACTCTTGTTATCAACTAAAATAATCCTGTTAAGATTTTGTGTGGAAGAACTGGGACTGGGAAAAGCTTTATCAGTAATTTGTTAGGATGTAAGAGCGAAATTTGTCCACTTGATTAAGAGACTTCCTCTTGTACAGATGTGATAGTTTACTGCGCAGACTTGGGTATAATTGATTCAGTTGGACTCGATGATGATCGGAGCAAAGTTATTAAATATTAAGGAAAAAATATAACTTTAAGTGGCAGCATATGGCCAATTTATTACCTTTTCGAAGCATTAGAATAAAACAAAATTACTATCGTAGAATTCTTTTTTGTCTAAGACATTAATAATATTCGAGAAGGTTATTCTGTCCAATTTTTCAAGAATATCGTTGAAAATGAACTTAAATGCTCAATTACAACAGTAATGAATAAATTTAGGAAAGACTCGCTAAAGCATTTAAGTCTTGCTAAAGAAGGAGATGTACTAGTTGAAGAGAATGCTGAAAAAGTGGATCTGGAGGGAAGACCTTGTACTTTGCTTTTATCAAAGGATTGGAGAAATAGATTAATATCAAATGATTTATAGGCATTAAGATCGTAATTAAATATAACATAATGTGAAATTTATAAAAGGCAGGAGTTAGAATATTAAACTATTCTTGATTAAAAACCTTTGGAATATCCTCCTTAAGTTCAATTTATTGAAATCCCACCTCAAAAAGATTGCAAATATAATGTTAAGATAGGTAGAGAATGTAAGAGAAAAGTTTTTGGAACTTGTGTAGATTACCATGGAGTTTACGAAACCAGAATAGATTAAAACTGTATTGATAATCAAAATTTAGAGAGAGAAAGAATAGAAAATCAAAACTTATAAATGATATAAGAAAGAGAATAAGAAGTTCAGAGAATTGATGATAATAACACTTAACTAAAAATGCTTCAAGACGAATATAGAGTAGCCATTATTGAAGTGTCAAAAGGATTAATTGAGTGCCAGCAACTAATTGCCAATTTTGAAGCATGAGAACTCCATTAGAAATAACTTAGCAAAACTATATATAAATTATTTAAAAATTTAAGAGTTTTTATAATTACCAAATAACAGTTAAAACATAATTTCTGTAGCTTCCTTTATGAACAGAATCTCAACATTCAAAGCATTTTTCAAGTAAAATAAGCATAAAAATATGTGAATTTCTAAAGAAAGTTAAATATATTAAAGTAGTTAAGGTTTTATAAGATAATCTTATCAAAAACAGATATTTAGTCAGATTATTATATAAAATGTAGTTAAACTAGGGTGAAATGTATAATAAATAAAACAGTCTTAATGATAATTGTATTAAACTCAATTTTGTATATTATTTAAAATTTTAGCGTAAATTATAAATATTTATTCATGTATTTACATGAATGATAAGCTAATGCCAGCATGATATTTATAAATATTTAAAGGAGTATTTAATGAAGAATGAATCATAGATTCTTTTACTGGATCTTCTTTATTTATTTTTGTTGATTCTTAATTATTTTCTTTATTCTTTAACTGACTAAAATGATAATTTTAGCTTATACATTGATTCTTTCTAATTTTATTTTCAAGATAGATATATTTAAAATGCTCAAAGCATAAGTTGTAAGCTTGAAATTAATATTTTT
Source organism: Loxodes magnus (assembly GCA_946699065.1). Lineage (NCBI taxonomy): Eukaryota > Ciliophora > Karyorelictea > Loxodida > Loxodidae > Loxodes > Loxodes magnus. Next base: position 805,161 of record CAMPDV010000020.1, on the reverse strand, counting down.
CTTTATTTGTAAGCATTAAATGATTAACTGAGTTGCTTGCTATTACTTTTTACTAAAGCCAATTATTTTGTAAAGAATGATTTATCTATTTAACAATCATTCTTGAGTTTGAATCAATTAGTTGCTGGCTAGTAGCTCCTTTTCGTCTTTTAATGTTTAAGAAAAGTAAGAAAGACTAACCATTTATTTATTCCTTTTCATAAAAACACTTCAAGTTAAATCTGAAATGAAGAGAATGTTTGGAATGATAAAAGTTCTTATAAGGAAGTAGTCTTATAATTGATGATCTATTAAAGCTTTAAATTTATAAAATGCAGCTTGTAAATTAATTAATTGACAGATAAAAAGATAATCAAAGGAAAATATCGTCAGCTAGTTCTTCTACAAGGAAGTTTCAAGAGTAGAAATCAAAATTAACTCAAAACTAGAAAAATAAAATTTAAGGACTTAGATCAGTCAGAAGTAATGATAGCTCATTCTAATACAGAGATCTAAAGCAATAAGTATAACTTAAACTTATGAGAGGAGAAAAAATGGACTGATAGGATTGAAAGTAGGCTTATAATCTACCTACGCCTAAGTAAAAGAAAATATTTGGAAATGCTAAGATAATCAAAAAAGATGGGACCTTCAAGATAAATTTTCCTTTCAATGGTGAAGACTACATGAATAGTGAAAGCGCACATTAAATATAAATAACTAAAATATTGAAAAAGGCAGAAATTTCAGAGTGTTAAGCTGGTATTAAAAAGGAATTTTATTAGCCAAATAATGAAGTATCAAACGTATAATTTGTAAGGACGAACTACTTAAGATCTAAACTAGAAGGATATAGATCTCCATTCTTTAAAAATGGATTGGATAAATATGCCAATAAAAGTAATCCGTACAAAGGCATCTAGAAAATGAAAAATTAGCTTAAAATGGCCAAGAAAATGATAAGATAGACAAGTAACCCTAATATTGAAAAAGTATAAAATCCTTACTTCTAAAAGTCAAAATCCAAAGGTAAAAGAAAATTTGCATATATTAACTCTATAGAAAGCTTCCAAAATATCCAACATGATAAAGCAAAAATTAACCAATTCAGAGGCCTTTTAATGAAAAATTATAGCTAGAGATCTTTCGTTATGGATATTAAAACTTGAAAGGAAAATTCTGAGAAAGTTTTCTAATTTGAAGGAGTAATGCTATTAATTTATAGCTTTTAGTTAATTTTTTCATTTTAGCATATTAAAATTAAGCAACCCTCATATTTATTATAGAATTGTTAAAAAGAGTAAATTTTGTTATCTTTTATGGCAAATCAGTATTTGGATGCATTGACATAATCCATATAATGAGAGTAGGAATATGAGTAGTAAAGCTTAAAGTTAAATAGATTAATAATACAGTCCTTCTAGTTAATTAATTATATGTCTAAACCTAATTTAAAGTTTCAGTACTTAATTATTAGATTTTCAGTTATTAAGAATAAAGTTAATCTATTTTAAAAGGCTTACAAAGCCTTTTAATGCTTAAAAGTAAAGTAAGGAGCAAGAAAGATATATCAAGCAATTTTTTCAAAGATTAAGTTATAAGGAGAGAAAATAGAGGATTTATAAATTGAAATAAATGGTTATAAAGCAAAATACCAGAATCTTTCATTTTTAAATGATTGAATGCTATTTTGCTTTATATTTATAAAATGTCAGATTAGCAAGGCGATACAACGCAAAAAAAAAATTTGATGAATACTTGCCAAGAAAAACTAGAAAAAATCCCAGGCATGAAAACTGTATCTGACACGATTGGAATCAAATATCTTATATTGATTTTGATTATAGCCTCTCCAATTGTGATTTACATGTGCATGGATTTGGCGTGGGTTTTTGTAGAATAAATTATAGGCATTCTTTTCCCTTCATACATGTCATTAAGGGCAGTAGAATCTAAAGAAAAATCAGACGATACTCAATGGCTTACATACTGGGTAGTATATTCAGGATTGCATATTTTGGATTCATTTAAGGAGTGGATTTTCTTTTGGATTCCATACTATGAATTCGTTAAGCTTGGACTAATTGTTTTTATGTTTTTACCTCAAACAAAAGGAGCTTATTTAGTCTATCATTACGTCATAAGACCTATACTATCTAAGTATGAAGGAAAAATTGACAAAAACTTAGAGGAGCAGTCTAAGAAAGCTATTGATGTAGGAAGAGAGATGAGTCAAGCATCAACACAAGCTGCACTAAAGGCCGCAGTATCATGAACTATAATTTAAAAATATTTTTCTTATAATATGCGTTCTATTAAAATATTTCGCCTTTTCTCTATTAGATGCTTAACTGATAACTCTCTTTTAAACTAAGACCAAAAAGCTCTTCAAGAACTTGCTCTCTAATTTGCTAGGTAAGATCTAGCTCCTTTCGCTAGTGAGTGAGATAGAAACAAAATATTCCCTGTTGAAACCATAAAAAAAGCAGCTGATTTAGGATTTTCTGCTATTTATACTCCTGAAAAATACGGAGGAATTGGATTAGGAAGATTTGAAGGTGCAATTATATTTGAAGCTTTATCGAAAGGATGTGTGCCAACAGCTGCCTATTTGGCTGTTCATAACATGAATGTTAACATTATAGCTACATATGGAAATGATTGGTAACGTTAAAATCTTTTACCTTAGTGCATATCTTTAGATTGGTTTACGTCTTATTGCTTGACAGAACCAAGTAGTGGAAGCGATGCTATTTCAATGAGATCAAATGCTGTTGAAAAGGAAGATCATTTCTTGCTCAATGGATAAAAAACGTTCATTACTGGAATGGGGAAATCTGATTTATATGTAACTATGTGCAAAACTGGTGAAAAGTAGATATCTTGCCTTCTAGTTGAAAAGAATTTTCCAGGTGTATCATTTGGAAAAAATGAGGAAAAAATGGGATGGAATAGTCATCCTACAGGACTTGTACATTTTGAGGATGTAAAAGTTCCTAAATCTCATTTATTAGGTCGATTAGGAGATGGTTTTAAGATTGCAATGAATGGGTTAGATGGAGGCAGAATTAATATAGCTAGTTGTTCTTTAGGTGGAGCATGGGAAGCAATAGAAAGAACCTAGTAATATATGACCGAACGTAAGTAGTTTAATAAACCGCTGCATGATTTTTAGCACTTAAGTTTTAAATTTGCAGACTGTATAACAGATTTTTAAGCCTCAAGATTAATGGTCTACGAATCAGCTAAGAAATTCGATTCTCAGCACCAAGATACAACAATTAGTGTAGCGATGGCTAAAAAATTTGCAACTGAGGCTTGTTTTAACATTGTTAATAATTGCCTTTAGTTTTATGGAGGATATGGCTATCTAAAAGAATATTAAATAGAAAGAATATTTAGAGATTTAAGAGTTCATATGATTTTGGAAGGCACAAATGAAATAATGAGACTTATTATATCTAGAAGTATCTTTTAGAAGTGAGCAATATTTAGTTTACATTACATAAAATTAGTTTAAACTTCTTTTAGCAAGCATAAAAGTATATTACAAAATAACTAATAGCCTTCATTTTCTTTCTTATTGCATAGTGTGTCAACTATTCAATCTAAGGTTTTTATTATTCTAAGTCTTTCTAAATAAATAGTAAGTATTATTAATCAAATACATCCAACTTCTTTTATTCTTCACTGATTAAAGTCTTTTTGCAATACTCAGAATGATGTGCATATAAGTAATAATTAAGATAGGAATCTAATTTTAGTCTAATAACTAGAAATTAAGCATCATAAATATTTAAGACTATTATAAAATAAAACTATTTTACTTTAATGTCTAAATATTATTTTTTAAAGTATATTAGTAAATATATTCAAATGCTTATGCAACCAATTGAGAGAATCCTTATGATTTAAATATTATTTATGTAATTTACTATTTAAAATCAATTTATATTTACTACATGTAATTTTAATTGTTTATTGTTTTCCTTTTTATGATAAATTACTTAAGCGCTTTCATTTATATCTTAATTTATAAATTTTGCTTTAGATTTTTCATTGTGATATTTATCCTGGATTTTGGTTAAAAAAGTATTTTTTAATAAATTTGATAAAACTTAGTTTATTGTTCCTCTTTTATCTATTTTAAAAAAATGGATAATTACTTAACTTTATATATGTCTAATTATATTGCTAGCCCTTCTTATTTATTAATATAGATAATTCAACATAAGTCAATAGGACTTATTTATTGGCTATAGCAAAATCTATTTTCTAATTTCATCTTAGGAAGTGCTAAAGCATATTATACATCCTTTAATCCTGTTATTGAATATACTCTTATAGCTTTGTTTTTAATAAGTTTCATAATTATTATTAAAAGTAAATATCATGAATAGAAGGAAAGCTAGCACTAAGACATGATGTATGGATAATATAAAAATGTATTGTTTAAACTCTCATAAAAAATTATATCTTAGTGCTTAAATGTCAATATAAATATGGCTTATTGCCCTTACTTAAATATCCTTTTCATACATATTGTTCATTTTGCTTTGCTATCTCAAAGGGATTCATCTTTTAGTTATTCCTAAATGCTTCTTCCTATTTTTATTTCTTTTGGAGTATTATCCAAAATCTGCATTGAGCTTCTTATCACTAGCATATATTTATAGCTCTACACTCTTTAAAAGTTTGCTTCTAACAGCATTTTGAAAAGTGTATAAAGCTAATAATAGGAACTTAAAATGTATAAAATAAATATTAAGATAAGTATAGCAAAGCAAGGGGGAAGGAATAATATGTAAAGTGGTTTAAAATAAGGGGATTTATAGATTTAATTAGATGCTATAAACGTTAAAGATTATTTAACTACTTATTTAATTTAAAATGGGTTAATGCGATCCTTGCAAATGCTTCAGAACTAAGTTCAGGATTAAACCTGCCGAGAAATTAAAATAGATAAACAATGCAGTCCATCAAAAAATACTGATGTATATAGAAAAAGATAGGCCAGATAAGCTGTAGTCTACTTTGTAGTAATTTAAGAAAGAAACAAATAAAACATTTGATATTAACTAAACTCTGTGCTAAATTAAAGAAGTAAGGTTTTATATTTTCAGGTGTCCTTTAATGCTTTATCATGAAGTATATTCTAAGGGAATGGAAAAATATGTGAAATGCTACTTTATGAATTTAAAGCTGATCTATGATAAGCAGAGCAAACTTTCCAAGTTATTAAAAAAAACATAATAGACATGATATGTGAAAATGGAAACTTGCAAATGTTGCAATTACTGTTAGTATTGTATGTTTAAATGTATTGAGAAAAATTTTAGAGTGGTGTTATAGAAACTAATTCAACAGAAAATTTTTACAAAAAAAGCAAAAATTCTGATAGAATATATGATGAGAATTGGCTGGTAACTTAGCTAAGCAGTCCAACAAGTACAAGACCAAGTACTTCTTCAAATGAGAAGAAGATAAAGTGAAATAACAAAAACGCATATCACAAAGCTCTTGAAAACGATCATTTTGACTTTATTAAGTATATGTTTAACTTTTTTCAGGAAAATCCTTATTATGAGTTGGAACAATTTGATATACATGGATTGGATGAAAATGGATAGAACTTAGGTTTACTTGCGTGTAAAATAGGAAGTTTGGAAATCATTAAATGATGTGTAGAAAAGGCCCAAATTGATATACATATATGTAACGATAGGAATGAAAATGCTCTTATTTTATCATGTATAGGAAGCAAAAAAAATCCATGCAAAAATTGATTGGAAGTAATAAAATACCTATATGAAATATGTCATGTGGACATGCTTTAATATTATGAAGAAATTTTAATTATATGCAACCATGAACAGATAGTCAAATACTTCTAGCTTATTTTATAGTAACATGGAATCTATGCAAGAAAGGAGTTGCTTGACAATGAATATTCTTTGTCAAAAAAAGCTTAAAATTATACTCCTATTATACAACCTAAACTCGCTGAGAAACTTAAAGAAAAAGATTTTCAAATTGCCAAAATAATAAATGAAACTGAAGATATGCCAGAATCTAAGTCGCTTCAAATAAGTTCAATTACTTAAAAAAGCTAAAGCGATATTACAGGAGTTACTTTTCTGAGAAATCAAAATAAAAGTCCTGAAAACAGAAGGTTAGAAAGTTCTGCACAAGAAAATAAATCTCAAAATCCTGGAAAATTAGAATTTTCTAAATATGAAAATGATTTTTCTATAGAATAAGAAAACAAAGAAGCCAAAAAAATGGTTACAATTTTTTAAATTATTGTTAATAAATATTTGCATTAAAAATTTCTTAGGACTGTCTTTTAAGTACATTAACTTCCTAATTAAATCTTCATACTTTAAATATTTCATTATTAAAACGAAATTCCATATTAATTACTTAAAAAAGAAATAAAGCAATAGAATTAAATGTTTGCATTATAAAGCTATGAGGAGATAGACAAACTTATTACTAAACTACTAGCTCCACACACCATCAATCTTTAATACTGTGGTGTAATACTAAATCTGCCATTTATTTTCTTCCAAAATATTTATTCATATGATAATTACCAGCAAAGCAAACTAATATGCGTTTGATACATTTAATATAATAAAATAAAATAAGCAAATTTAACTGAATATGATATAAATTCTGTTTAATTGTATTAATAAAAAGAATACACGAACTAGCTTATCTTATAATTCTCTAATGCTAAGAAGTATTATAATTATCTTTATCGATACTATAATATAATAGTTGACTAGTTAAAATATAGAAGTACAAATGGAGAAAAATATAATTTGCTTATAATTATATCATATAAAATTAAGATTAAAGGTTTTTTGTGAAGAATGTCAAAGGAATCTCTAGTTTGGCTTATAATCACTTGCTTGATAATTTCTATTGTACATACTTCTGTTTATCTCTGATTAATCTTATTTCTAGTTAGAGTAGTAATATTACTTGCTTTTAAAAGAGGAATCCAACTTCTGCTCAAGCATAGATTAGGTTTCAAAATTTTGTAGCTTATTTGGATCAAGTAAGCTCTGCTTTGAGTTTTATGAGATTAAAGTGCGGTTTGAATATACTTTACTTAAAGATTAGCTTTGCAGCATAGAGATTTGTCTTTCTTTTTGTCTACAGTCTTCAAGTAACTAGTTATAATTTCTTTGAAACTCTTACTTCTCTTAATTTAGACATTCGTTTTAACGAATAAATATCTTAAGCTCTTCTTCTAGTTGAGTGTTTCTTGATTATAAATCTAAAAAAATTTAAATTTTCTATCTTTCGAGACTTTCTAACTCGACTAATTATTCTTCAATCATCATTTTTCTTTATTCGTTTTGCTTTATTATTTGTTCGAGCTTTGCGATATCTTCTCTTGTTTACTCAATTATTCTTCTTTAGCTTTCCACAGGAGATTGTAGCATCTATTTTTAAAATTTAGTCAAACTATTTTTCTAATTATCTAAATCTCTCTCATTTATTTCTTAATCATTTGTCAAAGAAATTAATTCTCCAAATAATTTTTAAAGTTCAGGAGATGCAATCGCTCTATGCATTTTATTCAGAATAAGCTCTAACTATTTTTTTTCTTTGGTCAGCTAAATCAATAAGATATCAGTCTTTTAAATTTAGTTAAAATCAGCTTACTGAATTTCGATGTTATTCTAGAATTCATATAGTAGTTACTCTTTTTCGACGGTGATATTTTCAAGTTACAGTCTTAGTTGCTTGTTATTATTTTCCAGCATCTAGTTTTACATTTTCATCTGATTTATTTCTTTTTATAACTAATCTTCTCTTTTATAGTGTATATCGTTTTCTGAGTAAATTTGTCTTTTTTCTTCCCTCAATTCTTCTAACTCCTACTTTAATTGCTATTCGTTACTTCGTAACTCTATGTTGTCTTAAATTCCTTGCTTCAATTGAGCTTCTATCTTAGCACAATGCTTTACATATTAACTTATCATTTGCTTATTTTCAACGATTAACTAGTAGTTATTCTATATTTCGTTAAGTATCATAAGAGTAAACTCCTAGATAGCTTAGCAGATATCTTCTACAGTTAAATCTTAGTTTTGCTATGAAAAGCTGATTATCTTAAAATTTACGTTTTATTCTTGGCATGCAAACTGCTTTGCAGCTTAAAAAGTTTCCGTCAATATTAATCTAACATTGTTTAGTATTTTTTCAAACTTCTTATTCTATACATTCAAGTTTTCACTTTCTTCTAGCAATTACTTATTGTTCTAGTATAACTCTTAGTTATCAATAGTGACGCTTTCAATTTATTGAGTTAATGCATGCTTTTCTAAATTCGTGCTATTGAACTTATCATCTAATTAACTAAACTTATCAAATACTTCATTCAAGTTAAAGGATAGTTGCTGAATTTTCTGCTAGTCATTATCACTTTATTACTAGGCAGCAACAAGCTCAGATGATAATTTAGTTAAAGTAGATTCAAGTTCCAAATTTAAATTCTACTGCTATTGTAACTTTTAGGCTAGTTAGAAAGAAGAATTTTGACTATTTTGTAAGTTTTCCTATAAGTTTGCCAAGTTTTGGTCAAATTTCGATTTTTCTTCCTCTAATCTCTAAAGCTAAAATTTTAATTTTTCAGTTTCCATTTCTTACAATTCGAATTTAACATTCTTTTCATTAAGAACTTAAACTTTACTCTATAAAGCTTCGTTTTCTTTCTTAATAAGTTTAATAGTTTCCTACAAATGAACAGTCTTTGCATTAGATTCCATAATTTTTAAACTTTATTCTTAAATCTCTTGCTACTGATAGTTTATTGAAGTATTCAGCTTGGCAAAGCTTTCAGATTGAGAATTTTTTTCTTATAAGTTAAGGGTTCTTAAGTATTTTACTTCTTCCTATCACTAGGCACTTTGATTCTAAAATACTTTATTTTAGCTTTACATCTATATCTTTAGTTGGTCACTCTCTTATTATAAAACTTCCATCTGAGCTTTTAAAACTTGATTCTCCTCAGATAAGATTTAAATTTTTTCTTTTAAGCTTTATTCTACTTGCTGATTATATTTTATGTTCTATTGATACTCTTCACACTGCGACTAAAGATTATCTATTTTAGTTATGTAATTCTAAATCGCTTCCTTGTGTTCCTTTTGCATCTATTCAATTCTTGTCTGAGTTTCATTGTAAATATCGTTAGATTTTTAGTCATATTGTAAGACCTTTATACTATGCTACTTCTTATTTTCTTATATCTCCAGTTCCTTCTCTTTTAATTACTATTCTAATTTCTGAATTGCCTTTTAGTTTTATTTAATTTCTTACTTTTAGTTACTTATTTCTTAAGTCTACTTTTGAAGGTTTGACTTGACTGTTTCTAATTCATCTTAAGATTTTTCTATTGACTTTTCCTTTTCTTATAATATTTTTTGAAGGTCTTTCTTTTTTTCTTACAGATTTTAAACTTATCTATCGCATGAATCTAGAACTTAGCGTTAATTAGATTCGTATTCTTTAACTTTAAATTCTAGTTCAGCTATTAATTTATCTTTTTATTGTTTTTAGATATTCATAATGCTTAATTAGTCCTTAAGCTCATTTTAGCGATTTGTATCTAATTTCTAATAATTGCTTTTCAAATCTTCCACCTATTTTAATAGATCTTGGATTTAATCTTCTCGATCGGTGAGATCTCTTTATGATTAGAGTTCCTTATCAAGTGATTCTTGTTTAAGTTACTAAATCTGTTCCTAGAGATTTTTTTCACTATCTTTACTTTATTTTACTGTTAATTCGTATTCTTTTTCCTTGGCCATGAATTAGTCAAATAGTTCAAGCATTCACTGCTTTTCTTGTTCCAAATTCTGAATTTAAGTCTTTGCCATTGATAATGCTTAAATTCCTTTATTGAGATCTTCGTTAATTTACTATCTTGAAGATTATTATTATTCATCTTGAGAAATATTTTGCCTGTTAAGATCATTTTTTAAGTTTGTGATTTACTATTCCAGATCTACTATTTGAGCATTCAATTTATAGTGTTCTTGTCTATAAAAATCTGACTCTTGCTTTATGTTAGTCAAATCTAAAAATATGTCAACAGTTTAATCTCCGAATCTCTGGAGTATTTCTGTAAATCCATGCTCCTCTAAATTAGTTTCAATAGCCTACTTTAATAGTTCGATGTAATTTCTTTATTCCTCGTTACTTAGAATTTCGCTTCTTAAAGACTGCTCAAGACTCAATTTATCCTTCTAAACTGATATATACAAATTGTAAAGTTTGGAATAATGAATGTAATGGTCTTCAGAAGGATTCAATAACTAATTTGGATGTACAATATCAGGAATCTGAATGCTCTTTTAATTTCAAGCTTATGAGTATGACTGCTGCTACTGAGATTCTAGCATATCGTTTTTTTACATAAACTACATTAGTTCTTATTCCTTCTCCTACAACTAAATACGTAGATCTTCCAATTCACTCTTATTTTCTGCTAAGTGTTACTTAGTCACTGGTAAAGGATGGGAAGGCTCTAATTATTTGATTCTCTACTCACAAATAACTTTGTAAGATTCCAGTTAAGTCAGCCTAGCAGCTTGCTCCATTATTTTTTAGCTCAATTATTTTACGAGCACCTCATCTTGTTGAGATTCTTACGCAAGCTCCTCAGAAGGAGCGTATTCAATTCCTTCACTTTATTCTAAAATTTCCATTTCGTTTAATTAAAATTTAAAGCTAAAAAGGCCTAATCAAATTAAATTTCATCCCAGATATTCGAATTCTCAGAATAATTAATCTAATCTACAGAACAAATAATTAATTAGTCAGCCAATATTAAGTCCTTACTAAACATATCATTACTTAGCTTTCTTTACTAATCTTTTTTATAGTTGAAGTCTTCATGTTAGAACAAGAGTCAATTCTATAGAAAAACAAATAAGATCCAAAAGCTTTATTTCTATATTAAAATTCCGAATAGTTAAATAGATTCTTTTAGTAAACTAGTGCAAATCAGCAGGACAGTATTATTTTAATTCTTGTTTGCACTAAAAATTAACAAAAAGTAATACTATTTTAATTACAGAATCACTACCAAGCGAACTTTTCACAAGCTAGGCTTTTAATATATTTTACCTCTACTAAGAAAAGAGATTAAAGTGAGCAAAGTAAATTAAGCTGCTTTCACTATTAAATAAGAAGTATTGAAGAGTGGATAAGGATTTTCAAAAAGCTCGTAGAATAATTTTCTTCATTATATACTAAGTAAAAAAGGGCTTATAGATAATAGAGATATACATTATTTTGTTTTTGATAGCAGAAAAGGGTTTAATAGATAAGATAAGGAAGTATCTTAAAAGAGAGTAAAAATTAATTAAGAGAATTTTAAAAATAATTGTATTAAAAAAATGAGCAGCATATTTAATAAAGTCTCATTTTGCATCTAATTTTGTAAATGCAATTTGTTGTGCATAAAGTAGTAGCAAGAGTAAAAGTCTGAAACCTCCTCTCCTACTGAAAAAACTCGTTGTCTAAAGACGAAAAATTTAGAATTAGAGAAGAATGAAAAGAAGAGTAAGACTAATATTAATGAAATTAACTCGATGGATCATACAATGTCTGCTTAATCTTAGCATCAGTAATCAACACTTAATAGCACTAAACATTCTGTTAATGTCTAAAATTGAAAAGACGAATCTATAAGATCTCTACACTAGAGTTAACAAAATAAGAATCTTAAAACTAATTAGAAGCAAATTATACAAAACTTCGCTAGCAGTATTATATTATAAAATAATCAAAACAGTGAATCATAGCAGAGCAGCGACTAAGCAATAAAAAAATTAAACAAATATAGTAAAATTCCTACTATAAAAAGACATGTCTAAAAAGATTTACTGGAAGAGATTAAAAAATAGGAAAATAAATAAGAACAAAAGAAAAACTACTTAGTTTAGATTTAGGATACTCAGAGTTAAAAAGGTAATTTATAGAAATAGGAAATTTAAGAGAATGATAAAAAATAGTAAAAATTAAAACATAGCAAATCGCAAAATTCCCAGAAAAGCAAAAAACAAAAACTTAGAGAATATTCAATAGAAGCTTTAAAAAAGGCCCTTTTTGAAAGAAGACATGATCACTTATAAAACAAATTCTAAATTGAGATTCCAAAAATTCAGACTTTTGATAAGTTTTAAAGCAATAAATAGAAATTCAAGATTTCACCAAAGAAATCTTCTGAATTTTAAAACTTAAAAGACGAAGATTTCTAATTACCAAAAAGCGAAAGAGAGAAAAGCGGCCTGTAGTTGTCTAGGAGTAGAAGCAAATAACATTTCAGTGTTTAATTATTTTAAATAAATATAAGAGTTTTTTGGGTTAATGTGGTTCTAAATTTTTATTAGTTAATAATGAAAAAAGTTAATTTGTTTTTCCTTTAAAAAGAGGAATAATTCCCTCCTAGTGTTTAGGGTAAAGTTTAAAAGTATGTGTAGAAGCTCTACAAAGCGAGAGAAATAAATAGCAAGAATAAATACTTTTTAAAGCTCATTCAGATCTTTATTTAACTATAAATGTATGCTGAGGCTTTAAAAACCTTAGAACTAGTAGAAAAAATAGAAAGTAACTAGATGCTGCAGAAGATAGTTTACCTATATGAGTTGAATTAATATGATTTAGCATACTCAGAAATATTGAACAATTTTATCTTTATTTTGGAATATATAAACAAGGAAAAACCTAAAAAACCCAGCCAAATAGAGAGTTAATAGACTAAAAAATCTAGCTTTGACTTTAACTTGATTTATATAATAATTCAGATTCTTTAATACAAAAATAAAAGCTAATAGATAGAAGAAATTATTCAGTTATGCATGTAATGCAAAATATAAATAACTCAAACTGTTAGGTAAGCTCTTTTGAATAAACATATTAAGTTTAATTTTTTGTTGGCAGATCTTAATCCTAAGCTATTTCGAAATATCGAATATGCTTATTAGACAGAAAAATATGACTATTTAACTTTATCCAATTCCTTAATGGAACTTCAAGCTTATTAATCATAGTATGAAAATCTGATTTTATAGAAACCATAGCTCAAGCAGAAATGAATGAAGTGCATGTTCAGCTTGCGTTATATAGAGATAATTGTTCTCTTTAAGTTAAATTTAATTAAGAAAGCAAAGAAGAAATACTAAATTATGACTCAATAAACTCCATGAAAGTTAGATTTGCTTCAAGACCCAATGGTGTAGCACTTATAGAGTTTATTTTTATATTTCCATCGTCTACATGAAAAAATGAAAGTATTATGGGTTCATACTTCTGTTGTTAGAGAGATTGACAAAACTTCTTGGATCTAGAATTTGCTTTAACATTTTGATTTTAAAACTATTATTTCCTCGTAATTGCTTCAATTATATATTAATAAGCTTTTATTTAATTGAATAATCAAAATATGTATTTGATTATTAATTAATGTAAAAGTTCACATTTCGAATGCTGAAGTAAGTAATTATTTATATTAAAAATTAAATTAAAGCGTTAAATGTAAACTCAAACAAACTACATATTAGTCTAGGCTTTATTTTCTTCTAGTTTCTCATTCTAGATATCATAAGATTATTCTAAATTTATAAAAATACCATTGCCTTTGGCTTATTAAGCTTCTTCATAGTTTTCCATATTTTCAACTTAAGATTCTGGATTTTACATCTCAATCTTAGCCTGCTGTTTTTCTATGTTTACTTCATTTTCCTACCTAAGCTACCATTCAAATTAATCTTATCATTGAGACGAAATTAGTTAATCTTCCACTTAAGATAATATTTAGTCTTTCTCTTCTTTTGTGCTAGTTTCTTATTCATTATACTTGAATAATTTCTTTTGCACGTTTTAACCCAATTCATCTATCTAATAGCTCTCTTCAATATTTTATTTATCTATATATTAATCATTTTATTAGATCTCCTTTTATTATTCACTTTCAAACTGCTCGTCTTGCTCCTATTTTATATAAATAGGTGATGCTTAACCTTATTCTTCCTCAACTTCCTAAATTTCTTCATTACTCTAGCACTGTAAATGCAAAAAACTTCTTTAACTATCTTACAAATTTAAGCTTGAAGAAGAATTTTAAGCTTAAAGATCTATAAGTCCTTGGAATCTTTCTTCGATTATAGATTTGAAATTATAAGATTTCTTAAAACCTTCTTAATATGGAGTAGATGGTGGGACTTATTATGATTGTGGGTTAGAAGAAATCATATTTCCGTTCTAAAATTCAATTATTCTCTATTCTGCAAAATCTTTAAACTTTTGGTGTTCTTGCTAAATGCTAGAAAAAGCCTCTCTCAATGAGTTTTTATCTTTACAAAGCTGTTAAATTTCCTTCTTAATAAGCAAAATTTCCTAGTCTCTATTTTCAATTTTCTTTTTGGTTCTCTATAGTTCTGTTTGTAATTTAGCCTTCATTTCTTAGTGAATTTGCAAAGCATTGATTTAATTTTTCAATTCTACGTTACGCTTCATCAGCAACTCACATTTCTATTCCTCTTCTTTCAGTTAATTATTAGTTTGGTCAATTTGCACTTTTAATTCTGAGTTTTCTTGCTTTCTTTTTAAAAGAAACTCCTTAGCTCTTTCAGGATCATCATAAATACTTCCTGCTTCACTTTTAAAGCTCATAGTTTCAAAGTGGGAGTAAGCATTTAAATAGGGTTACTCAGTTAAAATACTGCTTTAAGGTCTAGAGTTGTTAGGAAGAACAGGTTTTTAGTTAATTGATTAGTCTGATTATTAATTTACTTTTTATAAATATCCTTAAGGAATCCCAATTGGCCCATTAAGTACTTAGTATTTTGGCTCCTTAATTATACCTTTTTAGTCCATTTTTTAATTTCAAGATATTTCTTTTATTTAACTTGAGATATTTCCATCTCTCTCACATCTAAGTCTAAATATGCTGACTATTTAAATCTATTGAAGCTATAAATAAGACTTAAAGTTTTTACTCAATAAATGATATAAAGAAGTATTAAGAGAAGAAAGTTCGGCTATATTAAATAATAATAAGCTAAGATCTGCTTAATAAATTATAGAAGTTTAAGCTGCATAGAGAAAACAACGATACTTTAATAATTACCTAAAATGCTATAACGATATTTAATTAAAAGGAATCTAATTAATTAGATAATTATAAGTAAGTGCATGCTTATGCAATAACCACTTTAGATCTATATATTTCAGATTTATATAAGATTATTCCTTTATTATACCTTTCTATTTCTCCTTATAGACTTTCCAATATTTAAAATTTAATTCTATTAAGAAAAATCTATTAAAACTAATAAAAGTAGATAAGTTAATATTTAAGAAAGCATGAAAAGTAAAGAGTATAATTATTATAAATACAGCTTAAATGATTCTTACTCAGTTAGCTAGGAATAGGAATAAACAAGTAGCTAATATGATAAAGCAGTTAATTTAGAAATACTTTATGGAATTTAGTAAGTAAAGCTTTATTTCCTATTTATTGCTAGTTAATCTTTATAAAGATTCATTACTTTTCCTAGCTGCCCTATGAAACTATTAATACCTTTTAGTTCTATTTTGATATATAAGCATACTATTATATTACAAATTACTGATATGCATAACTAGTAATTTTTATAGAAAGATAGGCTAATAACTTTACCTCTTCATAAATGAGTATGTGAAAGCAATAGATATCTGCACTAATTAAGTTCTAATAGATATTAGCAAGTAGGAATAGGAAGATAAAAATAAAGTTAATTGTTTAAGTTTTAAAATGTTTGATGAAATAAGTGAAATTAGTTTACAAGAAAGCATTTCTCTCACTCTTAATACTGAGTAAAACTAAGATAATACTAGCTAAAGAGTACTTCCTAACTAATAGATTGTAGAATGCCCTATCAGAGTTTGCTTTAGAGTAAAGAAATTATCAAGTTAAGAGAAAAATTAACAGACTAAGTGGTTTCAAACGATTTAAGTGATAGACAGTGCAACGATTAAACTTCCAAACGCATTAACTTAGCACATGAACTTGAAATAATACTTAGGGTAGAATCACCAAAACTATTTTAAGATGAATAAAGTGATAGATGATTAGCAATCTGCTTAAAAAGTATATCAATCTCTCTTTTAAAATTAGGTTGAATGCTTTTTACATGGTTTCAACAGCTGCTTTGTAAGCTATTAGTGAAAGCTTTAAGAAATGCTGGAATTGATTGGAAGGAAGATAGTAATATCTTTAAATAGTGAAAGCAAATATTAACTTCAATTGAGCTATATCGAAATTTATAAAGAGTAATCTAAAGATCTTTTAAACCCTTATGCTATAGCCAACTGCTCCAAAGTACCTATCAGTGGAATTGAAGAATTGGATACTTTGCTTGAATTAGGCAGCATGCATGGAAAATTTAGAAAGGAGTAGATGAACGTACAGAATCCAGTTTATGTAGTGATATTTTATTTAACAACATTCTCTACTGAAAGCTAACTAACCTTTATAATGCTTGAAAGGAATACGAAAGAAGGAGAAAATAGAGTCAAAGATCAGAGAAAAGAGAAAAAAAGAGCTAACTCTTTTTGATAAATAAACTTGATAGACAAATCAGAGAGTTAATTTGAGTTTAAAAGTTGATAGACCATACGAACAGTAATTAACTAGCTTACTAGCAATAAAAAACCTGATTATCAATAAAGCAGATTAACATCTCTTTGTAGAGAATGCTTTGGTGGAAACTGCCTTACTTCTTTTATTTTTTCCGTTAAGTAAAATGACATCTAGCAGGCTTTAGATTATCTCAAGTTTAGCTAATAAATAAAGCAAGTTATTAACCTAGCAAAAGTGAACTTAAGTTCAAACTTTTTAATCTTCTATTAGATAAGAATGCTTAGATCTTAAATAGAGAGTTTGGCATATAAAGTAAAGAACAAATAGCAGAATTCTTAAGATGTTTAGGTGCATTAGATTCTGGATTAATATATAAGAAATTTAGAGGAGGAAAATAAAAGTTTATAGGCAAAAATAACAGAAAAAATGGATACATTGTAGCAATCAGATTAGCAACTCACCCTTGTTCAAAAGCTTATTAACAGAAACTCAGATGAAATACAAAAATAAGTAAAACTTATAAGTGCAAAACTACACAGGCACAAATATGATAGAAAGGAAGAATATCTTAAAAGTTTAAAATAGCTAAATGAAACACTTGCTTAGGTTAATTTATACTAAGAGCAAGAAATGAAATATAATTCATTAATTCCTTAATACGAATAGAACTTGAAATCAAGTTGTGAAATCAGTAAATATATGCTGTCATAAATGAGTCACTCAAAAGTTAGTCTTGGTCACGTTTTAAATGTGATTCGCTTCTAATAAATATTATGGTCAAGTGACAAATAGAAGAAGAAAGAACTTATCTACAAAACTCTTAAATTACTTTACACACTTCCTACACAAAACAAAAACGAGCTTATCTTACAGAACGAGAAACTAAAGAAAAATTTAGCAGAAAAAGAGAAGAAAATTTAGTAGCTGAAAGAGGAATTAAATGCATTTAATAATAAATAAGAATGAAAAGAGTAATTGAGTAAATTAATGAAACTTTTTTAATTGGTGCTAATTCATTCAAATCAATCTACTTTATTTAGATAAATTTAATTAAGTATGCCTTCATTATGTTAAAGAATGATAATGCAGAGAGCTTATCTAAGAATAAATGTATAATTATATTTTAATTATGTGTAATAGTTTTAAGTAAGCAGATACATAAAATTATAAAAGAGTTAGTTTGTAATTCTATAAAGAGAACTTAAATCAGGAGTATGAAAAATTAGAAATTTAAATAAAAAATAGAAAAATATCTAAAATTAGCTAAATCCTATTTAATAATTGCTAATTTTTTAATTTCTTTAAACCTGTTTCTAACTTCTAACTTATAGAGTAAATAAGATAAAGATTGTTAAAAGGTAGCATTATGTAATCAGATATAAATCATATTGAGGAAGATTTGCAGTAAATGGGAAATGTTTACTTAATTTTGTTTTTAGGGAAATAGAATACTTTAGTATTTACTTAATTTAACATAATTTTAATAATTATATTAGCTAAGGCTTTTAGCTTTGCTTTTTATCACCTTGCTTTCTGTATCTATTTAAGAAATAATTTAGTTTTATTGAAGGTAAAATTGAAGCTATTAGTGCTTTTATAATAAAGGATTTAAATATGCTTCATAAAAGTGATATAATAAGGTTAAGAAGTTGCTTATATAAAAGTACTTTAAATCAAGTGTAAAGTATATCGTAGTGTCCAGGAGTATATAGAAGAGTTATGTTGAAATTTGGACAAGACGAATCTATAGGAAAAGTATATTCACTCATTCTATTTGTGTCCACTTATATTAAGTTGACCTTTATTTCTAAAGCGCTTGTCAATGCAATTATTTAAGGCTGTATAATTTCATACCATATCACATTCTTTATCTAAAGGATCAACTTCAGCTTAGCAGAACTCTTCGACATTTAAGTAACCTTCAAAAAATCCTGCAAACAATTCTGCATTTATTCTCATAAAGGCCTGAATTATTAAAGATACAGAAGTAAGAAGTCTTCCAAGCATAACATAACTATCAGAGTATTCTCTTGTAACAAATTTCTAGACTCTATATTATATAAATACATATCTTCGATTTTAGCTTTATTTAAAGACTGTATTAATTCTTTATACATCTACAGTTAAAAAGTACATCCACAAAGTCACTATATACTATTTCCTAAAATCCTGCAGCACATAAATGAACAGGGCACTCTTCCAGTCTTTTTAGTACATAGTCAATATCCTTCTAATTTTCAAGTAAATATTCAGTTAAACCAAACAAAAATGATCTATAAAAGCAATTTCCATCTCCTATCACTTACCTCACAAACCTAAATCTTTATTACAAGGGTAATAAATGCTTTTAGAACTCAGGATTTTACTCGTATCTTTATATCACTTCAGAAAAATCTTTCTTGCTAGATATTATATCATTTTTATCTTTTATCTCTTATTTTATTTACTGTTCTGTCTCAATCCCGAGTTCGTGAAGGGATTACATTTTTTAATTGAATAAATCTTTAGATATTTAAATAAGGAGGGAAGTTAGTTTAAGTTAAACTAACCTATAAGCAAAGGAAAATAAAGAAGCAAATGAAGCTTTAACTTAAAGATAGCGTTCATAGACTTTGCTCTTTTGCAATATCTATTAGTTTTGCTAATTTACTATTAAATACACATAGCTTAACTCTTATTTGCCACTAAAATCCATTCATTCATTTATATTGCTTTTTAATCTACCTACTTGACAGATTCTAAAAAGCTCATTTATCAGACTGCCTTTTCTAAGGTTTTTATCTTAGAGGTTTAAGAGAAACTAAAGCCATAAAATAAAGAAGCTCACAGTGCTTTATAAATTAAATTAGTTTCAGCTATTATTGAATAAGCTATTTATAAATAGAAAGAACTGTAAGTTAAATTAAAAAGGATTAAAAATCAAACTAATTTATAAGAGTAGCTATATATTTAAATATTTAGCTCATTTAAAGCTTTATTTCTATCGATAGTTCACATTATTAACTCTACTACATCATTACCTGATTTTATCTGTCATTTTATCTTTTAGAAATACAAGAAGCAAATAATAAGTTAGAATTGTAAGTAAATTTGAAGGCTTAATTTAATTGTTTTTTGTCTTAATCTAATAGCTAACTAATATTTTTCTCTTATGCCTCTACTCTAAAATTTTTAAGAATAGCGCAAATTTCTGATTAAATCAACTTAGCCTGCTAAATTTAGCTCTAAAAGCCAAGTTCAAAAGTAAACTAGATATAGCAAATTAAAAATAAGTTAATTATTTAAACATAAAATTGGCTACTTTTAGCATATTTTAGTAATTTATTTTTATCTATATGTTAAAGTTTAGTTTCCTTATAATTTCTTATAATGAAAGTAGAAAAATCTCTATATTTAAGATTCTAAGTCATGTAGTATTGCGATATATACAATCATTTAGTACTATCGAAACTAGTTTATTTTCATATATTACCATACTTTTACTTTTATTTTTCTAAAATTTATTTAAAAATAATTATTTTATACTGCCTAATCAATGAAGTAAATCCTACTGTAAATATAACTTAAAGTACCCTTTTCTTTTGATATTTTCCTTAGCCTTAATAGAGATAGGTAGCTAATATAAATACAAATAAGCTACATAATTGATTCAATAAGTAATCTAAATTATAATCTGCTTAAACTGCTTAAACTGCTTCACTAATTTAAGTTTGTTCTATAAAGTATATAAAATGCTAATGACTCTTTAACCTTCATAAGTGAATGTAATTTTATTACTTAAATCTAAAGATATAAAAGCTTAGTTTTATAAGGTATTTTATTAAAATGAGGATATCCAATAATGAGATTTAATTTACTTTTAGGGACAATAAAAATGTTAGTTTTCGTAATATTTCCAATGATATGAAATATTGCTAAACACTTACTTTATGCTTGAAGATATTTTTAGGTCCAATTTGATAATTTAGTATGTAATTAATTTGATGTAATGACTAAATTAGCATAACCAATATAGTTAAAATATTGATAAAATAAGCAAACTAGCTTGCTGTAGATATGGCAATCAAATAATACTCAATTTTCATAATTATTAAAATAAGTAATTCAGAAGGTTTAAAATATAGAATTAGTCTGATTAAAGAAATTATATAATGAGAATTGAACTAGTAAAGTAATAAGCAGAGAAAGATCTTAGATTTTAAATCTATTTAAATTAGATTTGAAAGATTAATTATATTAAAGCATTATCAACCATTTAATTCTTCTATTTCCTTTATTAAACTCATGTCTAGGAAATCTTTCTGATTTATTATTCCACTACTTTTTCTGTCTTAAGAGTCGTTTTTATTGTTTTTCTATTCTTCCAAAAAGCTTCATTGATCGTTTTCTAATGAATTATGTGTTTTCTCTTAAGGAACCTACTTAAAAATAATGTTAGAATCAATTCTTTAAATTAAGTTTATAACTTCTTACTGATTCTCTTCTAAATCTTCTGTTGCCATTATTATTTATGTTTACAAATTTGCAGGTTAAGTTGTTGTCGTTTTCTAATCCTCAAAATCAGTAGATTATTTCTATTGGGTATCATGAAGATCAACTGAACTTGACTTCCTTTTTTAAACGTTTTCTATGATAATTTTTATTTTTTCATCATGCTTATCATCATTTTTGAATATTGCAGTTCTTGTCACTGAAGGTGCATTTTATCGCAAGTTATTCTTCTATACTAAAGTGGAAGCACCTACTGATTTAACTTTCTCTTTAGACCGAATTTTTCATTCTGCTAGATTTTTTTCAAGCTATTATAAGCAAGAATTTTAAATGTCCTAGGAGTCCAAAAATGTACTTCATGCTTAAAATAGAGGCAAGCAAATTACCTAAATGAATCCAGCTTAAGATTTTGGAATATTAGTTGTTTGTCTATCACAGTACATAGAAATAGCTTATCCTCTTTATTTTTCCAAATCTCCTTGACCAAAAAATTCTTCGCAAACTTTCATACTTCATTTATAGTGTAAATCCCAATCTTTACTAGAATGCCCTATATCAGCACATTTTATTGCTGTTTTCAAAATTAGAATTTTGTTATCCATTTTTTCAGTTGTAAACTCAGTATCCTTAGCTTAAGCTTTCGTTTTGAATTTGGCTAAAGCATCAAAGTGTTTTGACATATCAGTTTCCAAAATCATCTCAATAATTAGCTTCCTTATGTAAACAAAATCTTCAACGCTCAATGAAATAAGAAGATTTTAATTTTTCTTTTTCATCTCCTTGAAAGTGATGGAAGTGTGCATGTTTTCCAAAACAGAGATATCGTTATATACTATAGCTAATTCTTCCTAGTTATTTACTAAAAACCTATTATTCAACGCAGGATGTCCTACATCATGTCCAATGGAAGCAATAATACATCCCAGCAAGTCTAAGTTATCTAAACTTTATTTTAGCTATGAGTTCATAATGAAAAATAGCATTGAAGAGGTAACATCCACTGCATGATTAGCATTATGGTATGGATTATCTTTATACAAACTCTAGATTTTAGTAAAGTAGCCCTTTATTATTTTGTCACTTATTTATCAAACTTGATCAGCTTAAAGTATATGAATTAGCAAGTATTCAGCTAAATATACCATACCATTGTTTTCAGTCAAGCTAGAAAGGAAAAAGACATCAAAGTTTCAATTTTATCCAGCTTGTTATAGCAGATTTTTTAGCTAAGGAACATTATATTGGAATAATTTAACTGAGCTTCTTTTAATAGGCTATATAATAGTATTTTTTCTCTTTTATCTCTGTTCTTAAATTTTTTAAAGTTAATCATTTTGAATAACTGGACTTGCATAATGCTATCTTACAAATTTTTTGTCATCTTCACTAACATTCTACAGAATAAGTTGCTTTTCAATGTTAACTTTAAATAAATTTTCCTTAGTAAGTAAATTTTCCAAAACTCATTCTAAATCTTTATGGCAATTTATTAAGCATTGCTTAACATCTTAAAAAATTATTTGCTCAGAACTACTTTATACTACATTCATTATGCGATGAAGGCGGAGAGTTATTGTATCCATCATAGTTAGCTACTCTTTTTCATATACTGGCATCATCAATTTGCTAACATTCCCTTTATTTTAGTTAAAAACTTTAGTTTTCTACTTTACAAAATCTCCAATATCTTCGCCTTTTTAATCTCTAGCTTATCTCCTATACTGTTCGATAAAGCTAGTCCTCATCATCTTTTCCTTATTATAAGCATGTATGCTTATTATGATGCTTAGAAAGCTGAAAATCACGAAAGTAAATAGAATTTCATGTATCTTTCGGTCTGTAAAAATGCTTGTAGCAAAATAAAGGAAAGAACTGGAAAAGCAAAGAATAATAACTCCTACATAGCTACTAAACATCACACTATGGCCAACACACAAAGTTGCTATCACAACTAGTTGCTGATCCATTTAGCTTTCTATTTTAATGTTAAAAGCATTGCTTATAAACTACTTATGAAACATTAGCAAGTAAGCATTAGCTGCTAGAAGAATTCCTGTAGTAATATGGATAGTGTATTATCTCATTTTATAGCTACTTGCTAGTTTATACATTAATATAAAGCCAAAAAATATCAACACAACTATTACGATGAGCTATATTATTGTTATTACTTGCCAGCTGCTAGAAAGTACAGCAATATTTATAATTTCATTACTAAAGCAAAGTATCAGAACTAATAAGTAGTAGCAGGATAGCAATATTAAGTTATTCTTATATTATCAAGTCATTCTTGAATCTGCATCTGAAAAGAGATAAGACTTATATCTCATTTCATGCTGCTTAGACTTAAAACTTAAAGTATTCATATTCAGAGCACTTTCATTTTAACTGATTTCATCCATCTTGACATGCTAGCAAAGGCCATGTTTTGCTAAGTTAGCTTCGTCTTAGATATTCACTTTCATTTAACTACCTTTCATATCTAAAATGATTTCACAAATATTACTTTATTTTTTAAGTGATAAAATAAGCAGAACTAAGATGCTAGTTATTTGATAATTTAGTTTACATTTCATTCTAAATTATGTAAACTTACTTCTCTCAAACTTCTATAAAATAGCCTTTTCAATCACACTTTATAAGTCTAATCTTTAGTTTATCCCCTAAATAAGTCTGCAAATTAAAAAATGCCTTTATTTTCAGCTGCTGCAATTATTCTCAGTTCTTTACTTTTATTTTTTTAGATGATAGAATACTGGAGCATTAGAATTAAATAAAGCATATTAAGTAGTAGGTTAAGTAAATTAAAGAAATAAGTATAAGCAAATAAAATAATTGTAGTTAGCACTATAAGCAAAGATAGTAAATAAGAAAGCTCAGGTTAAGTTGCAAGTCTATTACTTAATAACTAGCAAATATAAGCAAAAAGTCCTAGCTATTTTAGAACTCTACTATCCTTTTAAAATAAATCTAAGCATTACATTATAAATATTTGCATAATCTTTAATGAAGTTATTAGTATCTATCTACTAAGAAGTAATTCTAAGAAGATAGAAGAGTGTAGATCATAATAACTTATAAAGTGTAGCAGTAATTATTTATATATTCTTTAAAAAGAAAAATGATTTATAAGAGATAACCCTGTTAATTAAAGCTATTATTTGCTATTAGAAATCATATATCAAATATAAATTAAATCCTGGATTACTTTTTATGTGCAACTAAGATAAATAAAATAATTGTAAGGGATTATTAAAAGTTATTTAGAGTTATAAGAGCTTAATTTAACAAACAGCAAATGTGCTAATATGAAATTTTTCCTAAATTCATGCTTAAAGAATCTAAATGTAAGCATTACAAACATAAGATAAAATTAAAAATGCTATATACATTAATATATTAAGTATATTTTAAAATACTCAATTAATATGAAAGTAAAATTGATAAACAAAGATGAAAAGTATGGTATGATTATTTAGTGTTTTATTTGAAAATATTTATAAGCAAAAGAAGAAGAAAATTATTATATACCTGAAAGAAAAGAAATTATATGAGCGATAAAAACTAATAAAGCGAACTAAATCTATCTGAAATTACATTATAAAGGATTGAATTTAAACATTATATCTTCTTAAGAAAATTTAAGAACAATAGCAAAGTATTTCATTATATAATAATATTATCTAAATTCTCATCAACACATTTATTAACTCTAGCTAAGAATGTAATAATGTCTTTCCTCTTTAAATTTAATCTTAGAAGGAATAGAAGAATCTTTATAATCAGACATTAATATCCATAGTAGGTAGTATAAAAGTAACAAAGTTTGAAAATTAATGGTATAATAAAGCCTTAATCATGATTCAGTAGTAAAGAAAGTAGAGAAAAGAAGATTTATTTTGTAATTTTTTATTTCTTAATTAATTTAAAGTATAATTACCATTTTTCAAATTCATTTATAATGAAAGGAATGACAAGTTCTCAAAGATAGCATTCTCCAGAATCTCCTTCTACAGCCTGCTCCCAAGAAAAAATAGCAACTCCTATTAAACTGCTAGATACCATTCCATGACAAGACGTGCTTGAATAAGACAGTGCTTATTTATGTAACAACTTGCTTTAGAAATAAGATAAAGAAAACATTGAAAAAAGCTTGCAGAAGCTTAAGTATGAATTGACTAGAGTTTAGAGTTTATAGTATTCTTTTGCAGAGAAGTAAGCAAACAGCAACTAAAAAATGTTTTAAAACAAGCTAAAAAAGCTAAAATCTGTAAGTTATTAAATATCAGGAAGAAGAGTAAATAATATAGCAAATTTAGCAAATGGAGCATATGTAGATGGAAGTATAAATGTAATTTTAGCAATAAAGTCTCTAATCTCTACTTTCATCTCAACCAGAAAAACCCAAGAAGAAGTTTAAGAAGAAAAAGAACAAACTTGAATTAAAAAATGTAGATTCTAACAATCTTCCTGATGTACCTTTTGATTCAACTGAGGCACATGAATTTCTTTCTTCAAGTAATTATTAATATTAGGATGGAACTCCAAGTAGCAGCATGTTTATTTTTATTGATTATTTTATTTGGAATTTCTATGTCATTTCTAAACTTTATTCTACGACTCTAATCAATTGTCTAAAACAAAGTATTAGTATAAAAACTTTTTAATTTACTTTTCATTATCTATCTTTCAAAGTCTCACTCAAACTTATTAATCGCTTTATTATTTGATTTATAATAAAAGGGCTTTATGAAATATAAAATAAAAGCCAAATATTATATCAATGTATATTAAAGTTAAAAAAGAGCATAATATGATAAAGATGGCATATACTTTTAACTCTTCAAGCAATTGTTATTTCTTAACTAAATCTTGAATATTATTTTGAACTAACTTTATATATAAGTGCATCCTCTATAGCTATCAATCTATCCATTCAATTTGATCTGCGTTCTTCTGCATTTTGGTACTATTTCTTTCATAAACCTTTTAATTTTCAATAATTCCAATTTAGAAAAGAATAAGAATAAAGAAATTTCAGAAATAAATTCTTATCCTATTTTATCAGCTATATCATAATTAGTGGTTAATATATTATTCTCTTTTATTTTCTTTAGAATCATTCAACTTCCATATGCATCAAATTTTGCTAAGTTTAAACAATTCAAAAGTCCTTTAAGTGATTTTTAAAATGGTCCATCAAACTAACAAAGTTGACAAGCAGGGAGTTTCTAAACTAAATGCTTTTTGATATCTATATTGTATATAAAAGGAGCCTTTTATATTGTAAACATTTATTATGAGGAAACAATTTTACTATTCTTATCAAAAATACTGTTACATTTAGGCTTGTTAATATAACCAGCATTATATAGAACACTTTTGGTTTTTCAGCTACCTATTTTTCAATAAATCTAATAAACTAGACTTCGATAATTGCCGCAGTAAAGCGTTAATCCATGTAACCTCAAGAAATGTTAAAATATAAAATGAAGAATTAAAACGATTCTGACTATATTTGCATTAAGTCTTAAACTACTGATTAAGCAATTTTGAAAAATTTATTGCATCTATAGCTAATTAAACTGAAATCAGTCATATGATGGTAGATTTTGAAGATAATTAATTGTGTGAACCTAAATTTTAAATAATAAAAACAAGAAGCAATACTGAAAGGAAATAGCTTAGTATCTATAATCTAAGTTTCTTTTTCTTCTAATAAATTAAAATATAAAATTTTTAGTTACCTAACTTATAAAAATTGTATAAGCCCTATTAAGAGTTTAATATTCGTATTTATTATATTACTAAAATGTTAAGAATTAAAATCGATCAGGCAATTCTTAATACTTTTGAAGGAGAAATAGGAATTAAGCTAGAAAGTTGAATTCTAGAACTCTTTCAAAATTTAGCCATTCTATCAAAATAATTTTTAGTATCAAACACTCTAATAGAGTAACTAGAAGTTCTAATTTCTTTCAATACTGATTTAAGAATCACCTAGATATATTCTTCGTAGAAATAACTAAAAATATCCTATGAAGAGAGTAAAAGAAATTTAGAACCTTATTTTACAAGCAAAATTGCAATTTTAGAAATAGATGAGGAATTGCAAATTAGGCTATAATATAAGAAAAGGTAGCAGGAACTATTTACATTAAAACTAACTAGAAATAATTTAAAATTCCTGTTTAATTTCATTGTAGAAATATTTCTTGGAGTTACACCTCAGTTTCTTAATATAGAGTTTTGTAGGACAAATAATAAATCTATATTATGGAACTGTTTGCTCAAAATGAACACAATATGAACGTATAGCTAAAAATCTATCTGAAACCAATATCCGTCAGCAAATTTAAAGGAATTGGAACAATAGGATTATTTAGCCTCTTTTAAATAGAATATAAAAATTAGAGTCAATATATTGATTTATTTTAGAAAATTTGTATAAGCAAGTAATTTAAATTTAGCAATTACTTTATATAATGCAATATACTCTGATAATAACTTATAGATAAAGAGACAATTCTGAATAGTTTTTTTCTTCCTGTTAAAAATTAAAATCCTTTTTTTTACGTATAAAGGAAATTTTCAGGGACAAACTCAATCTTAAATAATAATAATTTAATGTATTGGACACTTCTCATTTCCCATAAAATTTTATAAGTTTATACTTAAATCTGGGTAACAGAAAAAGTAAAATAAATTGGCTTATTCTTAAGATCCTAATCTTTAAAACTTCTTTAAATTGTTAAATTAAATTATTGTTCATTCTCTTCCTTAAATTCTCATTTTTAGATATAGAAACCAAATATAATGTGAAAACATAGAAGAAAGTATGTAATTTATAAGCTTTCTTATTGATATTTTAAGCTACTGTTCATTTGTTTATTATAAACAACGTCACTAGCAGAAAGATATAACTACCTAAATAATATCTAAAGTAACAAATGAAGACTTTTAATAATATAAATAGTTTATTAGAAGAGATATCTTTTATTTATGTAGCCCTTCATTTAGTAACTTTCTATTTATAATCTACTATAAATAAAAAATACTCAATTATGTGGTTCTCAATATTATACTCTATAAGTAATTTAGCTTCTAGAGATAAAATTTATTAGCTATAAGATAGCAAGAGTTAAGAGAACAAATATGAAATTTCATATGAACCTTGAAAAAAGCAAGTAAATATAGTAGCTTTATTTATAAAAATGATGATTAGAATGATATTCTAATCCTATATTTTGTAACTAAAGTGAAATAACAGCAACAAAAATTATAGATTTCATAGTTAATAATTCAAGCTTAAGAAGTTTCTGATTTGCTTACATGAATAAATATTTTTGAAACTATTAAATTGGAGGTTTAATAACTAAGCAAAGTTAATTTTCTATATAAAGGACTATTTAAAATTAGCTTAATTGATAAATATTAAATTTTTCCTGCTAAGTAAAACTACTAAGTCTCAAATAAACCTACTCTTTTCACTTTTTTATTTTGATTAAATTTAGAGTTTTCCTTTAAGTATACAATTTCATAAAAATCTACTTTAGAATTATATTAGTAGCACTTAAAGGTAGTATAATAGATTAAAAGTAAGCAGATATGCTCTAATTAATGTAATAATATGGCATAGAGATTATTGCTAAAGTTACTTCTAACTCCTTGTAAAGATATATTATAGTTATAAGCATCGCTAATATTATAGAGCTAATACGATAATTTATTACAATTTTACCAAAAAGGAAATAAAAGAGATATCTTTTATGCCTAATGCATATTTAATCAAGCTATTAATATAATTAGATTATTAACTACAATTCTCATATATCTCAATGTAGAGTACTTATTCCTCTATGATTCTATATAACTTACTATTGATAATTAGGATAGTTGCAAATTTATTTATTATAATAGATAAAGCAATCGTACCAATTGCAATTGCTTTTATTTAAACTTGGAATATAAAGAAGATTTAATTTAAGGAAAATGGAAAGAAAAAGAATAAAAGGGATGAAGTATTTGCATTTGAATATAAAGAAGTATAAGATGTAGTGTTGAACTTAGTCTTTACTATTTATATAGTATGAGCCTTTTACTTTTATTCTGACTAAGATCCTTGCTTTTGCATATTTCATAAGTTGTATCAATTACTGCTATTTAGATCTAAACTATTTTGCACTCTTATTTCAAAATAAATACAGTATATAGTAATTTTATATGAGGATTAAGAAACTGAAATAGATAAAGAAAGCATAGTAAAATTAAAAGAGATAGCTTTACAGCTAATATATTATAAGCGTAGCCATTTTCATATATAGTATTAGATTTGTTAAGAATTATATTAAGAGTAACTGAAATTAAAAGAGCAATAATAAATTAAGCAAATTAAGCTTTTATAAAGATTTATTCAAAATGCAAAACATGTAAATAAATCTCAGATTATAAAAAAGCAACATATAAAACAAAAATTTATTAGCTAAGCCTTCTCGTAGATAGTAATCTCTTGATTATACCAAATCCCCCTTACTTAAATCAACTAAAGATTAGCTATCCATCTCTTAATTGAATTCCGTTGAGCCAAAAACTACTTAAAATTTAAAAAGAGGATCAGATACATCACATAAACTTAGGAATGCTAGAAAGGGATATCCCTCAAATCTTAATAAAACTTTAGAAATTAACAGTGAATATCAAAGTATCAATAGCATAGAAAGAATACGAACTAGTTCGCTTGGAATAAGAAATAGAAAAGGAAGATCAATTTCTTCATTTTAAGAGTAATCTAGAGGTTATTCCTAGGAGTAAAATAGAATTTAGCAAGATATTAGAAATATAAACTACAATGTTAACTAGTTTTACCATATCGTTCATTAAAGGTATGGAAAGCAGCCAGATGCTGATTCCATGGAGTGATTATTTCAACTAAGATCTAGCGAAAAGGGTTAGAATAAGGCAATGATAAGTAGATACAAGCAAAAATTATAAGGAGCACCTAGCTTTTATTAAAAAGATCTAGAAAAATCAAAGGATAAAATATAAAAAGTTGTAGTGGATATTCCTGGATTGAGATAAGGAAATTCAACGAATTTAATTTACCTGACTAAATCAAGAGGTGGAGAAACACCAAATGCTAGTCAAATTACGTTCGAAACTTCTTTAAGAAAATATACAGCTAAGACAGAAAACCAAAAACAGTGATATGAAGGTGTGACAAATCCTCCAGACTTAGCAAGGCTTATGCCTCCAATGAATTAACTAAAAAAGATTGCTTAGAGCAAAAATATAACCTTAGCAAAGCTAATAAAATCAGGAGATTTTAAATGAGAATCTTCATAAGTAAGTACAACGCAAGACAAGCAACCTTTTAATGATCATGTAGTTAACAGGGTAATGGGATACGAGCATTTATTTACTAAGAATTCCTTGCAAAGTTTGGAATGGCACTTAAATTTGAGAAATGAAAATGTCAAAGTAAATAAATCAAAAAAAGGTGAAAATTCAGTTTAATGTAATATATCATTAATTAAAACTACAGAAAATATCCATTTCACTTTTAGAAGAATATTTTCGTCTTAAAAACATGTAGTTTAGAGATAACTTTAATAGTATTTTCATAAGAGTATAATTAATATAGGTCATAATGTCTTTTATTGAAGGGTTTAGCCTTATGACGACATTATGACTCATACAAATAGTTAAATATCTCATAATAAATAAGCATAATTAAAAGAAAATTTCAAACATGTACAAAAAATGAATTATTCATTAGCAGAAAACCATATTAATTACTAGTTGATTTTATATCTTATATTAAGACTATTAAGAACATTATAAAATTATAAAATTAAAAAAATAAATTACATGATGGTAATTATAAAAAGAAATGTTTTTAATTATCTAAAATTACTTTCATAAAGTGGAAAAAAAGGCTTTTATTATATATTATTCCATATAAAACTAATTGTAAAAAAGTTTATCTATAGTCTATCAAGAGAAATTTTCTCTTAAAAAGCTAACAACTTCTTGTAAAGCATCAGTACAATCTCTTAATATTGCTGGATTTGTCAAATCTCCTCTTGAAACCCAACCGTGTAACATTTCTGGATAAGTCTTTGTTCTTGATTTGAATGGCTTGCTCTCCAAAGCCTTTATTATTTCTCCTCCTTCTTTCAAATTCTATTCATCGTTACCTGCTGGAAGTAAAAGTTAAGGACACTTTATGTTCTTGATTAGTTCAAATACATCCTACTAGTAAGCTGGACATAATAAAAGAGCAGGATGAGGATTTGCAGCACATACAAACTCTCCAGTTCCACAAGCATTGAAATTTACCCAAGCACCCCAACAAAAACCTAAAAGAGCGAACTTTTTGTTTCCTCCTTTTGATCTTACTGTATCAATTACTTATTTAATATCTTTCCATACTTGTTCCCATTAGAATTATTGAATGAACGGAACGACAGTTTCAACTGAAATAGGTGTATTAGGATCAAAAGATTATCCTCTGAATAAATCAGGAAGTATAGCATTAAATCCTTCATGAGCTAAATGATCAACAATAGCTTTAGTACGTCCTCCATTAAAACCGAAAATATCGTTAATGATGATTACTACATTATCTCCAGAACCATGATGATAAATTTTCAATCCATTTTCTAAATCTCTTACTTCACCTTAAGGATTATAATTAACAGTAAGAGCTGGAAGACTTCCTGGAGGACAGCAACCTACCTTTTAACTTGATGTGAAATTTTCTCTTAAAAAGCTAACAACTTCTTGTAAAGCATCAGTGCAGTCTCTTAATATTGCTGGATTTGTCAAATCTCCTCTTGAAACCCAACCGTGTAACATTTCTGGATAAGTCTTTGTTCTTGATTTGAATGGCTTGCTCTCCAAAGCCTTTATTATTTCTCCTCCTTCTTTCAAATTCTATTCATCGTTACCTGCTGGAAGTAAAAGTTAAGGACACTTTATGTTCTTGATTAGTTCAAATACATCCTACTAGTAAGCTGGACATAATAAAAGAGCAGGATGAGGATTTGCAGCACATACAAACTCTCCAGTTCCACAAGCATTGAAATTTACCCAAGCACCCCAACAAAAACCTAAAAGAGCGAACTTTTTGTTTCCTCCTTTTGATCTTACTGTATCAATTACTTATTTAATATCTTTCCATACTTATTCCCATTAGAATTATTGAATGAATGGAACGACAGTTTCAACTGAAATAGGTGTATTAGGATCAAAAGATTATCCTCTGAATAAATCAGGAAGTATAGCATTAAATCCTTCATGAGCTAAATGATCAACAATAGCTTTAGTACGTCCTCCATTAAAACCGAAAATATCGTTAATGATGATTACTACATTATCTCCAGAACCATGATGATAAATTTTCAATCCATTTTCTAAATCTCTTACTTCACCTTAAGGATTATAATTAACAGTAAGAGCTGGAAGACTTCCTGGAGGACAGCAACCTACTTTTTACATTTTAATTCTTATTATTGGCGCATATTAAATACTAAATTAAACCACGTAGTTAAATAATTTGTTGTGCTTTATTTTTAATTTAAATGAGTTGAGCATTCTTAGTTTTATAACTTTTAAAATATAACTTCATTATTTATTACTAAGTTAATATTTGTTCTCTGCTTTTTAGCCTAATCATTTTCTTAATTTTAATTAAGATTTAGAGTAGTTCTCTTATCTTTTTATGTATTATGTTTTCTTTTCACAAATAATTATTATTTATCTAATTAAATAATTTTAATTTTGTTGTATAATCTTTTTTATTTCTTTCCATAGAGTAATAAATCTTAAATACATATATTAAAAAATATAATTATTTTTGAGTTATTTTATATTACATTTTTAAGAGTTAAGTTTATATATTTCAATGAATAATGCTGTATTTATAAAGAAGTACTTTAAACATAAAAGTTTTTATTATAATATTTTTTGCTTAATTGTATAAATAATAACCATTTAAAAAATGTACTATTTTGACTTGATTTTTTATAAGTCAAATAAATTGAGCAGAACTGTTTTCCTCTAGCTTTATTTAATTAATTAGATATTTCATTATATTATAATACCAACAAAATTAATAAATATTTTTGCTTATCCTAGTATTTAATAGTTATGTCAGTCCTGTTTTTATTGTGACTGGATTCTCATCCATTTTCTTTCGTGGATTGTTATTGTTTCTTTTACATATTGCTTAGTACCTTAAAACTTTTATTTTTGTAAGTTCCATTGCTTTTATATATTTTTATGAAATCTCCTTTAATTCACTTTATTTTTAATTCTTTTGAGCTAAAACTGTAGAACTGCTTTTTCAGAATCTCTTTTCTTCTTCTTTTTAATTGAACTTCTTCGTTTAATAAGGGTTGAGATTAAAATAAATATATTCTTCTTTAAGTATTTTATTTGTAAAAATTGCTAACATATGCATGAATAGTCACAATTCAGTTTTTTAATTTATGACATTTCCTCTCATAATTTCTCCCAGGGATTGTAAGATTGCTCATCCTACTTGAATCTATTAACTTTTTCATATTACTACTATTCAGTTTCGTTAAATTAATAGTTAATTTCTTCTATATTAGGATATATTATTCACTATATTCAAACTCTTGATATGATCACTAAGATTCTGGTTACTTTTGCAATTTTTTCTTCTTGCTTATGTTTAGCTTTTTAATTAACTTTTAGAAGCTTTGTGTCTGATGTATGATGAAATAAATGGCTATGATTTTTATTAATTTCTAAGTATTAAAAAGTAAGATAAGGTATTAAGGATGTATATCCAATTAAATTAAACAAAAATGATATTACTATTTTTTATCCTTATTTTAGGGAATGTATTTGCATCTGATTACACAATGCATATACAAAAGGTTTCGATAGTATTTCACAAAGATGCTATAAAAGAGTTCAGAAATGTGATATCGAGAGTCACTTATAATATTACTTCTGACTCTTTGGATTAAAGATTAAGCTGCGGTCCCTTTTTATAGATAAGTCCAAATGAAACATTTTCTTAAGATTACGATGCTGAAGAATATATACCATTTACTAGCAAACTTAGTATCAAGATAAAACTTCTTGGATAGTAGTTTAGAATTGCTTAAGAAGCTTACTTCCATTTGTCTGAGAAGAAGCAGCCTTACCCTGGATAGCATATTATTGTTTTTAAATTAGTGAAGGATAAATTTATAAGCCCTTATATTCAGGTGAATGCAAAAGAGTTTACTAGTCTTCCAGAGAGTAAACATAATTTATACTATACTTTGAAAATCACTATTACAGAGAATTAAAACAAAACAGAATCCAACTTCAGAGGAAAATGGTGCAAGATGGAAGAGATAAGGCCTAAATAAAATAAGTATATTAGCTTGCTAAAGTAATGGGTTTAAACGCTGCATTTTAAAGTGAGCGCAGGCATAATAGGAGGCTTTATACTAATTATAGGAGTTGTAGTATGCATATATCAAAGAAAGGAAACGTCTAAAGATAAAGGAGAGTGATTACAATAAAATGGTTAAATAACAGCTTATACTTTTAATTCTTATTATACTAATTTAAGATACATTGTGTAAAGATGATTGTGTTTAAGACTCTGATTGCGATACGCTATACAAATGTGATAACAGTGAATGTAAGCGTAAAGATATGTTTCCCTTTTATTGAACGGAAATAATAGGAACAATTTTTGTCATCTTAGGAGTCACTCTTGCTTAAGCTGTTGGTGTTGGAGGTGGGTTTTTAATAATGCCTTTACTTTTGATTGTATTCCTTTTTAGCACGAAGGATAGCCCTCCAATTTCAAATATTATAGTTTTCGGTGGAAGCCTTTCTAGGTTTTTTTAAACGGTAGTATAAAGACATCCTTCTAGAAACAAGCCATTAATAGATTATGATATGTGTCTTATGGTTATCCCTAGCAGTTTAATGGGAGTTAGCTTAGGAATTTTGCTTTAGAAGATATTTCCAACTTTACTTTTCAAATTTATCTTAGTTATTGTCCTTTCTTTAGTTCTACATAGAGTATGATAGAAGTCAATGAGTATTTACAAAAAAGAAAAAGAATAGAAATATCTACTTACTGATAAAAGCTTAGAAGAAGTGGATAAACAAGATTTTGATTAAATCAATAACTCTGGCAGAAGTTCCTTAGCTATTAAATAATGAAGTCCTGTTCCATTATAATAATAAAAAGAACTATCCTAGTAAGAAAAAGACCAGCTTTTGCATATTATTCATCTAAAGGAAGCCAAAACTATTCCTTGAGATAGATTTTTTCTGATAATTTGCATTTTTATGATAAACTGTTTTATGGATTCTCTTAGAAGTAAAGGGCTTGGAGAAAAAATAGGAATTAAGTCTTGTGATGTGGTTTGGTGAAGTGCTTTAGTGGTATAAAATATCTTAGTTATTCTTTTTAGTTTTTTTGCAATTAGGTTTATTAACAAGTCATATTTAGAAAAAAAGCTCGTTGGCTACAATTTCCAAGAAGATATAAAATGATCTAAAAAGGCTTCTGCCAAGTTTTGGATATTATTCTTTGTAATAGGATTTATTGCAGGATTTTTAGGAATTGGTGGTTCTGTTCTTATAATGCCTTATATGCTAGAAGTTGGAATGCTTCCTGAAGTTGCAGGTGCTACAAGCTTGATAGAAGCTATAGCAAATACACTAAGCGCTACTATTATTTACATTATAAATGTAAGCTAAATCATATTACAGGGATAAGTTATTTGAAGTTATGCTCTGTTTCTAACTTGCTTTTGCTCAATTGGAAGTTTCATTGGATATTACTCTTTGAGTAAGTTTGTAAGAAAATACAAAAAAGTAATTTATCATTTAGCAATCACTTATAATGTTTCTGTTATGTCTTCTCATTTTACTATGCATTTTGCTAGTAATTCAGCAAGCTATTCTTACATTAGTCAAAGATATAGAAAAACATAAAAACGCATGGTCCTTTAGAAGTTTCTGCAACGAATGAAAACTATTAACTTTAATTAATTAAATTGAATTGATATTTACAAGATTATTCTTTACTCTATTTATCATTCTAATACTTAATCTAATATTTTATTTAAGAGCAATATATCAGCAGCAACTAATTCATCTGCTGTCATATTTAGTTATTTTATAGAGTTTAATACTTTAAATTAGCTAAAAGGAAAGATAAAATTATTTCATTTTTAACTTCGCTATTCATTTACGCTCTCAATTACTATCTCATCTTTTATGGAATTAATTAGAATTAAAAATAATTGATTATAGAGTTTATCAGTTTATTGTTTTGCCTTTCTTTTAAAT
Source organism: Loxodes magnus (assembly GCA_946699065.1). Lineage (NCBI taxonomy): Eukaryota > Ciliophora > Karyorelictea > Loxodida > Loxodidae > Loxodes > Loxodes magnus. Next base: position 768,701 of record CAMPDV010000020.1, on the reverse strand, counting down.
TAGAAAAATCTTAATTTATCTTTCATTTTAGAATTAATAAATTATAAGTAAACGTAATTTAAAAATAAATACTCAAATAAATGTAAGTATGATAGCATAAATATAGAAAGCTAATGTATTTGTAGCTTAAAAGGAATTAAATATAAAGATAGTTGAGCTCTTAAGTAAAACTTATATTAAATAGTACTAAAATTAATTATCTATATCCATTACATTCTACTTACTTATACTGAACGTTTAAAAGTTAGACTTTGAGAATTAAACGAGAGTGCTTAGATATAATAAGAAAGATGTATAGAATATATTAAATTACTAAATATTTTAGCAACATAAACTTGAAGCATTATAAGAGAACGCTTATTACATAGGATGCAACAATCATTAATTTCATCTTTATTGCAATAAATATTTTTATTAGTAAGGCAGTTAACAAAATTTGTTTTATTAGCATTACTCACTTTAATGAAAAGGCTAGTAATATTTTTAAAAGGTAAAGCTAGTAATTATATATTCTTTTGGATTTTATTTATTTTATCTTTAAGGCATCTATGCCATATTGACTTTAGTTAGAAAGTAATTTCTCAATATATTTAGATTTATTATATTTATAAGTATAGGAATATACCCAACTAATCATTTAAGATTACTAATTTAAATTTTAAATTAATTGCAAGGTTTCAAATACACTGGTACGAATTTATATAAAAAGCTTGAATCTCCCTACACTCCATCACCTTTTTAATATTTTCTTTTTAATTAAAATTAATTTCCATAAATTTTTGCAATCCATTTACATCAAAACATTTGGAAAGATGTAATAAACTCATAAGTAAGGATTGAGTAAAAATAATGAAATTAGAGATATGCAAGCTATATGCTTCGTAATAAAGAGACACAAGAAAAAGGAATATGATAATATGAAATATTTAGATAGTGTAAATTTATAAGAAATTTATCTTCATAGCTGCATATTATTAATTTTAGTTTTCTTTATCTTTTATTTTTCTAACTTATTGTTAAGTATTTTGCATTCGTTAAATATGAAATTTAAAAAGAGTTAACTTAGAAGGTATTAAATAATTATAGTTTTGATTTCGTATTTCATAACATTTCTCTAAATGAGTAACTTATTTAATGCTTAGCTTTTAATAAAAAAGTTAAACATGCTTAGTTTTATTTAGCTATAAATAAGGATATGACAAGATACTTTAGAGAAGCCTATGTATAATATAATAGAATTCTATTGACATAATAAGAAGAAATAAAATTGAAATAGTTAAGAGTTTTTAAGTGACTAGAGTGATTTATATATAATGCTTTAATAAGCATCTTTTATTTAATTTAAATACGTAAAGCTATAATATTGGTAAATGGCATCTAACAGAAGAACTTGGTCTTAGGAAGAAGATTAGATAATCATTAAGTTGGTTCAATAGTACGGCTTACGCTCTTGGAGCATAATTGCTTAGACGCTAAATGAAAAGCACTTAATAGAACGATCAGGAAAATAATGTCGTGAGAGATGACATAATCATCTCAATCCCGACATAGAAAAAAAACCTTGGAGTGATGAAGAAGAATAAATTCTCTATAAATATCATAGCTTACTTGGAAATAGATGAGCTGAAATCGCTAAATTGCTACCTGGCAGAACAGATAATGCAATTAAAAATCATTTTTACTCAACGCATAGAAAACTGCTAAGAAGAATTAACAAGGAAAAAAACAGAAAGAAAAAGAAAAAGGTAGTTAGCAGCAAGAGCAAAAAACCTATAAAGTAAGAACAGTAAGATTCTACTTTTGAAGAAGTTCCTGATCATGAATTTTAAAGTGAATTTGAAGAAAATTAAGAAAGAGAAATAAAGGAAGAAAATTAAGAAAATTAAGAGCAAAAATTAGTGCAGGTAAAAGTGGAAGATATAAAGGAGGAAGAATAAGAGGAAAGCTAAGAAAACGGATAAAATCAAGAAACAGTAGAAGGAGAAGGAGAAGAAAAAGAAAACGAAAAAGATGAAAAGGAAAGTGATAAGTCTACTAATTTCTTATCACAGAAAAGATTTAATAATTAAAAAGAGTTACCTTTTGAAAATATGCCCGTAAAAAAATAAAGATTTAGTCTCTAATTGGAAGTCAACACTCCCACACTTGAAGAATTTCCTAACATTTCAATTACACCAAGTCGTCCAGTAATTTCTCCTAGCAGTATGATCTATGCAACTCCAAGGACTGCAAGCTATTTCCAGTTTCCAGAAACACCTACAAGCTATTTTGAAGATTTAAGATATACGAACTTTCATTCAGGATGTACACCTAGAGGTAGAAACAATGGAATTCCTAAAAACTTAACACCCAAGAGTAGAAATGCGTTCAACTTAACTCCAAGAAGCATTGTTTCTAAGGTTTGACTTATATTAATTATAGAACAATGTTCATAAAGTCTCTGTTTTTCCATTACATTTAATCATGTAAATCATTTCTTTGTCGCTTTTATATATTAAACAATATACATAGCAAATTACTAGAATAGTGCTCAACTTATCATATATTTCTCTTAATTAGATATTTAAATTAACAAATTATTGAGTTAGATTCCTCTATCAAAAGAATAGATCATGATCAAGTTTTTTAAAGCAAATAAGCAAAAAATTAGCAAAACTAATTTTAATTTCCTTTAAATGATAATTAAACTCAACCAAATAAGTAATAAAGCTACTTTAAGCATTTTATTAGTTACTATAGCTAAATCTTCTATTGCAGTCAAAGATTATTAATCATTTATCAAAACATGAATATGCTCATCCTTTTAGTTTGAAAACATTGGATAACAGTAAAAGAAGTGAAAATCATTAATGAAAGCTCTCATTTATTAAATGAGGTACTACAAAACTAAAATATGAAAGTATGCAAATATTAATTATAATAATGATAACAGTAATACAACTATTAAAGCTTCTCCTCATATTAATAATAACTATTTCAGGCTTAATTAATCTTTATATGCAAATAAAAATAAAATATCCTAGTAATTTAAACTAATTTTCTTCTAAATGCTTTTATTTTAAAAAATAAAGATATCTTATTTCTAATTAGGGAATTTTAAATTATGATATAGCTATTTTTGCACTATTTTTATTCATATAGCTACTTAAAAGTATTTTAAGAGTTTGATTACAAAAGCAAATCTAAACTTAGATGATATTAAATATTAAGCTTATAAGCATGTGATAGTTAGATGCATTATATTAGCTTATATATTGATAAATATGAAGAGATCTTTAATATAAGACTCATGCTATATTTCATAATATAATTAGAAATATTCTTCTATATCAGTTAATTAAGAAAAAGGTATTTTCATTAAATACTTAAGCTAAATGTTCTGCACTATTTAAATATGAAATATGCACTTATTTCATTTTCCTTTTTATCTAAAATTATTTTAGTACTTAGATTAGCAAAATATTTATTCAAAGATCTCTTTCTTCAGTATTTGTTGACGAATAGTAGTTTTTAGTTAGAATGGTAATTTTAAATTAAATGGCTTAATTTTATATAATTTAGATTAATTAATCAATTAGAAATTAAATGTGGCATTGTTTCTAAGGGAACTTTAGTAAATAGATCTTTTGAAAATTATAAATATCATTATTCTTATACTTTACCAACTCTTTCCTCTTAATACCTTAAATCATTTCTAACTCTTTTAGATTTTTAGCATTTCTTATGAAAGTCTTAAATTAGTTTAAATTTGATAAAAGGAACTTAGCAAATTAAAAGAGTAAAAATAATATTTTATAATGAGCAATAGTGGAATGAGAATGATAATGAATTGTAGAGTATAAAAATAAGCTTTAGTTTTATAATATGATTAAATTGGAATATATTTGCCAAGAGTTAACTTTTCCCCTTTATATTAAGCCTTTTTGAATAAGTATTACAGGTTGCAATGAAATCATTTTATGGATATATAAAAGATAACTTTAAGTGATTTGTTAAGCTGAAAAAATAATTTGGCAAACTAATTAAAAAAACTACATGAAAACCTCATAAAATATCTAGAGTTGACTCTTCTATAAATTTAATGATTTGACCCAATTTGCTAAACTTGAAAATGAGAATAGAATTGAATATACTAGAAATAAAACCTTTTTAAACATAAAATAATAGTTTGATGATAGTATGATATTTTATTAAGTTATATCCATAATCTAAACAATCATTTAGAATATTAATTATTATCTCAGACTCATTAATCAATTTATCACTTTAATAAAAAATAAGTTTAAAAAAGAAGAAAGTGATATTAAATTAAATGGTAGAGAAATTAAGTTACTATGTCAACCAAATCCATTTTTAACTAATAGTTATAATTTGCTTAATATAAACATTCAAAGAGTATATTTGCTTTCATTCTATTTCAATATTGTTATAAAGCATCTTCTGCAAGTAGCGAAATAAGTTCATATAATATTAAAATTTTAATTTAAATAAGAATTACTTTAGTTTAAACTAGATGTATTTAGATTTGAATATATATATTAGAAAATAAGATTATTATGTATTAAAAAAATAATTTCTAGTTTAAGAGAGATAAGAATTATATGGATTTTAAATGACTAACCTGCTTAGGTAAATATAAAATAGAAAATAACTAAAGCAGGAACTGTAATAGAAAGCTCTCTTTATTTTTTATGTTGTGAAACAAGTAAAAAGAAATAATTTATATTTATATAATTTCTTAATATTTAAAAATTAAATACCTTATTAAATTAAATTACTTCTTATTGACTTATAAAATTTCTGTCTAATTACATTTCAAGGGTCAAAATTTGCTATATATTTCTGGCAGTCTATTAAAAATTTTTCCATCTCTATAACATTTAATCTTGATTCATCTAGTCTTTTTCTCAGATCATTATTTTTCTCATCAATTCTTTTTATTTCCTTTTCTCTATACTAAATCAATTATTAGTTTGTCTTTTCAATTCTTTCTCTTTCCTCATTTTACTTCTTAACACATTCATAATTTATCCTTTTTTCATAAATTTTTTACGGATCAAAGCAAATTACCCAAAATTCAAATCTACAACTGTTTGAAATTAATACCTCGTACGTACAATCATTCTAACTAGGAATTTAGATTTTTTCTACTTCTGGAGGATAATCTTAGGGTTTTTCCCTTAAAATATTATCATATTCCTTTTCTAGCTTCTTAAACAGTTCGCATTAGGTTATATTTTACAATGATCTTATTGCTAATAAATCGTTAGCAAAGATTCTTTCTCTTCAGTTCTTATCTAATGCGATATTGCATGATTTGCCCTTTAAATTAACTGATTTACCGTTTTCTTCAACTATTACATCTCCCTCTTCCAATAAATCGGTATGTTTTTTATATTGGAGTCTGACTTTATTCATTATCCTTGTTAAAGGACATTAAGTTTTATTTATTATAAATTCATAAAAAAAAGAACTAGAAAAGCCTTACCGGATATTGTTGATATCATAAACTATATAGAACTCTACTTAGTTGATTTTTTGCTTTTCTAGCAAATCAAAGAGATCATAAATAGGTCATGTTTAACCTGTCAATTATATATTTCTTCCTTAATACTATATTGTTATGTTTTTATTATCATCAAGTCCAACTGCATCTATTATTCTCTGTTCAGGACAGTAAACTGCAGTTTACGTGCAAGATTAAGAAGCCTATTTATCAGGACAAACTATACTTCTACATCCAATTAAGTTACTTATATAACTTTTTCCATTTCCAGTTCTTCCACATATTACTCTTACAGGAATAGAAGTGTTAATTTCTCTTAATGCTAGAGAAAACAAGATGAGAATATAAATATTTCTCATTTATATAATAATAGTAGCTTTCATACCTATTGTATTTATAGAAGTCCTATTATATAATAAATTATCATTAGTCTTTATATTTATAAGAATTACTGCTTAGCATCAACTCTTCTTACTTTCACATCTGTTCTTTCTTAATAATCATCAGATTTTAAACTTATTTTAGAGTTGACACTTGAAAAACTGCATAAGCTAATTAAAAGCAGCAAAAGGTTAGATGCAAGAAATAGTTAATGTCTAGCTTTTGTAATATTCTGTTAGATTATAGTATAATTGATTAAATAGCTATACTCTTTATTATTTAGCTTACTCTCTTAATAGAAAATAGTAGTTTATGCATATTATGTAAGCTATTAATTAATTCAAAGCTGAATCAATAATTACTAGCGCTAGTTTCTTTGTATTTATGTCTAAGTTTAATATCCAAATAGCTGCTAACTACTATATTTGCTTTTCTAAATAGCACGTACTATGAAGTAATAACTATGAAATATTTGACAATAAATCTAATTGAAGCCATAATTATTATTTACACTAAATACCTACTTTCAATAAAACTCTTTTTTTAAAGAGAAACTAATTATAAGCATTTGCACAAAATTCTTTAATTTACAAGAATCTAATAAAATAGAAATAAGCAATAAACATTACTTCAGAATTAATGTTCTGGCTTATAAGCATTACTTGCTTTTTATTTAATTTTCCCTTTAATTTTTACAATAAATAAAATAGCGATAAAAACATAAAAGAAGGTAAATTTATGCTTTTATATTAGGTTTTATAATTAATAAGCTTAATAAAGAGATAAGTTAAAAGCTTAATTTTTATATTTGAATAATTTTAGCTTTTATATTCCTTTTAGTTAATTAAACTTAAATAACTATTATTAATATTACTCTTCAATTTAACTTATTAGCTCTAGCTTTTCTCAAATATATAGCAGGCTTTATCTTATAACTTTTAATTTAATACTTTGGAATTAAATTTTGGAACTTAAATTGCTAAATAGTTTGAGAGTTTAGTTTTTATTATTTTCCTTCAATTATAATATTGAGTTTAGGCTAAAAGAATAGAAGTTAGATTTACTAACTAAGCTTTAACTAAATTTTTATCAAGTTTAGTAATTATTTAAATTCGGTAAGCTAAGGCAAATAACTAAAGTAATTAAAAGGCCTTAAAAAGGGATTATTTTTTGTTTTATCTTAAGAAATGAATAAAAGCTATTAAATATTACTATTTCAAAATAAATAGGAAATGTAATTATATCATTTCACTAATTATTATCTCATATCTAATTATTTATTTGTAACAGGTTCTTTTGTAAGCTTAGTCTTTTTCACAATTGTAATATAAATTTTATTTCTAACTAGTTAAATTTAATTAAAAGTCTTTTTACAAGCAATGTTTATTAATGTTATTTAATCAAATAAAATTTCAAAAAAATTTCTGTTTTTTCTCATTTGTTTAAGAAACAACTAAAAAGAAATTAAAAATCTTTAGTAAATTTAGAAAATTTGGCTTACTAATATAACTTTCTTTTTAAACGCTTCTTCTAATCTTAAATTTACCATTAATAGTACTTTTTATCATTAGATTATATTAGAGTTTAAGGTATTTATTTTATTTTACTTTCTTATGACTTTAACTACTTCAGTTTTATGTATGGCTTACTAAAATATTGCTTAAATTTCTTTTGCTCTATTCCATTCTTTCCTGAAAATTCTGATAAATTTTTAGCTAATTTTTGTTATTCATATTTTTGCTATTTGAATTTCGACTATACAACTTAAACGATCCTCGTCAGATCTTTAATATATATTTTTCATTTGGAGATGTTTTTTTTAAATCCTTCTTTAATTTTTCTATTTCTCTTTCCTCAAATGTTTTGAATTATTGTAAACTAATGAATTAAAGTTTCCTAAAGGAAGGCAATTTAATTTGATATATTTGAAAAATAATCAAATTTATATATGTAGTTTATATTGCTATCACTATTACACATTAACTATTATAACTTTTTCTCTCTTCATTGTATTTTTCACATTTACTTATGAAATTATTCCCAATCATTTTCCATTATTTAAAACCTGGGAATAGCATTCCTATTTTTAAAGCTAAGCTTTTACCTTAATTTAGAGTTTGATAATATGTTATTATTATGAAGAAGAGTAATTAAAAAACTCTACTTTAAATCATAAAAATCTGAGCAAAAATTATAGATTTAGTTCAATTTATGCAGATTTAGATGTAAAATAATTGGTATAAAAATAGACAAAAATCAAATAATAATAACCAGACTTCTATAGTGCTAAAATATAAACCAACCTTTATATGATAATTTATTAAACGATACTCGAAAACCAAACTTATTTACATTAAAAATTTAATTAATTCAATTATAGCAACCACAAAGAATTTTCTAATAGGATAAGATGCTTAAATTAAGAACTATTATGCTTTAGGAGAAGCTTTACTATCAGAATTAATTAACTTTGAAATGCAAAGATAAGCTGTTAAGAATATTATTAGCATTGAATAATTTACATTTCTTCTAGCATATTTAAAGTACCTCTTTTTATTAATATAATTATTATATGCTTAGGAAAGGATTATCGGGAAAAGATGGAACCAAATAGCAAAAATATTAATTTTAGTTTACAATATATACAATAAAGTTCCTAAGAATAAAGCTAGCTTTTTATGAAAAATTAGTAATCACTTATCTAGAAAAGGATTAAGTTATAGCAAAACTAGATAGCTTTTTAAGTAGTTTTATAACAATAGAAGCATTTAATAAATTTATGATATAGTATATAGATTAAAAGGATATAAATAGATAGCGTGTGATTGCTTAGATAAGGATTAAAGGGATTATCTATCATTGCTATCAATTACTTAAATAAGAATGTAAAAATTAATTAATAAGGATATATTTAATTTTTTAGAATAAGAATAGCTAATTTTAGGGATTGGGTTATTATTTAAAATTATCTTCACTATTTATATGTAAAAATAGAATATTTAGTTAATAAACTATTAAAGCTTTTATGATTATTTAACTAATCAAATGAAAGAGTTGGTATGCTAGTTAGAAGGGATTATAAATAATAAGGAAAAGTTTAGGTAAATATAAATGTGAAAAGTATTTAAGCATTGGCACTTTAAAATAAAATATAAAAAATCAAATTATTTTAGTAAATATAATGGAAACAAACTTTGTATAAGAAGGGGATATTGATGAACAAATTTAGAAATTGAAGAAATGTTAGCCACTTTCAGAGAAAAAAGTAAAGGAACTTTGCGAAAAAGCTTAAGAAATTTTAGTTAATGAAAAAAATGTACATGAAGTGACAAGTCCTGTGACGGTATGTGGAGATATTCATGGATAATTTCACGACCTTGAAGAAATGTGCGAAATTGGTGGTCCAGTTCCAGATACAAATTATTTATTCTTAGGTGATTATGTAGATCGAGGTTATTATTCTGTTGAAACTGTTACTCTGTTAGTTGCTTTAAAAGTCAGACATAGTAGAAGAGTAACTATTCTAAGAGGAAATCATGAAAGTAGATAGATTACTCAAGTTTATGGATTCTATGATGAGTGCATGAGAAAATATGGTAATGCTAGTGTCTGAAAGTAGTTTACTGATTTATTTGATATGCTGCCCTTAACAGCTTTGATTGACAATTAGATTTTCTGCTTGCATGGTGGTTTATCTCCAAGCATTGATAGTTTGGATCATATCCGTTAACTAGATAGAAAACAAGAAGTACCTCATGAAGGACCAATGTGCGATTTACTTTGGTCAGATCCAGATGATAGATGTGGTTGGGGTATTAGTCCTAGAGGAGCCGGATATACTTTTGGACAAGATATTTCTGAGTAATTCAATCACACGAATAATTTAAAATTGATTGCTAGAGCACATTAGTTAGTCATGGAAGGTTATAGTTGAAATCATGAAAGAAATGTAGTGACAATGTTTAGCGCTCCAAATTATTGTTACAGATGTGGAAATTAAGCAGCAATAATGGAAGTTGATGAACATCTCAAATATAATTTGTAAATTTTTATGTAGCTTGTAGTTTGAACCTGCTCCAAAGTAGGGAACACCTGTATTGTCAACGAGACGTACGCCCGACTATTTCCTTTGAGTTTATCTTTGAAACCTTACAATCTAAAAATTTATTATTATAATATCCACCAATGCTTAAAAGCAATTTATATTATTTGTCTTTTCATTGTTATTAAACCTTAATTCTGTTTATAGAAAACCCTAAAATATGAATAATAAATTAAGCTTTAAGATTTTATTGCTTTTCAAGTATGTATGGAATTTTAGATACAATAATAAAAGGTTTTAAAAGTTTATCCGATTTTATAGTCTGAATAAGTTTAAATAGAAATAGAAAGTTAATTATATAGAGAGATTATGTTCATACTATTATGCGATATAGAACTAAATCACTCAATAAGAAAAAAGATTTACTCTTTAATTTTATTATTAATTTAATAAAAAAGGACGTTGCTGACTCCTTCATATGTTAAAATACTAATTCAAATTAATTTTTTCCATCTAGCAATATATAAAAAATATTTCTTTTTTAGCATATTTCAGACTTGTTCATATAAAAGAGAAAGTTATATGAATTGCTTTTGACAAAATAAATTAAAATTTAGTCTTAGTTTTCTTAGTAAATTAGTACCTAATAATTATTTAGCTAGCATTGAATAAACAATACAACTTTATTTATATTCAAATTTATCAAGTTTAGTTAATCTTATTGAGTAACTTTCTCTTTATAGCACAATAATTTAAGTAAGCTTTTAGTTATTTGGAGTATAATTTAATAGTTAATTTATTGAAGGTTTAAGAGTTAACTATGAAATAGCTGATCATCTAATTTCTATTAGACTTATTATTTATACAAGCATTGATGTCTTTAGTGATTAATATTTTAAGTTATTAGCATATTTATATATAAATAAGCATATTTAGGTATTAAAATTTAAAGCATCAAATTTATCTTAAACTAAAATTAAACAAACCATACCTGCTTTAAGTATCGAAAATCATAAATGTCTTTTTACTTCTTTTTAAATCTTTAACTTTGTTGGTACATTGAAATTAATACTAAATGCAACCTAAAAATAAGAGCTTATTAATTTTTAGTGCAATAGAGAATTTAAATAATTTTAAAAAGCTAGCTATTTATATTAGTGAGTATATTTAATAACGCTTTACTAATAAAGATTTTTGTTTCCTACAAATGATACTATAAAAAGGGAAGGCTAATTGAATATATTAAAATATTAATAGTAATAGTTAAAATGTTTTATGCTAAAGATACTTATATCAAGATTCTTCATTTGATTCCCATACTTATGGTGTTAGTTTTAACTATTTGTATGATGATTTGCTTCTAACTTGGGGCAGTTAACTCATTCTCTGTTTTAGGATAAATTTTATCATGAATTTTGCTTTGGATACTCGCTTCTTTATATTTGACAAGCTTTTTCTAAGTAATAATTACAGACCCTGGATCAGTTCCTCCAAATTATAACATAATGGATGCTTTTCGTGAAGTAATAGAATAGAATGAATCATTTAAGTTAGAATAATAGGATGTAGATATTGAGCAGTAGTATGGGTTTTTGAAATACAAATATAATTGTAAAAAATGTAATAGAAATAGACCGCCTCGTGCTCATCACTGTTCTATTTGTAAAAGATGTGTGCTTCGGATGGATCATCACTGTCCTTGAACAGCTAACTGTGTTGGGTAAAGAAATCATAAATTCTTTATTCAATTTCTGTTTTATGCTTCAATTGGATGTATCGTAGTTGCATTATTTTGTGGCCTTTCGCTTAAAAATAATGAATACAAATTAAATTTCTTATTTAGTTTGTTGGGAATGATCATTGGAATTGCAGTATTTCTTAGTGTCTTTTCCCTTTTATGCCTTCATGTATATCTAGCTGTAACTAACAAAACTACCTTAGAAATAAGGGATAATAATGTAAGATTCTATTCAGTAACCTTATAAACTGTAGGGATGAAGAAAGAATTGAGAAATGTTATTCGGAACAGAGATAAAGTACTGAATCCTCCCTTTACAGCCAAGAGATGCTCATGATGGTATTAATTTCAAAAGTTTCTAACAAGGTTTGGAGACAATGCTTACAAAAACTTGATAATAATTAGTCTTTTTTCTAGTTTCTTTAAATTAATATTAATTTCTAAATCAGTTAACTCTTACTAGCAAAATTAATTTGAAACTCACTAAAGCATAATTTCTTCTAAGCAGTGTATATAAGCTATTATTCTTAAAGGTATTTAAGTATACTGATAAGTAAAAATCATAAAAAATATTATTAAATTTCCTTATTTAAGTTTAATTTAAGAAAACTACCTTTTATCATAAGCCAAAAATTCATATATGATATCTTACGCTAACTATATATTAAAAATTCCAGTTAAATGGACAAAATTATAAAAGAATTAAGTATTTAATTTATTATTCAATTTTTGAAACTTTTAAGAAATTTTATAGATAAATGATTAATCAGAGTAGATTACGCTACTGCATTAGTATATAAGATTAGAACATTAATTTTAAGGTCTATATTAATTATTAGGTACTTGAATTACATTTTAGCAGTAATTATCAACAACATAACTTAACTTAGAGTATAAATAGAATCTATTTGTAATTTCTTTTATATTTTATACTCAAATATTTTTTAAAAGGATTTAATTATCTTAAAAAAATGTATATTTAGGTGTATTTTTAATAATTATAAGAGAAATATAAAATTTTAAATTCTTTAATAATTTCTTTAATGTTAAAGGATGTTGCTATGATTATTCTATTGATTTTATATTTTTTAATATTTATTGATTGAAAAATTAAAATTTTTAAATTGACTAAATTTTGCAATTTTTTATTCAAATCATTTTTGTTTTATCTTTTGCTCTTGATAACTTTATTATTTTTCTTCTTCTTCTTATTCTTGATTTTCATTTTTTTAAGTTTAACTACTCCTTATTGTATGGTTTTTGAATATCCCTTATTCTCTTTCTCCTTTATAAACTTTTTCAAATCCATCAGTTCTCCTAACATATAAATCTTTATTCCAATATATTCTTCTTTAGCTCACCATCAAATATTGCAAATTCTTATTACATTCCCATCTTGAGTTTAAAGAACTGCATAGCTTTCTTCCATTAAAATACTATAAAACTCTGTAGGTTTCAGATGCTGCTTGAGGGTTATAAAAATAAATATATCAAGTTCTATTTTGATGATCAAGGTAAATAACCTCTATTTGCTAGCATAACAAAGAGTGTGAAGTATAGAAGCTTTATATAAACTATGAATAAGAAGAAGCAAAAGTTTCGAAGGAGTAAATAACAACTACTTCATTAGCCTTATTTTCTTACAAGCATGCATTTTAGCTTAAATGACAAATTTCTTTAGTCTTTTATTGTCTTAAGCGAACTACCCAATAAGTGTTTGAAATTTTGTAAGTTTCAAAATGTAAATTGCTATTTAAAAATTCTAAAATATTTTCTAGTGGCATGTGCTAGCAGATTTAGTGAATGGGAATTCAACCACTTAAATCTGAGAATTCTCTATATTTTTTAGTGAATTCTTTGGTATCAAATATTGATTATAACTCTGAAAGCATGCTTTCTTAATTGTTCTCAATCAACTATTCTTCAGTATGAAAGGACCTTGTTTCGATATCTCTAGGAGATGATTATTCAATTTCTTAATTAGGAGTTTAATCTATTGTTGAAGGAGTTTTAGAGAGTGTTGAAGACCTTACAAATTCAGAAATTTCTTGATTAGAGCTAGATTCTTTAGCATAACTTGGTCTTTCTGACTTAACCTCTTATATAAATAACTAAGAGGAACTGCAAGATAAAGAATTCATTGCTTGATTATGTTAAAGCTTAGACTTATTTTTGCTTCGTTAAGCATTTAAAGAAGATAGATATTAAAGATGCAATTGATAGCTAAATAAAGATATTTTATCCAAAGATATCAAAGCTTTATATATGTAATAATTAATTAAATCTTAAATATACTAATTACTCATATATAATCAACTTACTTCATATAACTACTTAATTTAGCATAATTTCATCCTTTATATATATTTATTTGAAACTTTAGAAGCTATATTTTAGTTCTTTAAAAATCTATAGAGTTATTAAATACAGAGAAATAGTAAGATGGCTTTTGCAATTATTCATTCAATCACTAAATCTCATTTAATTTCTATTTTAGATATTTTAAGGTAAAAATGTTTTAAAGAAAGATGAGATAAGTATAATTACATTTATGAATAAAAAAGAACTAATAAAATGTATATTCATTGCTTAAATGAATAAGCTATTATTATCTTCAAACCCTTTGACTTCTTATTTTAAAAGTTAAAACAGCGGTTTATCAAATATTGGAAACAATTGTAAAATCAACACTTCTTTCTCTTCTGATTATTTTCTTTAGAAGTGTAAAGATTCTCCAATTTTTCAAAAATAAAGCTATTTCAACTTTAAATTTCTAATTCATCTTTTACTTAATTTATTACGATATCAGCTTTAGTTACTTAATTGATAAATTAAACCTCTACAGTTTAGTCTGCTTGGAATTATCATTATATTTATTTTTGTTTAGATATTATTTTTAGCAAATTTTTTACATTATAGTTTTTTCTATTTCAGTATTTAAATATGCATCATCTTTTTTCTTACTCTCTCTAAATGATTAGCTTAGCTCATTCTTTTTTCAGATAGCTTTCTTCATTCTGTCATATTACTCAGTTAAAATTATTTTCCTACCCATTTTAAGAAATTTAATCTTGTTTCTTCTTAGTAGTTTGCCTCAATATGATGATGAAACTTCAGGTGATTTAAGCTTTTTTATAATATTCTGTGTAATCTCCTAGTCTTTCTTTGGTTATTTTTCATTTTTTCCTTGATTTGATTACATTTATTTGATTACTAGCCTTTATTAACCTCTATTATATGCATTCTTTTCTTTATTTAGTATTTTAACTAAAATAATTAAATATATATTAAAATATTATTTTTATATTTAGTCAAATAATAATTTATCTATAGACATAAATGCAATACTAAGTAAGCAATATAGAATTTTATCTAGCCATATAAAAGAAGAATATAGCAGATAACTTTAATAAATTGTAATTATTAGCTTTATTAAAAGAATTATTTAAATCATTAGGCAAATAAATAAAAGCTATGAAAGCAAAGATAAAAAACTATTTAATTTTATAAGTACCCTACTTCCATAAATTAACAAAAAAGTTAATAATTAAAAAGATGGTGGGAGCTGAGATTGACCTTCTTAATCATACTTTCTGGTTTTATGGCTAGGAACAAGTTCCTTTCCTGACGCTGAGAAAGTCCCTGGTCAAAGTCAACCTTTGCAAGGGAACGCCTTCCTCTTGATTATCCACTCCTGGTAAGGGCTTGAAGCCTGGCTGCCCATAGCGATGGAGCTCCCTGGCAGCTGCTTTTCGAAAGCAACAGGATATCCCCGTTATCCCATGAAGGGAGTGTTGGGGTCGTTAAACTGCAAGAAGTTGAAGCCCAAAAACTCTTTTAGTTTAAAATTAATTAATTAATTAATTAATTAATAAAAAAGTTAAAGTTAAAAAGTTAAAAAGCTTTGTTAAAGCCTTAGTAGTCAGCCATCTAACCTATTCTATCAGCTTGTCTCTATTAGTTTGTCTTGAGGTCCTAGTAGGCTTAGTTAGGCGGTGTAGCACTTCATTAGTGCAACATCCTTTAATATTCGGAATAGTTTTGGTCTTGCACTTAGAGTTCCTAATTATCTATCCAAGGATTAAGATTTGAATTAAAGAATTTTTTTCTATAAATTTTTCCGCTTTATGTTGGATATATCCTAAATAGTTTTCTAAAAATATCTCATTTATTCTTTCTTTAAATTTCGCTTAGTTAGTAGCAGTATTTTCATTGGTGTTATTTATTGCACACGTAGCATTTTATTCTTCTTTTAAACTATTATTCCTGTAACACTTATTTAATTTAAATTTACTACTTATTTTAAATAAACGTTTACTGTTTATTTTAATTTGAGGCTTCATTTTCTATTTCCATAGGATCTGATTAATTCTGTTAAAACGAAAATGGCGTTACCTGAATTTATTATTAAATTTAAAGAATTCTTTGTTCCAGTTTGTTTTCTATTTCTTATGATTATTAATATAGTTTCTCAAGTAAAGATGTTATTAATTTTTCTAATTTTTCTACTTTATCAGTGAGATATCTATTTTTAAACATAAACTCTTTTAATGACTTAGATAATATTTCTATTTGAGTTTGTGTCGGAAGTTTTTTAAATTCTGGATTTCCAAGTGGTTAATGTTCGTCATATCAATCATATTTCTCACTTTCACTCATTGTAATTATTTCTTTTTTTTATTTTTTAGAGAATTTTCCTGTTTAAATGTTTTGTTCAAAGTTCTGTTATTTCTTAGAAGCCATTTTTTTATCGTTTAAATAATAAATACATAATAATATAATTTTATTAATTATTTTTAATTATTTATATATATTAAAATATGCATGTTGGCCGAGACTAGAAGAATAAGTAGGTAATATGATGCAGTGTATACTACGTTGGGAGTTATCTCCAACTTGATGCCAACACGGAGAAGAATAGACAAGATTGGATTAAATAAGTCTAACTTGCCCAAGGATTCTCGTTAGCAGTATGAACGTTTGACTGACGGGTCTACTAATGATTTAGTTATTAATTATTATTTGGATCTCATTCAAGAAGGCTGAAGCATTTGGCTCAAGAACCAGAAATAACTTTTAATAAGGAAACCCCCATTTGGAGAAGTTGACATAAATCATTGGACGAATACAATGACAACAATAAGTACGAGAACATTTCTTTTAATTTTAAATATTAATTTTGAAAGAGTAGCGCGCCAACGAGGTACTACGCGCTCTATAATAAAAAAAAAATTTATTTATTTATCATTTAGATTTAAGCTTAATATCTAATTTCATAAATAGCAGACTTTAGTAAGGATTTATACTCTACTTTAAAGCAGAAAAAAAAACTAAAAAATCTCTTTTTTAAGTCACGTACTAACTTCAACAGATCAATCTTTTTAAATGTAGTAAAAAAGAGAAGAAAAAGATTAAAATATTAGCCATCAAACTCTTAAATCCTTTCCTAAAAAGTAGATAGCAAGCTCTAATATCTCTCAGCAATATAAATAAAAATACTTCCAAAAATAATAATACCAGAGGAAGAAATCAGTGTTAGGAATTCCAGATTGGAGAGACCTAACTAAAGTAAAAATCCTAAAGTGGATTAGAAACAGACTAAAATATGATCTTCATTCTATTTAGAACTGTCATGGAACTGGAAAAAAAGCTAGATAGCTTCAACATAACATCGACATTCATATCACTGACGTAAACATGCAAAAAGTCTGCAAAAAATTCCGAAAAACAATATGATGCAAAGATGGAAGAACTAGATTAAGTTTTTTTGGTAATGTAGCAACAAAGTTTTAATACTTTATGAAAAATAAAAAGATTAACCATGATTGAAAAGCAAAAGTGAAGAAAATGGAACAAGTTTTAATCAAATAAAATTATAAAAGCCTTAAATGACAAACTAAGCATCCCAATGAAAATAGAAAAAGTATAAAAAGGAAAAACTTTCAGAAAGAAAAAATATATCTATAGCAACATGATATCTCTGGAGAAACTGTAATTGAAAAAGGTCTAGAACCCATTAATTTAGTTCAAAACTTTCTTATTGCATATCCCTTTGTCAAAAGAATAAATCTGTGATTCATTAGCCTGAGTCTTGTCAGCTTCTCTCAAAAATAAGTCGTCTTTTTTCTTTAGTACTCTCTAAATTTGTGGGAATTTCTATTTTATGCTTTTCGAAATACAAAATGAAATTTATTCTTGATTCTTATATATTTTTCCATTATTTTAATTCCTTAAACTTAATTCCATTGGGATTATTTAGTTGATCAGTTAGATTTAATGTTTTTATATAGAATTTTTTAAAATTATCTCTTTTTAAATAGTTCTTCGTGGTATTTTTTTGTCTTATTTTTAGTTTCTTTTTTCACTCTATTAAGATATTAGTCATATGTTGTTACTAAATCTTCTATCTTTTTTCATGTTTACTTAAAGTTAAAGTAAGGTGTATATTTTCATTTTTAGCTTTAATTTGCTTTTTTTTATAGTTATTCAAATTTTATTCTTAGTTGAAGACAGGTCAAATTAGCCTGAACCAATTTTGGGCATTTACTTTTATTCTTTTTAAAGGATTATCTTTTTATTTAAAATCGCTAAGGAAATCTATTTACTTTAAATCTTCTGATACTGATCCATTTATCTTTTTTAATTATTTCGAGCTATTTCTTCTCATTTGAGCTATGTTGGAGTTTTCTTGTCTAGTTTGGAGAAACTTGTGTAAGTGACTATAATAGATGTTATTTATCTGGTTTTCTTTTCTGCTAATTATTTGAAGCTTTTACAAAGGATGTTAATGCTTTAGCTAAGACATATTTATAAAAAGAGATTCTACTGTTTTTTCTTCTGCTTTGATGAAATGGCGTAAAAACTCTTATTGAAACCTTTTTTATATTTTTGATATCTTAAAATGGTAATTAAACTATATTTAATTAATTAATTTTTAATGAAATCTCATTTAAAGTAAATTTAAAAATGGCATTAAAGTTTAAAGAAATAAAGACTTTATGCTTTTTATTAGCTTTTATTTTGGTTGTGGTTTTTTATTAAATGAGTACTTTGCTTAATTAAAGAGTGCTGAAAAATAGTGCCTTGAAAAAATTACCAGCTTTTTAAAAGAACAAGAGTTTTAAACATACTAATGGTGTACTTCTTGATTCTTAAAGCGTTGATATTAATTTTATGACCAAAAAAGCTACCTATAATGATACTACTAGTGGGCTAAAAGATAAAAGAGATTAATGATGATCCATCTAAAAATTTAGCAGAATGAATAATAGCATTTAGTAGAACAAAAATATAAATAAACTTCATAATTAAAAAAATTATGCCTAAAATCTGAACAAAAATCAAGATCCGATAAAGATATTACATTTAAATAAAACAGTAGATGAAATTTTGTAGTTATATGGCTTTTCATATCTAAAAGAAGTAATTTATAATCAATGATGAAAAGAAAATGAGATTGTTAAGGATCCAGTCTAAATTTTATAGATGTATGATTCTATTAGATAATGCAAATAAATAAATTCAACACTTTTATGGAATTTAACTTCTTTTCCCCGTAAAAGATTTTATTCTATTTCAGCAACTCCTACTATTCATGTATTATTCATGCCTATGGCGGGAATTTGATCATAGTTTTGCGGTTATTAGCCTGTTTATTTTTTACAAGGTAAAAGCAAAGAATGATTAAAACCTAATAATAAGGAAGTAGTTTAATGAATTAAAAAATAAGGGTTTAAAATTATCTGATATGATATAATTCCTAATGAAACCTCCAAGGAAAATTCCTCTCAATTTAAAAGCTGAAGCTAAAATGTAAGACTATTTATCCCTCTATTCTTTTAACCAGATGATTTTCTATTATAAGGAGATGTAGATGTCATTTAATTCAATTGCTAAGAGCTTTATTAGCATGACCTCAACAAATTTAAATTTTATCATACTTGAAGGAATTTTTACAAGCACAAGGGACGTCTTTATAACTTTAAAGGTAAAATAATTTACTAAAGGCTTCTATTTAACTTCATGTCATACTTTGCTTCTGATTTTGCTAAAATTTTTTTAAACTCTTCTGAAAAATTTAGTTGAAGTGAAGAGAAAAAAAAAAAATATATAAGTGAATAGATGAAAGAAATCTTTAGTCTGAAAGATGAGTGAAAAGGTTATGACGAATTATTCATATCTCATAAAACTTAAGAGTGGTTCGAGAAATAAAAAAATGCTACCTGAGTTAAAGAAGCTTTTAAATTTTATGGCATTGAACAAAATTCTTAATTGTTTTTTAAAGGAAAACCAAGATAGAGAATATATACTTAAGAGAATTGTTATAATATGTAATCAAAATGACGTACTTTTCCTTGCTTTACTGATTTAGAAACTCCAACCTGAAATGGATTCAGATAAACTTATAAAAAGTGCGAATTTTATCATTTCGATTGGATTAACAACGAAATTTTTAAACACATGCCTTGAATTTTAACCATCTAATTTGGATGTAATTTTAGAAATGAATTATTTTAAATTGCGCAATTTTGAGCTTAAAATAGATTTGATTTTAGTTCATTCATGCTTAATTATACTGAAAGTAATAATTGAAAGTAAATATACAACTACCTAAACAATATGAAATAAAGTTAAGAGGATCAAGATAAAATAAAAAAGAAAGAAAAATGAGAAAAATATGAGATAAGAAAAACCTAAAAATATAAATATTTATTTTAATTAAAATAATATTTAATCATATCCTCAAATAGAATCTTATATCCTGTTGCTTTATATAAATTTATAATTTTTACTATTTCATGCAAAACTTATTTGTTTTCTTAAAGTCATAAGAAGAAATATTTTAATACTTATAATTTTATTAAAGGAAAATATTTAGATTAAGCAGATAAAATAATTAAAATTAAAAAGTTGTTTTTTATTCTCCTTAAAACTTTAATTGTAATAAAAGAATCAATAAATATATTCAAAATTTGTATAAAGTTTTGAGGTCATTCAATAGCTGCAAAGAATAAAATGAGAAGCTAGAAATAGAAAAAGAAAAAGAAAAAATAATAAGCTTAAATAATATAATAATAATTTAAAAATTCTAAGATTTATCTTAAAAATTAATAAAATTAAGCTTATTAAAGTATTAAAAGCTAAAATCAAGATAATAGTTTTAATGGCTTTTAATTTTGTGAAAAATTGAATAAATTTAAAATATTTCATGCAATTCATTTTGGATAGAATATACTACAAAATTTCTTTTAGTAAGGATTTTTATTAATTAATTTTAAAATTATTACATTTACAATTTTCAATTTATTTAATAAAAATTATATTATTGCAATTATATTAAATCGAGCAAACCTACTTTAATTAAATTTATTTGAGAAAATAACGAAAATATAAATTTTTTAATATATGAATTGATTATCTAGGAGATTTAAGAATTGCATTTGCCAATCGAAATGGAACTGAATCAAAAAAATTTGATTTTTGAAGATATTTAGCTAATTTAGAATTTTTACTTTTATACAATTTAAAAATAAATAGTGGCTAAAAAGCTTCTATTTTAATTTTAAGCTAGTAAAATGAATAAATTAGAAGAGGGTAATGGCTTTTTATTATTAAAAGCTATTTTAAGTTTTAAATTTTTAGATATGCGTTTGATATAATTTAATAGCAATTTTTTATTTTGCTTATATATAAATTTTTTTTATAAGCTTTTAATCAAATTATTAGTCTAATTAGAATTTTTATTTTCATTCATTATATCTTTAATTAAGCTTATTTAAAACTTTTCATGTCTTCAATTTATGAGGGTGGAATATGCTAAAAATAGTAGAAATTATGAATTTATAAATTTTATGATAGCTTTGCAAATTCATTAAAATCAAAAGCACATAGAAAATATGATATTCTTATTTATTAATCTTTATTTTAAAATAATCAAATCTTTAACAATTTTTTATCATTTTTTCTATTCCAAGGAAATTTATTAAAAATCGTAATATTTCTAGAATTAGAACCTTATTTAAACTAGTGATAAGATATAGTTTCAATTGATTAAATAGAAGCTTGAGTCATAATTAGTTTTCAATTGAATGATTAAATTTAATTAAGTATCAAGAAGCAATCATTTACATTCTATTAGGATTAAGTTAAATAAATTTTTAATTAGGTAGTAAAGCACTTTATTTAATTTTCTTTTTCTACATAATTTTCCTTTATCTAGTGATATTTTATGTACTTTTATTTTATTGTAAATATAACTTAGGAGTATAATATTAAATAGAATTATTTAAGTAAATCTTAAAAAGAAGCGGCTTATTAGAAACAAAGGAAAGTAAAGTACTTTCTAATTTACCTAGAAGACAAGAACAAATCATAAATATTCCTAATTCTTACTTACTCTTGCTATTCTTGAGCTAGATCTATTGATTATTAAAAATGCTTGGACCAATAAAATTTAGTAATGAACTTATAATTAAATCTGACATAGTTATAAAAAAGGAATTAAATTAATTGCAATTAATAAATTGGTAGATATTAAAGCATTTCAGATGCATAGTCAATTTAATAATCCCTTATTTTACTTAGATTAAATTAGTATTAAGAATATAAAGATCTTTTAGGCTTTAGATTTTTAATTAATAGTTTCAAAGGTTATTAAGTTGAAAGACATGAAAATAAACATTCAGCATTATAATTTAATAAATGTAAGTTGCAAGCCAAAATACCTATAATATATTTTAATCAATTTTTCCTTATAATATTAATATTGCTTTATCCTAATTTATCATATATATACAGATGTGAACTAAACATATTAGGTTAAGATAGAGAAAATTTTCTTAATCTCTGTTTCTTGAAACTAAAATGAACTTCATTTTAGCTTTAATCACTTAAATTTAAATGATTATTGAATAAATTATTTTTATCTTTACTTTGTGGTTTCAATGTTAAATTCAAGAATATCCTTCAAATTTCATCTTGAGCAGTTATTTCATTCGGATTTACATTCTAAACAAATTTAATTTTAGATGATGAAAGTATATGACGTAAACAACTTTCAACAAATTCGTTTTCAAATCATAAATAGAATCTTAAAACTAAGAGCGTGGAATTCTTATCTCGTCACATTTTAAACATCTATCTATAATTTTGCTGTATTCTGAGCAATCGTATAGCTTCAATTCAGTTTTTATACAAACTTGGTTTTGTAAAAAAATTACTTACTCTTAGGATAATTTTCAAAGGATATGTTTTTTGAGCTTTAGAATCTCTAGAAGAATCGATTTAAAAAATTTCCTGACTCAATTAAAGTTTCAACAATTTATAATAGTAATGCTGAAATATTCAAAACACCATCATTATCTAGATTTTATTATTCTTTAGAATGCAACTCATTAACTAAGAATTAATTATATAATGATATATAATTTAATGAATCTATAAATAAATCAACCATTATAAAAATGTAATAAAACCAATATAATTTCATATATTTTAAGCTTATACTAATTGAATCATAGCATAATTCTGTAGACACAGTTGATCATTACAAAGTTGCTTAATAAAATCAATATTTTTTGAGTTTCCTTTTAAAATAGTTATTGCTTAAACGAATAAGATATAGTTTATAATTTATTCTTTAGAAATTTATAAGTAGATGCTTTAATTATTTACTATATACTTCTCTATTCTTAAGATTATATTCTTGAGTCTTTTAAAGGAATGCTAGCAGCTTCAGTTTATAAATTTTATATGGTATTAGTCTGTTTAGAAATTTTAATCTTAATAGTTCTAAAATCTCAGATTAAAGGATATCCACTTTATAATACGATATTTGATGCTGATAAGTTGAGGCATTAAGAGTTATTAATTAAATATAAATCCAACTGGATAGACTTCATTTAATAAAAAATAATAAAGTAATATTCCTTTTTAACTTTTTATCTTCCATACAGTTTATTTAAACTCTATATATCAATCAATTATTATTTAAGTGAACTCCTAGGCTAATTAACAATATCAAAGCTTAAACAAGAAGTTATTTCTTAAGTTTTCAGACAATATTATATCCTTAATTTTTACTTAAATACCAACTTAGTAAACAATAAAGTGTTATTAATTTTAAAATTATTCATATCTTTAGATTAGAGAAATTTTATCATGTTCAGATTAAAAAATGTTTTATATCAGCAATATTTTTTATTTTATACAAACTGAAGCTAGTAACAAGTCTAAAATAAAAATCCAAATTTTAAATTATAGAGCAGAAAGTCGATAATTTTTTTCGCAAAAATAATCAAGTAGCTATTCTATAGCATCTTAATATTTTATAATGAAAAAGAAATAAATTAAAATTTAAACAGAGCTAATTATACAGAGTTTACCTAAAGAGAAGGAATTTTTTAAAATAGATATCTTAACGAAGAATTATAATTTAAATAATTAAATAGAGTATTTCAAGACAAAAATGTTAGATTATGATATTGAAAAGCATAATAAAAACTAAGATTTATTTGATAAACTTGATTTGTATTTACTTTAGTTATTACAATTATAATTAGATAAAATCTTATTTATTTCTATAACTTATTTTATTTAAATTAGCCTACCGCTAAAATAACTGGTTAACTATTATCAAGTTTTAGTTTAAGTTGCAATTTAAACTTTTTGTTATAATGTATTCACCAAAAGATAAGGTTGATTAACTATTTTTAGCACAGCAAATAAGCTTAAACATTAAAGTTTTCTATACCAAAGCAAAACTAATTTATTATATTAATAAAAGAGATTACTTTTATTTTACTATTATCTACATAAACTGTCTTAAAATAACTTATCTCTTAATAATAAATCAAGCCAAAATGCAGATATTTTTCTTTTATAGCTCTAAAGTAATAAATTTTCTCTTATTAATTCCACCTTAAATCTTTTTAGTTACTCAAAATATTAGAGACAGTTCTTTTTAGAGAAAATAGCGTAACATATAATTCAAACTATAAGTCTTTTCTAGTTCTAGTAAATTACAATTTTAATTCTAGCTAGCGTATATTTATTTGCAATTCATTTATTTATTCTGAAATTTCATCATTCTATTATGATTAGCTTTACAATTCCAACTTTCTTTTCTTTTATATTATTATATCATTCAACTTGTCAATTTCTTATAAAATTCTAAAATAATTATTTTGGCAAAGTTTATTTATATATAAAGCTTAATAATTTTTCATTGCTTAATTTCTTTCTTTTAATCATTGCAACTTAAGAAAAATGTTTTCTCTAAAGATATTTTCTTTCTATAAATCTAACGTATTTTTCTCTTTCTTTCAAAAATATTAGAAATATTTAATATTCATTTTTAAAATGGATTCTGGTTTCTAGTCAACCGAGTAGGTATTAAGGTGTAGTCATGTCTGCATTGCAAGTACTCTTTCTATAGATGCCACTACAAACAAGTAAGGACGGACCCATTGTGTGGTAAGCCTTACTTGTTTGAGGGTTCTCTCTATCGGTTCGAGAGGTCGACTAGAGGGAACCGAGATCCAGATTTCAGATTTATCCTGATTCTACATATCGCTATTCTGATCAGGAAATAGAAAACAACTAAGATATGAAAGATATGACTGAGATTAAAAATAATTATTACTAAGAAGAATTAACCTAATTGAGTCATCTGACACTAATATTGAAATGTTCTCTAACTCTAGCCTTTGGAAGAATTACAAGAATTTGAAGAGTAAAGGCAATCAATTTTGATTATAAAAACGGAGAGAAGAAGACAAGAAGCAAAGAGACCAGATGAAGCTAGAAACATTTCTAGGCCATTATTAATAATTAAATTTGGCTTCTTTATTTTTTTCGTTGCAAATCAAACAATGGTGGTACCACGCTGATTTAATTTTTTTCCCCACCTTAAGGATTTATTCCTGATATATTCTCAATTATATAATAGCAGATTTTCAGATTTGAAGCTAATAACTTTCTTCTACTAATAATGTTTATAAATTATATTATTTCTTAATACATTAATTAAGTTAATAGATATTTTAGCATCTTATTTTCTATTTTTATGAATAAATGCTTTTGTTGCTCCTTATTTGTATTTTCCCTACTTAAAAGATTTCTAAATCACTTTATATTGATTTACCTTCCTTATCTTTAAAACTAATTTCAGCACTCCGATCAATAACACAGTTATCCATTTATTTATTTTTTTTAAGTTAAAGATTTTTTTCTAAATAGTATTTCTGAATAAAAAATTCTTCTTTTGAAAATTTTTTAGCTTTGCATATATTAAGAAATTTCTTTTTTAGCATTCAAATTTCTAATTTTAATTTTCGTTTTGATAAGCAATCATTTAATTTTTAACTTATATTATAGTGCTTTATTTTTCATCAGAGCTTTATTATTTTACTTTTATTGAACTAATTAATGAGCTAGAAATTTAAGTGATTATTTAGAAATTCTATCTAAATTTGCCAAAAAGTTCTTTTATTTAAAAGCTGTCAAAATATTTATTTATAAAATGTTAAAATACTATGAAACATAAATTAACCAAATAGAAGAAAGTAAAAATCAAACCAAAATCGCATTACATAAAAGACATTACTGATAAAGTTAAAAATATTACTAAGAAATACAAAGGAAATATTATAATGCAATAACTAGAAAAATACAATAAAAGTAATCTTCAAATAATATTGCTAGGAGCGAAAATTCCCAAAAATAGCATATATACTAAAACATAAATATTAATAAAAGAATTAATAATCAAAAATGGCAGGAATAAGAAAAGTCTTTCTAGATGACAAGGAGTTAAAGAAGCCAAGAATCAGTGGGACTTATTAAGTAACTCCTCCGCACAAACCTTTGAAACACGACCATGAAACAGGACTAACCTAAACCTAAGTTCTGAAGAAATAGAAACTTAACCAAACCTAATCACCTTAAAAAATCAGACATTTCAAGGCACAAGAGGAAGAATATTATCAAGTTTACTACGAAGAATGGGACGTCCCTTATGACGTCGAAGAACTACGTAAGCTAGTGGGAGCTCTCAGGTTTGAGAATGGCCAAATTCGGGAGAGACTTGAACAAGCCTAGGGAAATCCATTAGATTTCCAAGAAATGTAAGCTGCTATCTATTACCTCAAGGAAGAGATCAGCAAGCTGAAAGGATCCTAAGTGGAGTTTCCTGAGTGACAGTTAATTTCCAACCTCAACTCCAACTTCAACCTTAGATAAAGCTGGAAAAGATGGAAGTGGAACCTATCGGAATATTTTCCTGTCCTTGTTGTGAAAAAAAAATAAAGAACAATAGCCAAGAAAAAAAGAATGCTCAAAAGATGTTATTACTGCAAGTAGACGAATCACCTAATAAGACAATGTTTAGAGTTCAAAAAGTTCAAAGCAAAGAAATCAAGAAAATAAAGGGAGAGACCAACCAACATGTACTACTCGAATGGATAATTCTACAGGGAAAATATATTCAAGAAACTGGCGACTTCAAGAGGAACTTTACCTTTAACAATAATTTAGACAGATCCCTCTCAGTTCTTTAGCATAAAATGAAATGTTAAATTTCATTAATTAATTAATAAAAGAATTAAAAATATTATTTAGAATTAGAGTTTATTATTATTTTTCATAAGTTTGATTTAAGCGATAGATACATGGTATAGAAAGAAACATCGTGTATTTGTAAGCATGAAAAAACGTACAAATACATATATTAATGCTTCTATTATCAAAATTACCTTTAAATTTTCAAAGTAAAATTAAAAAATTAATTATTAAGAAATAAAAGGATTAATATCATTCTGTCTTTTAAAATAATAATAATAATTAATTTAAGTAATTTTACCTTTATTTGGTTAATCACAGATTAAGAGTTTAATGTTAAATTAAAAACTTCATATTTGCTTGGGTCTTGTTTCATAAGTCCTGAGGATTTTTAATTTTTTTCTGAGAGTTTCTGATAGGTTGATTCCCATTCATTTCTTATTGAATTTAGTTAATTGCATGCTGTATTTTTGGATCTTCTTTGTTTAGTTTGAGTATTTTTTTTCGATAGAGTAAACCTTCACTTATGCAGTATATTCTAAATATATCTTACCATTAATTTTATATTAATCTCTTTTATTTTTATTAAAATTGATAGCAATTTCTTACTTTGTGTACTGAATACTTGCAATATCAGCATATCATTATTTTATTATAAGGAATACATTTTGATACAGGTTTTTATTCTATTTTCATTTGGGTTATTTTGTATTTAGGATTATTCTAGTTTACATATTTTCGAGTTTTAAATTTCTCTTACTATTTGTTCTGTCTGTAAAATTCTACCCTAAATTTGTTGCAAGTACGGGTTTAGATATAATTCCTATCGTAGTGTTGAATTTTCCGATTTTAGAATTTCCGTAGAGTTTATTAATTAATTAGTTCATTGATAAAGATCTTTAATAGCATTTACTAATTCTCAATTTTCTATCTAAAGAAGGTAGAGACCATTGGCTACATCCTGCTAAGTATTATTAGACTTTTTCGATGAATTCTGTTATTTCTTAGGTGCCATTTATATATAATAAATAAATAAATAAATTTGATTATAGAGTGCGTAGCACTCTCATTGGTGCGCAGCTCTTTAAAAAAAAGGTTTCATACTGACAAGAATGTTTGTTACTGATAAAATTATCAGATACTGGTAAACCTTGTGCAATACTGGTATAATTATTCAGTACTGATAAAAATGTTCAATACTGATATAATTTAAGAATACTCGTAATCTTATCTACTTGTTGGAGGTCCAAGGATATGGCAGGATTGTGTCTCATTGCATCACCAAAGCAGAGGACGACATGTGTCAATTATGGGTACTTAAATTCCCCACCTCTGATGAAGCTCGCAATATTATTTCTTTTTATTACCAGTATTAAAAATAAACGAAACCAAGTCAAGCCAACGTCGAAGGTCTAAGAATCTTATGTCTCGAGGCCAAACCAAAGCAGAGGAAGACATAAAGTCGATTATGGGTACTTAATTTCCCCAACCTCTGATGAAGATGACCTTGTTGTTCACCTTCGAACAACTATGGCGGTTTTAAAAAATAATATATATAATAAAATTTAAGAATTACTAGAATACAATTAGTTATTTATAAATAAATATGAAATAATATGAATACAACAAGAAGCAGTTAGACATTTCAATTAAGTCTTCCCAAAGATGTAATTAACTTAAGAAAAATAAAATAAGAAAATTATTAGAAAGAAAAGAAGCATGAAAAAATCTTTAAGAAGTTTAAAAACAAGACAAAATTAAAAATCACATAAAAAATAAAAAATAGAGTGGCAAGTGATATTCAATAAGCGTTTGAAAGCTCTTAAACAAACTTAATATTTTAATTTAATTTAATTTAAGTTCTTTTTACTTATATTAAATTAGTGACTTAGATCTGGGTTATTAATATTAACTTAAAATTAAAAAATATCATAATCTTAAAACTTTATAGCTAATTAAATG
Source organism: Loxodes magnus (assembly GCA_946699065.1). Classification (NCBI taxonomy): domain Eukaryota; phylum Ciliophora; class Karyorelictea; order Loxodida; family Loxodidae; genus Loxodes; species Loxodes magnus. The sequence goes on along the minus strand of CAMPDV010000020.1, from coordinate 739,514 downwards.
GTTTTATTTAGTTTTAATATTATCAAATAATTCTTAAATTAACAATCAATATAGACAAACTCCACAACTTACTAAGAATAGCCTCAAAGTTCAAATCTTATTCAGAAAATTTGCTAGAATGAAATTATAAAAAGAAAAAGAATTAGGATTTAATTTGAATTTTGATTGCTTTAGAATATTTTTCATCTTATCTTTGAGAACTGAGTTTACTTCTTTTATATCAGTTTATTTCGAAAAAATCATTAAAATGATAAGCATTAAAGCTCCTCAAACTTTTACTATAAATTCTACTTTATCAAATTTTACTTTAAAAGTTTTAAATTTTCGAGTTTTTAAGAAACCTCTAGCTTAAATTTGTTAACTTGTCTTTTTAATGCTCCTTTCATAAAAAAATTATAAATAAGTAAATAAATATGATTATAGAGCGCGTAGCACCTCGTTGGCGCGCATCTCTTTCAGTATTAATATTTAATATATAATATTAAGAAAATTGCTCTCAAAAGCTTGATTTCATTCTTTTTGTCCATAGAGTCACTTCAGCTTCTCAAATAGGGAATCTTCTTATTAAAAATTAGTCTTAAATCTTGAGTCAAGTGCTTTAGTCTTCTTGAATAAGGTCCAAATAAGAATTAGTTATTAATTAGAAAGCCTGTCAGTCAAACTTTCATACTACTAGAGAGAACCCTCGGGATAAGCTAGGCATGTCTCAACGGAGCTTATCCGCCCTTCCCCGTGGTGGCATCTAGTGCGAGATTTCTCGCAATGCAGTATACACTGCACCAGATTATTTACTTGTTCTCCTGACGCAGCTGATATCCATTTTATATTATATCTATAATAATCAATTAAAGGTTAAGCAAAAATAAAATAAATATATTTGCTTAAAAACTTTAAAAAATTATCTAAATTTAATTGAATAAAAACAATTCTAGAAATAATGTTTATAATTGGGGAAAATTTCAATATACATTATTTAATCTTAAGTATCAATTAATTTATTTTCAGAAAGGATTAAACTTAAAAACTAAAATAAAGAACAGTTTTTAATTATCTAGTTAAAAAAATATTTTAAATTTAAATTAAGTGTTAAGGAAGGGACTGTTATCTTAATAGATGCCTACCTGATATGTGTTAAGTGCACATCATCACTAATCTTTTCTTCTTGTGTATGTCTTTTTGGGCTTTCCTATCGTCTCGCCTGGACCCATTTCTCGGCTTTATAGGCGAATATCGCCATCCAGTCCGTCTTCAACTGGCAGAAACCGCCGATCTGCCTAGGTAGCTATAAAGAAAAAAGAAAAAATGAAAATTATCTTAATGTACAATAAAAGACGAAAACAGTAAAAATAGAAAAGATATTTTTTCTATCTTATATATCATACTTTATATGTAACTAGAAATCGAATTTAAAAAAATTGATTATTATAGGCAGCTGTTTTAAATTACTCAAGCAGTAAAAATATAATATCTTTTTAAAAAAATATATACTCTTCTTATCGATATAAATTTTTTAATTGATACAAAAAATATGAATTAATTTATCATAAAAGCAAAAAATGATAAATAATTAATACGCTATAAATAAAGAAGAGAAAATATTAATAACTTAAAAATAAATGCTAATGTTGTCTAAAGGTTTATTAAAGATTTTTTAAATGTTTAGTAGAAAATAGCATTTGGTTATAATTTTGCTCATTAAAAGATAAATATTTTGTGCAATCATAACTTACTATGCTGGTAAGATAATAATCCAATTTTATCCTTTATAAGCTGAATCATTTAATTTTACTTCTATGAAAGAGATCATTATATATATTTAAAAAGACTAAAGTGATATATATTTATATCAAATATCTTCAATGTCAACCTTTCTGGCTATAAACATCAGACAAATCAACATCATATCCTTTTAGGTATATTTCTTCTACACACTATGCTTTTTCTAAATAGTAAAAATGAAGAGTTATTGCTGAAACTCACTTTATGTTTTTTGCCTAATTGTGCTATTTTATTAGAAACTATGGCTACATATTTATCTTGCCCCTATAAATTCTTCCATTTCTTAAGATAATTATTGCATTTTTGGAAGCACTTTATCTAATAACTCTACTAAGTTCTAATCTGTTATTTAGTAGATCTATTATTTTAATTATGCCTACAGTTAAGTTAATGGTCCAAAGTTTATATTCTTTATAAGCCATCTAAAGTTTCTCAGTTTCATTTGATCTGTTTACATACCAATAAAGCGACTAGTTATAGTCAACTGTTCATCTCTAAAATCTTCCATATGTTTTAGAAAAAGGAAGAGGCCTGTGGATTTAAATCTAGAGCTAAATCCCATATTAAAGGACTGGAGTTGGAATTTTGTATCCTTTTAATTACTTCTTCAATTCAATAATCTCATCTCTTTAGTTTTTTCATATCTTTTCTACATTATTTTACCAGTCCGATTTAAATAAGGAAAAGGATGTCAAATCTTTTACCTAATGACAAAGATTAGTCAGTTTTTTATTAATGCTACTTACTTTTACTAAATAGATTTAGTACTAGTCAAAGGCCTTTGCTGATTTCTCCTTACTGTATAAGAAGTTATATGCAAAGTGTAATCTATAGTTTCTATAAGTAATCATATCATCAATTTAAATATCTGTGGGAAGTCTATTTAATCCAAGTCTTAATAGTTATATCAACTCATTAGAATATTGCTGCAGTTTTATTTATAACTAGTTTCCTAAACGTTATTTTTTACTTCCAAATATACTTTCCATACTGGATCAACCTAAAAAGCCATCTACTTAAGTTCAAACAAAATTCTTTTTACCTATATAAGAGTGGATCTTCCACATAGCGTTGTGTAGTTGGTAACGGAATCTATAAAATAATTGGCTGTAATGTCTTCTTAGACCACTATTGCTCGATTATTATTTTTTAACATTTTTTCTATTAGTCTTCGAACTTTTCTTTCTGAAGGAGGAGTATCCTCTATATGCTATTTCACGTTTACACAGTTATTAAGGGTAAGGTTACTGAATAAAGTCCAAGAATTGGAAATTACTTTATAGCTTCATCTTTATATATGGCAAAAAAAATGACGTAGAAGATTTCAAGTGATACTTCTTAACTTTCTGGAATGTCTGAAAGTTTCCAATTCTTTCTAATCATTTACAAGTTATTGCTTAGTATTCTTACTATTTGCTACTTATTTCATGTGTACCTTTTAGTTTTTTAACTTGTTCATTAATAACATTCAAATATTGCTCTTAAACTTGTGAGATATATCTTTCAGTTTTTTAGATTAACCAGAATTATGCTGCTATCTCATCGATATTCTATGCATCAATTACTTCAACTTAGTTTTCAAAATTCTTTTTCTAAATTTTGCTAAGACTGTACTCTCCCTAAAGGTTGACATTTCCAAAGTTCCAACCAGCTGCAGTTACACGATTTGTTAACAAAGCACAGCTATCAACTTTATTTTGCATTTCATTCCATAAAATATCTTTGCTCAAAAGAGCGAACCAAGGACAATATTTCTTTACAAAAGCTTTGATATTGGCATTAATGACAACACGATAGGTTTATCCTTGTTTACTTGCATTTTAATTATTGAATCTGACAGTGGTTTATAATGGGTTGCATATCAGTTTCGTTAAAAGTAATATATGTAATAACAGTTTTCAACAATAAGATAGTTACTAAGAATATGCTACATTCTTTTAACAGAAAGCTATATCCTTCTTCAGGTTTATACGATTATACATAAATGATAGTCATAATCAGAAACTATATCAACAAGTAAGTGCAAATTACTTTTAAGATAAACCTAATTAGCTCCTTTTAATCAAATTTTGCTTCTAAAAAGCATAATACAAAAGCCATATATTTTAACTATTTACCTATACAAATCTTTACTTTACTTCTTTTCCTTTTAAGATATACAAATCATTTGATAGTGAAAGAAACGGGTTCTTGGTTATTATACTATAAAGATCAAGGCATAAAATTGTATTTTCATTTACGTTTTTATTCATCATTTCATCTATTTGATATGTTTTTTTAACTGTTAATAACTATGAATATCAATTATTACAAAATATATTTTATTTTTAAGCTTAAGAAATAATTTTTCATTTGTTTTAGAATTTTTAATGTTATCTTTTCATGAAAGCTGACAGTTTTACATTTCTTGTTTGTGTTATAGTTTAATTGTAAACGTTTTCATCTTAAATGAAGAACGGAAATAATTTAGATTTTTAACTTCTTATTCTTCTAACCAATTTGTTTTTTCTAAGCTTAAATCTTAATTTTCCAAAATGTCTCTTTTAAAATTAAAAATTTTCATCCAGCCTACTGTTTTTATGGGTTGCTACAAGAGTTTCTAAGCATACTGATTGAATAAAAGTATTTAACTTAAATTTTTAAGAGTTGATAAACGATTTTCTGCTTTTTTTCAATCCGTTTATTGATTAAATAATAGGATTACTATCAAAAGACTGAGATTTGCTATTTTCTATGATGCATTAAGTAAATATGTGAATATAAAGGAGTAGCAGTAGTTCTAATAGGTTACAGATATTTCTGAAAGATTTTTTAAGATTCTTCAATGAATGATTTTATGGAAGTGGAATCTTATTTGCATATTATAAACATATGCTTGAATAATAAAAAATGCTGGTTTTGCAATAAAATCTCTCATACTCTAATGAACCAATTCTTAAAAAAATAAAAAGTTGAAAGCCTTAAATCTAGCAAAATATAAGCTAACATTACTTTACCAAAATTGAAATTTATTAAGACAGAAGTTGTTAAAAGGTTCTGAAGTATTAGATGACAATGAAGAAGCAAAATTACTTTAAAATGTTAGCAATATTAATTTATGTAAAAAGACTATTTAAACCAAAAGTATAATTCATAAGATTGCATGTAATAATGCTATTTTTGTTTGTTAAATAAAGTGAAGCCTTCTGTCAAAATTTTTATTAATGAAGCTATTAAACATTAAAACATTGATTCTCCTATTAAAGGTGAATTCTCTACAGGTCATTATTATAAATTTTGTATGAATATCTGATTCATGAAAGCAGAAAAGAAGAATTTGGCAAAGTTATATAATTCATACATTTCATCCTCTTTGAAATAACTTTTACTTACTTTAATGTTATTAAAGAGTATAAGTGAGAATGATTTACTCTTTCTTACATAAGGATGGCAAAATGTAAAAATAAAAATTACAGATGGAATATTGAATATATAATTATTGAAGCATGAATAGAATTATGAAAGCAATTAAGACAGATTCAATATAAAAACTAAATAAAAATAAATTATATTTATTCTACTAACTAATATATATGAAATTATATAGAAGTTAGAAAATATATATATGCATATGGTATATGAAGTATTATAATAACTATAATTTGGTATTAAGTTAAAGGTTTTTATTATTAAATAGCTAAGCTTATAATATATAAAGATATAAACTTTATTAAAGATTGATAGTATTAATCAGACTATACAGGCTTAGCCTATCTTTATACTTACATTTAATTTGTTAATTTCTTAAAAAACAGCAGTATTGATAGGGGGCCATTTATTTATTAAACTAAAATTATTTAATATATTCTGATTTGAAGCTCAGTATCTTACTCAGCCATAGCTCCTAATATACGGTCCTCAAGTACTAACGATTACCAGTGACATGTGCGAGGATAGGCTGATGATATTTAACTATCTGCTGTAAAGGAGCTCCATTGCTATGGATTGTCTGTCATTAAGCTCCTGATAAACTAGTTATCTAATTTGACTTTGAATCAGGTTATTGCATTAGGTGTAGATGAAGCACTACTCCTGAGGCCACCAAATTTAAATTATATATAGGACTATAAGAGAATATTTATTCAGTATACAGTTATTAACCAAATATGCATTAAATAATATTTATTTGAGGACTTTTCTATAAATTTCTAATGAGAACATAAAATAGTTATATCTATAAGTTTGAATATAAAGCTTGAAATGTCTTTATAATAAGTAAGCAAAATGATAAACAAGACAATAGCTACTAAAAATTAAACAAATGTTTGCTCTGAAGAAATGGAATTAATAAGCAAGCTTAAACAAATTAAAATTAATGAATTTACTTGGATCTTTAGTAAAATATCAAAATAAATATCCCTTTAGTCTAAAAGCTAACCAAAAATTATAAATATAAGCAAAGTTATGCAAAAATACTTAAATAGAATTGATTAAATATTTATTCATCTAACTTTTATATAAATTAAAAAAGTTAAATTACCTTAAAAGTAATTTTAAGCATCTTTAAAACCTTTTATTAATAAAGAAAGAGCAAATTATGTATTTACCCTATCAATATTTTAAAGAAGAAAGAGTTTATTTAAAATCGATTGAAAGAAATGGCGAATGGATATATTTAAATATTAAATCAGCTAAAGGCAAAATTCAATAATTTAATTATAATAGAAAGATTCGAAGCAGTTAGGAAATTATCATATATTAGAGTTTAAAAGTAGCAAATATAAAAATTACAGCAATTTATATAACCATATGCTTTCTGTAAAAAGGCATATAGTACTATAGAAACTAATACCTTTTAATTAAATTAACAAGTTATTATTCCTTTTAAATTCAAAATTGCTCTATCTTTTAACTTAATAATAAATAGCAAGTGGAAACAATAAAAAAGAATGTATTTGTGGAATTATGTAAATTTACATTTAGACAGTTTATTTATAATTTTACTATATCACTTAGATATTAAAAATATGCTTCTTACTGCGGCTTACCAGGTATTTTTCAATCATTTTTGAATAAAATTTAAATTGAATACATTTAAGCACTCATTAGCTATGAATTTCCGTAAACTTATCTTGGTCTTGGAAGATCTTTTTGTGAATTTCAGAATCTGATATTTTAATAATCTTTGTGGCTAGCTAAAAGAAAGAATTTGAGTAATATAAGAAGGGACATTCTATAAAATAGCTAAGTTGTTGAATATGATAGCTGATAAAAGAACTAGATAAATAAAATTAAAAAACGTTTGTACTTAGTAGATTGAACTGAAATAAGAAGCATTACTTCTAACTAGTTTGTAGATAATAACCTGAATCTATCCTAATTTCATAAAGCTATTATAAAACCAATTTTTCTTAAAGTTAGACAGCTTTTCCTTATTTTTTATTTACATTACTTCTAGTGTATAGCTTATGTGGATTTGCATGATTTTACTCATTAAAAAGAATATTAAAACAAGTAAAATTGAAAGTCATAACTGCTTAATTTAATACTTTAGGTTAAAAAATGATAGTAATACTTAAAAAAGTACCAGTCTGCTTAGATATTAAAATAGATTATCAATAATGCCCTATTTTTAAAAAAGCAAAAGGTTAGTTTAATAAATAAAATCTCCAATCTAATTCTATTAAAAATAGCAAAAGTAAATTGAATATGCTTGCTTTAAATTCTTAGATATGAAATAATCTTTAGCAAAAAGAAATTTTGGCATTGATAAGTGTAAATAATATTTTATATCAAAATTAAATTTTTCCATTTATGGATTTAAATTTCTAGTTTGTTATTGGTTATTTAATGTTATCTAAAATAGTCAATCAAGAATTCACTCACATATTGTTAGTTATTTCAACTATTTAAATTTACAATTACTATAAAATTGATAATCACTTATATCATATCTAATTAAGTATCTAAATTAATCTATCAACTTTTATTTTTCAGAAAAATAAGCTAGAATAACAGAATTGAATTTCCTACTCTTGGAGAAGGATTTTCTATAAATATATTAAAAGCTTTATAATAAGCTGCTTTTAAATATAGATAGATGTTATATTAATAAATGTTTAATTTGTAAATTTTTAAAGATAAACTCAAAGGAAATAATCGGGAGTACGTCTTGTTGACAATATAGGATTTCCCTGATTTGGAGCAGGATCAAACTACAAGCTACATAAAAAATTACAAATTATATTTTAGATGTTCATTTACCTCCATTATTGCTGCTTAATTTCCACATCTGTAACAATAATTTGGAGCGCTGAACATTGTTACTACATTTTGATCATGATTTCAGTTATAACCATTCATCACCAACTAATGTGCTCTAGCAATAAGTTTTAAATTATTCGTGTGATTGAATTATTCAGAGATATCTTGTCCAAAAGTATATCCAGCTCCTCTAGGACTAATACCCCAACCACACCTATCATCTGGATCTGACCATAGTAAATCACACATTGGTCCTTCATGAGGTACTTCTTGTTTTCTATCTAGTTAACGGATATGATCCAAACTATCAATGCTTGGAGATAAACCACCATGCAAGCAGAAAATCTAACTGTCGATCAAAGCTGTTAAAGGCAGCATATCAAATAAATCTGTAAAGTATTTCCATACTAAAGCATTACCATATTTTCTCATGCACTCGTCATAAAATCCATAAACTTGGGTAATCTATCTACTTTCATGATTTCCTCTCAGTATTGTTACTCTCTCTTTGTATCTAACTTTCAAAGTCATCAATAGAGTAACAGTTTCAACAGAATAGTAACCTCGATCTACATAATCACCTAAGAACAAGTAATTTGTATTTGGTGCTTCACCGCCAATACAGTACATTTCAATCAGGTCATGAAATTATCCATGAATATCTCCGCACACCGTCACAGGACTTCTGACTTCATGTACATTTTTTTCGTTTACTAAAATTTCCTAGGCTTTTTAGCAAAGTTCCTTAACTTCAAATTCCGAAAGCGGTTTGCAATTTTTCAATTTCTTAATTTGGCTATTAAGAATTTGTATCTAATCGAAGTTTGTTTCCATTATATTTACTAGAATATTTTGATTATTTAATTTTCCTTTAAGTATATTAATACTTAAATACTTTTCATCTCTTAGATACTTTCGTTAAGGAAGCCTCTTTTATAATACCTCCAAACTAAAGTTTATCTTTTTGCTTCCTTTTTATTTATTTACTATAACCTCTATCTCTTTTGATTTACCAAATTTTCATATTAAAACTTAAAGAAATATAATTGCTAATTATTAACTAGTCATAGGAAATATTTAGTATAAAGAGCATAAATTTACGTATTAGCTCTTTTTATCTAAACTAAAGAAACTTATTTTATAAGTATTATATTCTTATTAAGATTGCTAGTTAAGGTAATCTAATATTACAGTCTTTACTCCAACTATTTGCACAAATAACTATTTGGCATTCTTCTAGTCTATTATTAAATCATTGGTATGTATTAAGTATCTTTTACTTAGAAATGATTTTAACTTATTTACTTAGAAATTATTCCTTCCATCATTCATTTTATTAATTTAGTGTTTAAGCTAGGAAAATAAAGCATCTTTAAGTTATATAACTAATAAATTTAAATTCATTCTTATTTAGAATTCTCTTTGAATCTTTTGCATCTAAAATCCTTCTTAAAACCTCTTAGTTAACTCCTATAAAAAATAAAAAACTATTGCTTTAAGATTTTTGGCTTATAAACTTTTCAGCTACATAAAGATTCAATTATAATATTGTTTTCTTAAAAGTATTAAGACTTATAAAGTTTCTCTTTAGAGGTTAATCAAAATATTTGTCATACATTTTTTAAATAAAAGTCCAAAATATTTATTTTCCTATTTAATCAATTTACTAATGTCTTGATATCATATTCAAGAGCAAGTTACATTTTTGTATAGTTATTATTGGTTAAAACTTTATCTATAAAAATTCTCTTATTTCTTAATTAAAATCTTATTCTCTAATTTTACTTTTTAGGGATTCTAACCTTCTATCTTTGCTATTTTTGTTTATACATCTAAAGGAAATTAGCCTTTATCTTTTAGCTTATATAATCTTAGTTTTATTTTAGAAGAATACTTAATATAATTGGTCCAAAACACTATCTAAGAAGAGCCAAAATTTTAGTTTTTAAGATAATTGAACCTCTTAACAATGAGAAAATGCTTACTACTTTAATTAAGTTATAGAAGTGATTGGGATAGTATTAGGAATATTAACCTTCTGCTGTTATTTTTATATCTAAAAGACCTGAATTAAATAAATTGAAGTATTAGCTTTATTTTATCTTAATTGCTAGGTTATAGCAGCACTATTTATAATTTTAGACTGCATCTCATAATTTATCTATTTAATATTTCTCCAGTATTCCCAAATGTAAGTATCTTTTCAGTATTTCGTATAGCTTAATTATATTTTAAAGTTTTAACATTCTAATAGTACTTTAATCATATGAAAGCCTTCATACTTTTAAATCTCTTGAATAGCGTATCTTTAATAAGAAAGGTAATAAATAGGTTATTAAAGATATTTTTAACTAGATAAGAAATTTAAGCTGATTTACCCTTTAAATTAATTTTAATACTAGGATATTAAAGATTTTCTTATTTAATTAATTAAAAGGTTAGAATAAACGATTCAGCGCTTGCAAAATTTCCAAACATCGAAATAAGTCATTTTCTAGGCTAACTAATAGCTCCTTATTCTTTCCTAAAAATTCAAGAGTTTTTGTCTATTAATCCAGTAGAATTCTTTTTTCTTTTAATCCATTTGGTCTATTATTTCCTTGAACTCTTGCTTTTTAAATTTAACTTATACAAACCAGCGGCGCCAATATTCTCCCGTATATTCTAGCATTTTAAACTTGTGAATTTTAAACGCTCTGCTAAGGTATCGCAGCATTCTTTTGACGTTTAATACATTGTTCTCCAATACTTAAAAATACTGTGATACCTTAAGCTTGAATACTCTATTAAGAGTGTGAATGCCAATAAATATTTTGTGCTATGTCTTTATAAGATGTAACTTAAGGCGCTGAAATCTCTTAAACTTAATCTACTTCTAGCATATTTTATCTAACTTCTTCAATTTTGATGGATTTATAAAGCATTTTTGCTTCCATATAGGGAAATATCTTTTCTTCCTAAGCATCTCATTTTTCTTTATCATTCTCAAAAAAGCTTTGAAATAATAACATCTTAGGAAATCGAAATATCGTTCCTTATTTTTATTATGGTTCCACATTTAAAAATAGAAGCTTTTTGTTAAATATTCTCATTACTGAACCTTAATAGCAAGTCAACACAGTTTAGTATGTATTTTGTTAATTAAATCAAATTCCTACTTATTGGTTTTCTATATTTTTACAAAATAGAAAAAAAGCTAGTGATGCATTATCACTTCTAATGCATTGTATAACTGCTGTGCCATAACTTTAAGTTACTAAGGAGTTCTTCGTAAGTTGAAAAGTCTGTAAAAAGCAGAAAATTTCTATCTTCGTTCCGAGAATTCGTTTAAAATACTCATTGCGCTATAGTAGTTTACTTTTGCTTGGTAATATTCCCTTATCCTTTTGTACGCTCTCAGCTTTCTCTCCTTAAATTACTGAATTACTACTTTAAGAAGTTTGGTTCTATTTAAGAAAGCCTTTGATTTGCTCATTTTTGAAAAATTTGATTAAGCGCTGCTCTGTATTTTCTAGGCATTTTCTTCTTTTATTTCTTATGAATTCTATATTTATAACTTACTTTTAAGTTTCCAGATTAATTTCAAGTAACTAGCACCGAATCTTTTAATTTTTAAAAGCCTAGCATCATCCCCTTTTTCAAAGTAGATGATAAAGTAGCAAATGCTTTCTCTAAATAAGTCTTTTTTAGTTAATCTCTCTTATTTTATCGATTCTTCTAGATGATATCACTATTTTACTAGGAGCATTCTGTGCTGTTCATATATACAAAAGCAGTTTTAGTTTACTTTCATAGTCAAAAATTGATCATCCTCTCAATTCCAGAAACATATCTAAATTTTTTTCTGATGATTTTGATTTTCCTAATAAATATTTTCATGCTTTTATTCCTAATTTATCAAACTATCTTTTAAATAGCTCTGGGTAAAATCTTAAAAGCTGCTACTTTCTTTTGCATCAGCTTATAGAAATATTTCTGAATCAATCTATCTCTTTATGTAAATATGTCGTCTAATATTTTAAGAGACTTGAAATAAAACTCTTAAATATACTTTTCTTATTGTTGGAGCATGAATCTACTTTTTCACTATGGTTCACTCGTTCTTTAGAATCTCTTTAGATTTTTATGGTACTTTCTTGGAATAAATTCTTATTCAAAGCTTCTATCATTACTAAACTAGTTTTCAACCAAGGATTTTTTATCTCTTGGATTTAAATTAGTATTTTTGTCTAGATCTAATAAAAATTTAAAGTTAAGTACTTTTGATTCGCTTTACTTAGTTGAACTAGCTTAAATATCCTTAAACTTGTCTAAAGAAGATTTGGATTTTACTTTATGTAAGTTGTTTTAAGATTGTTAATTGCTTAGCTAAAAATTTAGTTAATCTATTTGAGCTTAAGGACGTAAAAAGCTATCATCCGTATCCTTGGCCATAAAAATATCGCTTATCTCAGTTTCTTATCATATGATAGGCTAGCTTAATACATCTTAATGAGAGATTTTGCCAATATTAGGGTTATTCTAGTTTTTATATCTTTACTAATTAGATTCATTTTACTGCTTACTAAAAACAAATTTCTGAGACTTTTCTTTTTTTATTTCTATTGGATTTCAAATCATCTAAGGGTTCTCTTCTATTTCTAGATGCTTGGATTGCTAATTAAAAAAAGTTTGGAAAGTTTAGTTTTCGCCTTTAAAAGTAGGACTTAGGGAGTTTAATAATATCTACTAAGGTTAGGAAGTTTAGATTTCGAAAAGATTTCCTTTATCTGAGAAAAATTTTTGATGCTTCTAATTTTCGCTAAGACTAGGAGGGTTTTATGGGAAATATTTAAAATTTTCCATTTTACTATAATCATCTTACTACTCGTCTATATTCTACATTTATTAAGTTTCTTTTATCTTATGTGCTGATTCGGCTTGATGAGAAGTGATTGAAGTATACTCATTTTTTTAAACAGAAGGAGTATAAGTTGAATAACTCTTAGCATGGTTATAACTTTTAAATGAGTTAAACTAATTTAAATTTTCATCTTCTTGAGCTTCGTTTTAAAGCTTTCCCATTTATAATCTCGTTATATTTCCTTTTTTATCATTTGTCTCTCTTAGATTTTTTTGACTTTGATAGTAATTCTTAGTATAAGACTTAATTTAATTAAAGAAAGCGTACAAAAGAAGTGTCAACTTATCTTTAATTTTAATAATAGCTTCTATTTTGTGGTTAGCGATTAAAGGTTTTTACTTCTATTAAATTTGTGTCTCTGAAATTTTAGAAAGCGTATTGAGTTACTAGTTAGAGTTTAATTTTTAAGAAATGATTTTAATTCTTTCTATAGATTTCTTATTTTAGATTTTATCTAAACCTTTTAAAGACTTTACTCTTATATCTGACTCATATCTTGTATGACCTGATTCTAAATAAAGATCTTATTAGTATAGGTTTTCTTCTGTTCAAAGGCTTTGCTATTTATAATGAGTAGCCTTATTGCTTTTGATTATTTTCTTTTGCTTTATCAGTTCAATCTTATTCCTTGCATCCACTATATTTTGACTTATTTATGAGAATACAGGATACTATTCTCTATTCATTTTTATTGCTTTCTTTAAATAAGAAAATCTTCAACTATCAATAAATAAGAATCTACATTACTTTACAAAGGAAAAGTATTAGAATATTTTAAAAACCTTTAATAGTCTTAATGCATGTGAAGTTCTAATTTGGTTAAGTTAAAAGAGCCTTTTTGGGTATAAAGCAGAAGAGGTAGATGCTTTTTATGCCAGTCTAATAAGGTATTGATATAAATTAAGTAATTAAATCTAATTATCTTAAACTAGCTGTAAAATCTTACTTATTTTGATAAGGTCACTATATTCGTGTAAAGTAGAGACATTTCATAATTTAATAATATGCAGCTGTTAAAATAATTAGCTTAATAGTGATGAATGAAGCAGGAATAATGAGGATTAGAATGAAATAGTAGCTTAAGATTTAAATGAAAAGATATAAATGAAGTGTTAGTTTAAGAATTGATAATGCTTCTCAACTTTCTTCTTGGTCAGCAGACCACATAATAAGATTATCCCTTAGTAACTATAAAATATTGCTGCTTTCTTGATACATTTCTTCACTCAATGATTCGGCCTCTGCTAAACCTTCGTCATAAGCTGTTTTGGCCATGGAGCAAGCTTTTTCTGGATCTGACATTACTTCAAAGTAAAAAACAGAAAAATTCAAAGCAAGACCTAAACGAAGGGGATGTGCGGGAGTTAGATCAGAATTTGCAACTTTGCATGCTTCTTAATAAGCACTTAGAGCACTCTCTGCGACTTAAGAATGTTTTTCTCCTTGAGCGTATTCTGCAATATAACGGAAATAGTCTCCTTTCATTTTTAAATAGAATATTTTTTCATCTGTTTCTTTGGCTCCTGGAATCAATTTACTATCAAGAACTTTAAGCACATCTTAGCAAATGTTATCAAGTTCTGCTTCAACTTTCTTTTACATTTGCTCAATAAGACGGAGGCTGTTTTCTTCTCCTTTTCTCTCTGCACGGTGATGGACAGAATGAAGTGCTCTCCAAGAAGCTCTTCTTGTCCCGATACTGTTCTTATAAGCTGAACTCAACCATGATCGTTCCTCGGCAGTCAAAGTTCCGAGATCTACTACTTTCTTCATGAAGTTAACCATATCGTCGTATCGTTCTGCGTGTAGAGCCACTTTAGCAAGAAGCAGCAATGACTCTTTATCCATTTTATAAAACAAATATGTAAAAAAAGAATCTCTTAAATATGCAAAAGCTCTTATTAATTCATTTCTTTATCTTTACTACTCTACCTTCCTTCTTATTCTGATACCATCTTAAGCTTCATTCACCTAAGAAATCTAATGTCTTTCCATTTTATTAGATAAATGTATTCATTTATACTTATGCTTCCCCTTCATTTCTAGCCAAGGCCCTTTAAGTAAAAGATAAAGGGGAAATATACAAAGATAGTACTTTTTAATAATGCCATTAGAGATAAAATCAAACTAGATTTCCAGATATAAGCTGCTTAGCAGAAACTCTATCGAAATATAAGTTAAATAAGTATCTTGCGCTTAGATGCAAAGATATCATTATCATACTCATTAAATTATAACTATCATATCTATAAAATCAATATGGGCTGAATTAAGAGCATATAAGTTATTTTTATAATTAAGAAAGATTTGAATGCTCTAGGTATTGATATTGAACCTTTTAAACCTTGAATTAAAATCTAA
This sequence comes from Loxodes magnus, assembly GCA_946699065.1. Classification (NCBI taxonomy): domain Eukaryota; phylum Ciliophora; class Karyorelictea; order Loxodida; family Loxodidae; genus Loxodes; species Loxodes magnus. Next base: position 724,228 of record CAMPDV010000020.1, on the reverse strand, counting down.
AATACTTTAGTAAGATTTATGTCTATGCATTTCAGATGAAACTCTTATTTAGCTTGGTTTTATTTATTTACCTTATTCTCTTATTTAATCTAAATTTTTAATCAGAGCAGTTATGATTAATAAAAATAGATTAAGTCAAAGTGAAGCTTTCAGTTAAGAAGAAGAGTAATGCTAAATTTTATTACTCTTACATATAAGGGAAAAGCAAAGATATAGATATGTGCTTAAGTACTAGCTAGTATGATTCTTATAAAGGAACTTATTTCATATATTGCTTATATAGTTTTAGCTTATGATATTCTCTTAACTCTTTGAACAGTTCTTTTAATACTTAAATATCCTATCTCTTAGAATTCTTCTAATAAGAAGCAAAGATACTAAAGATGAGGGAGTAGTAAGGAATAGAAATAAGAAGAGTATTTAAATAGAATTAAATAATTATTAATATACAGAGAGATGTCTTTCACGTAACTTAATAAGCGCCAACTTGAACTATTAAACAACTCTTAATTCTATGAGTTCCAGTAGTCAATTAAAGCAGTTGTCTTTAGAACCAAAGCAAAAAAGGAGTACAGTAAAGCGATTAACCTTTGTTTTGAAGCTAGTATTTGCTTATGTTAAAAAGGTATTTACGAAGAAATGCAAGGACTATGTGATTTGATCATCGAAACCTATAAAGAAGCTCAAGATCAAATTTAAGAATCTGAATTTTTACACTTATGTACCAAACTGTTTGAATAAATACCTACCAATTACAAATTTACCTTTGCTAACTAAGCTCTGCACCTAATTAAGACTAATCCTTAAAATTTAGAGTGCGTATAGAATTTACACCATCAAATTGCTATATAATACATGAATCTTAGCAACTATGGCTTAGCACATTTACATTTCCTTATTACAAATGATGTAAAAAATTAAGTTGAGAGCTTAAGATTGTAAATCGAAAAAGGATTTGAGAGTGAGTAGCCTTTGTTTATAGTTAGATCTTTATTGATGCTAATAAGTAACTAGCAATTCCAAAATGCAGAAATTCTGTTAAAGGAGTTACGAAATACTAAATATGGATAATTAATTGTTGAGAGTCCCGAAATTCATTTTTGCGAGATGGTTCTAGATGCAGGATAAAGAAACATAAAAGAGAAAAAAATAGGTGAGGTTTTAAAGGAAAGATATTCTAGATTTTTTGAGAGGGATCCTAAACTTGCTCAGGTAAATTTCATAAAATTAGCTTGTTGAGGCTGTACTTTAAGTAGTATTTGGATTTGAAAAAGTTTCAGCTAGCTTCTTTGATATCTTCTTTAAAGATACAAGCTGAGATAGAATAAACAGTTATATTAAAGAAATTAATTTAATCCCAAAGAATTTTATCTTTACCTTACTTAATAAACTAATATCACTACAATCAGATTCCTTAACATAGTTAATTAGTATTTTCCTTAATATTATAACCCTCTTCCTTAAGATTGGTAGAGGCTTTTTCTTTTACAAAGACAATTTTATAATTTTTCTTTCCTTTTTCATCTTTAACTTTTATACTGTTTATTAAGAAAAGTGCTTCAAACTAAATACTTAGTATTGAGCTATTCAAATGTTATAAGAAAGAAAATTCTGAGATAAATGCAAATATTTTTCAGTTAAATATAAAATGAAAAAGATGCCTATTTGATAACAATATTTATAAGAGAGAGTTATCTTATAAGTTTACTATATAGTGATTGTATATAAAAATAGTAATAATCCCAATTAAAATTCTATAAAATACCAAATTGTTGCTACTTCATAAATTATGCTAATTCTAATATTTTGCATTATTTATAGTATTTAAGCTTAGACTATTAAATACTACTAGTTCTAATTTCTAATTACAGACATATCAGATAGTTCTTATAGTCAGCTATTTGAAAATTAATAAAGAAACAATTAAATATTTTGCTTAAATTGAATACCGAGTTATGTATATAGTATTGCTATCTTAATTAGCATTAATTTCCAATATTGTCAAAAATGCTGCTAAGAAGAGAGGTATTATAGTAAGATATAGAATAATTCATTATTCCCAATTATTTACATAATTAATAGAAGCAAGTCAAATTTTAGCATAAATGCTTAGCTAAAAGAATTTAAGCTTCATTACTTCTAAACATAACTTAGTCTCTTTAGTTTAATGCTTAGTGGAATAGCAACTGAAAATAGAAAAATTAAGAATTTTAAAAAAATTAAAATTATAAGTTGAAATATTAAATAATTAGGCACTTGCATCCACCACATACTGAAGCTCTTGTTTAAAAATTTTCGATTTGCTATTCTTTATATGTTATTTTTTCGTAGTTCTTGTTTAATTCTTGTGCCATTTACTAATGATTCAACGTTTATTGATTTATTTAATCTCTAAGAGCTTCAAGCTCGTCTTCAAGCTTCTTAACTTCTCTTTTATACTAAAGTTAAGACCCTTCAATTTCAAATTAGCTTTACAGCATCATATTTTCTAATTCTTTTTCCATTTTTCTTTCCTTCTATTTCTGTTCGCTTTGAATTCTCTGCACTAATTCTTTATGATGCTTAATTAAAGAATTTTTGGAGAAGTTATGCCATATATTTAGCTTTTAGGGGCCAACTACTAAACTATTATATTCCACTTCCATTTTTTCCATTCTGTCCTTGAAGTCTTCTAAACTTTGCAATGAATCATTTCCCATAAAATATTTCTTGTACAGAACTTCAAGTGTCTAGTAAGCAAATTATTTAGTGATTTAAATGTTTTGGGAAATCAAATTTTAGCATAATTGCTTAATTTGTTTCTTTAGATTCTTTTTAACCTGCTAAAAGTTTCCAAAAGCATATATATCCAATGCAAAAAGTGCCTAATTCTTAACTTATTTACAGTAAGTTTTCAAATCTTCGTTTTTGATTCCTTTAATTTTATTTTACTGCATGAACTATTCAACTTACTCTTGAACATGCTTGACAATTTATTCCTTGACAGTTTCATTGTTATTCTAGCAAATGATTTCGTTTATCATTTTGATTTAAAGTATCTCACTACTATTAATTGAGTAAATAAGCTACTTTATATATTCTATCCATATTCATATATTTGATACCTTATGGTAAAATAGTTTGCTGTTGCTTTCTTAATCTATCAGTCGAATTAATTATTCAGTGTGAACAAGTTAACGTCTTGGGAAGCTTTCTTTAGTTTTTTAGAAAAGCTAAGAAATGCTGCTGTTCTATTAATTTTTAAAATGAAGCTCAAATTCCTCCTAAGTAACCTTGCTATTATTGGAGCAGTAGACAAGCTAAGGAAAAATGGCTTTTAAGTAGTCTGGATTTTAAGCATTTTCAATTCTAAAATTCTATATAAAACTAAGCTCTTCTAAGTCTTACTCTCAACTACTTTCACTTATTATCAGAACTAGACAACTGGAGATAAGCAGAGCCAGTTGCTTAAGAAACACATTCTGGCTTATAACATCTAAGTATAGGATTTCACAAGTTTCTTGAATTTTATAAATTAAATAGATTCCTTCAGATAGATCAGGATCTCTAAATTACTCTCTATATAGAAAATTTTTATTAGAAACGTTTGCACTTAAAAAAGATATTATTCTGAAGTTACTGTTTGGAAATTCATTTACCTCTTACACGTCGCTGAGTCATTTTTTGAGACGCTTTTCATGCTGATTTATCAAAGAACTCACTGCGCTCTCGCAGATCTGAATTTTTTCATCTAAGACACTGATTAATTTCATAGAAATCTCCATTAAAGTTAGTGTATATTTAGTAATCTAAATGTACACATTCAAATATTCCACTTTTTTAATCACCCTTCTTAAATATAATTCCTTGAAACCTCATACTCCTCTAATCCAACTTAAGAAGATGCATATGCATTAAAGCAATAATTAGGGTCTATCCATACATATTAACACCCATGGTATCCAATAGAGAGGAGTTGGCAATAACTTGTATAGTATATGGGATATAGTTATGAATTAAAGTGAAAGAAATAGATAAGAATAAACAGCTAATTTTCTTTGACTCTTATTCTTATTTTATTTTTATTGCGTTACTTTTAGATTTTAAACATGGATTATCGAGGTGCTTAGAATGGACTACCTCCTATAATAAGAAAATAATCAGCTAAGAAAGTTCATAATATTTCTAGGAAAGAATGAGATGAAAGATTTGTGGTAGCGAGTATTCCAAAGTATAATCCTCTTACTGACAAGCATTGCGAGGGATATCGCGCTATGCTAGCTCGAAATAATAAAGTAGCAATATTGGCTCCTGGAGGATTACGAAGAATGAATTTAAGAAAGCCAAATAGAAAGAAGCAAATAGTTAGTGATAATATGACAGTTCAGCTATAAAAAGATTTAGAAAGAGAGTGAAGGAAGGAAGGAATTCCTGATTTCCATAAAAAAATTATAATAAGTGCCATCAAAAATTTATAGGCTTATTTAGCAGCTCCCATACTAGCTAGAGAGCTTGAAAGCTTTGTTAAAGATAACTCTACTATTGTTGTGGCTCTAAAAGCTGTAAGATAACGAGAAGAATCTCTTTTCTCTATAAAGCAGATGAATGATTACTTCAAGCAATTCTAGATATCCAGTCCAAAAGATATTCAAAATATAAAGCCCCAAATTATAATAGACTGCGTTGGATTATTGCATGCTCACAGGATGTTAACGCTTAATGCAGTCGAATGTATTATAAAATGGAAGTAAAGCGTCTAGCACTTATTGGCTACTTAGAAGAATGCCAAATAGCATATTTCTCCAATACAAAAGATAAGTAATACTGAAGATACTTAGAATACAAATAAGCAAAGCGCTAAATTTCTTTTGGAAAATGTAAATTACTTAGTAAAGATTAAGAATGACGTTGGTAAGCTAGAAGGACTCTCTAAATTTATTAAATTCTCTGATAAGCCAGATCCATTTTTTGTGTATCCTTCCAATTTAAATCACATTGAATTTGAGAATGCTAAAATCTAGATGCAGCCAAAAACAACTGAAGAAGCTAAATAAGCAGTTAAAAGCTTAACTTTTCAAGATGGGTCTCTCTGTATACCCTTACCACTGTCATTAAGTAAACGAATCTAAAGAGCTGAGATAGCGATTTTAGAAGAAACTGCAGACTTAAAAGAAGAAAAGTATTAGTAAAGCTTTGATAAGCAAGAAATAAAATTGAAAATTAATGAGGAGCATGATAAAAACTTATAGTTTGAAGAATAGCAACACAGTTTTAGATCCAATCCTGATGATTAGTTTACTATAACACAAGAGTAGCAAATTGCATAAAAGCCAAGGCTAAATTCTGCCTCTAAGTAAACAAGGTAGCCCAGCAAGTAAAAAACACTTGAAAAGGCAAAGAGAGGGTAAGAAACATTCGAACCAATATATCAAGCAAAAACATACGAAGAATTTATTAAGCAAATTCAAGTTTTTCATAAAAAAGTTAATGAGAAGTTTCTAAGTACCTTTCCAGATGCCAAGTAAGCAATAAAGCTTACTATGGATGGTTACGAACCTGAGTTCTTTTATATTAATCTTAAATACAAAACGAAAGAAGGTATATAGGACGTCTAAGGATTAGTTATGTACAATTTTGACTAGAATTGCTATAACTGTAACAGAGTGGAAATAATTTATATTGGACTTCCATAATGGGAATGCTTTAATCAATGCTTAGGTGAGATAGTTGAGCATATATTTACTAAGACTCCAGCAGATGAAATTAGAGTTAAAGTAAAACATATGGAATCAGATCTAAAAGTAGATAACGATGTTAAAGAAGCTTTATAGAATAATAAATTCCGCTGAAAACATTTAGTGAATGATATCCAGTAAGGAAGAAGTACAGTCTATGCTCTAGCAAAGTAAGGAGAAAATAATATGATTCTACCTGAACCTGTCGGAGTGGAATGCGGATATTTCTTTTCCTAAAATCAGAGTTCCGAATCTAATATAGATTATATCCATAGCAAAGTAGCTTTAATGGGAACATTATCTAAAGTTTAAAATGAAGAAATTTAGCAAATTAAATTAGTTTAAGAAGTAAAGTAGAACAAAATTCCAGCTTTTGTTTGTAATGAAAAACCTTCATATGCATTCTTTGGCGATTAGTAAGCAGAAAAAGATGTAGCTGGATTAATCTCAGTTTCATGTAGATGGAAAAGCTTAAGCAGCCATCCATTAGAAATATCTGGAAAGCGATATAAATACATTTAGATCACAAAAGTAAAACATAAATATAGGTATAATTTACTTAAGACGTCTATATCATTGGTACTGATGATGAACTTATTTCAGTTTTTATAATTGTAGACTCAAGCATTAATCCTAATGAAAATTTATTTGAATAAGTAGAGACTAAGCTTAAAAATATTTAAGCTGAACCTCAAGAAATTAATTAGCTTTGAATTCCAACTTTTAAGATAAACAAGACGAATTCTGTTTAATTTCAAGGCTAATAAGCTTAATAAAAAATAAACGTAGAACTTTTCAGCTAGATCCCTATGCTAGGAAGACCTAAATTTTTATCAAAGGGTTTGAAACAAAGAGGAATTCACGTGGTACATGATTCATTTATTTTTGGTAATTTATAACTTCAGGACTACTTCATCAGACTGTAGAAGAAAAATTTGACCAACCATATTTCATAAGTCATGTTCCAAAAGAAGTTTGGACAGTAGTCACTTGAAATAGAATTTGATAATGTTAAAAATTAAAATTTATTTAGTATAAACTTAAGTTAAGAAACTAAAATAAAATATTTCTTTTTTCTCTCTATTAACTAAAAATATCCCTTTACCTATTCTACCCTTACTAACAACTTTTTATTTAAGTGTGTGAATCTTAAAATCAAATATATCTTAGTTTTGCAGGTCTATTTAGAAAAAAATTATAGCAGATAAAAATTTAAATCCAAGTAAATATGCTTTAATTATAAAGCTTCAGTGAGCCTTCTATTTTAATATTTATGTTTATAAGTAAATATTGCTAACTGAAAATAACATAGATTAGCTTATTTAAAGCTTTACATTTTAGCTAGTTCTTTAAGTTTCTATTAATATACAATCTGTATTGTAATTTTATTTACCCTTTATTTTATCAAGTCAATTGTAATATTTTGATAGTATTACAGAACGTTAACTTTTAAATACTTTAAGAGTGTTCCTTTTTTATCTGTGCACCATTATGCCTAATATACTTATTTTTATATTATTATAATTAGATTTAAAAGAAAAGGGCCTAATAACCTAATATAGTGTGGTATTAATAGGATTAGCTTTAAGTACTGATTAGACTATTATGAAGCTTCAAAATTGATATATTTGCTACAAGTATCTAGTTAAGAGTAATATAGCATAATTCTCTTATCAGTCAAAGAGATATCTAAGTTACTACCCCTAGCTAGCTAATCTTCTATTTCAATTATCAGCATTAACTATCCAATTAACACTCCTCTTAAAATCTAAAATATGCTCTCCATTCTTCATTTTATAATGTCACATTTTTCAAAAAATATCTAAATTATAAAGCAAATAAATGGATATTTTTGAATGTGTATTTTTAAAGCTTAAAAGCTCTACAATCAGAAGTAAAAAATAAATATATAACATGCTTCTACAAAGTAATGAGATTGTAAGGGAAGATATTAATGCCATTATCATTTATTTCTCTATATTTACAAGAGTCATATTTAATCACTAGCTACTAAGACTTAAACACATAGTTTCTTATATTTTTACTCTTAGTTAAATATTTGGATTCATATAGTATTAGAAAGGATATGGTGTAATGTGCATCATTTAAATGATATGCCTATAATAGAAGTGACTTAATTAAATAAAAAAGATTATGTATATGATTAATGTTAAGGATAGGCGTTTAATACTCTTGCATTTTACTAAAATAAATGGAAAATAGGAACTAAGCTTATGATTGAGAAGCATAATAAATATAAAATAGGTATTAGGTAGATTGCATGAATGGTACTTTGGAATAAGAAAAGTAGAACTATTTATAGTTGAATACAATTTGCACTGATAAGAAGCATAACTCTTAAGAGATTTTGTCTTTTGTTAGTTTTAATGAGAAAAGTCCTAGATTTAAGTACTCTTTAGGATTTGATTAGCAAAAAAGTAGTGTTCTTATAAATTAAACTGGTTAGGAAGTTGTCACGTAAAGATCTACGAATGAGAATATTTAAATTATACAGTAAAAACGTAAAAGATTTCTAGAATCATTAAGCAAGCAAGAGTCATAAAATTTTGGATATGAACATTTCTGTAAGGGATTTTCTCCAATTGTACAAGGAAGCATAGAAATAGCAGAGAAACATAAAAAAGCGAAGAAAATAAAAATGCCAATAATCGATGAGGCTAATACAGTTTAAGAGGAATGTGAATGTTGTGGACTTCCAATTAATGGAAGAGAATATCCTTTATGCTGTAGCATTAAGGAGATATCTTAAATAGGAATAGGCTTCAGTATGTACTTTATTTACGTCAAATTCATTATTTGCATGATGATTTTAGCTTTCTTTCCTTGAGGATTTGCTATTTGAATATAATGCTATTTATAGGATTCCTTAAACCTGAGTTCTACTACAAACAAGTTCATTCTAAAGGGAAGTATAGGCAATTATGGAAACCCAGATATAAATGAATAGCCTCCATGATATTTTGGAGTAATATACTTTATAATAGCAGTCTAGATGGTTATACTTCTTTGCTACTTTTAGATTTATTGCTTTAAGACTTAAAAGCAATTAGACAATTATGCAATAAGTCCTAAAGACTATACTGTGTGATTTAAGAATATTCCTAGAAACTAAAATTAAGAAGAGTTCAAGAAGAATCTAGGAGAACAGTATATGCAAAAGGCTTTTAAATTCATTTTCCCTAAAAATCTAGCTGAAAGAATAGAATGAGCTAAGTAATATAGAAAAATTAAAATGCAACACATATCTCGAGATGCATAGTCTAATAAATATACAGTATAAGATACTCAAAGTGAAACTTAAAGTTACCAGAAAAATGAGAAAAAGCTAATTGAGTTATTGGAAAAACTTCAGAATTTTTCAAGATTACCAGAAAATCATCTTAATCGAACAGGCTAAGCATTCGTTACTTTCAATTTTTAGTCAGATGCACGAGAGGCTTTGAATCATTTTAACGAAAGTGTTTCTTAAAAGATTTTAAGGACTGTTAAAATAGTAATCTGAAAATGCTTCAAAAAAGAAATTAAGAAGCAAAACATGGATGCTCAAGAAGCACCTGATCCCAGTGATATTTATTGAGAAAACTTAGGCTACAATTTCTGAAAAAGTGTTAAACATTATGTTTTAGTTCTAGTGGGAACAGGCATAGTGATATGCTCGGGATTCATTCTTTTGTATTTTATTAGAGATAATTTTAGATCGATTTCAGCAAGTGAGAGATCTAGTTCTGAAGATAAATTGCTTTCGATATATTAAGCAGCTATAGTATTGGTTATAAATTACTCTGTCATTTAATGCATTAAGTTTCTAAGTAAATTCGAAAAGCATGAAACATGGACGGATGCAATTTCAAGCGTCACATTTAAATTAACAATTGCAGAAAGTGTCACGTCAGGTTTTGTTATTCTAGTGGCTAATAGCAAACCTCATTAATGGTTTATTGATTACAATCTAGTGGATAGTATCTTCATACTATTGATATTCCTTGCGTTTGGGAAACCTGTTATTCAACTAGTGTTTAACTCCCAGATGATTAAAAAAAAGCTGAAATAATGGTATGTGAGGAATAAGATAAAGAGCAAGTAATGGAGCTAAGCAGAGTTAAATATTCTATGAGAATAAGAAAAGTTTGATATAGCAAGAAATTATTCTTACCTAAACAAAACTTTGTTTGTTACTTTACTCTATTTTCCTATTCTCCCCATTGCTCCTTTTATTACAGCTTTAGGCTTTATCATTAAGTATTGGATTGATAAATATATTCTAATTAGAAACACAGCAAGACCTCTTCGTCTGAGTTCAAAACTTAACTAGCAAATGATTCTTCTAGTTCCCTGCTATTATTTAGCTTACTCGATTGCAGGATGATACTTCTATACATAGTTAGGATATAATAGCCTTAAATAGTGAATGCTATTGTCAATCTTAATAGTTTTGCTTTATATAATACTCCCTAAGTCTTTTCTGTTCAAATGCTTTAAAGTGAATAGTAAGACATATCCAAATTAAGCAGCTGAGAATAACGAATAGTTCTCTTACTGTAACTAAGCTCTTACATTTTATGATGTAAGCTTCTATCTTTAGGATTATGAGCGATCTAACCCAGACACAAGTAACCAAGGATGAGATTCTTACTTTAACTTATGATGTAAGCAATTCTATATTCAGTAAAAAAGTTCCCTGATGAATAAATAGTCCAAGAGTTTAAGTCCTAGGAAATTAATAAAAATGAGCTTGTTCATTTGATGCATTACATACATGAAAAGGAAACTTTTAAGGACAAATATTAGCAAGAAATCGCTCAAAGGTTTAGCTTAAATAAGATATAAAACTAAACTTAGTAAAAAAGCTAACTGTAAGACATGCTCAAGTTTATTAAAAGCTAAGTTAAGGAATTAAACCAAATCCATACAGAAGTACAAATAGATATCAAGAAGCTCAAGAGAGAAGAAATTTCATAGGCAATTAATAACGTCAATATTCTATAGATTAGTGATTAAGTCTAGAGAGCAAGTAGTTAACGTAAAAAAGCTACATTTAAAAATATAAAAGGGTATGATTCAATTTACTCACCTAAGATTACAAAATCTTAGCTTTCTTACATTTTTTAAAAGAGGAATATGAGTATTATTTCTTGGTTCGAAAACTAAAGATAAAAAAATAGTAACTTATACAAAATCTTTATGGAATTGGTAGTAAAAAATCTTTAGTCTTCGTTTAAAAACTTGCAAACTCTAACTTTAAGGAATTAAAAGTAAAACCAAATCAAATTTATTCAATTCAAGGAGAAAAGATAACTTAGTTAAAAAGAAAGCACCAAGTACTTCGAAAATCTGAGAGTTAATACAACTTAAAGGAATAAAACTTATATTTTGAAAAGAAAGTTTAACAAACCAGCAAGTCCATAAAAAATGTTTAAGTACTTACGCCAGTAAAGTGCTTCAGATGGTGAAGAGTAGAAATAAGATTTATAACAGGACCAGTTTGAAAAAAATGATAATGATTAAAACCTCTTTTCTTAAACGGAATCACCTAGTTCTTTAAACACTCCGGTCGGTTTAAATAATCATTTAAGAACAAAAAATAGCAATAAACATGTTTCAAAATCTTTTAATAACTTCGAAGAAATTTAAACTCCATTGTTTAACAAAATTGGTACTTGCTAATAGCCAAAGATTAATCAATTATTAAAGTTGAATACAATCTAAAGTGTAAATTAAAGTAGTTCTTCCAACTCAAGTAAGGAGGATTTGAAGGAATCTAATATAAAGAAAAATGACGAAATAACGAGTAATTTTAGATCGAAACAAAGTTAACAAGATATGATTAGCTAAAATTCTTCAAAATCATTAGTTACTGCAGTTACTTGAATTTCTTAATTTAATTATTATCCATAATTTCATCAATAAAATGCAAGTCATTAATAAAACTCAAACTTATCTTGAATTTTCATAGTTTATTTAATTTTTGGTACTTATTAGCAAAATAGTGTAGAAGGTAGTTCCAAATTAACATAAAATAAATGCTTTATTTTTAAAATTTGATTTATTGATATAACAAGATAAACTAACTATTAGACAGACTGAATAGTTTCTATTATAGCAAATTAAAGATATTATAAGTTAATATAGCTGGAATATATATCTATAAGCATAATTTTAGCTACTATTTTATATTGTATTACAACTAAGTTATTTAAATAGGCTTCATTTTACTATTTCGTAATATAGTTTATTTATAGATGCTCAAGTTTAGAAATTTGCTTATTCCACAAGTTAAAATATAGAGCAGAGTAAGAAATGCATAGTATGAGATAATTATAACAAAGACTGATATAAGAAAATTTAATTATTTATATTACTAGAGATCATAATGTCAATGCTATGAATCAAATATTTAATTAATGTTCTTTTCTCAGGAATTTTTCTTTATCTAAGGTAAAATTTATTTCAATTTCCATATCTTTACTGTATGAAGGAGCGATTTACTTCTTTTTCCAACTCTCTAATATCTTTTTCTTAATATTCTTTTAAGGTTGCCAATCAAACAGCATTTATACTCTATCTTTCCATTTAAGTTGATTCCTTTTTATATCTTCTTTAACTATTTCTTGAATACCTTCTATTGGCAATACGATTTCTACTTTACAATCTTCTTCATAATGAAGTCCTTCTGTTTCCATAGTTAATACTTCAGCTGTTACTAGCTTGCTTTTTGTTTTTTCCCACTTTTTTTTTGCCTTTTAAGAGGACTTTTAATCTTAAGATAGCTCATAAATAAAATTATCAATAGTTTCTGTTCAATGTTCTTAAGATTTCCATCCGTTTTCAATCTACTATAGCATATCAGAGAAATTAAGGTCCTATGTGTACTTGAAGCATTTTTTTAAGCATTTAATATACAACTTTTTTCATACTTCCACTGCTTTATTCTTCTAGGAACTTTGTGAAAACTTCTTCCACATCTAGTTAAAATATTTTTCCAATAGATCAGCTTATTTCCTTACCCAGTGCTTGCCATCTGTATTATAGTCTTTGCAATTTTTCATTATTTGCATGAAATCCTAATGGAACTGCTCAGGAGATTCATACTGATTCTTAATCAGCTTTAATTCCATAGTAGAGAGATCCATAGGTTTTTTAACGATATCGTAGTAGTCAAAACACTATAGAGCTATATGATCAACAGGTTCTAGAAATGGCTTAGCAGCTTAATGCGATTTAATTTTCTACAGCAATAGATTAATTTTAGGTTTATCTATCATACTATTTAACGAATTAACAGAAATAAGAAATCTAACTAATTTTCAGTCTATACGTTATTAGAAAGCCTGCATACCTTAATTTTCAAATTTAAGCTTCTCTTTTATATTGAAAGAAGGAATATCCTTTGATAGGATAGATATACTATATTACATTGTAGAAGTCTCAAATGTTTAAATAAACACATCTCAAATTATTAAATTTATCTCTTTAACTAGAAGCATATTGTCTTTCATAAATCACCATCCTTAATTATATAAGCTATCTTTCTTTATTTAAGAATGCTTTTCAATATAATTTAGTAAATATAATAGTTTATGTAGCTTGCTAAAAAGAAAATATGAATTAAGCTATAGATGAGATTCATTATGCAATATAAATTGTCTTATTATTAAGGAAGCTATTTAGTAAACTTAAGCAAGTAAATGAGCATGATAGTGCTTGATGATTCTATATTAGGAGGTTTAATAATAATAGATGAAATTATTTGAACAACTAAATTATAAATACATATCATTTTAGAATCAGATGAGCTCTAAAAACTGTTTGACCTGCCTAGAAAACTGTTCTATGTGTAATCATAATTGGTTCGCATACGTATTACCTATGTAATTACTTACCATGTTCCATATTTAGATTCAAATTCATCATATCCATCCTTTATCATTCATCCTGCTTCTGTGAAATTCAACTAAAATTGTGTTTTACTAACTTGTGGATCACTGATCACGATATCGTTTTCAGGTTAGCTTCCAACTCTAACTGCTTCATTTATTGATGTAAATTCACTTAATTAAAAGGACTTACAATATTTAATTTTTCCTAGATCCTTCAATGAACCTAAGCTAAATGTCATTTTTCTTGTTAATAGCTTCAATTATAACTGTCTAGCCTTGAAAAGATATAACCATGTATTTTTAAATCAGAATTGGGCTTGTAATTTTAACGAAGGTTCCATTACCCCTTAATAAATCAACCAATCAAAAAGAATTTATATCTGCATAGAAAATTACTTGGCTAAAAGTAAATGCAGAAATGTTACTTTTTTAGTCCAAATTACTTTGCAGGAAAAATTACATCACAACAAGGAATATCAAATTTAGTAAAAAACTTGTCAGTCTTATGCTTTTTCCAACTAGACATGCTTAATGGTTTTGTTTGCGTGCCAAAAAATGCTATTCCGTCTTGAGCTTTCCTTTAGCTTATTAAATGTCCTTGAGTCGTTATTTGGAATAAGTCATATTAATTAAGTTCTTTTGTTTCTATTATCTCTAGTAAGAGTTTAGGATATCGCTTTAGCTCAATTTTTCTTTGCATAAGAGAAGTTACCAAGGAGTATATTTTTTGGCATAACTGAGTCTATTTAATGCTTTTTAGACTATGTAGTTCCTCATTATTCCTTTAAGTCTCAAATTAACTTAAATTTGACGTATGAAAAGTCAAATCCTTCTCATTTTCAAGATTTAATTAATTTTCTTTTTTATTCTAAACCTAAGCCTGGTCAAGACCTTCTAACTCTATTTTCTGTTCTTTGGGTTGTTCTTATTATTAAGCAGACTAACGTGAAGCATTAACTACCTCTTCATCATTGCTTGGAGTAATTCCTAAACACTGTTAAAAACCTTAACAAAATCATTTTGATTTGAAATTCATTTTAAATAAACTGGAAGCAATAAAATCTCTTTAACTAAATATCCTATACTAATGATAGAGTTAAACTATCGTTTATTCATTAGTCATTGCCTTTATGGGGAAATCTAAGCAGTTATTAATACTTTCTTTAATTATCCTTTTATCATTTATTTTTACTTATTTGTATTTGCTTCAAAATGTGCTATATGAAAGATAATATATAAGACAGATATTTGAAGAATGTAATTATATTATATTTTGGTCATTTGTAGCAAAGGGTAATATTATATTTATGAATCTGGACTTGAAAGATATAGCTTTCATATAATTATAAAATATGTTATTATGTAAGAAGACATTAAGTTATTTAAAATTAAAAATGCTTGAACTGAAGCCTAAACTAATAAGACTATGATTTCTATTATTTTCTTAGATACTAGTAGTATAGTGGTTACATTTAAGTGCTTAGTTATTATATTTTATCATACTAAGCTTTTTCTTTTTTACTATATTTAATAAAATTATCTCTTTTGGTTTGCCTTGCTAGTTGAACTTTAATAACTTTGCTAAAGGATTTCAGTTTTAATAGTAGATAATAATGAAAGACAAAGCTATGATAGATTATTAAAAAATTTAAGAAATTTATATAGAGTAATTCATTTAACGCTTATTCTAGTGTCTTAAACTTGCTAACTAAAATATTTATCCAACTCATTTTCGTTTTTTTTATCTTCTTCTTTATTTTGTAACTTATTTTTACTATCTGATGAACTTTGAGTTAGCTTGTTCTTTTTTTTCTTCTTTATAGGATTTTCTTCTAAGCTAAATTTTGAAAACTTCTTTTACTCAGAAATTAGTGAAGGAAACTAGTCTTGCATTTCATCTAACTTCTTTCTAATTTTATCTATTTTTTCTTGCTCTGAAAACATTAGAATTGTGCTAGTTGCCTTTATGACATTTTCCAACCCTATCCTTTCTTGTAGCTTAGATATTTTGCCGTAAATTTAAAAATTAGAAATTCTAAGTTGTTTTGCTTAAAGCTACATATTATCCAACTCGATTTGCAGTTTAATTATTGCTTCTTAGATTGGCTTTAGTTGTTAGTCGAAATCTTCAAAATCTATTTTTGCTTTCTCGCATCTAGCCCACATTCATTCAATTGCGCTGTCAATTACAAAGCATACCAGTTTGGATTTGTCTTTGAACTCAATAGCCCTTTGATGAACTTATTAGTCTTTAAATTCCTCAAAATTGAATTAGGAAGTAGCTATAGCCTTATTAGAAAAATATTCCTACTTACATATCTCAAATTTAATTTGCTAGCCTTTCTATACATCAAATTCTATTTATATTGGTAGAAAATCTTAAGTAAGTCCATATTTTTCTTAATTGTCATCTACTTTTATAATCAGAAATAAGTCAGGAATTTAACGCTAGTAGACTATACTTTTCAAAGTAAACTTTATTTTTGATCTTTTGTCAATACCAAATTCATTCATATTATCTTAAGTCTTGTACTTCTCCATCAATATAGCTTATTCCTTTTTCTTCGTTTGAAGTTGAAATAGCCTGGAATAATAGCGAGTTTATGACAGTTAATTCCTTTAAATATCATAATCCATTTAGCTTATCTTTTAGTCGTTCTCTCTTATATTAGATGTGTATTAGTCCAACTCTTATTTTACTTCATTAAGTAAATTAAGCTTTTGATTAAGAGATGCGTTATTCAAATTTTCTTATTCGAAAGACAAAAACCTTTATAGCTATAAATATGAAGGCAAAGAGAGAGAGCAATGTTAGAATGCTTCTTTGCTTTTAGAAGTATATTTTACGAGTTCAAATATTTAATCATTAGGTAAATCTTCTACATGAGATTCATCCTAAGACTCTTATATGCTATTAATATCCAATACTTAAGAATCCTGCTCCTTATAGCAACTTTAAAAATATTTCACTTTTATTTGATCAGATTCTTCTTAGGCTTACTAGTATTTTTAATTATGTAATTGGAGGGTTTTACTAACTCCTTCCTAAGTCTAATATTCAACGCTTTCTATCTATTAAAAAGCCACATTTTGCTGTAATTATTATTCAAAAATTAAGCAACTTTTAAAAGTATGATTGTCCAAGATATCTATCTGGAGAATGTCGTTTTCTGGACTAATTCCACTTTCTTCTGTTTCTAATTGAGGTTCATCACCACTTATTTAGAAATAGAAATCAATTTTTTCTCCTTACTCATTTAATGTTTTTTCTATTTACGAAATATCTTTCGAATGCTCTATGCTTCCTTCGTTTTATTCAGTTAATGAATTTCCCCTTCCTTAAGAAAACGTATTCTTTTGAGTATTTTGTTTTTTAATTATATTGATTTCTTTAACTATTCTCGTATGCTGTGACTAGTTGATTGGACTTTCTTGTAATTTGTTTTCTGCTTTTGGCGTAGAATTCTAGATAATCGAACTTTTCATGTTTTCTTCCTAGAATAATGAGATTTCTATACTTTGATTAATTTTAATATCCTGTTCTATTTGGTTTTTGCTAGTTTAAACTAGTTATTTTTCAATAAAACTATCTTAAGTAAAACATTAAGATGATACAAAAATTTAGTTATTTAGTAAATCGTATTCTTATAGTATGTCAGGAGTTCATTCAACTTTTGTTTCCTTCTCTTAGAATTAATCGCTTTATTCCATAGACTAGGAAATACTATCCTCTACTTTTAAATATTCTTTACTTACTTAATTTTGTTCATCTTGCAAATCTCCTTTTCGTTTTTCCTCAAAGCCTTCTTTATTCTTTTCTTAAGTTATCAAACCGAAAAATTTATAAGGTGCAAATGTTTTAATTTACTTGCCTCTTCTATTTTATGAAAGCTTCTATTCGTAAATATCGATTTCATGATGAAACTGGTCAAAAGAAGGAATTGATTTCAGTATTTTTTCATTTAAAATATCATATTCGCTAATTACGCTTTAATCTACTTATTAGTAGTAAGCCTAACTCTATTTATATTAGCTATCCATAAAGTAAATATCTTTTGAATGATTAAATTTATAATAATCGGGCTATTAAGTTCAGATTGGTTACTACTCATAAATTTCAGTTTAAGATAGTTTTTACGACTTAAATTCTTATTTCTAGCTGCTATTTTAGAATAGAGGATATGATGCGAATTTAACATTATTTAGAAAATCCATTTAAATGCAAGTGTCATTTTACGTTGATTCCCTATTTTTTATTTAATCTACTACTATTTAAATTTTGGATTCATTATAAGAAGGACTTTAAATATTAGAAACCTATTCTCCTCTTGACTATACATCTATTATAAATTCATCTAGACTATCAAAATGGATGAAAGGAGAGCAATTCTATCTGCTAAAGTCTAATTTTAGATCTAATTCCGTTTTAATTTCCTTTGAATAACTTAATTTAGCACTCTAAATTTCCTTTTATTAGTAACATTTTGAAAAAAGTTTCTATGGCTTTTGAGTTGTTTCAGTGGGACTATAAAAGGTCTGCTATCTCTTTTTAGTTATTTTCTTGCTAATGCTATTTTGCTAATTTTTAGGACTATATGGATATTTAGGAATCGAAGTGCTAGGATATATCTAATTGCTATTGATGATTTTATATACTTAAGGAATAGTTTTTATTGGGGCAAAATTTCCTTTATTCTTTTTCTTGTCAATATGAGAAGTGTGAAATTAAGCATTTTCTTGCTAATGAAACTAGTTTTAGTCTTTTACTAAAATTCTTGGATTCTTTTATTGCCTTAGAACTTAAAATTGATTGTTGGGGAAATTTACAGTGATAAAAGCTAAATTTTACCTATTTAGTTCCATAATATTTATTCAATAAAGTAAATTAATACGAGTTTTTAAATCTGCTAATCAAAGTTTTTGTTTTTTTGCTCTCTCTTGAATCTATTGGAATTACTTCCTTTAAGTCAGTTTTTGATCTTCTTTTCTTTAGTAGTTATGCCAACTACTCCATTGCAATTCGTCTCATTTTTCGTTGATAAGCTATCATTTGAACGTATTTTTTCATTGCATTAATCATCTTTCTGCTTCTATTTTTTTGATTTGCTTGCCTATCTACGTATCCTTTTCCTTTTATGCTTTATGTAAGGTCAGTAAAATTTGAGAAATCTAAAAAAGATTAATGAGTTTTAGTGTAAGTTCTCTTCCAATGATCATTCATACCCGCAATGAAATCAATATCATCAAGCTTTATAGTGTTTCTCTTGGTACTCTTAATTTTCTTATTAAGGTACTAAATTTCCTCCTTAATTTAGTTTTTCGAAGTTTCTATTTCCTAATGAAAAACCTTAAAATTTTACTTTTCCTTTTTAGTTTAATCGTTTTATTTTTAGGAAGTAGTCTCTTTTTAATCTAAAGCTTATTTTGTACTTTTAACAATCTTATCCATAAAAAATCCACCTCTTAGTGAGTTAAAAGCTATTTGATTAGCTAATTTCTGTTCAATTTGCTAATCTAAATTTATATCATAACTTGAAGGTGGATTTTTGAAGAGATTCTTCATGACGAACTTGAAGTTATCGCTTTCTTCAGTCTATACTGCTTAAGGTTCGACAAACTTTAGTTCTGTATTAAGTCTTACTTTATGTAGGAAATCCATCCCTCGTTAAATAATCTTTGTATTTGGTCTAGTTTCGGGAGGTTTTAGGCATTTCACTATAACGCTTAGATTTGCTTCTGCTTTTATCTATTTTAAATTTTGATGATCTATCATACTTTTGTTCCTTAACACTTTCCTTTGCTTAAAATTTTAGCTTTTAAATTTAGTCTTAAATATTGCTTGAATTTAGATCTGAATCACTTTTTTTACGCTCTCTTTGCTTTTAGTTTTTTACTATTTCAAGAAATTATTTCTTCTACGTTAAGTCGAATTAGTCTAATTGATATCTTTCAGTCATACCAGCTATTCTCCTCAGTTTATTAGGTGATTATTTAATCCTAGCTTCTAAGGCAGGAGCGTCCTTATCAAGAAAAAGATTTTTGGTAATTTATTTTTTGAAAAATTGTTCAAGTGACTCGTATTTTATGTGATTACCTTCCAAACTCTTATGAAGTATCTTTAATTCCTTAAGAGAGTAATAAGGCTTTTTATTTTAAATAAAATCAGCAGGACTCTGAGAAAGATCTACGGGAATTTTTATTTTATATCTGGTGGCTTCAAATTAGTCAATTTTCAGTTTTTACCTGCTAGTCTATGAATAAAAGCTACTAGAATATGTACCATCAGGTATTTACTCAAGCTCGCTGTAAACCCTTAAGTGACTGCTAGTTTGGCCATTTTTTTAGGCTTATAAGTTCTAACTTTAACTCTAAGAGCTTCCCTATAAATCTGACGCTACTATGTTTGTAGGTTTTTTTTTCTACTTAGATTCATTTACAGAGAGTTTGCTTTAAGTCTCTGCAGCTTTTTCATTTAAGTAGCTTTATCTTTAGTTTTTATCTGATTATTCATTAATACATTATTGAAGTAAAATCTTTTATTTAGCCTCAACAGAGCATTTATGCAAGTTTTACCTCATTTGTTAGAACAAGATGAAATTCTCTTTCTATAATTCAGGACAAGTAGTGAAAATTACAAGGGCGTTCTTAAGTGTATCATAAGCACAACTATATAGATTTTTCTTGATTTCAATAAGTGATAGATTATGCAATACTATTATAAATGTATTCATCATCTCCTTTCACTTTTACTACCTTTTCTTATCCTATTTTGATTAAATCTGAGATTCTTGGTTATTCTATTATTATCTTATTTCCTATTCTTATTAAAGACATTTCAAGGATTCCTCCAGAAGCTATTACGGTAGTTGAGGTTCTTAGCAATTTAGATTAATTGTAGCTAAATTTATTTTAGTTTTAGCAATTATATGAAGAGTATCGGGATTAGTAATTCTTTGCTGGTACTTTTTGATAGTTCTACAAGCCTGCATTAAATAGATTGATGCATTATTTTTATTGCTTTTTAATTACTACGTGATAGCAGCATTATTAAGCACCTGTAGGGAACATCTCAGAAAGTCATCTGATTACTGCTTCTCCAGTTTATCCCAAATAGCAATAACTTTCTCTGCAGTTTACTAAAACTTGATTATTTTTTTAAAGTCATAGTTTTTTCAAAGTGTTTCAGATATATAAGAGTTGCAAATTTTTAGGATCCTTTTAATGGCAATAATTTAGCCTGACATTTTAGGCATAGCAATTATATCAACAATATTCTCAAGAGTTGCTAGAGCTTTCTCAGTCTTCCCATTCTTGATCATTTTTTATGTGTTTATAAGTGTATGTAGTAACGTAGCCTATTCAGCTTAATCCTTCATTATTAGAGTTTCTTATAAGTTTCAAAAAAAATAAGCTAAAAGTATAAATACTAAATACTAAATTTCACACTCTTTAACTTTTATATACAGCAATCCCTTTTATTTACTGCTAATCTTATTATTCCTGTCTGCCAAACTAGTATTATCTTATATTTGCTATAACCAACTTATGCAATATCTGTTTTCATTACTTTGTGTGTAATACCATGCTAGATTACCATTCATATCTATTCATAAATCTAGGGGGATTATAAATTTTGCTTTATAAAGCAGCTTAAGCTAGTATGAGTTAACTGAGATAGAGATTTAGCATTTTTAATATAATTAAAGCAAACTGGTAAAAGCTAATTACTATCAGGTTATGTAAGCTTTGTCTCCAAACCTTGCTAGAAGCTTTTGAAATTAATACCATCATGAGCATCTCTTGGCTATAAAGGGAGGATTCAGTACTTTATCTTTGTCCCAAATAGCATTTCTCAATTCTTTCTTCATCCTTACAGTTAATAAGGTTCCTGAATAGAGTCTTACATTCTTTTCCTTTATCTCAATGGTAGTTTTGCTAGTTACAGCTAGATATACATGAAGACATAAAAGAAAAAAGACACTAAGAAATACTGCTAATCCAATAATCAATCCTATCAAACTAAATAAGACATTTAGTTTGTATTCATTATTTCTAAGCGAAAGGCCACAAAATAATGCAACTACTAGGCAATCAATTGAAGCATAAAACAAAAACTGAATGAAGAATTTATGATTTCTTTACCCAATACAATTAGCTGTTCAAGGACAGTGATGATCCATCCGAAGCACACATCTTTTACAAATAGAACAGTGATGAGCACGAGGCGGTCTATTTCTATTACATTTTTTGCAATTATACCTGTATTTCAAAAAGCCATACTACTGCTCAATATCTACATCCTATTATTCTACCTTAAATGGTTAATTTTATTCTATTACTTCACGAAAAGCATCCACTATGTTATAATTTGGAGGAACTGATCCAGGGTCTGTAATTATTACTTAAAAAAAGCTTGTCAAATATAAAAAAACTAGTGTTCCAAGCAAAATTCATGATAAAATTTATCCTAAAATAGAGAATGAGTTAACTGCCCCAAGTTAGAAGCAAATCATCATACAAATAGTTAAGACTAACACCATAAGAATAGGAATCAAATGAAGAATCTTGATATAAGTATCTTTAGCATAAAACATTTTAATATATTAGAATTCAAGCTACTTTATTAAATTAGCCCTATTTAAAACTAGTATCATTTGTATGAAACATAGAATGCTATTTCATAAAGCATTATTAAGAATACTCTCTATTTGTGATAAAGAAGATTAAAGAAAATCAATATATTATTAAAGTAAGCTATATACCTAAAGTATGAGGAATGTTATAAACTAGTATATCTTTAAAGGGATTATTATTTTTACTTCTTCATACTATAAAAGATTAATAAGGCTAAATATGAAACTAATAACTTTTAAAGGCTTTCTATAACTTAAATGATTATTACTACTGCTAAGCTTTTTAATTTAGCACTAATTCAAATCTTAATGAAACTAAATATTCATATTATAGAAACTCATACTGCAAACTAAATTAGTAATTACTTTAGAAATATACACTTTTGCAGTAATAAGTCTAATTAAAAAAGTAGCTGATAAATGTTTCTTAGCTTTATTATATAATACTTCTTAAATAGCTATTAAAACTATATTTCAAACTAATAAATCTAGTTTCAGTTATAGAGTTATTAAGGAGGCTACTATCTAAACAATTAAATAAAACTAAATAGATTACTGCTAAGAGTAAGAAATTAGAGTTAGTTATTCTTGGCTATTGTTAAACCATATATAATGAAGTAATTGGAAATGCTAGCTCGTTAGGAAATATAATAAGTCCTTAAATTTCATTGTCTAAAGATTTTGGCATAACTTTCTTTTATAGCGAAGGAGTTGAGAATTATACTATAAGGGAAATGCTAGATATTGAAATTATATGGATAAAATTAAGTCTTAATGATAATTGTGCATACGCAAAAGACCAAAAATGTCCTAGAATATTAAATTAAGCATAAAATATAAGAGTAATCTCTCTCCTTAATGAGAAGCTTAATGGTATAGTAGCATGATTGCTTAATCACATTATAATTAAGTTCAATTTCTATTTAAATTATAGTCTCTATAATATTAGATAGGATTTCTTCCATAATTATTATATTATCTAAAAGGTCTTTGTATCTTATAGTTTAGAAAACAAAACTTAGATAGATATTATTTTCTTACTTCTAATATTAGATTAACTAATTTTAATAAAATATACGGTTATAAAAATGAAGGATTCTAAATATTAAGCATAGATAGATTTTATGGTAATAAATGTTTAATTTGTAAATTTTCAAAGATAAACTCAAAGGAAATAGTCGGGCGTACGTCTTGTTGATAATATAGGATTTCCCTGATTTGGAGCAGGTTCAAACTACAAGCTACATAAAAATTTACAAGTTGTATTTGAGATGTTCGTCAACTTCCATGATTGCTGCTTAATTTCCACATCTGTAACAATAATTTGGAGCGCTAAACATTGTCACTACATTTCGTTCATGACTTCAGCTGTAGCCATCCATTACCAACTAATGTGCTCTAGCAATAAGCTTTAAATTATTCGTGTGATTGAATTACTCAGAAATATCTTGTCCAAAAGTATATCCAGCTCCTCTAGGACTAATACCCCAACCACATCTATCATCTGGATCTGACCAAAGTAAATCACACATTGGTCCTTCATGAGGTACTTCTTGCTTTCTATCTAGTTAACGGATATGATCCAAACTATCAATGCTTGGAGATAAACCACCATGCAAGCAGAAAATCTAATTGTCAATCAAAGCTGTTAAGGGCAGCATATCAAACAATTCTGTAAAGTATTTCCATACTAAAGCATTACCATATTTTCTCATACACTCATCATAAAATCCATAAACTTGGGTAATTTACCTACTTTCATGATTTCCTCTTAGAATTGTTACTCTTTTTCTCCATCTAACTTTCAAAGCAACTAACAGTGATACAGTCTCTACAGAATAATAACCTCGATCTACATAATCACCCAAGAACAAGTAGTTTGTATTTGGTGCCTCACCACCAATACAGCACATTTCAACTAGATCGTGAAATTAACCATGAATGTCACCACATACAGTTACAGGACTTGTCACTTCATGTACGTTTTTTTCAGTATCTAAAATTTCTTTTGCCTTTTCGCAAAGTTCCTTGACTTCAGATTCAGAAAGTGGATTACAGCTTTTCAAAGAAGAAACTTGTTCATCTATATTACGTTTTTTATAGGA
This sequence comes from Loxodes magnus, assembly GCA_946699065.1. Classification (NCBI taxonomy): domain Eukaryota; phylum Ciliophora; class Karyorelictea; order Loxodida; family Loxodidae; genus Loxodes; species Loxodes magnus. Next base: position 699,878 of record CAMPDV010000020.1, on the reverse strand, counting down.
GGATTACTTCTTCTCGAAGTTTGTTTCCATTATATTTACTAAAATATTTTGATTATTTTTTTCTTAAAAGCTCTAAGTATCAAATACCTCTCATTACTTAGATACTTCTATTTCATAAAATCACTTTTATAATACATCTTCACTTCGTTTACTTTATTACTTTCCTCCTTAATGCATTTAGCTTTTGCCTTATATTTTCTTATGGCTAGTCTAATATTTAATAAATTAAGGAAGCATAACTAATCAAGTATTCCCTTTGCTGCATAAATGAGCAATCTAAGGTAAAATTTTTAACTTATGAGCTTATTCTTACATAAACTGTTTCTAGCTGGAAATGAAAATAATCTTATATATAAAGTTCTTAGCCTTTTTTAAGATTAAAGCGGTAATACAGCAATATATTACATTTATATTCATGAAGATATATTATCTAGTTATTAATCCTTAAGTCTGTTTATTAAATCACTAACTATACAATGGGAAACGACTTTCATAACTTATGAAAGATACAATTTTCTATTAGTAGACTAAAGGAGTTTACTAAATGAGCGTTTAAGGTTACGAAAGTATAATAACTCTTAAATTAATTTAACATATTTATTTATGATCACAGTTCTTTCAAGTTGTCATTGAATCTTTCGTTTCTAGAAGCTTTCATATATCCTCTTGATTTACTTCTGATAATAAGTGAATTTTACCTTATATTTCCTTTGTAAGAATCTTCTTAAGGTTCGTTTCTAGTTGTTTACAAAAAGTTAGGATCAACTATACTACTCTAGCAGCTAGTGACTCCTCTCTTAGCTTCTGCTCTTGTTCCTCCTCTTGTTTGGAGTGCTTTTCTTTGTTCTTCCAAATTATCTGGTAATTAGCCATTTTAAGGTGAAGTGTGTTCTCTAAAGTAGTCTTTGAGAGTTATAACTTTGCCCTTATAAGGTTCATCAAGAGTTTTCTCAATCTAATTTCTTACTTTAATAGAAGGAAGAATTTCTTTTTCCTAATTTCGTCAAATAGCTTTGATCTTGGTATTAAAGTCTAGAAAAGGTTTAACGCTTGTATTCTTACTAGCATTTGGAGGTTTATTGCTCTAAGAAACTCCCTTTTTTCTCTATTAAGCTCCATTTCCTTGATTTTGCTTGATTTTTGTGATCCTAATTTTTCTACCTTTAGCTATTTCTGTATTATAGGGCATATTATCATAAGCATCTATCATTTTAGCTTTATGAAAAATAGAAGTAACTTATGGGTATAGTTAATAAATTTAGTTCTGCAATATATTCTAAATCTAGTTCAAATTCCCTGTTCTACTTGAATGAGGGCGGTTATGGCCGTAGGCAGCCTCAATAGGCTACAATTTTAATTTTTATCTTAAATTCATTTTTATTCTAAGTTAATCATTTAATTATCATTCCTTCCATCTCTCTACCTTATTTAAAATGGCTTAAGCTTTGCTGTGAGGAACTAATTACTTATCTTTATTAGACTTCTAAGAATCTTAACTCATAATGAAAGAAATATTCATTTTAAAACTAAGTGAAGGATTTAATCTAGGCATCAGTATTCGTGTAAGAGTCTACTGATGATATTCTTAGTCCTTTGCTCTAATAAAATACAAATATTTTACTCAGCACTTTACATGCACAACTTTTCTATAGCGTCAGTATTATACATGCAGTATCTCCTACTCTATTAAAATATAAGATATGCTCATTATTTAGAATATTCACTTAATTGGAGAATTTCTATTAATTTGATATTACAAAAGCTATTTTTACGATAAAGAGCAATAAGAATAATACCATCACTGCTTCTAAATTTATTCTTTATTTAGTGTTGGAAATATAATAAAAAGATAAATCAATATTGAGCTATTTTGACTTAAAAGCATTTTTATTCTAAATAACCAAATTTAAATAAAAGCTTTATTAAGTTAACATCTATCTGGTATTATTTCTCCATTTATTCATACTTATTATTACATTAAGTTCAAACCTTTTATATTCTATGAATTATTAGTAGAAAGTAACAATGCTCAGCAATTTTAATTAGCTAATTTAAAGGGAAAGTTAATATTAAATATAGCAGTAAGTATTTTAACTTATATCTAGGACATTTTCATATCTTAAAATTAATCATCCTATTCCTGTTTATGCAATATTAAAGAGTAAACTATTAAAGCCATTTATTATAGCTAGTAATATATAAGCGTAATATGAACTAATCTAAACTATTAACTTAATCATTTCCTACTAGCTTACCATTCTACTCTTATTAGATAATTTATCCTTAATACCTTAATCAGCTATCTAATCATATTGCTAATAAGTTATTTTCTCTCTTAACATCTTGAAGCAGTTATAGGATAAGCAAAGTTTAATTATTAATAGATATATTAAAGTAGCTTCTAGTAGCCTTATTTTAAACTAGCATTTAAGAGTATTAACAAATAGCTATAGTATATCAGAACTAGCCTAAATTAATATTCAATATAGTTTTAAAAGCTATTTATTAATTAGTACCTCTAAACATCAAGTTTATCTTATCATCAGCTATCTTCTTTATATAGCTATTTATGACTAGATTTATGCTTAGTATATGTATAGATATATATTATTGATTTGATATGCTATTTCTTATGTGATTTAAAATATAGAGAAGAGCGTTAAGGTATATTGAGCAGTATTAATTTGAGGATAATTTTAACTAAATGTAAACTAATCTCTCATTTATCGAAATCATATACTCTTATTAGATTTCCATAAGCTGCTATTATTTTGCTCTCATCTACTTTAACTAAACTAGCACCTGGAGCGTTATTGTTTTCTACAAAGCTTTTAGGCACAACTCTTTGACTTCCTCCTAGTAGAATATACAATTACTTAGTCAGTTTTGACTCGCATATTTTGATTGATTTATCTCTGCATCCTATAGCTACTGCATATCTGTTAGACGAAAGAGTGTTAATCTAGCTCTAGACTTATATTTTATTGATAGTAACAAACAAGTGCTCCTAGTTGAGTTGCATGTATTTGATAATAGAAGCTTGCATATTCTTATTATGGTAGATTAGATGAGGACCTCCTATATTTAGAAATTACCTAAATGTGTAATTAAACCCAAATCATAAGCTGGGCCATCGCTTATTAAGCACAAAGCAGTTCCTTTGTTAGAATCTAAGCATCTAATACTTGACACAGTTGCTACAAAGATTTTCTATTCATGTTCTGCTACTTAAATACCAGTTACTGTATGCTCAACATCACTAATCCCTACATTAAATCTTACATACTGCTTGATATAAAAGCAAATCCCAGCATATTACTATTCCACCTAAATAGCCAGAAACTAAGTTCATATACTTATTGTAAATTTAGAATTTGCAAGAGTTTACCCAATTTTAAGTGTTTGGAACTTAAGGTTATTGTGGTTGCTACGCTACTCTAATATTAGGATTTTGAATTATATTTTAAGGAATGCCAGCATTAAAAGCAGGACCCATTTAATTTAATAGTAAAACAGGAAGCTATACTTAAGGCCTGACTGGTAGATTAGGAACTTAAGAGATTTGAAGCTTTTTCACAAAGATTTTGGCTTCTGGATTGTAAATAGAAATATCCCCAGTAGATTATAATCCAGAACTAACTAAAAGATATTTATCAGTTCCTCCACAATAGAAAATAGACTGGCTAGGTGATTAAGCTTATCCTATTTTTTAAATCCCATTTTATAAATCTTTGAAGCTATAGATTAAAATATCTCCGTTTATAAAGCAGGCATACAGTATCTTTTAAATTTCGTTAACATGCATACAAGTTAATACAACTGAGTTAGCCTAGTTAAGTTATTAGTTTAAGTAACCCTATTTGTTTATGATGTCTGGTTACCATGAAATAAGTTCTCCATTTGCTGATCCTGAGAATATTAAATCTTGATAGATTTTAAAGCATGTTACGTAATCTGTATGCTTTCTTAAAGGACTCATCTAAAAATCATTCGGCGTACCTTACTGCAACCCCTTCTCAGAAATTTTTCGCTATTTAAAACTTTCATAATACGAATTCCCATGTTTTGAAGCTCTTATGAAGCTGTACCTCAAAAGACATTGCTACCTTCATAAATGTTCTTGTTTTGCACCTTTATGAATGTGTTTAGAAACATGAAGCAAGTTAACAAGATCCTGTCACTATAGAAACTTATAAATGACTCCTTAAACATTCAAATTAACGTTGCCTAGTTTAATAATATCCCTTTACATTTATAATCAAACCTACTCTGTTATATTAAATACTTATTCAAACCTTCTATTTTATAATTTAATTAAATATACCCCAATACAGCTTACTATACCTATATTTGCTACTTTAAATACCAAACTAATAACTAAGGAAATTAGATGCTGTTATTCATCTTTCTACTTGTCTCTATATTGCTTCATTCTCTAAAGGAAATGGCAAGTATACTATTTAAGATGCTGAAATATAGCAAAAATTAATAAGATAAAAAGTAAACTTAGATATTGAGCTGCTTAATATACTTAATACAATTAGGCTAGCTATAAGTATTTCTAGTTAGAATAAGAAATAATTATTATTGAAATCTATTTATATTTCAGTAATCTTCAAGCAAATGCTACTTTTAAAAGATATCAAAACTAGCGTAAGCCAATAAATTAAGTAAATGGAAGATAATAGAAATCATTTTTGTTACAAATGATTAGAATTTATTAGTTATTTTGTTTTATAGTATCAAGTTAAAAAACTCCAAAATATGTGATATAGTATAAAACTTTTAAGTGAATATAAGCTCAATAAAGGTACTTCTTAATAATATAAGTTATAGTTAAAATAGATAATAAATTAAATTAGGTATCTAAATTACAATACTCTAGTTTATAGATTCCTTTATTATTATTTATAATTTTAGGTAAATTTCTTTGCCGGTCAACTTACTTCGAATAGGCTTTCTTTTTAAGTTAATTTCAATTATTATTTTTTTAAAGGTCAAATGGTACTTTGGAGTATTTTTAAAAAATAAAGAACATACTATCTTCACTACTATTGAAGTACTTTTTTTCAAAGCTATTTTCGAAAGATTTGTTTAACTATCCTTGTTTTTATAGTCAGTTTGTTTATCTTGTAAAGAAATTAAACTCATATTATTTACCATCGTTGGTTTTAAACTTAATTCAGCTATTATCTTCTAGATATTTTTCTAGTTACTATTAACCGAAGCAAGCTATTACTTCATTTCTTACTTACTACTGGTGTAAAACTATTTCTTAGGAGTATCTTGTTAATAGCTTTACATATTACTAGCTTTTTAAGATCTTTTAGTACTATTAATCATCTTCTTCCTACTTTCTGTTTTGAAGTGTTTTGTCTCCTGATTTCTCTTATTTTATTATTCCGTTTCCATAAAAAGAAAAAATTTGTAGAGTAAAGACTGATATTCAGACTAAATCAGATTCTAGTGATTTTCTAGCTTTTCTTTGTATATCTAAACCGAGGATTTAGGATATTTAAATCACTGAAGAAGGTAAAAAAAATGAAGGATAATCGGCAATTTTCTTTTAAACAACTTCGGGTTTTCCAAATTAAGCACAAAGATCTTTGTAAATCTTTTGTTTAAGCATTTCTTTTTAACTTAGATAAAGTCCCGTTGACTTTATATCTAATCTTGGATTACGATATTAATCTTTCAAGCTATTTTCTCTTATTTAACCTTAAGATCTATTTAAAAGAAAGCTAGATTAATTTTAGGCTGACTTTATTAATCTATTCCTCTAATTTTCTTTCTTGTTACTTGAAGCAATTACTTCTTTTTAACTTTATTGTATCTTTAGACTCTCTTATATAACTTTGTTTGGAAATTAGACTAGATTTAAACTTGTGTTTAGAGACCTGCTACTTTAAGATGTTTTTATGAGTCTTATTTTATCTTTTGCTGTATTCATTTATCTTTCATTGATAGGAACTCTTTAAGAGAAACAGTTAGTCATTGGCCGTTTATTTTTTAGCTTATTTATTTTTATATAATGAGAAACACTTATAAGATCCTAAGTGCTTTGCTATTTTGACAGCTTCTTTTAAACTTAAGTCTCATTATCTTAATAGTTCACTTGAACAATTTTTAAGTCACTTTAAGCAAATGAATCATTCAAGCTAGAGTTAAATTTATTTGCTATAGCTAATTTTTTGCTAAGATTAGCTTAACTAGCATTGCTTATTTATTTTCCATTTTCAATCTTAAAATTATTTTATTACTAATAGCTTTGCTAATCTTCTTTTTGCTGCAGCAATTTGATTGATTTTTCAATTTAAATATTTATTATTTTTTTAAAATCTTCATCAGTAAACTGTGATTTCTTTCATGCTTCTCTAATTATTTCTAAAATTTAATTTTAAGACAACTAGCCAACCCATGAAAAGGTTCAGTTAGAAGTTTCTTCAGTCTCCAAAGAGCTAGAATGTGGTGCTTTCTAAGCGATATTGATATTTTAATTTTTTTTAAAGTTATTAGAAACATTTTAGACTTATAGCTATGATATTATTTTAAGCTTTAAGCTGTTTCTCTCTTTTTCCTTTTTTTGTAGAATCTCTTATTATTTGCTTTTTTATTTTCTCTGCTTTATATAATATATCTCCGTTTTGCTATATTAATTACAGTTTTTGCATTTACATTTCCAATCTTAATTTTACTTTTCCTGTTATTTTTTAAGCTGTGAAAAACTGAAAGATTTGTATAATTTAGTGTTTTCTTAAAAGGAAATAGGCTTTAGATAATTATAACTACTTTTCATTAGTTTTTCGAAGTTTTAATAATAGCTCATTTCATTTTCAATACCTCCATTTTATTTGATCTAGCTCAAGTATTAAAAAACTACCTTATTACTAGATTTGATTGGATCTTAGATTTAGTTTTAGTTTGAGTTATCTCCATTTTCTTATAATTTTACAGAATTAGGATCATTAAAATTGCTAATTTAGATAATTTTATGGAAGTTTCCTATTTAATATCCCTAAGAACTTCATTAGATATGCTTCCATCAATCGATTTCTTCCTTTTTCTCTTATTAGCTTTTTTGCAACTTTTTTTCTAATTATTGATCAAGCTAAATTTTGTCAGTTAAATGCTACTTATATTTATATACCTATTATTTACTTATTTCTTTTCTATGCTTTTGAAGTAGTACAGATCGTGCACTTTAGCTTTTGTAGTCAAACATTTAACTTAGCCAAATTCTACTATTTTAGCGAGTGAATTCGGCTTATAATGTCTTGCTTCTTTTAAGAATTTACACGCTATGAAGGTATTTATCTTTTTGATCTTGCCTTTGGATATTTGAACTTATTGGTCTTTCAATATGAACGTTTCTAGAAAGTAAGGCATATTTTTTATTTCTTATTTTCATAGTTTTGATTATTTATTCAATAGAAAGGTATTAAGGTTTGTTCTTTCCCACTTCTTATTTCTATTAATTATCTTGCCTTTACTTATTCATATCCACTATGTTTTATGCTTCTGGGATGTTTTCTTACTTTGATTGATTTTCTTAATTTTCTTAATTTTCATCAATTTAAATTTCATCGCCTTAATCTGACTTCTAGTTTTGATCTACGCTAGGAATAAGATATTGCTTTTTCTCTACGGTTAATTATTTGCCTTTAGTAAAACTACTTTCGGATGCTTTGCTCTGAGATTCTTTGCTTAAATCTTATTCTATCATTTAGCTTTAGTTAAATACATCTTTTTGTTAAGTTTTACTTTTTTCCTATAATAAAATATCAGAGAACTGAGATAGATTGATTTAATGCTCAACCTCATAAATATTATTTAAGTATCTGGTAAAATCTTAGTAACTTTCATAGATTAAATGTCTTTTGATAAAATTTTTAGAATTGTAAGTTTTTTAAACAAACTCATTGAATTCATTTTGGTAGTTTTAGTACAATTTTAGATCGAACTTTTGCTCTTACTTTTATAAAACTTTCTTAATTATCCTATTTTCTTCTACCTTATTTTAACTTTATACATTTTGCTTTTTTTCTTTCAGCTGTTCTACTTAAATTTCTTCTTCACTTTCATCAGAAAATAAAGATTATTGAGGTATTTTTTAATTAAGATTAAAAGGACAGGAAAACATAAGTTCATATAGTTTTTAGTTACTAAAACTGCTATCAAAGCTGAAGTTGTTTATTTTGATATACTAATAATGCTAGCCTTGCAAATAGTTTTTGAACCATTTTATAATAATTTTTTAGCCTTCTCTTTTAATCTTTTTATATAGGAATATAGCTTTATTCTGAGAAGCATCTTCAAAGAGACTGGTTATATCTCTTGACTCTGGAATGAATCTTAGTTTCTTCAACTTTGTAAGTTGCTATTTTATTGCTTTGACAAAAGGAAACTTATTATAAGTCTACTTTGTTTCAGTATCTATTCAGTATGTTTTTTGTTCTAATGTATATCTAAATTCGTAAGGATATAAATCCATTGTTCTAAGGATTTTATATATCGCATATAAAGAATAAATCTCTGTATTTCAGTCAAACCGTAAATCTGAGAAGACTGACAGAAGCATTACTCCAGTTACTTTCTATATTTCTATTTTCTTTTATTACTTTTCTTCCTCTTATTGAATCTCTTCTTTATCCTTTTACATTTCCAAAGCAAACTAATCAGTATAAAGTAAATCTAAGACTTTGACTGCTTTAATTCTATTAAGTTCATCTGATACTTTTAACGTAAATTTTTCAATTTGATCCTAATGACAAAGGATTTCTTAATACTTCTTCGTAACTATTTTTCTTGCACTTTTTAGAATAAGTTTAACAAACTCAGTTCAAGGTTCTTAAAACTAGTAGATAGTGAAATCAACATCAAGATAAATTGTCTGAATGTTTTTATTGCTAACTACTGGAAAATAAATGCTTCCTAGTTATCTCAGTTATTCTTTCTCTATTCTCTTTCAGTTTGGAGGTTTAGGAAGTGATAGAACCATCTAAGGTATCCATAGCAAGTAGTATTCTTCATATAAGTTCATTTCTAAATCTATCGACAGCTTTCTAATTTAATCTAAGCCTATCTTATGAAACTTTTCCAGTTCCTAGACTTTCTAAGGGGCATTTAATAAACTCTCTATTTTAAATTCTTCAATTAAAGACTCTTCATAAATATCAGGATTGAATCAATTTTTCTTATATCAGTCAGTTGCAAAATCTAATGATTTTTTTTTGAGTCTTGTATTGAAAATTTCAATCTAAGGAAGTTTCAAAAAAATACTTTTTCTTCTTTTCCTTTAAGTCTTTTGAGAAAAAAATGAAAGCTAAAATTCTTTAGAGTTAGTCTTGCTGATTGTGTTTTATTGAGATATTTACTAATTTTATTTCTCAGCTACTGAATTTTGAGTTTCTTAGCTTTCAATAGCTTTTCTAGCATTACTAGCAATTATGGATTTCTCTTTCTTCTATAAAATTTTTTCAAGTTCATTCTAGATTTCAACCAAACTCATCTTGCTTTGTCTCTCTCTATTTTAAATGTCTCCATCACTACTATTTACACTTTTCTTTTACTGAGATAATTGTTCAAAAAATTGAAGAATAAGCATTTGGTTGCTTTAGAAATGCAAATCAGACTCTAGGATAGTGAACTTAGTGAATTCTTGAAATTGCAGTAGTTGGTAAAACTAATCAAACAGCATATGCATCTCCTATTCTTAGTTTTCCAAACTTATTCCTTCTTGCTGCAATTTATTCTATATTTGGTTAAATCTTAGTATTTTTTAGCAAATGGAGCGATATTTGGATATTTAAGGATGAAACAAAGTGGTTAATTTTTCTTTAGCATTATGATATTGAATATATCCAAAAGGATCTACTTCATTACTCCAATAAGGAGGTAGATCTTACATCAAAAACATCTCAACTAGTCATTAAAAGGACTGGAAATGCTCTTCATATAATAATCCCAGCAATTCAAAGACAATTTCTAGGTATTCTTAGGAAATAATCTGAACACTATTATTAATCTTAATCTTCATCTATTTACTTTCTCCCATAGGCTTAAGTTACTTAATTTTCTCTTGCTTCTACTTTTAAATTTCGTAATTCTAGTAGTTTCACTTAGTTAGAGGCTTCATATTCAACTAAAAGTCAGTTAAATCAGTTTTTAGCATCTACTAAGGATTAGAATTATAATCCTTTCTATCTTTCTACTTTCCCTTATTTTTCATTACTTTTAATTATTTATTCATACCTAACTACATTTACTACTCACTTCTAACCATCTACATATTAATAAAACTATTTCAAGGATTCAATTCCACAGCCAGCACTAATCCCTAATCTAAAATAGTAAGTACCTAAACTTAAATAAGTAGAGTGCTTGATTAAGAGTATCTAAAAGAGGTAATTAAGGAGTAGGATATAGCACCTTGCATAGAGAACTGAAAGATTTGAAGTAAGATGATTAGATAGAAGTAAGAGTATATGATATTAATGACTTAAGTATGTTAATTACTATAATATTATTATGCAATATAATCTTATTACTTTATTAATTATACCCTTATATCCACCCTCATCCCTATATACACTTAAGTTCAAGAAAGACACCTTTCTAATTATTATCTCAAAGAATAATTACAAAATGTCCTGCTTCTTAAGGAAACCCCATTTTCATCTGAAAGAGCAGTACTTCTTTGCATGGTTTCTAGAAAGTTAATTTAGTGAAAATGAGATTAACTAGGGCATGGAAGCAATAAATAGAGATGCATGAAGGAATGATACAAAATTAAAAAGAATAAAGAAAAGTTAAACCTTTAATAATAAATTCCATATCAAAAGTTAATTTGAAAGGATCTATAAATTAAACCTATATTTAGTCTTAAATTATTTGATATATTCTTTAATAACCAAATTTTAATATATGCTTCTAGTCAAACTTGCCATTATTTTAAATGCATATTTGAAGCAAACCAGATTTATGAAAGTTATAATTACTATTTCTAAAAGTAGCTTTAAATTAATAAGCAGGAAGCTTTACTAGATAATTTAGAAAGGAAAGAGCGAAATGAAAGTAACCAGTGTTAGCTTTTATTGTAGCTTTCCTTTTAATTTAAATAGACTCCGAATATTTGTAAAGCCTTGCAAATCAATAAACAAAAGCAATAAATTTTCTAACTATCTAATATAAATTAAACAGTCAAAATATAATTAGTGAGATGTTAAATAAAGTCTATCCTAGTACCTTTAATTAATCTATTATTGGATCTCTCTTATCGCTACATACCATTTCAAATCTTAGCAGGAAATCAGAATAAGATAGTATAAGTTTACTTAAGCTATTTGTTGTAAATCACACAGCATAAATAAGTTAAATAGCTAAATAAAAGCTAGATATATATCTGGAATACTTACTTAAGTATTAGTATAAAGGGTTGACTTATTTTATTTCTTGTGCAAATTAGAAAGGAACCAGAATAATGTTTGGTGATAGAAAAAAATATCATAAGTATCATTATTAAATTGGTTCATTCTATTAACCTTCATTTATCTTTCATTCTCTAATTACATCAATCTGAGTCTCTGTAAATTAGTTAAATAATAGCTATTTAAGTATTTAAGGGAGTAAGTTTTTGTGATATAGCTAAGTGCTAATTAAAGGATTCTTAAACAGAGGTAAATAAACTGAAATGGAATATTTTCATAAAAGACGTTTAATTAGAAATAATTAAGTATTGCTTTAGACTTTAAAAAGTTCTATTTAAAACGCGTTTAATCTAATTTTATAAAAATGTATAAGACAGAGAATTGCTAAATTTCTAGTATTTCTCTAGCCGTGGCAGGAAGAAAGGAAATTGATTCTGCCTTGGTCAATATACCTGGTTTGATGGTATTTAATAAAGACTATTAAGGACAGAAAGTGTTTGAGAATGTAAAAATACTTGGCTGCTTGAATTTAGATCCTTACGTTGGTGCTTTCATAGAGCTTTTAAAAAGCTAAGGAGCTGTTGTCTAATGGATATAAGATAAGATTTAAAACACATCTGACTAAGTAGCTGCCGCTCTAGTTTAAAATGGTTCTGCTAACATATTCGCATGAAAAGGATAATCTCCTACGGAATATTTAAATTCAATGAAAAGAGCTCTTGTTTTCCCTGATGGAAAGGGACCTGATTTGATTGTAGATGACATGGGCGCTATTAGTGAATTATTGCATATAGGTGTCGATGCTGAAAATTTCTTGGAGGAAAACAAAAAAGTTCCAGATTTAAATCTTTTGGGATACGTAAAAAAATCAGGATGGAGTTCTCTTTTTACTTCCCTTGTATTTAGAGAAGCTAAAGATTAAAAATAATCTGCTAGAGTTGAATACACACCATATTATAAAGCTCTTAATACGATCATTAAGCAATCTTTGGAATAAAATCCCAAATTTTTCCGTGATATTGTCCAAGGAATTGTAGGTGCAACTGAAAACACATTCCAAGGAAGATTGTTCTTTAAAAAGCTGAAACCTGAAAAGTTGCTTTATACTCCTCTTATTCAGGGTAATGTTTATGCTTCTGTTACTGATCAATTTGGTGGTATTATTTCGTCACTGATTCCTGATGCAATTCAAAAATAGTCAAACGTTTAAATAAGAGGAAAAATAGTAGTTGTTATAGGCTTTGGAAGTATAGGTAAAGCAGCAGCTATTGCTCTCCGCGATTAAGGTGGCGCTAAGTTAGTAGTATGTGAAAGTGACGCAAAATTAGCTCTATCAGCTAATCTCCATGGGTTTGAAGTAAAAGAATTAGAAGAAGTACTTCATAAAGCTGATATAATAGTTCAAACAACAAAATAAAAAATAACTCTATCACACATACAAAAAATGAAATAAGGATGTGTATTAGGAACTTTAGAAGTAAATCAAGAGTTAGAAACTGGAATTCTAACATCTATTCCAGGAATATAAATTGAAATGGTAAAGCCAGGATTAGATAAATACACGTTCCCTAATTAAAAGGTCTTGTTCTTGCTTTAGGAATGTAAGCCTTTGAACATTGTTTCTAGTTCTGCGAAATGCCCAGGTCCACTAGCTTCAAGCTTACTTTGCAGCACTGCTTTGTCTTTAATAGACTTATGGAATAATAAGCAGAAATACCCAAAAAGAATTACTTTAATACCTTAGTTTGTCATAGAAAAGACTGTGCTTTTCAATATGGATACCTAAATAATTCATTTAACTAAAGGAAGTGACAGTCCAGACGAGCTTTTCGAGTAAAAAATAGAAAGACCATTCGAAATAAGAGAAAGGGAAAAGACAATTTATATATAGGAATACTTAGAACTACAACAACTTAAAATAGAAGTCTAAAATAAAGAAGGTTAATTTAAAAGATAGTCTATGAAAGAGTCTATTAGTGACTAGCCTTTAAAAGATTTACATTTGGGTGTAGACATTGGTATTGATTATCTAAGCTAGGTTTAATTGACTCTTATTTCCTATAAGACAATAATAGAAACATTAAAAAATATGAAAGTTGAAAAAGTTGATTTATGGCCTATTATTGAAGTACTTCGTGAACTTTTGAAGTATCAATATAAGAGTGTGAAGGATGTGGGATAAGAAGGTGAGATAAGCAAAACTAAGCAAACCTTAAAAATCTTAGGAGAATAAACTTTCAACATAACAGTAAAAGATGGTTAAAAAGTGCATTACGAAGCTATTTAGTAATATTTAGATGCTATGAGAAGCGTTCTAATCAATAACGATAGATCTTTAGCTTCATTGAGAGATGTTCAATATTAAACTGTAGGTGATTTACCTGGTTGTGAAGGTTAAAAGTATGAGTCTTAAGATGTTCCTCTCTTAGAAATTCAAAAATACACTGATGAAAGTTGCCTCGATCTAAAAAGAAGAAGAGAATTAAGAGATTAAATAAACTATTAATTCGAGATGGCTAAATAATCAGCACTTTCAAGAGAAAAAGAGCAAGTTTGCGAGATTATGAAGGATATTATAAACAAGTTTTTGGTATTAACAGCCAATGACGTTTAATAAGACAAAAAAGTAGAAGATTGCTAAGATTTTATCTAGACATTTGAATATCTCGATTATTATTGTGATGGTAAGATAAATCCTGATTATTTCAAAAACGAATTGCTTTCATATGATACACTTAAGAGAATTGTTTTCTCGGTTGAAGACTACGATAGATAACTATAAGCACTTCAGGACAAAATTAACGATCAATAAAATAAGATAAACGAACTTTAGGATGAAATGAATTCTCTTAATGGACATGAATGGTCATTAGGATAAAGGATATTAAAACCAGCAATAATAAAATCTTCAACTATTGAAGTGAAGGCAGGAGCTGATGAAGAAGAATAGTCTGTGAAAGGAGTTTCTCCTGAATTAATGGAAGGATATGCTTAGACTTTGAATAAGGTAATATAGGGACAAACCAAAAATATCAATTTCCTAGGAGGAGATGCTAAAAACATTCTAGAAAAAGTCCCAAGTGAATAAGAACCTGTACTTCAGAGAATTCCAAAGCAGTTCACAGCTTGCCTCGAACTGAATAAGCTTCTTAACTAAATTCAAAACGACTTGCTAAAAGAAAGCTAGCAAACTCTATGCCTCTTGACTAATTAACCTGATCTCAACCATAATCTATTCTAACTAGAATTAGATAAGCGAGATTTGCTAAAAGGACAGAAAGGAGATAATACCAAATAATTATAGGATTTGCAAGTTTATTTGGAAGATGAAGTCAGAGAAAAGGATGACCTTAAAAAGGCTAACAAAACGTTTATGGACGATATAGATGTAAAAAATAAGAATATCTTAGATCTCACTTAGTAGCTAGAAGATAAGAACAAAGAATTAGCTGATAAAGACAATAAGATAAATGACTTAGAATAGCAATTAAAAGACTCGCAAGATAAGCTTAAGGCATATAAAAACTTCTTGCTTATTGAAATCAATAAGCTTCTAAACGAGCTCAAAAAAGCAAGCATACCTCTACAGGCAGAGACTGAAGTATAATAAGCCATAATAGAAAATATTTTGCAAGTTTAAGACAAAGAAGATATTGAGGCTTAAATTAATTCAGGTTTAAATGGTGCCCTAAAAGCAGCTAGCATTCTTAAAAACAAAGAAATTAATTTTTAGAAAGTAAGCAAAGATACTCTTGACAAACTTTTGCAATACAAAGATTTATAAAACAAAAAAGATGAACCATAATCAGAAACACCACAGGAACCTACAGAAACCTAATAGAATCCTTAAGATGATTTGAAACTCTTTGATTTAGAAGACGCCAAATAAAATGCTTTGGATGATCTACTTGATTAACTAAAACAACTTCTAGATGAAAATGAAAAACTTAAATAAGAAAATGAAGACTTAAATAAAAAATTGGAAGACTGCTAAAATTAATTAGATGACGCAAATAAATTGATTGATGATTTAAGGAAAGAAAGAGATGACTTGCTCGACAATAATAATGCCTTAGAAGATGAAAATAAAAAACTCAAAGAAGAAAACTTTAACTAATTGAGAGAAATAAATAAATTTCAAATTAAAGATGAATGCTTGTCGAAAGAAGTCCAAGACATTAAAGATTTATATGACAATCTGAATAACTAAGTTTAAGATGCTGAAATGAAAGCTGCTAAGGGAACATCGAACGAAAAAGTATATTAAGTTTAATATGAAGATATAAATGATAAGTATAAAGACTGCTTACTTAAGATTTAAGAATAAGAAAGATATATCAAGGATCTCGAATAGAGACTATCTGATGAAGGGTAAAAAAATTAACAGCTTCACTCTGACTATGAAAAGAGATTATGTGAAAAGGATTCGGAAATTTAGAAACGAGATAAAATTATAGAGGAACTTAAGAAATAATTAAGTGATTAGGAAACTCAAATTGCCGATATAAAAGAAGAATTATTGAACTCTAAAACTCAGCATTAATGTGACTAAGAAGAAATCGAAAGAGTGAAGGAGTAATTGAACAAATTGGAGAAATTACTTTAATCTGAAAGAGATAAAGATCTTAAAAAGAAACTTATAAAACTATAAATGGAAAATGATGATTTGAAAGGAATAATCTTAGAATGAAAGAGCAAGTTGCAAAGACTGAGAGAGTTAGAAGCACAAGTTATAAAACTTGAATGCGTTAATGGATCTTTAATCAAAGAACTTGAATTTCTAAGGCCATAAGTTAGTGATTACTATAGAATTAAGCATGAAAATTAGCATCTAAACGATGAATTAGAATTATTAAGAAAATAGTTAGCATAAAAAGGAGATATTCCTCCTTAGGAAGGAGTTTCATCAGAATAAGGCGATAAGCTAAAAGAATTAAATTAAGGCTTAACTAAAAAACTATTAGAACTTCAGAATTAAATCGAAGGATTCAATAATTAGATCAAAGACAGCGAAGCTAAAAGAAAAGCTTTATAGCAAACTAATTCGAGCCTATTGGATGAGATTGATGGATTAAATTAATAAGTTAAGGATCAAGAACAAGAAATCTAAATGATGAATCAAGAATTAGATGAATTAAGGCCTCTAGAAGAGTAAGTACAAAATTTGAATGAGCTTTAAGAGATTAACAAACAATTAGAAAAGAAATTGGAAATTGCGGTTACGGATAAAAATTTAAGAGACTCTTTAGACTAAATGTAGAAATAACTTTCTGAAGCTGAGAAGAATGCAGAAGACAGAGAAAGATGGAGGTAATAAGTAGAAGACTTAACTGCCCAGTTAGAAGAAAATGAATAAAAAATAAAAGAAATTGATGAATTAATATAGTCAAAGGCATAAGATTAAGCACTTTTGAGATAAGCCAATGCAAGAATAAAGGAACTTGAAGATGAATTAGATTCTTTTAAAAAAGGAGAAACTCCAGAAGTAGAGCCAAAGAAATAAGAAGATGTAGGAAATATGGAAACAATTTCAGAAAATTTCCAAGAGGATATAGTGAAATAAAAAGCTTTGGCTGTATAGGAAAACTCTCTCTTAAAAAGAATTTCATCATTTAAAGGAGAAAAGCCTATGCCTTATGCTAATATTTGGAAAATATTTGAAAACCTTATGGATAAAAAGCATGAGCAAGATGTAGCAGATTTAAAACTTAACGTTCAGCCTAGACAAATGACTTAATTTATGGCTGATTACTTTATACAGTAATATGGAGTGAAATCGATAGCTAATAAAAGTTTAGCCTAATTGCTTTTAGCATTAAATAATCTTTATAATGAAAACCATTAATATGGTACATTATTTTGCCGATTCCTATAGGTTTATCATCCAGATCCCGTAGATAAAGTACTGGGATGTTTCTTAGTGAAAGTGAGAATTCAATTCAATTAGTTGCTAGAAGCATATTAGAAGAAAAGAGCAGCAGCTGAGGGAAAATAAAAATAAGAGGATAAAAAACCTCAAACAACATGGGGAAGAGACAGCTATGAATATGCAGCTGCAGGTGGATACATACCTCTAAAAGAAGCATTCGATTTAGCTATTCAAATTTTTGATAAGGATCGCTAGTTGGGCGCTAATGTTATTGGAAGACTATTACCTGAAGACTAAGAAGCGAGAAATGAATTTTCTTTGTTTTTACTAAACTGGAAAATCACTAAAACAGGTAAAAAGTCAAATGAAATCTTTTAAATGTTTGATAAAGATTAATCTGGATCAGTATCGACTGATGAATTTATTTAAGGACTAAAAACTAATCTTGATATCTGGCTTTCCGCTTCAGAATTAGAAAATTTATTGAACTACATAGATAAAGACAAAACAGGAACCGTTGAATATAATGAATTCAATGATAAAGTTCAATTCTTAACATAAAAATATAAGAATAAGGAAGCTTGGATGTGCTCTAAATCTCAATTCTTAACTGCAATTTCTGATGAATATGAAGCCAAAAGATTGAGAGATTTCGAATCTTTGCGTACTTTGTTTATGGATGCTGATGAGGATAAAACTGGAACTTTGGAACTCAAAGAATTTGAGATTCTTTGCAGAAAAATAGAGTAAAATATTACTCAAAATAAAATCCTAAATATGTTCAATGCAGCTTTAGAAAGAACTAGGGGTTAGTCACCAGATGTTATGAGTCCAGAAGCCTTTAGTATTACAGCCATGCAATTTAAATTAGGCGACTTTGGAACAGGAATTTTCGGTAATTTTTTATATAGATGCATCGAGAATTTTATCTGGAGTGGCGAGAGAAGAAGAAGAAGTAGATATAGGCAAAAAGAATTTAAGTGTCAAAGGCAAACCTGTGGCAAGCAGAAAAGCCTTAGCGCAAAAGAAGTGATAAACTTAAATACATATATCAATTATATTTAATAATATTTAAATAACTCTCTCTATTCTCATCTAGCTATTCTATTCTCTCATGCTTTTCATTGCATCAGTTGTATAAAGAATATTCTGTACTCTTCTTGTATATCTTGTAGCTATATCCATACTTTATCGAGACTTCTTATTCTTTATACCTTTTAAAGATTTATCTGCATAGTATGTTCTTTTGATAAATATATTTGCTTATTTGAAAATATAATCATATTTACCTTCATAACTATATCATTAATTTACCTTTTCATATTCAGCACACTTAAATTACATGAAAGCTAGATTTCTAAGGATACTCGCATGATTTAGTAATTTTATGAAATAGCTGATGTAGCTGATGTAGGAGGCACTCTTTAGATATTTTCATTAATATGAATAAAGTTTTCCGAGCATAATAATTGCAGAATGTATTAAATAATAGAGCTCTTTATGGCTTATTTAACTACTTTAACTTATTCCTTTAAACAACCCTAAACATTTAAGATATTTTATTACCTATTATACAAACTTCCATTCTATTAAGCTTCTCTAACTTTAATTAATTATGCTGAAAGTATCTTCTAGCTTAACTATAATAGAGAGGCATCTTATCTATTATAAATCTACTTTCTTTCAATAGCACTAGTAATGCTCTCTTAGTGTATCCTATGAACTAATTGAGTAGCTGCTAATGGGAGAATATCTTATAACTATTTTAAAAGCTGCTTAATTAAAGTTTCTTAGCTAGCTTAAATTAGAGATGAAGCAAATAAGTTTTGCTTAGAGTCTTAAGAGGAAATGAATAGCAGTTAGTGTATAAATTATTAGTAAGAGCAGCTATATAAGACTCTTAGTTCGCTAAGAAATGCTTTATCCTCTAATTAGGCTTCGCTTTTAATACTCTTAATTAGCTTCCTAAATAAGGATAAATCATTCAGCAATTAAAGTGATAATCTTAATAGGGAAATAATGAAGAGTATGATTTAACCTTAGAACTAGATGAATGTATAAACATAAAGATTAGAGATTCTCAGCTTTTGTAATGATATTAGAAATAGTAAAGCAATAAGCCAAGCTAATAAAATAAATCACTCTAGAAATAAAGGCAACCTTAGCATTAGTAATTAAGAACTTCAAAATAAACTATTAAAGCTTGAAATTTCTTTAATACATCTTATTAAAAACCCTAAGAGCTAGATCTATGCTTATACAAATGAAATTAGACTTATAAATAAAGAGGGAGAAAGTAAAATAATAAGATATTATACATAATATTATAAATTTTAAGGGATTAATCTTATAAATTAAGGAAATATAAGCACTATAATTACTAAGAAGGATGCTAAATAGTCTATATAAAGAAGAAGTTTAAAAAAGCAACTAATGTCTATTTATCAAGAATGCGCTCTAAGGATTTTCTTGGGTTTTAAGTATTTACTATCTTACTTTATTTTATTTGCTGGAATTAGTAAACTCAAAAATGATAAAAGTGACTTGCTTCTTTTAAAGGAGCTAATGATAAGCATGTTGTAAGAATGGAATCTCTTTATCTGCATCAATTAATTCATATGGAGCTTTTACTAAAATGCATGCTTCTTATTTAGAAAGTTCTTGATGGCTTAGTGAAAAAGAAAGTAGTTCTAAGAAGATAAGACTACTTTACATTTGAAATAATGGATTATAGCTATTAACCTTGAAGATAGTAAAGATAGAATTAATATTAAGCTATAAATAGGAGAGCGTTTATTAATGGCATTCCATAAATAGCATAAACTTAAGGATTTTATCCAGCATATAGCATCTAAAAACTAAATTTGAGGAATCCTTTCTTAAGTATTAAGATCAATTTATTTAATGTTATGTATATAGGAATTTTAAGCTTTAATTAATTACCTATTATTTAACTTAGTAGCATAACTAAAAAACAGAACTACTCATTACAATAAAAATAGTAACATAATCCTTTACGTTATCTCTCTCTAAAACACCATAAATCATAAGTATTTCATTAGCCTCTTTAAGATTTTAATTCTTACCACTAAAAGCAATAATCTAAATAAATCCTCAAAAGATCCAAAGTGAAGGTATTAATCTAGCATACCATATAAAATAGTAAAAGTAAGAATTAATTAATGTATGTCAGAGAATATATTATAAGAGGTACTTCTGACAATTAACAAAATAAGAGGAAATTAAGTTTTATTAAGAGCTTAAAACGATTAAAATAGGAAATTACATTAAATTAAGCATAAGCATAAGCATAAAACTTAATTCATTTTTTATAATAAAACTCCTAAAAACTAAAATAACTACTAGCTAAGGTTATTATAACTCTCACATAAAGCAATCACTTACTTTAACCTTATAAAATGCAAGTAGCTAGGCAGCAAGATGAAAGATATGAAATGAAATTTCTCTAAGAAGAGTTTATGAATATGCAGATAGCTCAGTAACAAGTGTAGGAGGATTTTCGCTTTTAAGGAGTTAGTTTCTAATAAGTTATACATTTCGCAATACAGGAGATGAACGAAATTTAATCACTCATTAATTAAAGCAAAGAAGATCTGTCAAAAGATCCTGAGGAAATGCTAAAGATCTCTTAACTAGAGCTAAGACTTAATGAAATAGCCTAATTTGTTTATTCCATTCAGAGAGATTTGATGTAAAACATATTGTGATCTTAATTTAATTTTTTGTATGTTCAATTTTAATAATCAAGTGTTATAAATTAGTATGTCTTTATTATCCTTTTCAGTCTTAGCTATATAATTATAAATCACTTTCAGATTCTTTAGTTATAATTATTAAGAGAATTCTAGATAAAGAGCATTGGAGATTAAGCTTTATTTTTAGGAAAAAGTATAATAATTAATAAGTGTTCCCTTGCCTTTTTGCTATTGATATCTTAGGAAAAGGTCAAGAGTAAAATAAAGACAATTTTTATATTTATCTATATTATATTCTTCCTCTTATAAACCCAGAATAAGTACTTATAGTATCTTCAATAAAGGCAATTTCATCAGTATCATCCAATTTTAAGTCAAATTTTTATTTTATTAAGTCCTTTAAACGGATAACTTAAAACAGTCTTCGAAAAAGTAAGCAACTTCTTTTCCAGCTTAATGTTTGCGAAGCTATATGCAAAATATTATTTTTGTTATGTTTGAATTAATATTTTGAAGTGAGTTCAATAAATAGTAACTAATGGAGAATTTCTTTGTAATTTAAATTATATTTAATTTATTAAAAACATACTAGCCTTTCTTTTACTACTTATATAAAGCTTTTTAATCACATATATTTATCTTTGAGATGCAATGCGTCTTGCTTATGATTTAATATTTATAGCTAAATAAATTGCTTATAAATGAAAGTTTATCTTCATTTCAAATTAATTAAATAAGCTGTTTCATCATGCCTAATTTATTTATTTTTTGGAATCTAGCTTTAAGCAAGGATGATAGCTTTTGCTGTGAATTCTAAGAATCTGACTATCCAATTAATCTTCAAATATTTCCTAACATAGAAGACATTTAACTTTGCCAAATCCTTATTAAGGCTAGTTTAATTACTAATAAGCACTTGAAAATACTAAAAAGTATTGACTGTTTTGTATCTTCTGCTCTAATAATCTACATACGTCTTCATAGTCTAAAGCTATGAACTTTAAATAAGCTTTTTGCTTGCACATTACTTTAGCGTGATTACTTGTGAAACTTTTAAGCTGATTAGGACTTGCTAGCTTTAGAGCGTTATAGCACTGAAGACATTTATAATAGGCCTGCTTAGATTTCTATTGAACCTCACATATTTTAATAAACTTAACTCCTTAAAATTCAAATTAATGAGCAAACTCTAATTTTAAATTCTATTTCCTTCTAAAGT
This sequence comes from Loxodes magnus, assembly GCA_946699065.1. Lineage (NCBI taxonomy): Eukaryota > Ciliophora > Karyorelictea > Loxodida > Loxodidae > Loxodes > Loxodes magnus. Next base: position 677,648 of record CAMPDV010000020.1, on the reverse strand, counting down.
TTTAGTATTTCAAGTTGGATTCAGTAATAGCATCAAAAGTCTATTCTTACTCTGTTTTTATTTATTTTTCCTTTCTATATTTCTATGTCTCTTCTAACTTTATCTCCTTTTATTCTTCAAGATTGGTCTAACAAGTTTATGATTCTTTACTGAAATAGCTCTCCTTTAAAACATCCAAAGCTTTGAAGAACAAATCTTTTTTTAGTTGTGCGTTTAGATTTGCACTGAAGAAATTGACTCATCTGTTTACCAATTTGCTTGCTTATTTAGAGTCGAGTTATTCCTTTAAAATATCTCTAATTTAATACTCCATGGATATTTAATTTACTTTTAACTTTAATTTAACCTTAATCCATCAACATCTTTAAGCCTCCAGTCTAATATCTCAATTGGTTAGATATATTAACTAACTAGACATTGCAACTGTAATAAAGTTTCATTTCTACTAAAGTTACTCTTAATGCTGTTAGCATTAAGCAATGCTATTGATATTACTTTCTAAAACATTTTAAGCTTATGAAATTGAGTCTTCTTAGCTGTAATTAACAAATGAATATATGATTATAAGGAACTTAGTGAAACTTCTACTTGCTTAATACACTTATAATGACTCTTTCAATACTTTATATTAAGCAGCTCTTAATTTAAAAATAACATAAAGGTAATTAACTGGCACTAAAACAGAATTTGCAGATATTTATCTAAAAAGCTTTAGAACTAATAGTTTATACTATCGATAGTAAAAAGATTAACCTTTATTTAAGATTTTAATAGATTATTACCGTCAATAAATGAAGTATATAAATCAATTAATCCTTGAAAGTGTTTTCTGTAATTTCTTGCTTCTCTAATTTAGTGATTGATTCTGTCAATGTATTTATAACATTTAAAGTAATTGGTCTCATTAAAGGAGTTGAGAAAGGAAGATTTTCAAGGAAGCTTGAGTATATTTTTTTCGTAGGAGAGTCAACCTCATAATTAAGTAAGTCCTTTTTTTTGCTAGATTCAAACTTGTTTTTAAACTTCTTCATCATCTTAGCACTATTTGCAATCTAATTCTAAAAAGATGCACTTGATGGTATTTCGATAGAGGAATTTTGAACATTATCTTAGTTTGAATCTTTTGAAGGAGAATTTTCCATTGCATTTTTAAGCTTTAAAATCAAAAGCGATTTTAACTCATTACCAGAAACAGATTTTCTCCTAGCTTGCTTATTTTGTTGTTGCTTTTAGCTTTCAAGTTAGTCCTGACTGTATAAATAGAAAATGCTATTGGGGTCCCATTAAAAGTTATCTCTAAACTTCTTATCACATATTATTAGAAGAAGAGGCATTGTATTCTCTATCTTTCGGTATAAAGGAAGTTAACTTCCATCCTCTATCTTATATTTTAAATGTCTGAAGCTTAGGACTTTTTGATTAAATATAGGAGTGGCCAAATTTGCAAGATCACTAATTCTTGCTCAAGCCTCAAGAAATTCCATAAAACTCATTATAAGGTTTTCTGAAGACTTAATTTCATCAACTTTGGAAGTCATTGCAAGGCAATAACAGATTTAAGTATCTCTTTAAGATATTTTGGAGCCTAGTAATTAAACATCTTAGCATAAGCTATTAAATTCTTGCAAGCTGAGAAATTTAACTTTGCCTTAAGTTTACTAGACTCCACAGTAATTATGGTAAACATTTCTCATAATGCTATAGTAATTTTGATAAATATTGTCAACTTTCTAATTTATATAGTTTTGAAAGCGTCAGTGATTGCTATTGTAGTTCTTTATAACCTTTAATATATTACTATCTAAAAGCTTTGAAAGTCCATTCGCATATGACCATGTTACTTTGGTGCGTATATATTTCTCCACTGACACTCTAAAAATAGCTTCCATAAACTATCATCTAATTAGACTGTTGAATGGTACTAAGGAACTTTTTTATCCTTGTCTTGAAGCTATGAAAATGAAATCTGAATCTGAAATTTTAAATTTTTAGTCAAATATTTCGCATTCAGTCATGAATTCTGTTCATGCATTTGACGTAACAGCAAATAAGCCTGAACCTGAGCCTACAGCACTATAGTATTTATAAGTTTCTTTAATATATGGATATACTTAAAGCAATATTTCCTTTATTCCATCTATTTCCTTTTAATCTTTTATTGCTTAAAACGCACGACAGTGATTCCAGTCATAATAAAAGCATTACTCATTTATCTCATCCGTATCAAATTTATAACTTTATCAGATTGATTATTTTATAGTTCATTGAGGAGCAATCTAAAGAAAAGGCGGCTCTCACACTAATCTCATAATTCTTGGTTAGACATTGAAGTCAGTTTTCTCTTTTTTGCTTAGATTTATAACATTCATGGAATCTACATACAAAGTAGCTTCTTTTTTGTTGTAAAATTAAAAAGTAAATTTTTCTGTTGAAGAGAGATTTTCATCATCTTAATCTAGTGCAACTGCTACTTTCTCATTGAAGCTGAAGAAGTAAAAATGTTTTCCTTATGGGAGTGCTCTATTATAGGTAAAAATTCCATTTGGTAGTAAAGTCATTAAAAAAGGTTAAAAATTATCAATTTCTAGATGGATATACGCTGGATGTGATCATTCAATTCCAGATTCACCAGGAGTTCACTAGAAGACATTCTCTGCCCAATTTCCACAAATTCAACAATTATCCTTATTTCAATTGAACTTCCTTACACATTAGCTAAATATTTTCTACCTAAACATTTCTATTTCTGATGTTATTTTTTTTTAATCAGCATGCATAAATCCTTCTACATCTATAGAAGCAGGATTTCCTTCAAGATGCAATCCTCTAATGCTTCTATTGTAATTCAAACTATCGGCTATCTTAATACAACTATTATAATCTAGCTATGTATGTGCAATGTCCAAATGGATTAGTTTAGCATTCTTCAATAATAACTCGTCTATGGATTCAACCAGCTAATTAGTATGACCATTACAGCCGAAAGCATTTCAACTTATATCTAGTTCTTTGAGTCCTTTATTAATAGCTAAGCTTTTTAAAAATTTAATAGCTGCTAAGCCTGTAATATTATTCCAACTTAAATCAAGTTTCATAATTCAACTGTTTGTTTCTAGAAGCTCTCCAATAAGAGTTGCACCTTCAAAGCCTATACCGTTTTTAGATAAATTTAGATAACTTATAGAGTAATTGCTTTAAAGACTCTGAAACAAGTCTTTAACAAGTAAATCTCCTATTTTACACCCTTCCAAGTTAAGTTCTTTGATTTTATTTTCCATTATGATAGGCCTAATATACTTGAGTGATAGAGCTCCTACTTTGTTCTTGGAAATGTCTATAGCCTAAATATCTTTCTTGAGGCTTTTAAGAATTTTAGCAGATCCTTAATCTGAAAGTCTGTTACTCTTAATATTCAAATTCTAAATGAAATCTACCTTTCTAAGTGCTTTGGAGAAAACCTTTCCATATCTATCCCCAATTGAATAGCTATCTATCTTTATTTATGTAAATGTTTCCCCTATTTTACTAGAAGATTTATTCCTATAAATTCCTATAGGTTCAGGCATTACTTTTTCCTTTTTTGCAGCGTCTATAATAGCAACATGAACTTAGGGCAATCCTTGCAAGCTTTAGGATTTATTAGACTTTCTATAGGATTTGTAAAATTAAAGCTTTTAGGCTACTACCCTTTGTATATCATTATTATTAAAAGGCTACAGGGAATTTTAAGAATTTACATTTGAGATTTAAAAGCCATCTCTAGCTGAAAGCTAAGCTGCTGACCTGTTATAAGGAGTAGTAACAGCTGTTGATATTCTAGAAGACACTTTTGCAGAAAAAGGAGTATTATAACGGGAAGTTAAGTTAGATTGGATGAATTTCTACTCTATAGATAAATGATTCAATCTAAATTGCTAATATTTTTTCATTACTATTCTTAAGTAAATTTTTAAGCTAAAAATATACACAAATGATTTTAAGGACTTTTTTAGTTTACTAAGCATAAAATATGAAAGTAAGAAGTTAAATGTTATCTTTAAATCTGATTGCTACAAATATTTGCTTAAGTATTTACTAGACTTCTTATTTTTCTTTGAATTATATATAAAGATAAAGATAGAAATTATGATGAGAATAGTAAGAGTTTTTATAGTAAGTTCTAGTGGAAAGAAGCAAATGCTTAATAAATAAACTTATCTTCATAGAATACTACATATGTCTTTTTGTTCTTCTATACTTTCATTCTCGTTTTGTTCAATACATCCACATATATAAGCCTATTCCTTTGGCAATTCTCCAAATTAATTTTAAATATTATATTTTTTTTTGTAAGAGAGATTATTGTCCTTAAAAAACCAGTCTCCTGTATCAAAACTATTAGTGCTTGTTGCAGGTTGAAAATTGCTTTCTACTTTATTGTTGAGTCGAGTATTTGTAAAGGAAATTCTACTTATCGAATTTGAAACAGCTCTACTTTCATTAAAAGGCTCATTTACATTATTTAAAAATTTAGAATTTTTTTCGCTTTTTATGCTCATTGAAATATTAGCTTTATGTTTTTAATTACCGCAATTCTTAAAGAATTTGCTTTAATCAATTTGGCTTTCTTATAATTGAAGAATTTCTTGGAATTCAAGCTGCTAAATAAATTGCAAGCTATGAAATTCTCCTTCTGACAATTTTCTCATTTTAAAACTAATATTCGATTCATCAAAACTCTAAAAATTCTCACTTCTTTTGCTTGAAATTATTTTCTTTCCTTATCTATCAAATATCACTTTCCTAATAGAGCTCTAATTGCTAAAAGTAGACTCAGGTCTACTCTTTACAGTATGTATTTTTGATGAATACACAGATTTTCCTATGGAAATACTTATAGACTCATCTTCATCCTCTTTAAAGAATATCTTCATCATCTCGTCAAGTTTTTCTTCATCCGAAGTGATATTAGAAATATCAATACTCTCGTTGCTGTTAAGGTCTGTAATTTACGTATCTTCTTATTAATTAATAATGTTCGACATTTTAAATGTGTACTTATTAGATTGACCTGATTTTATAGGATTAATGAAAATAATTTTGTATCTTATGCTATTTTTGTAGTTATAAAAATAGCCTAATTAGGCAATGGGCTATTTTAAAACGTAAATTAGTCTTATTTTTCTTTTATACCTTACTGTATAGTGTTTAATGAGAAGATATAAATAAAGTGTTAAAGAAAATGCATTATAAGATTCTTATATGGATAACATTCTTCACTACCATGAACTTTTTATTTATTTAAATGACTGCCTTTTCTTTCTAGTTTTAAGCTAATATTTTCTTAATGTAGTTACAAAGGAAAGAGAGTTGGTTTAACTAATAATATTTTGATTATTTTTTGTTCTATATACAAGATAAATTATTAAATAGACTTATCACTAAAAATGTGATGTCTTTGTACGATTTCTTGATAATGGTCTCTTTATCAGCTCCATTCCTTTAGATTGAAAAATAGAATTGTATCTTGCTATCTATTCTTTAGTCTATGGTCTAGTTTGCTATACGCTTTGCTAATAAAATTAAAAATTTTAATTTGCTTTCTTGCTTTCTGTATTTGAATGCTAAATAAAGCTTTCATTGTGATCTTCATCTTCTCCTGCTTTAGTACTTGAAGAATGTTTACTGGCACTCCTAACAGATTTAAAACCTTAAAGAATTGAAGATAGAATTGCTTCTTCATTAACAATGATACTTATTGCTTCTAAGTTTATTCCCTATATTTAAGTCTTAAGCATTTCTTCTAGTTATTTTGGCGTATAACTCTTCAGAATCTGATTTTTTTGCTACTGATAACTTTCATAGTTTAATCGTTTCATTTTGAATACTCGCTTCTTTTTTCCCCTTATAAACGCCAGTCTTGTTTCTAGTTTTTATTATAAATTTTGATAGGCCAAAGGCTAAGGACCTTCTAGATTTCAAATATCATGATCAAGAAATTTATGAAGCAGCTGCTTCCACTTTTGGCTAATACTTGATTACTTAGTTTATCTAATAACTAGTAATAATCTCTGCATATATTCTATCATTATATCATCTCCACTCATTTTTATTCTTTCTTTCTAAACAGCAGATTATGGTTTATTTTATTCATGGGATCCACGAAAAGCGTCTCTGCATTGCTCACACTAATCTGATTGCCCGTTATTATAATTTTTATTGCATATAGTGCAAAATTAAGATAATAAAGGATCTTTCTTTATTTTATAACGAACTGCTTAAGACTGAGAACGAGGTTGTATTTCTAATTCGCTTCCATTTTAATGCTGAACTGTTTTTTCAGGAATTTTTTATCTGTTGATTAAACGATTCTAAGGTTGAGCTGTCGTGCATCTAAATTACACTTCATTTCAAGTTTATCTTTTTTAGTAGTCATCCTTTTAAATCTAAAATTCTATATAATTGAGTGATTTATCCTAGGATTACGATTTAATTTATTGCATAACTTTATTCTTTTCTTCGTTGGTTAATTCTCAAGCAAATTCATGATAAAGCATTTTATAGATAGATTGATTAAAATATCGCTTTTAAAAGAAAAATCTATCGTAGTAGTTACTACCCTTGCTAGGATAGATCCTAACAAAGTTTTAGGATCTTTTTTGCTCTAGCAATATTTCCATTAGCATTTCTTTCAGCTTTCTTTAGTTTGATGATTCTTATCTTGGTGTTGGATTCTACATCCTCATTCAAGCTTTAAGTCTCAGCTTAGCTTTACTTTCACCATCTCTTCTTTTATCAAAAGGACGCAATCCAATTAAAGTAAAAGTATCAGATAGTAGACCAGACTTAATGTGTAAATCAATAGGACTATCTGTACTTAAAGCAGGAGACAAATTTATTTCAAGTAGTCAAGGTTTGAGTTCTGAATCTATCAAAACATCATATCCAAACAGCTCAAAGCAGTTATTTCTATGATTGACTTGTTTTTTGGTAGCTGAATAGATATGACATTCTGCGCTTATAATGGATTTAATAATTAAGTCATATATTCGCCCCCATAGTAAATTAAGATCTATTCCAGCAGCTTCTAAATGCCTACAAAGAGCACTAAGACTTCATTTATGTCCATGATCATCAAACTAAACAGCTTGATTTTAAACAAATCTATCATTTTTCTTATTAACAGAATAATTAGTTAAATGGGCATATCTATTAGTTTTGTTAGCTTCATCAATATAGCTTTCTGAAGCAAAGCGAGCTAAACCTTCTTTGTATACATAAATTTTTAAAGGTTCATAAGATGTAACAACAACATATAGTCTGATATCAAATTTAAGCCCATTTATAAGCAATGGATTTGAAATATATTTCTATATTACACATAGCTCGTCAACTGGTACTTCAGATAAGTTATCCACCAAATATATTCCAACTCCTCTTGCTCCTGTGTTAGGCTTTACTATTCAAACACTTTTTTCTTTATTAAAATGGGAGTAAAATTAAGAGAATTCATCAGGAAGTAAGTAAGAATCTGGAATGATATTAAAGTGCTCTTTGCCAAACTTTTCCTGCATGTTGATGATATTTCTAACTAATTTATCTTTGTGTGTTAGCTAAGTAGAGTTAGGAAAATGGTTTATTCTTTGAAATTCATTTAATCCTTCATATAAATAGTTTTTAGCCACTCCGTTTACTCAAAGAATGTTTCATAAATGGTTATCTGTATATGTGAAATTTGCTGCCTCTAAAACAGATCTAACTAGCTTGGCATCAGTTTTGTAGCATCTATACTGCAAAATACTTTAGTTTATGAAATTTCCCTTTTTATATTCATTTTCAGGAAGAGGATCATTAATCAATTAATCGATGCCAATTGGTTGAAATATAATTGTATCAACACAACAAGAGACTTGTTAACTTAACTCTTCAATCATTCTTTCAAACTCAACTGGAAGAGACTAAATTAAATAAAGTAAATACCTGATAAGTATTTTGATGCATTATTTATGTTCCTGGCTTATTAGCGAAATCAACAATAACTCCTTTATAGTTATTTCTTATTCTCTCTTCTAGTTCTTAAAGTCGTTTACTTACTTCTGAAGTAGCAGTCTTCCTATAAATAGTAATAGAAGTTACCTAGGATCTACTGTTACAATTGATACATCACCTGCTGCTGATTTCACTTTTTACGACATATTATTAGATATCAATTATTGATTCAAAGGAATTTCTTATATTTAGCAGTCTTTCTTTACCTTAAAATATTATTTTGACTATTAAATTAGCCCTTATCTATCCTTAAGCATAATGCTCCTTCACTTGCTTATAACTCTTTTTAAAATGCCTAATAATTACACAATATATTAAAATACTATTAATAATGCTTTAGTACCATGATTCTTATTTTTAAGGCAATATTAGATTAGAAAAATAGGTAAGGTGTATATCATCTTAACTACTAATGAGGACTTTATAAACCATGAGATAAAGCTAAATACAGATTAAATGGAAAGGAATAAGCATAGTACATTCATTCAGTAATATAATGGAAACTACATAAATCTTTAAGTGTGACTATATATATTAATAAGGGATAAAATCAAACCAACATTGCATTTCTTTAAATACACTTTTCCATATTCTAAGAGATCTATCCCAAAATAGTCTAATAGAAAAACATTGCTAACTTTGATTTCTAAAGTGAATTAAACAGCACAAAATAAAAATACTTTTTACTTAACTTAGCCTAAAGTTCATAAATTTGAATTATTATTTATCAAAACTGCTTTGAACTAAATATTTTAGAAAAGGTAATTTACTACTTATAAAATACTTTTCTTTAGTACTGCTAAATTAGATTATAAAGTCCAATTCCTCATTAGCCAACCTATCTTAATTATGGATCTTTCTATTTGATTCAATTAATGCTCTTAAGAATATAAACATTATTTGCATTTATATTCATTAAATAGACTAAATAGCATAATAAGAGCTATTTAACTCTTCCTTAAAGAGTTTCTTTATGAAAAGAATAAAGTTACTTTTAATGAAATTAAGAGCTTTAAAATATTGTATAATGTGCTCTCAGCTATATGGAGTTTCTATGCTTGCATTTCTAACTGCACCCTAGTCCGTTAAAGCAAAATACTAGCTAACAGCTGTTGTTATCTAAGTTTTCATTTCTTTCTTCATTTCTGTTCTTATGTACCTTCTATAGAAGAATAAAATAGTCACTATTAATGCCAGTGAGCATATTATTATACATACTATAGTAAATGTACTGATTCCTGAATGTTTCTTTTAATCTTGGTCGCCCCACAAAATTTTCATACATTTTGCATTATAACTTTTGAATCCTGCACATAAGGCTTCTATCACAGCGTCAGGTTCAATATCTCCTCTGTATTATTGATTGTTTATCACAATAACAGGGAAAAAAGATAATCCAGAGTTCAGCCAAATCTCTTTTTCTTGTCTTAGCATCTTATTTTCATCCATGTATGGATTTTATCCTTCCCAACTACTGTTGATACATTTCTTTACTTTAGCCCAATCAATTTTTGCTTTTTTAGCTGCTTCTTGACTACATGTTTCGCTAAAATGTTCAATATTGCATTCTTTGTAGTGATGCTAAATATATTTCCACCACTACTTTTCATTTTTTCTCTATTAGTAAATACACATTTATCTTAAATCTTCCATCACAATATCTCGACCATTTCTAGGACCTGAGCCATCTGGATCAGGTGCACAATACTTTCCACCGCTGAAGCAATCTGGATCCTCTACTGTATACTATTCATTTCTGCATTCGATACAAAACCAAAAAACATAATGTGGAGTGAAGATCATTTCTTTTTCATTGAATTAAGTAGCGATTTCTGAAAAGTTATATAAAAACTCTCTAATAAGTGGATTAGAACTTGTCATAAACAACTAATACTCTACGATGCTACTTTGTTGAGCTATCTAGAATGTCAATTCTAATGCTACTTCCCAGCCGAAAGCACCATGAATACTACTTTTTATAATGTCTCCATCTGATTTGCTTATTAGGAAAGAAGGAATGTAAATATTTCCTGCAGAACCATCATCAGCCATTATTACGTTACTCACATTTTCATCTTTGTTATCAGCAATAACAACTGCTCTAGCACCTATATTTTATGCATGTCTCACTTTTTATGAAAAAGTGCATCCGCCTCTATCAACCAGTAGAATGGGAGTATTAATAATATCAGGATCACCAGTGAAATCGATTTATTTCAAATTGCCACAGGCATCATTTTAATTTTCCTATTCAGTATAAAAAACTCTACCAACCATAATGGATCCATAAGGTGGATTTCCAAAATTTGCTAATGAAGAAGGAATTTGATTCCCGTTTCCATATTTATTTGTTATAGTCTATCGGAGCGAGTCTGGACTATAAACATAAATATTAGCATGAGTGAGTGCCAAAATAAGCAATAGAAGAGCTGTTTTCATTTTATTTATCCAAAATACCAGATTTTATGAGAGTACTTTTTTATTAATTTTATTCTTTATTTAAACTAAAATTGCTATGCCTTTAATTAAGCTCTAGCTTCTTCCTACTTTACATATAAATTAGTTGAATATTTCAAAATACAAGCATAGATAAAGCTTAGAAATAGAAAGCTTAATATCCTTTATATTTTTACATCAGATACAGTAACTTTCTATAACAATTGACTAAAGCGCTGTCATTAATAAGATTAAGATTACGCTACTAATCTTTCTCCTAAATTTATCTAGCTGATGCATATAAAATATTGCTAAGATGAATTTAAGCAAGTTATCGTATTAATTAATAATTCCTTTTGTCAAATGAAAAGAGGAAAGCTATAATATAGAACTATAGCGTAAAAGCTATATTCTTAGTATCTTTTATTATCTTAGCGAAAATGGGGTTAAGTAGTAGCTGCTCTATAGTAGCTTAGGCTGTAAAAGATAAAAGAATGCTTTAACTTAATTTAGAAATATAACTATATATTAAACCTTTTAAATCAAATAAATCTGATATTCTGTCAGTTAGAAGAATTAAAGTAGAAAACATAAGTAATTAGAATCTAATGCCTGGCTACTTGAAATTAAAGTAATTTCTTTTTAAGAATTTCAAAGTAATTTTAGAATTTATAAATACGTAAATTTAATTAATGGAATATTTAGAGTGATAGTAAATCGAATAGAAGGGAGAGATCTATTCAGCTAGGACTGGACACTGCGTTTTCAATTATAATAGCTATATTTACGTATATGGTGGAACTGACGGAGATACTCGAATGAATGATTTTTACAAATTTGATACTGATTTAAACGCTTGAAGCTCTGTCTTGTATACGGGCAAACCACCATGTTCTAGATCTGGGGCTTAATCTTGTGTCATTAACCAAAATGCTTACATTTTTGGTGGATATACCAAAAAAGATGGAGAGTACTTCAATGATCTCTTCAGGTTTGATTGTGAAACATAAGAATGAAAATTAGTTTAGTAAAGTGGCAAATAAATACCAGCTAGAATTGATCATGTTTTAATAAATTACGGCCTAAATCTAGTAATTTTTGGAGGATAAGATGGATAGAAAAGATATAATTCAGTTTGTATCTTTAATTTAGAATAGGAATAATGAAATGAAATTGAAGAAGCTGTTTCACCTGAACCAAGATTTGGACACTCAGGTGTTGTTTACTTAGATAACTTATATATTTTTGGAGGTTGGAATGGAAAATCTACTTTGAACGATTTATGGATATTTTCGTTAAAAAATTATAACTGAAATTAAGTTTAACTAAGCTAATAGTTTCCACCAAGATATAGACATGTTAGTGTTATAATAGATAATAAGTTAATTACATTTGGAGGAGTTAATGAAAATACTGTTAGGTTTTCAGATTTGATTTAAATAGATATTGACTCGTTTAGAGTTAATATACTATAAGTCTAAGGAAACCGTCCTACTGCTAGAACTTTCCACAAAGGAATTTCTTTTTCTAACCATTTATATATTTTAGGTGGTTATGACGGTTTAAGGAGAAACGATATGTATCGAATAAAATTATGTGACGATAATAGTGAACTACAGTGGTCTTACTTATCAAGAGTGACAGGGAAGAGTATGAGCATGAGAACTGGACATGTTGCGATCGCAAATAAAGATAAGATATTTGTGTTTGGAGGTACTGATTCATAGAAAAGGCAAAATGATATATATAAAGTAGATCCTTATTTAATGTAGTGATAATAATTAAGTACGACAGGATAGCCTCCTTCTCCTAGAAGTGGATCAAGAGGAGTTAGTTATAAAGACTGCTTATTCTTGTTTGGAGGTTATACTAGAAAAGATGGAGATTATTTCAATGACACTCATAAGTTTGAAATATCTACCTTTACTTGAATATAATTAGAAACACTGGGTGTAACACCTGAAAAAAGGTATCTTTTTTATGAATAGAAGTGATCATTCTGCTGTTCTTTATAATAACAGAATGATTATATTTGGAGGATTCAACGGGAAATAAAGACTTAATGATGTTCAAAGCTTAGATCTTGATAAGCTGATATGAACATAATTACAATCTGAAGGAAATATGCCTTTAACAAGATTTGGCCATTCTGCAGTAATATATAATGACTCTATGATTATTTTTGGAGGATGAAATGGGCATGAAACGTTGGATGATTTATATCAATTTTCTTTTAGTAAGACTTTAATAATTTAGCAACCAATTTCTGATATGAAATCAGAAGATGCACAGGAATAAAACCTCCTTCCAGATATAGGCATTCTGCAATTGTCTATGAAAACTCAATGTTTATTTTTGGTGGAGTTGATAAAAATTAAAAGAGATTTAGTGAATTACATGAATTTGTAATCGAAAACAGACATTGGACCTAAGTGAAAGCAACAGGTACTATTCCTAGTGCTCGTACATTTCATTAAACTGTTTTATTACAAAAAGCAATGATAGTGGTTGGAGGTTTTGATGGAAACAGATTGAATGATATTTACTCTATAAAATTAAAGGGTTCCGATATTCCTCCTCAATCTACTAGAATGCTTCGTACAGTACCTTCTGATATGCCAATCCATAATAACCAAGAAGAAGATAAGAATCCTAGCCAGCTGAAAGAAGATAATTAAAAATTGAAGAAATAAGTCGCTGAGTTATAAGAAAGACTTTCTCAAGAAGAATAAAGAGACTTATGTAGAATATGCTATTCATAGGATATTGATTGTGTTCTTTTAGATTGTGCTCACAGATTTATATGCATGGAATGTGCTAAATAATTCTAAAACGTAAGTGATTTAATATTTAGTGTCCTATATGTAGACAGAAAATCAGAAGTACTATTTAGACATTCAGTCCCTATTGATATAATAGTTACTATAGTAACAAATCATAATAATATAAATTTTATCCAATTAACCTGCTAAATACTTGAGTATCTTTTAATAATTAAAAGTAAACTATTCAAATATAAAAATAAGCTTAAAAGTATACTAGTGCTAAAATAAATCTACCATAAGAAATTTCTATATTTATTAACTATCCTTTGAAGATAATAAGTTCTTTAAACCATTTCAAAAATACTCATACCACTAATATTACTTTCTATGCATTTCATAATAGCATCGCCAATAAATCCCCATACTAGATTTGTAAAGTTGTTTTATCTTTAAATTAGCAAAAAGAAGGTGTAGATAAGGGATTAGTTTGGTTAATCATGTAATTAAACAAATGTAATATTGCTATACTTAATAAGCTATTTTAGATATTATATCTGCTAGTAGATTACTAAGTTAATACTATATTAAAATAAAAGGCCAAATATTCACTTAATACTTATCAAGGCAATTAAATGTAAAAATATTAAACTTATAGTACTTTATTTAGCAATAAGCAGATATTAGCTATTATAGAAAGCAAATGAGATATATTATTCTTATAAATCACACAATCTTAAGAAAATGATTGGCATACAAGTGCTTATTTGAATAAGCAGAGTTTTCTTTTTAATTATGCTTATCTTTACTATGACTTAATATCTAGTTAGTCACTACATTATGCTATCTAAACCAGTATAATATAGCAGCACTTTTTATTGAAATAATATTATTTTAATGTGCCTAAATAGGTAAAATATATAATAAAAGTAATAGTAGTTACTGAAATAATTTTATTCATTATAGTAAACTAAGACAAGCATTAGGACTAATAATTACTAAATAATTCTATCAAATAGCTAATCTCAAAAATAATAAGCAAATTAATAGATTTTCTAGTTAATCCAAATATATAGAAGAGGCCATCAATAAATAATAAAACCTATTATTACAAATATATCTACCATTAGCTTTATTTCTAAAGGTAAGATTTAATTTAAATTTACAGAACTAGCTATATATAATAAGGGCTAAGAAAGTAATAGTACTGCTAGTTACAGTGATGCTATCCTTAGTCTTAGTTAAATAAGAAATTTTATATCTAACTAGTTTGTATTTATTAATAGGAGATTAAGGATTTATAAGTTTAGAGACTATAAACTTTAGTAGCAAGCTTGAGTATTAATTATTGCAAGGTACTGTAGAATCTATTTAGAAAGGGATATAAAATATTAAGTATTAAGAACTAAGAACTAAGAACTAAAAGGTATTAAATAAGGTAGGTTGATAGTAATTAAATGGACTATTTAATATAATGATAAGTACTAATATTTGATCATTTATTTAAGCTTAAAGATAGTAATCCATGAAAACTTCTAGTAGTTAATATTCTTCAAATTTGAATAAAGTCTTATTTATTAGCTTCTTGTGTATAATACCAAATAGCATATGTAATAGCTAAGGATTTTGGAATCTATGAGTAGCTAAAATAATTGAATGAGAGTAGTTAGAAATTAATAAAATAACTACTTTTTATTTTAAATTTGGATATACAAATTGTTTAAGTTAAGGGATCAGACTTTGAAATTTTATATCAAATAAAGATTTAGAATCACTTTTGCAAATAAAACTAGCAACTCACAATAAAAGGTAGGCATGTAAATGATGCTTTCTAATTAAATTTAGCTTAAACAACCTGCTTAAAATGAAAAAAGCTTAAAAAGAAGAATCAGAGTGTTGCAATAAAAAATAATATAATTCCTTATTTTTCTAAAAGGCATTTAGACAACTTAAGGAACTAGATAAATTAAACTGTGTAATATGAAAATGATTATTGATATAATTCTGAAAATGAAGATCTATAATTAAAGATTTTAAAGCAAACTTATTATTTAAAATTTGTAGTATTTTGTGGTATCACGAGATCAATACCAGTTTACAGCATTCCTAGCCTAGCATTTTCTGAGAACATCTAGAGCAGCCAATTATTCACTTCCTTGTGTTGCTAATACTACTCCAGATTCTCTGAAGCATACGGCCTGATTTCTTTCTTCCTTGCTTCTTACTCCTGCTCTTTGAACTGCATTACCTCCTTTAAGCCATCCTAAACCAAGACCTAAAACACCTCCAACAGCGAGGATTACAGTTTGAGTTGACATTTTTTATGTTTATAATTTAAAAATGACTTTCAATTTATTACCCTTTAAAGTAATAACTACTAATTCCACTTAAAACCATAATAAGACCTATTTATTGCAATGTCTATCTAAACCTTCTTTAGTCAGATATATTTAATTACCACAATGGTTAAGACAAAGCTGCTAAGTAAGCTTGCAAAAATCAAAAACTTTGTAATAAAGTAGCATTAACAATATAGTACAACAATATAATTTACAGTTACTCAACTGCAGTCATCAGATATTGAATAAGAATAAACTGAGTTAAGGAAGGAACAAGAGCATTTACAAAGATCTCTGATAAATAGTAAATGAAATACTATGGATAGATTTTACTTAAAATAAACTTTAAGTTCTTTATCTTAGTTAAAAGCTTGAGAAGCATTTTATATAAAGGAAAGCATGCAAGCAATTCTCTGGCTTAAAGCTTTTATAATGAGATCAGCTTAATTAATACTACTATTATGCAAAAAATGAATAATAGATATATTAAAATAAATCTCATACTCTTACCTTATCTCCATGTCTTTTCCTCACTTATAAAATTATTTTAGTTTAAAATATTTCTTTGGAGAATCTGAAATAAATGAAGAGTAAAGGTTTCTTAAAATTAAAATTAAACATTTAGTTATTTAATTAAGCGATAAATAAAAAATTATCGTTGATACTTAAATATTTTAGAACCAAATAATTATTTAACTACGTCTCAAGTTTCAAATTAATATTCTTCATTAATTGAAAAATCAAATTTACTTGAAGCTTTAAGAAGATACTAGAAAGAACTATCTGATTCAAACTAAAAGCAGACATAAAAAATAGGCTTTCATTATATCCTGTACAAGAAAACTTGTTAGCTTCTTTAAGATGATTTTAATTATATTTCTGAGAAGAAAGCTAAAGTAAAGTTAAAAGGTTAAAATAATTAAAGCAAACGAATGGAAGAATATATTTGTATTCCTTATAATTAATATTTTTAGGGTACTTATATATTACTACAATACTGAAGATATATTCTATTTTTTAACCTAATTATTAAAATAGAATCCTGCTAAAAGTGAATTAATTTCTTTTTACTAAAAGATAATTCATCTATATCTTCTATCAATTAAACAATTAGTCTCATAGGAACGCTAAAAAATTGCTTTCGAAAAATTTAGTAAAATTTTCTAGAGTCCAACTTAAATAAAAAAGCATAGATAATCTTTTCTACTTTAATGAAATTAATAATAATCGTTATAATTACATCAGATAAATTACACTTCATCCATTAATTTCTTTTAGGTTAGATGAAAGTATTTTGCTTAGTTAAATCATTATTTTTACTATTTTTAACATTTATTGGATTATTAAAATTGCTTATCTAATGCTTTATAAACTTTTTTCATAAATTTAGGATAGAAAGCATGCTTGATTTTTCAGATTGATAGATAGTAAGAGATTTTATTATTTAGTGACAGGTTAAATTATAAATGATAATATATTCAAATATTATCATTTTGAGAAATCTGAACTCCATCTCAATCTTTCAGAATTGATTATAGAACCTAAGCCCCTGTAATATATAAAATAAGCCATTTCTTTATTTTTATGAGACTATGAATATTTCAGTCTCTTTGATTTCAAATGAGATAGTATATTAAAGGAATGAAATTGATAAAGTGATGAAATACCAATTCACAATTTTGATTATAGCTTGCAGTATAAATAAAAGTGACACAACATTATCAGTCATACTATAATTTACGATCATTAAGAATAATTTAAAATCTTTTAAACATATGCTAATTTAATCCTTAGTGAGAGCTGTATCTTTAGCTCTTTCCTTTAATATAGAAGTAGAAATAAGATATTAAGCTAACTTTAAGAGAATACAATATATAAATGGAAAAATCTGGCTATCTCTTTTAAGAATTTTATTGATTCTGCTTTTTTATGTAACTGAAATAAGCAAATGCACAAATTTATTCATGGAGCTAATTATAATCACTACTATTTAGAAATTCTTCTTTAGTTTCAAATTCAAGATTTCTTAAAGCTAGAAATTCAGTTATTTTTGATTTATACGAGTCATAAATAAAAGATCTCAATAAGCAACCTAAAGTTAGCAGGAATTAATTTTAAAATGATATATATTATGAAAATAATGCTTACTCTAAACTAGCTTAGTAAGATTTGATTTCCCTTAGAATGATCTATTATTTATAACATTCAGAAGTAAATTAATGAATATAAAAATGAAATAATCATCTTCTATTAGCTTTAACCATCTTAAGCTAAATACTAAGAAAGAAGAATCGTCTTAGTTTAAACTATCTAACTTGATATATAAGAACTTTCAGCAAAGGGTATAGAGTAAAACCTTTTTCTGGGTTGATAAGCTGAGAAGTAAAAATTCTGAAAACACGATTTCTAACTTTTATGCTAACGCGGAAGATAAATACTCTTACTTACCTGTAAAGCAAAATTAATGACTAGAGATGAATAATAAAATCAAATTTAGACATTCTTTTGATTTAGGCTCGAATTTTCGATACATAAAATCCACTTTCGTTCCTATTCAAAAATACCAAGTCACTAAGAAGAGATCTAAATCATGTAAATGTAAGGATTGCACTGGAAAGTGGGTTGAAAAGGCGTAACAGATGGTAAACAGAGCTGATTTTATACTTAGCGATTCTAAATTCTACTTTTGATTTTCTCATGATGATTTCTAAAAGGCTAAAATCTAAAAACCCTTATTTAAAGGAATAATCCATTCTAAGTCTACAATAAACTCTAGTTAGTCAAGAAATTCAGTCTCAGTACATAATACCCAAATACAAAGTTCTTTTTCTAAAGGTTCTAAAGACTTTCATTAGTTTCTTATTAAGAATATCAGAAAGAACAGTTAACTAAGTTGAAATCTTAAGAATTTCAATGAGAAGTAAATTTCAATTCCCCTACCAGAAAACTAATAAACAAAAAAATTATTTAACTAACTGGTCACAGAAGACCTTAGACTCTAAAAGTAGAAGCAGATCGAACTAAAATAAAAAAAACATTTTCAAGAGAAAATAAAAAAGAAACTAACAGCTATTATGCCAGTTTAATAAAGAGATTATATTGAAAGCCTTAGATTCTACACACTTGACAATGTAAATTATAGGAACCTTATAAATTTATTTACAGATACTTGATCTTAAAATAAATAAAACCTGCTAAGTAGCTAAAATAAAAACTAACAAAGTGTGAAAAATTAAAGAAAATCAATTTCTATTGAAACTCAGAATGTACCTTTAAGTTGCCAAATTTCTCCTCGGTCATTAAAAAGCATTTATAATACAAAAAAGAGTGAAGTAGATTGATAAGATATTATAAGCCTGAAATAGAGAATGAGAAGTGAAACTTGTTAATCAGAGTAGAAACTGGATCAGGTAGTTTTTGATTAGAAGAAATATATTTTTGATAAATTGAAAGATATAAAGAAGGATCTACTAAAAGAATCTCAGAAGAGTTAATAGAACCAAAAATTATTTCCTAACATTAAGCATAAACAGATAAAGGATGTTTATTCAACTAAGAAGAATCAATTGATGATAATTAATGATAATGGAATCTGGAAAAACATTAACTAATACTATTCTCCTAGAAATTATACTAGAGAAGTAACAAGATAATATTCTCTAAACAGTCCTAAATCTTTCCATTTATCTCCCATTTCATCTCCAAAGAACCATTGCAAAAATATGAAGGATCAGTAAGAACAAATAAATGCTTAAAAAATATTTAGAAAAGCAGATTATATGCATAAGAGCAAATCAAGTGTTGAAAAGTTAGACTTGAAAATCGTTAAAATGAAAAAGAGTTATTTGAGTAATCAAAAATGAATTATTAATTATTCTGAATATATTTCCATTATTTCACTCCTTTAAATAAAACCTAAATTAACATGACCAATTATGAAAGAATACCTTTTTATCTATATTCATTAAAGCAGTTATTATAAATTATAACTAGTATAGAAAAAACCAAATTATATCTAAAAATGGCTCCCCTTATATTTCATAAAGCCAGTTGATAAATTAAAAGACATATGCTAAATAATTAGGATTAAATAAAGAATAAATGCTTTTTAAGAATAATACCACCATGAATAACTAAGATACGTTAAAGGTAAAATTATAATTAAAACATATATTTTAATGCTTATAATCCTACTTTCTAATTTTGAGTAAACTCTAATTCTTCTAAACAGTGAAATTCATAATAAGATGTAAGGTAAATATAAGTGTCTTAATTAATAAAATCACTAGAGCTTTTAAATGCAACTTATTTAATAAGTGAATGAAGAATTGAAAGAATATGAGATAGTAATAATTTAATTTTAAGAGTTTAATATTAAATAAAAGATAGAAAATAATTATCTATTTGTAAACTAGTAACTAATGCTAATTATTAAAGATTTGCATTTTATTTATAAGGTATATATAGAAATATCTTTCTGGCATAAATCATTATGTGTTAATAATTTACTCATTTAACTGAAATTCTCATTGTATTATAAATTAGTGAAATAAGAAAGAGAGAATTAAACCAATTTGAAGATAAATTAATAAAATTATTTTGACATTGAGAAAATAACTAGATAGTCTCTAATATCCTTACTAAAAATACCATAACCCTGATAATTATATTTTAACTGTTGCCTTTTAAAATGCTAAACAGGTTACATTAATACTCTGATATCAGTAAGTTTTAAATTTTATAAATTCTATGAAATTATACAGTAATAAGATAGTAATAAAATACGAAATGTAAAATAATATAATATATAGTAGGCCAGATTGCTATAAGTAAATTGAAAAATACATAGAAATATCACAAATTTCTTTTGAAATGGATCAGTCATTATTTCAATTACTCTAAAAGCCTATAAGCGTAATTTATTACTTAAAGAGTTCTTAGTATTATTGTAATAATAAATATAAGCAATTTACTATTTCATTTTCTTTTGTAATACTTATTATTGATTTTAACTTTAAGATCCTAAAATAAAAATTAAAAATTAACTTACTAAATTTAAAAATAGAGTGCTATTGAAGAAATGTAACCTATTTATACTAAACAAGAGCTAATAATTCTTTCTATTAAATAATATAGTATAAATTACTAAATAAATGATATGAAGGATGTTTAAATTCGAGTAAGACTTAAAATAAGTAACTGAAATATAGTGTTAAGTTTAAAAGTAATTAGTTTAAGGTAAGTTTAGCTTTTCATTTAAGATCTTTAAATAAGATTCTAAAGGAAATTTTTCTTCTTCAGTTAAAACAGTGGAAAACCTACTTCTTACTACTTTTAAAGCATTATTCAAGTAAATTATATGCTGCTTAAGGATTTACTTTTTTATAAGTCTATATTATATTGCGAAGAATAGTCTTCCTTAAGCTTCTTTTATTTTTTCCAAATCTTATTCTTCTGAAGTTGGATAACTATATTAATACTTACCTCTCCAGCTTTTTCTGCAGGTATTCTATAAGCTTCTCTAAGCTTTAAATCTCAAACTGCATTTATTATTCTGGCTACAATGTTTCTTAATTCCATGATTAAGAAAACTTAATTAGTTCTGCATTTATTTTATTTTGCTTCAATTTAAACTTTGTACTTAAATCTTCTCCTCCAAATTCTTTTAAATTAGGAAATATTCATAAAAAGTCAAACTTATTATTAGTTATGCAGAAGCCATAATAGAGCATTAAAATGAAATTTGATTCTTTTCCATATCTTAAGAATATTTGGTCTCCTTGCTTGTATTCTTCACGACCAGCTCGAATTGTAAATATAGAGTCAGTTCCATAAACACACCAAGATTCGTAATTTAAATACGACAGTTTGTATTTGGTTTCCTCTTCTTGTGTGTATTAGAGACTTTGCAAATGTTCATCTTCATCATCACTTTCATTACCCGAGTTATAAGGTCTAAGAGATTCCAAATCTTCATAGTTTTCTAGATAGTATCTTGAAGAAACATTTGAATGGTTAAGAAGCTCAGCTACTGGTAGTAAAGAGTTGTAAGGCAACGTGCTTCCAAATGACCGTGTAGCTAAAATATTCCATGCTCATAAAAACATTTTTAAATCTAAGTCTTTTTCTTAATCAAAATAGTCTGAGTATTTTTTAAGAGCATTAAATCAGTTAGCATAAGTTTAGGTTATTTAACTAAATTTTATTGAAGTTTCATTTACCAACAGTTGATCTTATAATTCTTCCAGCTCATTTTTCTCCCATACCCATAAACAATCTAGTGTCTAAGGTTGGAATTTTAAAAACTCATATCATTTACTTTCTTTTCCTTTTTTCTTTTCATGAATAATAAAAGCAGACAAAATACAATCTTAATAGTCAGGATTTTCTTATGAAAATACAACTTAATTTTCTTCAAAAATAAAGGCTATTTCTGAGTTGTAAGCAGCTCCTACTGAAAAAGAAAGAGAAATTGGGATTGACAGTATTACTTCTCCAGGCTTTATGTTTTAAGTTGCTTTGACTCCAAGATAACCAGGTGGGAAAACTACAGGATATTCAATCTTAGAAAAGTTAATTTTATTTTCCTAAGCTCACGCTCAGTAGTTTTCCATTTTTAAATTATTAACTATTAAGCTGAAAGGCAAGCATTATTTAATTTAATTTAACATTATTAATTATTTTTTACCCTACATATAGAAATCAAACTGTTGGCTTAAAAAAAGGTTTTTTACCACCTCATAGCAGCAAAGAAAGCCAGAAACATCTCTTCTTTAGATCAAGTCTTAGTTTTAACTAAGTTAACCTTCTTTATTAATGTCAAAAGAGCAGGAAGACATTAACCAAGCAAATCTTCGACATACTCCTTCAAGGCAGACAGGAGAACATTTATATCTCACTGCAACTTAAATTTAAATACCTTCAAAAAAGCAATAAATAGCAGAAAAAGAAACTATTGTAAGTAAATTTACTACAAATGCAATTGAGTGATTTAACAAAAGAAAAAGTCCTTGAATGGACTAGAAATAGACAAAAACTATTTTCAGTCTAATTAAATCTGTCACAGAACTATAAAAGAGTTGGAAGAGCTCCGACATGAAAATGAAAATTACACTACAACTTAGATAGGCATAAATCTGAAATAATTTCATGGATAATATGAGACAGGATGGAAGAGTTGGACCAAGATCTATGAGTAAGGAAGCAAAAAGGCGAAAAAGAGTTTAAGAAGCAAGAGAAGATAAACCAAGACCAAGAAAAAAAAGTGAAGAAAATAGAAACAATCTTACTTGAAATTAAATAATGGTAACTTTAAATGACAAATTAGGAATCCACTGGAAATAGAAAGAATTTAACCAAAAGCAAAAAATTTAAAGAAGAAATGTTATATCTGTGATAGCACATGAAACCTTTGGAGAAATTATAAATAAATTAAGATAATTCGCAAGAAGATTTGGGAAGATATTATTATCTTTTACCCAAAAAGTGATGGAAAACTATGGAAGAAAAAATTTAATTAAAGGGCATAGCATAAATCTAGAATTTAATTGTTTTAAGCAAGAGAATGTAGGGACCTGATTGCTACTCAGGGAGAGAATTTTCAGTGAATCATTTTATTTTCCCAGAAATTCTTTTAAATAAATTAGATTATAGAGCGCGTAGCTCTCTCGTTGCTGCGCAGCTCTTTAAATTAATTTTATTTAATGTTGAAAAAAAATGTATGGGTCTCTCTATCCTTGTTTTCTCTTCCTGCAGTACGTCTTTGTAATTTTTCCTTCCAAATCATAGGATGCAATATGCGATTACAGGTACATCTTTCCCCGACCTATGATGAAGAAAGTTTCCTCCTGGCATTCAAAATTCTCCAGCTTGTTGAATCTTCCTTCTCTTGTTATTGGTTTCTCTTCCTCGGATTTATCCTCCATCCGCTGTTATTTTTTAGTTGCCTTGCTGGGCCTCCATGCAGCATCCGAAGGAAAGGGCTTTCTACCCTATTTAAAAATTTTAATTGAATATTATTTAATTTTCTTACCCTATGCAAGATTAATTTCTATATTTCTTTAACTTACTATTTAAGAATATATTTCTCTATTGCTGTATAGAGTCTACTATTTTTATTACTTTCTAATTAGCAAGCTTTAATGTATCCTTTAAACTTATCATCTATTAAGCAACCAATTTGAAGAGAAATTATCCTTTCATCGTATTTACGATGATTCAAATTACTTTGGCTTTAGTTAGGTTTAAATCATTTTTAGGTTAGATTAATATATTAAAGTTCAATCAGTTTATAAAAAGCTAAACTAATAAAGAATAAGCATTAAAATAAGAACTAGATTGCTTACTTCTAGTTACCATAGTTGCTAATTTAATAGTAACTAAGGCTTATAATAAAGAATACTAATAAGGAAAAACAATACAAAAAGAGGATAATTCTAGCTAGTTTTAAGTAAGTTAGCTTTGCTACAAAATGGAAACTAATAACTCACTAAGTGAGAAGGGATTTTAATCAAGTGATATAAAAGATAAAGTATTAAAGAGAAGACTTCAATGATTAAAAGTCAATCAATTTAATGCTTCTAGGGCATTAAAGATAAATCCTATGGATGATCTTTACACTTTAAATATTCTTTAAATATCAAATTTACTTAAGTCCAGATATTAGAAGTATAGTAAAGCTTATTGAATAAGGGATTATCTTAGTATTATTAAAATCATATTGAGATGATATAGTTTTCTAGGTATGAAGGAAGCAAGATAAAGATATTCAACTCTATCAAATACAAAGCGGCTAATTACTAGTAGATAAAAAGTAGATCTTAACAATTCTTAGCATTAAATAGAGATGATAATATTTAAAGCTTTATTTCTATATTAGAAGTAAAAATAAATAGAATGTGAAATATCCAGTTAAAAGTACAACAAAATCATTTTTATAAAATGAAATTTTAAAAAATTTTTAGCCTGAGATTTTCAAATAAAATAAAAGAGCAAACATTTGAAGAAGAGTAATAGTTCAAAATAGGGAAATGATAGATTGCGTATTTTTCGGTGTTGACTATTGTATCTCTACTAAGTTCATGCTTATGTTCCTTAATTTTTACTAGTGCTAAATGAACTGTGTGATCCTATATATCGTTTCTAATAAATTTGATTTGTCTAGTGGCTATTAATTCGGAAAATAAGTTCAAAAGGCCTGTAGGAGTATTTCATATTTGCTTTATAAATTGGGTATTCATCAAAGTGTTGCTAAATCTTTAGATTAACGAGCCAGGAATAGTAACTTTAGTGACTTACTCTTCATCGTTTATTTATTAGTTTGTTATGGTTAGACACTTTAGCAGCAATGTAGTAGCTACTATAGTGCTTATGCTGCTTAATTTTTATTATTAGTTTTTTTTCTTATGTGAGGATGTTTTTGAATGCATCATTTTATATCAAAAAGATATCACTCTGGAATATGCTATGATCTCTATATCTCTTTCTACTTGCATTTTCGTATGGATTACTGAGAAGAATGATCGTCATATTTTCAACTCAAAGTGAAAGCTACTTTAAATCAAATCTCTTTGGAAGCATGCTATTGAATCTAGCGAAGATGGAATTTGTCTTTGGGATATTTTTAACGCTAAGTACTTTAACCAATCACTAGCCAATACTCTTAAGGTTAAAAACAAGTTTGAAATATACTCTACTATTTGCTTGATGAAGTTTGTCACTAATGGAAGAGAAAGATCTGAGCCTAGCTAAACTTCTTTACTATACGAAGACTTGGTAAAATTAATGGGGTAAGACGAAAACAAGTCGGTAAAACTTGGAGTCGTAAAGTCTATTAAATACAACTAAGAGATTGACATGAAGATGATTCAGCAAAAGGGATAGAATGTAATGCTAAGTGCCTTTTTTGATGTAGAAGGGTAAATTGTGGATTGGATAGATGATTAAAAATACCTTTTCCTTATTTTTAAAAAGGTATCAGAAACGGCTGTAGCAGAGATAGAAAAGAGAGGAATTAAAAAAACTCGAAAGATATTGCAAAAGTTAAATCCCCCAGTAAGTACTTCATCGGTTGGTCAGAAAATAATAGTCTAGTTACAAATTAATAATAACACTGAACAATAACTAATTTTAATTTAGTCTTATTAATCATTATACTTCAAATTAAGCCTTCTTTATCGCTATATATTTAATTCTAATATTTGGCGTATTCTTATAAAATGTAAGTAAATCTCTTTTATCTACAAAGATAGGTAACTATTGACAATTTAACAATAGGGAATAATATCTAGAACAAACTTAATGTGCTGTAACAGCTACAGAACAATCAAGAAATCTAGACCAGATTGTATGAAGTAGGAATTTTACTGATAGAGGATTTTAAATACTAGGATGCTTATGACACTTGTAATCAAATCTAAATTCTAAATAATACAAACTTCGTTGATAAACTTCATTTGCTTTCTAAACTAAACTAGTTTCAATAAGCTAACGCTTTTTTACTCTAGAATTAAAACATATACTAATAAGTAATGGATCAGGATGAATTTGGAAGAGAATATTTTAAAAACTTAGTTTTTTGAATTTACGAACGAACAAATTAATATGATAAAAGTCTTGAAATCGCGAAGAGTATGTAAAGATAAGATAGACCTTATACAAGATAATTACGAGCAAGAGCCTTTAATAACTTGTAGATGTATTTCGATGCATATGAAACTCATTGTTAAGATGACTTGGAAAATATTATAAGCTAAATTTTTACAACACCAAAATAGGAACTAAACTTAGTAGATTATCTATAGAAAACATAAAAAATTTTCACTAAATATTAGAATAAAAATGATTAAACATCTGCATGAATTAAAATTAGGGTAAACTAATGCATGATAGCGATATTGATAAAGCAGAAGAAAATGCAAGAAGCTTGGCAAGAATTTTATATTATGACCAATCAAAATCAACTTTGAAATTTTGATATTACTTAATGAGAGATATATTAGAAGTTTCAGGGTTATTTATACCACTAAATAAGTATTTAAGAAAGAATAAAAACATTATGACTTAGAAAGCAACTTAAAAACAAGCAAAAAAGAAAGCAAGAATAGAGCACTTGAAAGGCTCATAAAACATTTAATAAAAAGACGTAAGTTTATTAAAAAGATACTTTTTTTAATAACAAATACTAGCTAAATACACTTTATTCTATTAGTTATTTTACATTCTTTTCTATCTTATGCTAAATTTTCACGTTCTTAAGCCCACTTAATATAAGAGTTTTGGCTTCACTTTTTAGTTTACATAATAAATATTGACATTAATTTTAAATTGGTAAGTAAATAATTAATCATGAAGATAAAAAGAGTATAATCAAGCAGCTTTCTAATTTAATTAAAGTATCAGCTTAATTATAATTCATAATTTTAGCTTTAACCAATATTGCTATAGTAGTATTAGCAATATATTGCTAAGATTAAGCATAAATAATTGAGATTCTTATATCTAAGATAAAGAATAAAATTTTGATTTAGACTATTTATTTTAATAATTCTTACGACAATCTCTAAAGAGCGTTTATATAACCCAACTCTTGTAATGCAAGTTTTTTTAATTTTAATTGATATACTAGAACTATAAGCTTTTATAACTTTAACATTAAAATTTATTCAAACATGCAATGTTTAGATAATTAAATGCTTCTTATTTGCAAGTAATAGAGTAAATAATAAAATGGGTTGGATTTTAGTTGAATTACTTACATGATGTAATAATTTCTGCTATTTGACTATTTGACTATTTTATTATTTAATAGATAATCCTAATTCTTATAGCTTACTTTAAAATTATCTTTAAGCTTTATTTTATTATATCTTTATATACTTTTAATTAAGCGATTTAATACTAGCCTAGATACAAAGTTAACTATATTTATGAGCTCTAACTTAAAAAGAGATCCTAAAAAGGACGATACTGCAATAGAGTTTTATGGTATATAATAAAGATATTGATATTAGATATTGAGGTTGTAGCATTACTGTTATATTTCTATTAGATTTAAAATTAAAAGTAAGTCAAAACTTTTTAGTTTTTTTATTGTCATAATTGAGATTCTTTCAGCACAAAAACTTAAGCATTTAGCATTTTTTAATATCAGTTTCTAGTGCTCTATATCCTATTTCTACAGTCTTTTAATTATAAATTAATCCTTTCGTTGAAAATTGTGGTATGCAAACTACTTTCTATGCGTTAACCTTTTACCTAACTATTGTTCATTTCCATATTTACCATATCCATCATTTCTTCGCCTAATTTTTTTTATTATTCATTTGTTTTGTATTTTTAATTTTCAATTTCCATTTACATGATATCTTGAAATTCGTTTTAATTATATTCGTAATTTTCTTGCTCATTCTCTAGAGGATCTTAGTTACAACCATTCATTTAATTTTCTCCACTATCATTGCAAGGATTTTCAAATTCAACCAAATCCTCTGCTATATCAACTATCCTTGTCTCTTTTTAATCCTCTTATTATTCTTTGTCTTACAAGTTATTAAGCTATTCCAATAACTATACGAAACTAATTCTCTTTTCAAAGTCCTTTTTAATAATGTCTAGTAATAATTTTTGAAAATGTTCTGTTAAATTACTGTTTTATGTAAAATCAATTTCACTAGGGTCTTTGTAAATTTCTTCAATGTTACCCTCTTCAAATGGAAGGTTTCCTGTTAGCATTTAATGATTTAATAGTCCGATAAACCAAGAAACTTCCTTCCTATTACTAAAATCACATTCTTTGTTTAGAAATATTTCAGGAGCAACATATATACTATTCTGCCTTTCTAAACTGTCAACAGATTACAAAAATATACTGGCAGCATCTAATTTGATAACTTGCTAATCTTTATTTGTGCATAGAAGCAAGTTTTAAGGAATTAAGCGTAGAGGTCTGTTTTACAACTAGCTACTTAAAGTTTAAATAATCTTAGAGATCCCCCCAAGTATTTGCTTATTAAATGTCTTTACCTACTCATCTCCCATTGGCATAGGCATTTGAAAGAAATACATAACATCTACACATTCGTTTAAACTATAAGTAAACTAATTCTCTGTAAGCTCTTAAACTTATAATACATAAGGATCTTTCAAGTCTTTTAATTCCTTTTCAATGAACTATAAAAAATTTTGTGGAATAGAGGATTTTAATTGAGTCTAAATACGATATTACTAGCTCTGGCTTTCGAAGTAAATTTCTTGTGTGCTATTTTGAAGTTGTTAAGAAAGCTTTAATTGTCATAAAGGATTCTGATTCATTGTAATTAATTTACTTTAATATAAATAAACTAAATCAATATCACTCCCAATCTTTAAGTCTATTATATCCTATACTTCTTACTTCTACTTTATATTAGTCAAGTAACTTTCAATTTTATTAACTAGCATCTAGTTCTTTAAAAGTAGACTATTATTTATAGGAATCCAAGCATTATTTCTAAGCCTTTAAAATAGCTTTATTGTATTGTTTTTAATTGCCTTCTATAAGTTTGGCTTAACTGATAATTGCTCTGTATGAAAAGCTCTGATAAATAGCATGGAAAATACAAAGTAGAGAGATCTTTTACTAGACATACTTAAGAGGCTAATCTAATAGTTAAGGAATAAATATATTAAATAAGCAAGGAATTAAGGAAAGCGTTAATAGATAGCTAAATATCCTACATTTATAGAGCTATACATCAAACTATTAAATGATTAGTTGATTCCTTAGTATCAAACTTCTAACTAGTCTATTAGTTATATTTAGCTATTAAGATGCAACTATAGTTTTCCTATTTAGATTAGATTATTTGTAAATGAATTAAAGTAGGTTCTATAAATAAATGAACGCAAAGTATAGAACAATAGTATAAGCCTTGAAAGAGGATATGCATAATAAGGTTAGTGTGTCTCAGTACAAGAGAGTAAACTACTAGATTAATAATAGAAAGAAATTAAGAGCTGCTAATAAAAGAAAGCATTAGAGCACTATCATTATATAAAGCAAGCTAATAAAATATAATTATATATACATCTACTACAATCTTTTAAATCTAAAAGCTAACTGTCTCTTAATCTATAATTTTAATTCTTAAATAATCAAATATCTTACTTGTATATATAAAAGATAGCATATCATTATTGTAAAATATCATAGATAATAGAACTCAAAGGAAGTTTTATATAAATAGAATCTAGTAAATAGATTCAAAGTGATAAGATATTAAATAACATATAGTTATAGATAAATTAAGAATAAACAGGAAGCATAATAATTTATCAGACTATTCTCTATAATAAAGACTTCTGCTTTACTATTTACTATTTTAATTATTATACTAATTTTGTAAAAAGTAGAGTAGCTTTCATATTACTTAGATGCATCTTTATGAAGCTTAGATATATAAGGTATATCGCTTGATTTGTAAAATAGTTTGGTAAGGAATTGCTTGAATTGATATTTAATAGGATTATATAAATCAGTTGATAACTGTAGATAAATGAGCAAAATATAGTAAAATGGATAAAAATTGCTATCCATATTTAATATTTTAGTAATTATACGTTATTAAGCTTCCTATGGATTAAGGATTATTTTTATTTTTAAAAATGTTCAACAAAGTTATGCTTAAAAGATTTATGAGCTCCTAGACTTTTGAGTCATTTTAGTCTTAAAATGGTTTTATTTCAGATTGTGATCCCAATTTTCCCTCAGCCCTTCATTCTTGGAATAAAGATATAAAATTTAAAGAAGAAGAATCTTCTTTTTTCGGATTTGTTTAAGAAGGGCAAGCAAAGTTGAAAGTAAGTTAAGGAACATTTATTTTGCAAAAAGGGATGTATTTTAGTTTTAAAGGGGAAGGTTAGATAGAAGATGGATAGGGAATAATTATAGAAAAGAAAAACTATAAAAGCTACTTTAATATTGGAGGACCTGTTGAACCTTGGGGCCGTTTGAAATATATTGATGGATGTACTGATTCACTTCTAATTCCACCTATTAAACAAGGTGATCCTTGCTTAAATGCTTTATTCTTTCCTCCTTTAATCTCTTAAACATAACATGAGCATCCTTCAGATAGAATTGGAGTAGTATATAAAGGGACAGGTAGATGTATACTTCCTGGAAGCAAAAAAATAAGTTTAGAGTCAGGCATGATATTTAGAATAAGAGCAGGAGGAATACATAGCTTCGAAACCTCTGAAAATGAGACAATGATAATTATTGCATACCACCCTGACTCCGATTTCGGTCCTACTGATAAAGATCATCCAATGATAAATAGAACGATAGTAAATAAAGTATCAGCTTCCTTTATTGATAGTATAAGAACAAAATGAAACAGATACTTTTAAATAAGATAATTTAGGTAAATTTATTAAAATCTATTATACATAAATGGAGATTTTCTATTCTTGTCTACTTGGGTAAGGCTTAACTTAGATATAATGTAAAGTAAGAGAAGATTTTTGCCAAATTATCTAAAATTATATACAAAAGATATGTTCTATTTCTTATACTTGGATTTGTCCTAGCAATTGCTATGATATCAGGAGTCTACAACTTTTAGAGTAAAGAAGTTTGGAATTAATGGATTGATGATGATACTTGAATTCGCAATGAAAAAACTAGATATTAGTAGACTTACAACGAATCATTTAGATAGACAAGACTCTATTTTATAGCCAAAGGTAAGCCATAAATTCAGGAAAAAATGATAATATGCTTACAAAAACGAATTTGATAAGCATGTTTAGATTTATTGTGTCTCTATAATAAAAAGTAGAGATTAACTATAATAAGCAACTCTATGACTTTTAAGCTTTATGCTATAAGCCACATCTAAAGAACGATTGCTTTTACTCTTTTTCTGTATTGAACTTCTTTTTAGATCCTAGCGGATCAATAGATATAGATGTACTATCTGAGGATAAAATTATCAGCAGAATTAATAAAGGAAAAACTCCTCTTCTTGACTATTCGAAACTACCTGTTTGACTTAATCCTTATCTTTTATTTGGAAAAATGACTCCCCAAGTCGTTGAGGTTTATGAAAATGGAACTAATAATGTGAAAGCAGCTAAAGGAGCTTTTTATGACTTATATTTATCAAAGAGAAAAGAAATTTCCGAAGATGTTTATGAGAATTTTGAAGCTGGCATTGAGGCTTACTGCTAGATGTTTAGTAATTAGAACAAAAACGTAGAAGTTTTAGCCTTAACTCATAGTGCACTTGAAAGAGGAGTTAATTAAGGACTTAATTATGACTTGAATTTATTGTATGCAAGCTTAGTTATTATAAACATCGTCACTTTCATCTCTTTTTTCAAATTTCATCCTGTAAAATCTAGATTGTGTGCAGGTTTTATAGGTTTGGTATTTGTTTGAATGGGAATAGCTGAAGCATTAGGACTAATGGCTCAAATAGGAGTTGAATTTTCTTACTATAATTATTATTTTGTACTGATAGCTCTACTTACTGGCACTCATGATTTAATTCAAATCTTGAATTCTCTTGATTATTATGAGGCTAAATTTGACAGCTGTGGTGAAGAGCAAATTTATACTCAGATGTATAAACATTCAATGCTTTCCGTTTTCTTCACCAATTTAATAGTAAGCTTTTAATTTAGATGCTTGCTTGTCTAATGCCTGGCTTCGTAACAAGTATTGAAGCTATTAAAAGTCTTTCAATATAAGCTTGCTTGACTTATTTTTTCAACAGTATCAACTTGATCCTATTTTATGGAGCCTTTCTAGTGCTAGAAGTTTAAAGAACAGTCAATAATTCCAAAGATTGCTGTGGAATATTTTTCTGCTAGCCTGAAGGTGCATTTTATTGTGAAGGCAAGCTGGTTAGTTTACCGGACACTGATGGGTTAGCTAAGGAAAAAGTATTTGCGCATATAGGAAAATGACTTAAGTTTTTGGTTAAGTTTAGATTAGCTCGAATTATCTTCTGCTCAGCGATTTTCACAATATTTTCAGTGTCAATATGATTTGCAACTACAACTAAAACAGAGTTTATGTGGGAATGAAATTATCCTACGAAGTCATATTAACATGAAGTTTTTATAAAGAAGGAAAAAGTATTCTAGGAAGCTTTTGAAGTTCCTATTTATATTGAAAACTTGAATTTCAAAACTAAAGAAAACTAAAAGCTTTTGCAAGATTATCTAGAAAGCCTTAGAAATTGTACAGACTGCGATAGATTATAGTTTACAAGAATAGCTAATTGATACTCAGCTGTAAAGTACTTCATTCAAAATGGTTAATGTAAAAACCAAACTGGATAGCCCATTAATTTAGATGAAGATTAACTTATTCCTGAACATTATTATGACTATTGTACCGAAGCTTGATATAAAAACTTTATGCTCTCTTCTGTCTACGCTAGAGATTTAGAATGGGAAGAAGTTCAATCCAACACATCAGAAATACAAAATTCTTATAAGCTTAAATCAGTAGCTTATAGAATGTATCTAGCTCATCATAATATTACTTCTGATGTCTTAAGTAAGATTGACAACATAAAGCATATAAGCAAGAAATTCAAAAAAGAATTGAACAATCCTTTTATGTTTTCTGTAAGTTCGTTAATTTATAGAAATAAATAGAAGAGCTAAATGTTGCTTAATCATACAGAGAAAATAAGTCTTATGCAGATATACTACTACTTACTGGCTTCGTTTGCTATTTCTTAATTTGAACTTACTTGTTCCATCCTATAATAGCTACAGCTACTATGGCTAATATAATTTTCATTCTTGGATGTGTTTATGGCTGTGGAAAGTATATAAGCGAGGAATGCTTTAACTACTTATTTATCTGCTAAATTTTCTTTTCTCTTCCCGTCTCTATAAATTACACACTTCACGTAAGATTTTCACACTATAATATAGCAAGTACGTAATGTGCTATTATCTGGTTAGACGAAATAGGATAAACTAAACAACTCTTATATAGGTTTTATGCCTCCTTTTTTATGGTCCATAATGATAGCTCTTTTAGGTCTGACTTCCTTGTCTTTTGCGATAACCTACACAGTTAAACTTATAGCATACGTATAGATGCTTACTATCTTCTATAGCTTCATTGTTTGCACTTTCTGGTTTATTCCATTTTTTGTTTTTAGTTAGTACAACTTCCTTGTTCTAAGAAGCAAATAGCCTAATTAGGATATAACTTTGTAACGCTAAACTTAGTAAAGGCAAAAAACTGAATCAAGAATTCTAACTCGTGGATTAGAGGAAAATGAGGAAGACATGTAGCAAATATAAGGTTAGCAAGATTAACGTATAAGACAGCGATAGCAGCACTCTCTTGAGAATCTAGAATCAGCATTTCCTATTTAAAGCAGACAGAGCGGTAAAAGCAACATTTAAACCAAAATAAACTTAAGAAATTCCTATGAAAATAGAGAGTCTCCTAACTAAAACATCTTAAGGTAAAGTCAAAAAGAAGCATCTCCTAAAATGTTAAAAAAGAACGAAGGAAGAGAGATAAACTACTAGGAAAACGAAGAAGAAATGAAATAGTTTTAAAATATTGATTAGGATAAAGAAGCTGATTTAAGAGAATTATAACTGTAGTTAGAATAAAGCTTCTCACAATCATAATACTTATAATAGCAATAAAGAGCAAACAAAAGATACTTAAATAGCTAATAGTCCAATAATTAAAATCAGATTATTATACAAAAACCAACATAGATACAAGGAGATGATTCAGCGCTAGAAAGCAATTTCGTTGAATCTTCTAGAATAAATTTGTCTTTTGAATCAAGAGAAGGAAATTTAAGTTTTTTAAACGAAAGTAAAATATAGCCAGAGGATTTGGACTATCTAAACGACTCATTTTAAATTTATGGATAGAACTAATAGCCAAGCTAATAAGTATAAATGAGACTGAGCTAATAGAATCAATTAGCATAGTAACAAGTTAAAGTCAACGAATCTCAAATTCAAAGCTCATCTAGATCTTAAATTTCATTAAACTTATCAAAAATAGAGGAGTCTTAATTATAGTCTAGAGAAGAAGAATAAAATTAAGAAGGTAAAAAAATAAGAAGACTTCCTATTTTAAAAGCTAGGAAACATAAAAATGTCAAGGAGAATTAAGAAGAGGATTAAAGCTAAATTAAAAAGTAACTCTTTAATATAGATAATACTTAAAGTCTCAAATCCATAAGCTAGACAAAATCTAAACTCCTAAAGAAGGTGAAAATTAGAGCAACAATCCTTTTGGTTAAGAATCTGGTTAAGAACAATAAGAAAAAAGAAACAAAAAAGAACAGCAGTTTGAAGAATCGAATGTAAATTGGAATGAATGATATGGTTAACCTCATAAATATAGATATAATTAAATAATTGAATTCCATTTAATTATTTTAAGCTTCTTTATTTCTATCGCTTATTAAATAATAAGCTTATATTTCTTGGTTATTTTAAATGTAGAATAAAATAGAACAAAGGTTAAGTTAAAGGAATTTAGGGAATAGAAGTAGTTAATCTCCTTTTATTTTTACATATATCATGCATGATTCTTTTAATAGTTAATATTAATTAAAAAGTACTTCGATAACATCAAATTGACAAGATACCAATTAACATTATTGTTATAGCTAGAATATAACTAGGAAGGAGTTTTAAAATAAGTTATAATTATAATGGTTATTGAAACTATTAGCTATCCGTTTTTTTTCTGAGGTATAAATTCACTTAATTTCATTATTTTAATAATAAAATGATGAATTATGCTGAGCGTCTTAAAGGTGATGCTTTTCAGTGGGTCCTTCTGAACTTAAATAATTTTTCATGCACCGAGTGTAGAGCACAAGAGTGCTCAAGGGACGTGCATATATAAACGCACAAATTAATATTAATAGTTGCTACATTCTATAAGTATTACTCCTTTCTTATTATATCTAGTATAGTTATTACATTATAAATTCCCATCTCCTTATCCATCATTTCTTACTCTTATAAATTCTACTTACCATCAATACTCGTTTAGAAATATTTTTAAGTCTTACTTATTTAATCAACTTCATTCCTCTAAAAATTTGTTTAGGATTCTATTTTTAGAAATTAATGGAGATGTTATAAAAGCTGCTGATATTAGATATACTATAAAATAAAGAAGTATTATAGGTTTTTAAGCCTTATATAAAAATAAGCATTAAAGGCTGTATTCCAATATCTTTAAAAGCATAGTAGTACACATAGATTAAAGTGTCCACTTATTTGATTGAAATAGTCTTTTAGCTGCAGTCAATATAGTGTTGTATTAAAGAGTCTTAAGCAATGTAGAGTAATGTGAGAGTATTTTTAAAAGGGTTAAAGCAGATTTTTGTTTAATAAATTAAAATGATCAATGCAACCAACATTGAGTACTTTCCTCTTGCAAAAGTGGAAAATCTTGAACTTGAGCAATAGTTACGATATATTTAATACAGAACGCAATATTTAGATATAGTAGAATTCATCGAGAAACTTTAGTCTAATAAGTCATGAAAAAGAATAAATGAGTAGAGTTAAAATATTACTATATTATTTGGATCAAATGCCTCTCTGCTTAAAATAATGAAGCGATTATAAGGTAAAACCGTATTATAAGTATGAGATTGAATTCTAGATCCTGAAAAAAATTTGAGGTGACTCAGTGAAAAAATATCTGTATAATTGGTGGAGAATTATGGTCCTGATATGAGAGTTATTTATATTCAAATCTAAAATAAGTACATCCAGCCTAAAGAGCTAGTACTAGCAGAGATAAGAGAAACTGAGACTAATGGAGCTGTAAAGATCACTTGGTTCAGTGTTGACTTTCCTTACATGTAGCAAAGTAGTGCTATAGCAAGAATAGAAGCTACCTTTGTCTAGTTAGTTCTTAGTCCTATGGGAAAAACGAGTACAACGTTAGAAGTATACTTTAATATCAAGGATTTATCATGAAGTATTGCAGATGATATTGTCCTAATGAGCAAATAGTTAGATGAAGCCATCGCTGACGGATTTCGCTTTAGGTTCGCTAACCTTAGTTTTTAATATTTAAAATGGATTAATAAACTGAGACTGTATCTTCTAATGAACTTGTTAGATAACTAAGCTAAAAGGTCAGAGAATAAACACAAAAGCTTACTTATTTGGAATAATATAAAGCATTATGCGAAGCGCGTATTAAGTAGCTTGTTCCTGATCATCCTTTTCCAGTTAAGCAGTAACATGTAAATGAAAATCTAGGGAAAAATATTAGTCAACATCAATAAAGAGAAATGGAACTGATTGGGGCGTATAAGAAAATAGAAGCATTGGAGTAATAGTTAGAGCTATTTAAGAAAAGCTCTTCTCAACTACTCCTTGAAAATGATGAATTCCCACATCCTTCAAATTTGAGTGATTTTGAGGCTTCTTATATAATGGAAATATACCAGCAGCTTTATAATGGATATAATCAAGCTATGAAAGAAAAGACTAGCTTAGAACAATCTTTAAGGAACGAAGCTTTAAATAATGAGGAGCAAAGAACTTACATTGAAGTATTAAAATAAGCTTTGGAGAAGTCAATTTAGGAAAGTGGAATGGGATTTTTCATTCACAAATATGGAAAAGATTCTAGCGACATTTTTGCTCAAATAGCTAATATCAAGCAGACTAATGAAATTTACGAATTAGAATGCTAGAAATTAAGCTAAAGCAATCAAAATCTGATACAAGAAATAGCTTAACTAAAGGAGTAGATCATAATCCTTCAAAAGGAAAACGATTCTTATATGGACAACAAAAATGAAACTAATATAGAACTTTAAAAGGCAGTCTAAGCTTTGACTTATGCTAAATAGGAAGTTGAAAAGCTTGAGAGGGAAAAGATATCTATGTTGGAATATTGTAATGAGTGTAATGATAAAGAAAAGCAGCTATTTTAAAAGCTAAGTAAATATGAGTAAGAAACTAGTAAGTTTTAGAACAAGGAAATGCTAATTATTAAAGAACAAGGCACTCTTTCTAATCAGCTTAACGATGCTCAAGCTGAAATGATTCGTAAAGATTAGCTAATTTAGGAACTAGAGGATTTAAAAGCATAGCACGAAATTTAAATAATGAAGTTAGAGTAAAAAAATAATGAACTTTAAGAAGAAGTTTCACTTAACTTGAAACAACAAGAAAGCAGCATCTAGAAACTTGAAAAGACTAAATATGAACTTCAGTAAAGAATATAAGAAAATACATTGCTAGAATAGGAATTTACCAAAATGCAAGAAAACAATACACTTATAATAAAAGAGATCAGGAAAGAAAATGAAATATTGAGCAGATAACTAGCAGAGTTCAAAAAGTCTAATGACCAACTATAAGCTTATCTTGAAGAAACTAAGGGTAATTTAAAGAAGACATGCTTACTTTATGAAGCCAAATTTGAAGAGTACCAAATGAAATTCTAAAGTGAAGCAAGAGAAAAAAATAAATTAGAAAGCTAATTTTAATAAATCTTTTCCAGCAATAAAATTTTATAGGAAAGCCTATAATAAACTGAATAGGAATTAAAGAATGCTTTGCAAGATAATGAAGCTCAAAGGGAATAGAATAAAAAGTTAGAAAATGAATACGATAATATAGCCGAGTAAAAAGAAACTTAATAGAAAAAACTAAAAGATATAAGCTAAAGCCAAAACACTTAGCAAAAATAGAGTCAGCAAATTTAGAAGGACTTCATTAGCTTTAAGAAATTAAAGGAAGAAGAAATTATCACTTTGCATAAATAGATTTCTGAACTGGAAAAAGATAATTAAAGATTGAGAGATCAGATAATCGAAGACTCTGATGTTCTTAAATAATAAATAGATTAGCTTAATGAAAAAGCAGCTTAATAAAATAAAGAACTTGAAAAGGTCCAATAAGAGAAAGAAAAGTTACAATAGTCTTAAAAGGATAATTAAAGTACATACTCTTAGATCTAAAAATCACTAAAGGAAAAAGAATAAATTATAAATGAGCTATAAAAAGAGAACTCTTCATTATAATAAATGGCAGGCTAGTTCCAGCAAATTCAAAATTAACTTCAAAACCTGGAAAACGAAAAAAGCTAACTTGTGTAGAGTTATGGAGAAGTAAAAACTCAAGACAATTTCCACAAAGAGTAATTATAAACCTTAAACGAAAAATGTAAACAATAATCTTAAGAACTAAGTAAAACTAAGCACTAACAGAAAGAGAAAGAATAAGAATTCACACAACTAACAAATCAAACGATTAAACTTTAAGAAAATTAAAAAAATCAGATTCAAAAAATAGAGTCATTAAAGTCTAAAATAAAATAAAGGAAATAACGTACAAACCAATTAAAACAGTAAAATGAGTCTCTAAAATAAGATTTGCATAACATTTCAATATAATATGAACTAATTTGTGAGGAAAATAAAAATTCTACTAGTTAAATAAAAGAAATGCAACGTATTCTAACTCAAGCTTAAAATGCTTGCAAAAATTATGAAAATATAATGTTATAAATCTAGAACTTATATAGCTAATTTCTAAGTACAGAATAGTAAGATTTACAGTAACTTTCTTAGATTAATGATATAAAAGACTTTCAGAGAATTCCAAAATTTATTTAAAATTTGATTCAGTAGATCTAAAGTCTCAAAAGCAAACTAGAATAAAGTGAAAATATTGTGCAAAGTCATGGTAAACAAATTTAACTTATTGATAGTCAAATAGATTCGATTACGGAATAGGATAGATAACTAATAGAGAAAAATGCTTTATTAGAAGCTTAATTTCAAAACTTAAAAAAAGAGTACCAATAACTTCTTCTTTAACACTAAGAGACTATGCAAACTTAGTCTGATTATTAACACGAATTAGAAATAGCGCATAAAGAGTTGATGTAAGTTAATTAGTTAAACATCTAACTTCAGGATGAAGTTGATACTTTACAAGCATAAATTACTTAACTTGAGTATGATTTGGAAAATGAAAAATGTGGATCAAAGGCAGTTCAATTATAAATTGTAATTTAAGATAGAAAGTTAAAACAGCTACAAATGGAAAAAAATTCAATTCAAAGCTTATTACAAAAGTGCTGCAGTTCTATAGAATCTACAGAGATAAGAGTTAAATATTCTGATCTTTATTAGTTATATCAAGATTTAAACGACTATTAGGCGGAAAAGCAAAGATTGCAATAATTACTAGAGGATTAAAATAAAAACTAGCAGATTTAAAATTCATAATAATGGGACATTACTGTTGAAAGTATATAATCAGTCGATCATCAAATTTCTAACGCCAGAAGTTAGATTATTGCTTTGGAAAGTTAGATCTAACATATATAAATGATCAGTAAGAAAAAAGAAGTATTTAGTAGAGATCAATCCTTTTATGAAAGCAATAAGAATTATTATCCAACTTTCATTGAAGAAGAAGTTATATCTCGCTAAGAAACACCCTACTATACAGTAAATTTTCAATTCAGAGAAGTCAGTCAACAGTTAGAAATATTAATCAAGAGCAAATTTCTCCTGCAGGCAGCCAATTAAAAACTACTCGCAATCCTGACAGAGCCCAGGAGCTATATGACTAGATATACAAAGTAAAAGTTCATATACAGACTAAATAGTTAATCCTTAGTAATCGTAAGAAGTGAAATCCAAAATACTTAAATTAAATATAATGTATTACAATTTTTTAGCTTTAAGTCTTAATTAAGCCTCTCTTTATAACCCTTATTTCAAATACTAAACAACATTCTTTCTTCAAAAATATCAATCTTTGTCAGCTTTGAATATTTTAAGTTACTAGTTAATCTAAGTAATTTTACAGTAGCAAATTCTGACTAATTTAGTGTAAATAAAGCAAGATAAATTAGGATAAGAATTTGGTGAAATATTATTGAAAATAGAGCAAGTTAATGTATCCCTAAACATCTACATATTGCAGTATGATAAAGTTCGTCAATATTTCTTAGGCATAAATATTAGAAATGGAGAAATCAAACTTTATGCATTTTATTTATACAGTGTCATTCTCGGTTAGCTAGAAGTTCAGATACTTGAATCAGATTAGATTTGTAAAACTAACATACTAACTTTAAAGGCTAAATAGCAATACAATTATTATAAAGAGCTGCGCACCAACGAGGTGCTACGCGCTCTATAATCAAATTTATTTA
Source organism: Loxodes magnus (assembly GCA_946699065.1). Taxonomy (NCBI): domain Eukaryota; phylum Ciliophora; class Karyorelictea; order Loxodida; family Loxodidae; genus Loxodes; species Loxodes magnus. The sequence goes on along the minus strand of CAMPDV010000020.1, from coordinate 636,876 downwards.
TTTATAAAATTGTGGAATAATGTACAATGCTAGGCAAATAAGCTTTAATAAGCAAATGACAGAAATATAAGAATTTCTTAGCTTAACGACTAAGCTAATGAATGAGAGTGATAATCTATAGTACTACTAATTAAAATATTAATAACTCCAAATTTTACAAAACGCATTTTAATACAAAGCAAGTTCTAGTTATGTATCTAAATTAGTTAAGAAACCATCTCCTTTTTATGAACTTGGGTTGTTAAAAATTTTATTAAAACTTGAAGTTTCTTTATCTAAAGTACTTTTGAGCAGTGAATACATTGCTAGATTACTTATCTGCTTAAGACATAATTTAAGGATATTATTAAAGTCTTTAGAGCTAATAAGTTGTTAGGTTTACTTGCTTTAAAAATAGATCGAGATTTGTGAAAAGGAGGTTAAAGAAGTAGCTAGCATAGCCTAAATAAGAAAAGAAGTTAGTAAGAAGCATATTATTTGGTTTAAATCTCCATTTTAAAGATTGTTATCACTGGCTTTAATACTTGAAAGAATTTATTTTGAAAGGCTAGTTAGATGTAAAGTAATATAAGGTAATAGAGTTTCATAATTAAATAAGCATGTTGAGTATTTTTGTAGTGGTAAAGGTAAATAATTTTATAAAATAAAAATGAAAATCAAAAATAATACAGAGAAATTTTCTTCAGAATAGATCATCCAGGTTGATGAACTTCCATTCAAAATGCAGAGGGTAAATGAAGAAGGATGAAGTAGTATTATCAGATATCACTCCGATCCTGTTAAACATGATAAGTTTTCCTCCAACCTACAGCTCGTGATTGAGGAAGACATTAAAAATGAAACCTTTGACTTAGAATTTATGTCTGGTCGTTCATCTCCTGTTAACATACTAAGACAAAAGAGAAAAGTACCTCCTACAAACACTGGTGAGTAGAGCAAGCAAACTAAATTTAAAAGAGGTAACGATAAGTGGGATAAATGTGAAAGTGATTATCTCAAAGAGATGGTAGATAAATATCAAAATCGCTGGAAAAAAATTGCAAGCAAAATTAATTTGAAGTATCATGATGGAAAAAACATCAGAACGCCTAGAAATTGTAGAGAAAGATTCAAGAACCACGAAAATCCTGAACTGAGCAGTATTTCTTTATACAGAAAACCAATGGAAACCAGACGAAGACATTGTACTATTGCTCAATTAACAACAATTAGGAAATCAATGAAGTAGAATTTCGAAGATGTTATAAGGTAAATTATAATATAGGGAGAAGTGAAAACTAAGTACGCAATAGATGAAATTCTCTTAACAACAAAGTAAAGCAGGAAATATAAACAAGATAAGATTAGATAAAAATGCTTATTGAATTAAAAAAGTTAGAATGCCTTAATGGAGGAATGACTTGAAAAGAACTTGAGCAGTTAATCCAATAAACATTATATCAAATTGAAATGCAAAAATCTTTAGAACATACTGAAGATTCTACTTTTGCCTTAGCAAAGCAGTCTCAAGTAAAAGTCATAAATTTAATACCTATAAAAGTAGTAAAAAGTGATCAGTTAAAAGAGGTGTCGGCTAATGAGTGATAAAATTAAAGTCAAGAAATGTTGATAGAATCTTCTTATATGCCTAGCGCAAACGGAAACTTAGATTTATTTAATGAAAATGATTCCCTGGAAATGACCGCAAAGCAAGGAATTCCGATGAGTGACGTCATTTATAAACAAGAGTTTTACACATTTAACTTTTAATTATTAGCTTTATGATAATCAAGCGTTAACATTTGCTAATGCATTGAGACCTCTCAAATCTTGAATATTAGGAGGTTAAGCTTAATCTTACTAATATTATTACACTTCTTGCTTCTCTTAGTATTTTTCAGTTTAAGGTGCTTATTACTATTACCCCTTTTTACAGTAGCAAAACAAATAAATTCCTCCACATAAGATTAAAATCACAGCAATGACAAAGAATACTGGTCCCCTGGTAATGCACATAGTACCTACACTATATAAAAAGATTACAAAATTAAGAGTAGGCCTTTTCCCGAATACTTTGTGAAAGCTCTAAAATTTTCTGTCATAAATTTAACCTTCAACTCCAACAGACAAATCATGATTCCTCATATGAAATAATAGACAGGAAGGATCAATTGCATAGGATCTTTAATATGAAAGGTAGCAAAGCTGAATATTCCAAGCAATATTAAGAGTATACCACAGATGAAGGATGCTATTTTAAGACCTAATTCATATTTCCTGGCGCAGTTTTAATTTGATTGGGCTGATATTTAACTACTTGGAGATTGAGAATTTTATTAACTTTCTTGCATTTTACCTAGCTGATTTGATAAACTTAAAGAAAACTATTCAATAAATGAATTTTTCTAAATGCTTTCTAACTATAATTGAATACTTTTTTTAAATACTTTCCCTATATTAAAAGCCTAAAAAGCTAACTAATATTAGCTTTATTGTCTACTAATACTATACAATGATTTTAGTCTATCAAAAAGCATATTCTCCTCTTTTCTAAGATCTAACGAAAGGATTTAGATTCTTTTGATAATTATAAATAGCTATATTAAATAGCAAATTTATTATGAACCGACAACTGACAATTAAGCTAAGACTAAATTTAGTCAATGAACTGCTGTAAAGTAGGGGAGGAATTGCTTATCTTTTATACCTTTTAATATGAGAAATTAGTTTAAATATGAATTAAGTATAATTGTCTGATTAAACAAAGAAAACTAAATACTCTCTTATATGGGAGACAGAAATCTTAAATGAGTAAGTATAAATAATTAATGGCATCATTAAGCAATTTTAATCCTTTTAATTTCCCTTTTCATTAATCTTATTTAGTAGTCCTATATAAATACTTCTACCATCATGCTAGAAGCACTCTAATGTTCATTTTCTAAACCAGAAGATGGATAAAAGTAATTGAAGCTGTTTGGGTTTTCCTAAGTCAATTGACATTTTTAATTAGTTAATAATGGTATTTTATATAAATTCTTAAAGATTAAAAAGGTAAAATAAAGGAATTTTAATAATTTGAATAAAAATGTAGGTGCAAATAAGTGAAGGCAGATAAATTAATAAGTACAATAAAAGTCTTTTACAAGATAAAAAGCATAAGAAGCATAATTAAGCTCAGATCACTAGTGTACAACATTATACACTTGAAGTAAAAGAGTAAAATCCATAAAAACAAAAGAAACAGAAGCATCAATAGAAGAAATTAATGGACTTTAGTAATCAGAAATAAATAAAGCAGAGTTATCTGTCCAAAATAGATAGTTCAACTAAGATTTAACAAATTTAAAACTAGAGTGCTAAACTAAAAGCACTTCTAACAAGTAAGAACATATAGAATCATGATTTGCTATTCTAGAGACTAAAATTAACTGATTAAAAAATGATGCTGAACTAATATTCATAAAAGCAATAGAAGGAAAATGGAAACCTTAATGCACGAAGTTAAAAAAATAACTCTTAAGGGTTATAAAAATTGAAATAATAAAGATTAATTGAAGCATACAATTTAAATAACTAGAATCTGAAGGAATTTAAAGTGAGTAAAAGTCCTTCTAAATAGAAATAGAAGATATGAGATTTGATAGATAAAAAGTAAACCAAAAATACTTTTGAACAGAAGGTTGAAAATTAAAATATTGACAATTTAATGGAAAGCATGTAATAATCTAATATGCACAATGAATAAATTTTACCAAAATAATCCTAATTTAAAAACTTAGAAAGCCAGAAAATAAATCAAATGGCCAGCACATCTGACTTTTTGTTCTAAAGTTTCGAAAAACTCAACAATAATAAAAAAATTCATAATGTGTTAAATACTTAGGAAGAGAGTAGTGAGAATGACTTAAATAATTTGGATAACCTTAAAGAGATTCTAAGCCTGCCAAGTTCTCCCATTTTAAAACATAGGTACGAGGAAAGAAAAAGAAAACTATAAAAGTTAAGGTTATCTTTTCATAGCCAAAATTAATTAACTAATATGCTAGAGTAAGAGTAAAAGTAGCAAATATCTCAATTATAATAGAACCCTTCTACTAATACAATTGTAGAAATCGTTAACTTCAGCTAGATCTAGAAAACAGCAAGCTTTATGTCATAACTATAGTAATCATAATTGCCTTAATCTAAGGTATTCAGTTAAAGAGAGAAAACTTAGCAGAAAAAAGTAAAAAATTCAGGTTAGAAATTAATTAAAGAAGATACAAATTTTAAGTTTTTCCAATAGAAAAAGAAGTAAAAGAAAAAAGGTATGAAGACAGTTAACTAGTATAATTAATAAATTGAGAAGCTTTATTATCTAAATGATAAATTAATTCAGAATAACAAATAGCAAAGAAATGTTGAATGAGATTCCTCATTTAGAGAAAACTAGCTGCAATCTTTATTTATACCAAATTCTTTGAAAAAAATGAAGTTCTTGAAGTTGAAGGCCTAGTAGAGGATAGATCAAAACACCTAAGATAAAAACGAAGTTTGGAAAAATTATAACAATGAGGATGTTCCCAAGAATCAATAAAGTATCTAAGAAATAGATATTTAGTAAAAGCTAATGGAAGCATACAAAAATAATTAAGATAAATCTTCATTTACTATGAATAATAGCCAAACTAGTAGTTTTCATGTGGAAAGCTTCTAGGATGATATTGATGATGACTTTTCTCCTAGGTTTCATTTTACTCCCTCAGCTAAGAAGTAAGTTTATTCATTTAGAAATAAAGTTCCAGCACTTCCATTACATCTAGTGAATCATCGGTGAAGTTACTGTAAAAATTTTAATTACAAACAAAATATTTAAATGAAGTTAGTCTTAAGCATTATTATCTTTAAATTATATATAAAATATTCTATAATATGCAAAGAATAATAAACTACATTTTCTCTCTAGCAAATGTTTCTTATAACCACAAATATCCTTTATTAACTGTGCTTATGTACAATGATTTTATTATATCTCATATAATCCCATTTCCACATTTGAACCAGAATTAAATCGTTGTGGAATCTTAACTATTTTTATACTTTGTTTATTTTAAAATAATAAAAAGGATTCAGATAATGTAAATGTGTCTAAAATATAGAAAATGAATATTCGCATAAGTAGTAGCTTTGATGTAAGAATATTATAGTTTAAAACCTATTAGAGTGCTTTGTAAATTATTAGTTTTACCACTAATATTTTATTCTTAACTTATACTAAGATATTTGCAAGAATAAGAAGTAAAGAACCTCTATAAATGCTTGATAGAAGGAAGAGAAATAATATAGTTATGATGGAAGAATCTTATTCTTATTTTAGTGATTATTACTTAAATTAAGTAAATGTAAAAATTTATTTCAGATTACTTTTGGGATATACATGTAAGGAACTATCTTGCAGTACTCTTCCCAGTCTTCTCCATATCTCATTTTACATCTCATGTGATCTCTTTTAGCTCGATGATTTAAAAAGATAACAAAAAAGCAAAAGTAGAAGTAAGGCAAAAAGTTGTCAAAGCCACATGAGACACCCCATAATAAAGCCATTATCATATCTACAGTGTAGTGTATTTTCCTAGCATATTTCCACCATCCATCTATTAAAATATAGTTTCCATGCTTAGTTTTTAGGTATTTAGGGTTTTTCAATTGTCTCCATGGCAACTAAGGAAAAGTATTCCTTGAGATATAAGTTCCTCTTTACTCCATTCTAAAATGATTCTTTTAAGCTTGAGCACTATCCCAAATATAATATGCGAAGAAAAGAAGAACAAATAAGAAAATAGTAAACCAAAGTGGAAACTCAAAAGGTTTCTTTTTTGCTATATAAACAGATTAAAAGGAATAAGCGAATGGTACTCCAGCAAAATTCCAAAATATAAGCATCCATCCCCATTTCTCGTAGAAAATATCCCAAGTAGTTGGTATGCACTCTTCTCCTTTCATGCATGCATTTGAATACAAAAAGTAGCATAAAATTATAAGAGCTATAGGCCCTGATAAATAGCCATTCGTCTTATAAAATTTGAATCCACAACTAAGAGCAATTAAAAATAAAGTCATCCACGAAATTCTTATTTCAGCCCACATCTTCAGATCCAATCTACCGCCAAAGAGTCTTGGATTAAGTTCAGCTCCCATAAAGAAATCGTAAAGAAAATTTCCTGTTAATCGCGTTGCTTTCTTTCTAATAATAGCTCGGAAATAAATATAAACAGCTATTATATCGCTAATTATCATTGAAGCTGTGGTAAGAGGACCTAAATTGTTGAAAATATAGTCAAGAGGTAAAATATTAAAGTAGTGAAGAACAACTACCAAAGTAAGAGTTGTCCACCAACTTCAGGCTCCATTGCATTTATAATCTAGTTGTATATTATTCTCAGAAGGAATAGGCAGACCCTTCATTGTGGGTCCAGGCATTATAAGAGCAAAAATTAGTTCCAAAGTTAAAAAAGAGATATAAACAAAGGTGGCATGATATGTAGGAGTTGCACCTTCCTTAAGATGGTTAAGCATTCTAACACTTCAATCTCCAAAATCGTTGAAAGAATTTGGATAAGTAAGAGATCCATTGTAATATTCATTGCATATTCATAAATATAGAATGTGAAAATGAGACCAAGCTATTAACAAGAAGTTTCCTAATGGTCCTCCAAATTCAGAAGGTAATTCAACTACTTTTTCATTAAGAATCTACGATTTACCATTCGTTTCTTAAAGCGTACTGCCAGCTTTTGTTTACTCCATCTCCGAACTAGTTTTTACACTTCGTTTTTTAACTCCTTCCGCCATTATTATTATTTATCATTCTTACTTTTAAATTTATAATATTTTAAACTAATTTAGGATTAAAATGTTCCATACTAATATCAATTATAACCCAGGAGATTTTAAATTTTAAATCTTATAAAAATTTTCTTAGATATTACTACAATGATTAATAGACTTGAAATGTTACAATATCAAATATGGAAATATAAAAGCTTGAGAAATAAATGTTTTAATTTTAAATAAAGCTCTCTAGGGATGAAATCAGAGTTTTCTTGCTACTGGCTATGCAAATTCACCTTCCATTTCATCTGAATATTCTTCCTAAGGCTCGTAATCTCCTCCTAATCTTTAAAATTGTACTTTCTAAAAAATTATAAGTTACCTTTTCAGATTGCGTCAGAATTAGTTCTAAGTCATTCATACCTAAATCATTAATTGCTGAGGATAATAATTACTGCGATATATTCTTTTAATTCTAAATTTCCTGCAGATAAATGTCGCTTCTTCCAGAGATGTCTTTCTTCAAAGTATTAAGTTCATAAGCTTAGCTCTCTGCAGTATCTGATTCTTTTCTAATTAAATTTTTATTTTCGAAGGTTTCATTTTAAAGGTTCTTTAATAGCTAAGTTCTGACTTCTAATATCTACTTCATACTTTCTTAGATTTTACCAGATTCTTAGACTGATCTTATCGAAATTTTGTCCACATTTTATGAACAAAATTATAGTTACATTTTAATAATCTCCAAAAACTTCTTTATCTCATCTTATTCTTTCTGTAAAAACGCATCTCTTTCCTCTTATGAAATACCCCCAGATAACTACTAAATCACTTAGTTTATTTTTTCTTCAAACTTAATTAGCATTTCTTAGTTCTGCATTAGTATTTCTTCAATATATTGGTAGCTTTTACTTGAGTAGGAACTTAGAATATCAAGCTTACGTCTAATTTCTCTGTTTAAATCCTATATTTTTCCCTCTGGATCTGCTATAAGAGAGTGCTTAAGAAAATCTGATTTTATCTTTTCCTCATAAAGATCCCTTATCTTCTCTATTTCCATTCTCAGTAGGATCATTTCCTAGGAAAACCTGAAACTGTAGTTAGTATATTTGTAGTAGATTTCCTTTTTTGTTTCTTAGTACTGCTTCTCAATTTAATTATCAAGCTGTTGAATAAAATCTTCCTTGAAATCAAGTAGCATTTTCTTGTACAAACTAGCATAGTCAGTTACTTCTGGAGCTATATTGATACTTTTGCTTTGTAGATCAGCTTAAAGTTGTTTCATGTAATTGTCCACAACAACATTTACACTATTCCTATGTTAGAAGCTTTTATTATATAATTACTCAAAACTCTAACTAAATTAATCAAGTTATGTTTAGAGATAATCTCCTAACTCTTAAATCTTCATTTCGAAATTTTCCACTAAGTTTATTATTTCTTCTTTAGACCAGACTTACAAGTTTTTCATGTCGCATCTGTTTTCAATGTCTAATTACTTGTAGTTGTTTTCGTTTTCAACAACATAAACTTATAATTACTTGAAGTCGTTATTTCTTTTCCTATTTTCTTCGAATATTGCCTTTTCTTAATTCTCACTCAACTCTTAAACCATTTGCTTTCATTTTTCTACCTAATCTATCTAATTTTTCTATTATCCCTCTATTTACTTCTACTACGTATTCATTTCCTTTCCAATAGAGTCTACCTTCTTCAAAAGAGGAATACTCTCTATTATATCTATTAATGGATCCTACTTCTTTTGCAATTACTCGAGGCAAGATACAGTTTATTCAAGGTAACTAAGCCAGTCCTTAAACGAGTCTCCTTTCTAAGTAATAGTTTAAGCAACTCGCTTGCCTAAATTTTATCTAAATTGTGTTTCTTTTTTATTATCTTTAGGTTTTAGACTCATTTTTAATTTAAAGAGTCTAATATCTGCTTAACTAATTAAAAGCTTTATTTAATTAAAATTCTTCTATAGCATTATGTGACTTTCAGTCCCTTTCTAACTAAAGTCTTATATTAAAGTATCTATTCTTAGGTAAGATCATTTCACTCATATTTATATTCTTATCTTATGCAAAAGAATCTATTTTAACTAAGTCTCATGCATTTTATCTCTCCTTCTATATTTATTCTGAACTTTTAGTTATATACAAGTATTAAACTTCAAACTCTAAATTAATTAGCTGCTCATGAAGCAAATCAATCTATTTCTTATAAGAGGAATGGCAATACTTACTCATCACTGAAGTAAGAATTTCCATTAAATAATAGATTTATAATGATATAAGGGAACTCAAATAGATATATTGAAAGAATAGCTAAAAGCGTTGAAAGTAATGATATTTGATGAATTGGTGTACTTTAGCTAGATAAGCATAATTAAACTATAAGAAATGCAGTTATATTTAATAATTTAACTTCTATATATCATGAATTACATTACTTAGAAATATAATATTTTATATGAGTCATTTTCACCAAGCTAAATAGCTTTTGCACTAGACTTTTAGTCTTAATTAGGTATAGTTTTATTATTTTATTCATATTTAAACATTTAAAGATAAGAAGCTATTTAAAATAACTCAAATGATTATCATTTGCTCTATTAGACTTATCTCGTATTTAATATTGCTTAAAACCTAATATATTTATCTTAACTGGTCTTAAGACAATCTAATGAGTATCATCATATTATCAGTATAAATTAATATTATAAAAGAATGATTCTATAAATTCAATCAATTAATGACTCCAATGCTGCAAAAATTGCTTCGCTCTGATAATCTAGTATATCGGCTATATCATTTATGAGTTAGTTCTGAAAGTCTTTGTCGAAGATTATGTCATTTTTTCCTATTGATGAGCTTTGCTTAGATAGAATGGATTCGAACATTAACTTTTTAATTTATGATGGATCATCAAAATGTTAGACTTTGCTCTATACCTTTGATAAGATTAGAACAAAACCCAATTTTATCTTTTTATTAATTTAAAGCTCGTTATTTGTTTCTCTTTTGTAACGTCCAAAGGATTTGCTTGCTCAATTTCAGGTTCAATGAGTGGAAGCAAGGCTAATATATTGTTAATTATGAGTAATATTTTGAAGAAACTACTAGAAATTCTGCAAATTACTCTGAACATTGAGTATTTCAATTAAATCGTTACTTTATTCTATCTCAGTCCAACTTTCTTTCTAAATACTCTGAAGTTAAATCTAATTGTTTTCTCTTCTTTATACGTAAAATCAATTTTAATCTCCTACAAAGATAATATTAATCTTCACTCTTATTGGCAAGAAATCTTTGAAATTTTGCTGTATTTACTCTATTTGAGCCAAAGTCTCTTATTCTGTTCTTTATACTCTAAAAAATCTTAGGAGGGAAACAATATAATGATTATAGTTTTTGCTTTGGGGATTTAATTTCCATGTTTCTTATTTTTTAATTTCATTTTGCATTTTATTTTCATTTAAGACTTCATTGATAAGAAGTTTTTCAGGCTTGGACTATTTCTGTAAAAGGTTTTAGATATTCTTTTTAATTTGGTATACATCAGTATTCTCAATTATTTACTACTTAACTTCCGTTTATTCCTCCTTTAGTTCTTCTATTCCTACTAATGCTTCTTATTCTTGTTGATCTTTGCTAGTAACATTTTTGTTGGACAAAATTTGAAAGATTTCCCAGATGAGGGCAGTAATAAGACTCACCAAAATTAAATTAGCAAGACAGAAAAAGGTGATGAAAAAGAGAACAGAAGAATAGAAGTCTCCCTTAAGTTTAGCTCATTTGTACATTACTTTTTCTCATTCATCTCCAATTATTATCTAAATCAAGGCAAGGACAGAGTAAGTAAACTCATTGAAGTGGCCTACTGCTAAACGATGGAACTCTTCTTCGTATATTTCTTCAGACTAGAAAATTTCCATTCCTGCCAAAGCATATATATATGTGATTACCCACAATAAAGCTATTATTTTAAAAACAGCAGGGAAGCAACTCACTGTTTTGAAGACTAAATCTTAAATTCTTTGCAAAGTTTCTCCTATAAAACTAACTGATTTAACAAACCTCTGGCATTAATTACATCTTAACGTACGTAAGATCCTTGAACTCCTAATAATCTTGGAGAATCTAGAAATTTTACTAATTTTGACTATTCTCAATGATCTAACAGTAAAAAAAGCAGAACTTAAGCAAGTGGTCAAAATTACTAAAAAGAAGTCAAATTTATTTCAGTTATCAGATAAGTAGTTCCTAAATCCAAAACCAATGACTTTAATTCCAAGTTCAGAGATAAAGATAATTTGAATAATAGGGTCTATTATATCAAATATCTTCTTTTCTAAAATTCTCTTCTAAAGGAGAATTAAGACTAAGAGATTTATCCCTACTACCGTTATTATAAAGATCTCTATTCATATACTCTTTGCTATTCTATCTAGTTTAAGTGTTCTGTTTATTACTGCTCTGAAGCTTCTTCAAGTCCCACAGGTTACTTATGAAGAATTTAAAATCTAAGGAGTGTCTATTATTAGTTCCATAAACTACCTTCATTCTGCAGGTGTTAAGCTACTACCATCTGAAGAGTATTACTGTATGAGTATCTAGAGAATATTGTTGTCAATTGCTCCTTTATTGATATAAGTAAAAAGCTAAGAGATTTATTGGTACGAAATTAAGCCTTCTTTATTGGTGTCTATTATATTAAAGCATTGCTATATAGAGTATTGCATTTTGTTATTGTTCCTTAATATTATCTTTGCTCTTTCTTCCTGTATATAAAATAAAATTACTCGAAAGTGCTCAAATATTATTGCTAGAGGAATTGGAACAAAGATGAGGATTGAAAATAGTTCCATAGGTAAAATGTAAAATAAGATATACCAGTCGAACTCAAGCCATAAATCTGTCATAGCTTGAGGATAATTTCCACACACCAAAAGAACGAAAGCCAATTGACAGGCATGACCTAGATCCATAAAATTTGATTCGTATTCGTTAAAATGGCCTTTTTATGGATCTTAGTACATTCCAATAAGTCTTGCTCCAAGAACTCCAAAAATTATGATGACAATGCCATAAAGAATTGCCATTTCAAACAACCTGGGAAAGGTGTTTAATAGAGCGATGGTGTACTCTCTTAAGCCAGTATAATACTAAATTAATTTAATACCACGAAGATATCTACCTATCCTTAAATATTTACGTGGATAAACTAAAGCATAGATAATGAAATCTATCAAAATTATAAGATTTGTGATTATCTAAACACATAAGAACCTATTCTTAAAATTAAAATTCCTTTTTCATTCAGAATGTAAAATCTACAGAGTCATATCAGTGAAATAAGCAAAAATGATCAAACTTTCACAAATCATTAGATTCTTGAATCTTAAAGATGATCTCTCTACACTATCATCAAATGAGTTGGAAGGTTCTCATAATACCAAAACCATATGCAGTACTGAAATTACTATCATCATTTAATTTCAAAAGGGATGAGTTTGAAATTTATAGACTTTAGTTTTTCAGTAACCTTCCATTAAGTCGATTCTCGACTCTCTTTTGTAAAAGCAATCCTTAATGAATCTTAAAGCATTAGCTTTGTTACTTTCTTGTTATTCCATTATATTATTATCTTCGATACTGTCTGCGAAGGATCTTTCACTCATAGTTAATCTAGAAGTATTTTACGTTTTTTCAGTTATTGTCGTTGGTTGGATGCAATTATGTTCTTCTTACTTTTAAAATTATTACAAGATGGATTATCTTTTTAATATAGTAGAGTTGGTTTTATTATGAGGCATTGAGGATCCTACTTGACTTTACTCAATAATTTTTTAATTCTATTTTAAAACAGTAATATGCAACTTTTCTTGCAGATCCTGTAACTTCTGTTAATCTGCTTGCTCATTTTATATTTATTAACAGTGATTACTTTGTCTTTCTATTATTTCCTTCTGCTACTAATCATTGTTGTTCTTTATTTCCTTTTTATTAAAATTCAAAGGTGGATCATTCTATGAGCTAACTACTTATAAATCACTAATATCAATAACCTCAACTTGATTATCAGTTATCTGTGTGATGTTCTAAGATTTATCTTAAACTATAATTTTATTTTCTTTTAATGTAGACATTTTAAATTTTACAGGAGTACTTTACCTATCTTTTATAAGAGATTATTGTTAATTAAACTAATGCACTAGATTCTATTTATTCTTCTAGTAAAGCGCATCAATAAACAATTTAGTTAACTATTAATAGAATACCTTAGATATAATTTTAGCAGCTAGACCTAGACTAAGAATTAATAAGTTAACTTATTTTATAATCTTCCTTTAAATTTATTTTGATGCTTCTTTTGCTTACTTATTTATTATCTTTTTGCTAACTACTTTAAAGTTAGCCTTAGATAGGACATTGGATATCTGTCCTTTCTTTCGTATGATTATTTAGCTAATAAATATTAACTTTGGAAAATTGGAAATGATGTATAGTATTAAATATTGATGTGAATATTAAGAAGCAGAGCTATAGTATAATAGAAGTATTAAACTTTGTCTAAAGATGGCTTAATTAACTTAAAAGAGTAATCTGCTTGATAGCTTTATTCTAAACATAATGCTTATAATTTAAAATTTATTAATTAAATAGCAATAGGTTTTCATTGTTATTATCCAAATGAAGACTCTTAAAGTTTTCAAATATATCTAAATAGTGCTCGTTAGATAATCTGTCTACTATTTCCTAAGCTAAGTTTCTAACCTCTTGATTGTAATGCTTAGTTAAGTTTTAAATCCTATCGTATAATTCACAGTTGTTTAGACGCTATTTGGTTTTTTCGATAGCGTCTAGAACTATATATGTCTTTTACTTATTATCTCACTTTAATATTTGTAAAACTGATTTTAATATGTATATTAAAGACTCTTATTCATCAGATGTCAGCAGAATTTTATGAAGCATGCTGACAATAAGTTTCTCATACAATAAAAATAGAGGGCATCGCTTTTGACAGTTAAAGATACTATTGTAAATTAAGTAGCAAACTTATTTATTTGGCTGCATAACTTAAATAAACATACCTTTGTCAAAATCTTATTTCCTATATTCAATATTCTATCTAGAAAATCGCTATCAAATATAATGCTTATATCTTGGAGACATGATATGTTATATATGATTGAGATACACTCTATTAATATCGTTTCTCTAATTGACCTAAATTAGCATTATTCTTAAATATGCATTTCGATGACTTGGTTCATTATATCTAATATACTTTTCGAGACTAGATATGTTATGCATTCTTAGTTCTACGATTTAGTTATGCAATTCAGTATTTTAGAGCTTAACTTCTAAATTTGGGCATCTTAATTAATCACCTTCTTTAGTAAAATTTCCCCAAAAAGTTGGGTAATGCATATAATTTAAGATGGTAATTAAGAACTGATCTATTATACAACTCTAAGGCTATTCATTTAAAGTTCAAAGTTATCTACATAAGCAAATTAATTAACAAACTAAAGAACTTAAGGAATTTTGAGATATTCAATAAAAGACTCTTTATCTACCAAGTTCATCTCGAAAAATATGTTGCTTAGTGTCCATATTGTTATTATTACAAAATCAAGTGTTACTCCTTCTGAGCAAGCTGCTTCTATTATTATGCTTACTGAATTATTGTTTATAACAAGCGATCTGTGTTCGTTAGAGTTTCCCGCAACATTTCCTAAAGTTCATATGCAAAGTTCTTTAATTTCAATCTTTTGAGTATTTAATAGAAGATAAGTCACATTTTGAACAACATCTAATTACACTAGCATATTAGTATATTCTTTCTTATCTGCTGAAATGTTCACTATGCATCATAAAGCTTCTTCTTTTCAACTATCTTAAAAATTACTCACTACTATTTATAAAAGAAGGCTTAGCAAATGCTAATTTTGTACTATTCAATCCACTGGAGCAGACGGAGTAGATATAAATAATCTTAAAGATTTAAGGCAGTAATAGGCTAAATTGCTGTTTTAATCCATTAAAATTTGCAATAGCTAGTACAGGATTTCTAATTATTATTAAATAGGTACTTGTTCATCTGCTAATTAAGGGCTTAAATCAATTAATTCCTAAGAAATAATATTAGATTTTCAACAGGGGGCTTCTTATAGTATCTTATTAAATTTCCGGCAGAGAGTATCGATTTCTTCCATTGTTTAATTTGAATTATCACTAAATACAATAAGATTCTACCTAAATATATTAGAATATTATTAATAAAATATTCCTAAATAAAGTAAGCTATTATATGTAGTTTTTATTTAGATTTTCATTTTAAATAATTACTTCCTTCTTTTCTGATTTTTATATGCGTATTCTATTTTAATCACTTCATCAAGATATATAAGATTTAGTAGTCTGTAATCTATCACTGTTCTAATATGATTTTTGGATATTTTTTATAGTTCTATTTTAGTTGCATGTTGGTAATATTAGGGGAAATTAAATAGATCTGAATTAAAGATAGATAGATTTAATAATATATAGTATAAACATCTTGCTATTAAGATTTAACTACTATAGGGGCTTATCTAATAGATGTATAGTTTTCAGTTAGACTTTTGATTTGCTTGCTTACTATTGTATCTTTATAGGCTTTTGTTTGTTCTTTGTAGACTTTGCTGGTGTATAAATTTAGTTTCCCTTCTTGCCTATAATTGGTTTATAGCTGAAGATTAGATAATTATGAGATCCTTAACTAATACTTTAAATCCTGCTATGCAAATATAGAAGGTTTGCTTATATAGACTAAAGAATCAATTAGATAACTTTTATTATACGATACAGTTATTCAGAAATAGGAGAGACTTAACCTTTTATAATCTAAATCAAAAAGAGAAAACTTTGGCTATTTAGTTGCTAATAAGCTTAGAGGTTACGTAGGGTTAAGGATATTTAGGATTAATAAATGAAGATATTTAAATTTAAAATAGTCTAAGAGTTTATCAGATAATTCCTGGTACAAAAACATAAGGAATTCTTTTGCAATACTCGTCCCAGTCTTTTCCGTATTTCTATTTGCATTTAATAATATCTCTGTTAATTCTGTGAATCATTACCAAAACTAGGAAAATTAAATAGAAATGGGGTAAGAAGTGATTATATCCACAAGTATTAACCCAACAGAAAGTCATAACTATCTCAGCAGTGTAGTGAATCTTCCTTGCGTATTTAATCCAACCATCTAAAAGTAATTTGTTTCCTTATTCAGTTTGTAAGTATTTGGGATTTTCTAGCTTGTTCCAAGGTAATTGAGGGAATGTCCATCTTTTAATATATGTTCCTCTCTCTTCCATTCTGAAAAAGTTTCTCTAAGCCTAGGATGTATCCCAAACATAGTATGCAAATAGGTAGAGCACTATTAAGAAAATTGTCCATGGTAAGGGATTTTCAAAAGGAGGTTATTTAAGCAAATAAAAAGAGTGGAAATTATAAGAAAATGGAATACCAGCAATATTCCAAAAAATAAGCATCCAGCCCCATTTCTCATAGAAAATATCCCAAGTTGAAAGAACACATTCTTCGCCTTTCATGCAAGCATTTGCATAAATAAAATGAATCATAAGCAGAGTATACATTGGTCCTGAAATGTAGCCATGCATTTCATAAAATTTTAGAGCACAACTTAGAGTTATTAAGAACAAAGTCATCCAACTTAATCTGATTTCAGCCCACATTTTAAAGTCTAAAATTCCGAGTCTTGGATTTAATTCTACTCCCATAAAGAAGTCATAAATCCATCTTCCTGTGACTCTAGTAGTTTTTTTAGTTAAAAAGGCTCTAAAGTGTATAAAAAAGGCAAGTAAATCACTTACAATCATTGACATTACAGTAAACTGTCCTAAATTATCTGCAACAACTGTAATATTCCAAACTTTAAAGTAATATAAGGCTCCAACTCCAATAAGTGTAACATACCATGAACTTGCTGCGTTGCATTTATAGTTTAGCTATTTATATCCTTCTGAAGGTATTGGTAAGCCTTTAACAGTTGGTCCTGGTAGAATATAAGCAAAAAGGATTTGAATCAATAAGAACGCCAAATATACCTTTGCTGCATAGCAAGAAGGAATTGCTCCATCTAGTACGTGTCCATAAAATCTCTTACACCAATCAGGAAAATCTTAGAATGAACTTGGGTATGTCAAGGCTCCATTATAATATTGATTGCAAACCCAAAGATAAAGTAAATGGAAATGAGACCATATTATGAAGAAAGTAGCTCCTATCGATCCTCCAAACTCAATTCCAAGTTATATTTCTTTTTCCTCTTTCTTCGTTGGTGTCTGTTCAGTAGTTTATGATTTACTTTATTCCTGTTTTGGAATTCTTTTTTGAGCACCTTCAGACATCTTATATTATTCTTGAACTTTTGCACGTTTTAAGTAAATTACACGTAAATTTAATACTTTTATGACTAATATTCTTGACTAAATAATGAAACCATTCTTAATTCTCTTTTATTACCGTTAACATATAATATGTATAGCCTTTATCGAATTACTACAAAGATTATAGCTTTAGATGGATAAAATACTTTTAAAACCACTGCAAATCTATTTTAGGTGCTTTGTAAATATTTATTTTTTTCCATACATTTAGTATTTTATTGCATGTTGTTTATAGGATAAGATAATGCTTCTGTATATCGAGAAGATAAGTTAAGAAAAGGAAATATGGTCACATGCTTAGACTAATTAAATATACTTACAAGTACAGATTTAAATATAATAAGCCGGGTTATCCGTTAGTATATTTATAGATGGGATTCTATTTTCTCCTTTTCAGCTTTAGTGCAGTATTATATCAAAAGGGCAGAAAGTAGCTAATAATAAAAAAGGTAAGATAGGGAATGTAGAGCTAGCTTTATTTGCATAATAAAGCTTATCAGTTAATTAATCTTCTAAGTAAGAAAATAAACAAATTAGCTTTAACTTAATATTAAAGAGCCTAAATATCTAAATGAGACTAAGTGATTTAATGTTAAGTTGCTTTTCTTAATTAATCTACACTTCTAATAAGAGACATTCTTATATATCCTATAAACCATCCTAACTCTATCATTTAATAGCTATATTAAATTTTAGCTTTAGCAAACTTTCAATCACTATAGAGAAGTTAGACTTTTAAAGGAATAGAAACTTTATTATATATTACAAACTAAAAGTAATTACTCTATTTGTATTACAACATAGCTAAACATTGTGACAGCTACATCTAATCACATTTATATAAGTGGGATATAAAACTATATCTAGCATCAAGTTAATTAGATATTTAGAGATTAAGCTAAAAAAATCTGAGTCATATAGTGAATTATCCTAATGTACTTGTATATTTGGCTTTCCAAATAATTAGCCTTTTATACTTAATTTAATTAAAGTTATAATTTTGGAGCTTATATATTGGTTAATCATATATTAGAGGGTAAATATACAATAGAATATTATATATATTTATATCAGTACGCTAAGCTAGAGTTTTCTCTTACTATAGGCTATTAATTTAGCTTTAATACTCCAGAATATTAGGTTTAAAGGTATGAGAATAGATTTATTTAAAGCAATTAAGTGAAAGTTATTAAAATGAAAAAGCATAAAAATCTTTCTAGGTCAATAGATTAATCTGTAAGTTTAAATTAGGTAGGATAATCTGGAGGATTCTAAAAGCCTTATTAAAATAAAATCTTTCGATGATATTATTCTTAAGGATGGCTTGAAAGACTCTACTGTTAAGTTTGAAAATTTTAAATAGTTGCAATTTTAGGTATTCAGATTGTAAAAGTAGATTAATAGGACATAAAGCAGTAACTTTAAGAAAAAAAGAGCTGAGAAAGAGTAGGAAAGTGCAGGGATACCAAACAATACATCTAAATAAGCGATTTTGTAATAAATTTAACAAGAAAATTGAAGTTTGTCGTAGGAGCATAATCCTTGTGGATGCCATTTATAACGGAGACTTGAAATATAGAATAATCATATTGAAGAGCTGAAATTGCAACTTGATAAACTAAGACAGTAAAATTCTAAGCAGCAAGATGTAATAAATACACTGAAATCGTCTTATCGTTAAAAGTCTTAGCAAGTCTTAGAACTGTAAACAGAAGTGCGAGATTTATTGAATGATCAGAAAGAAAATTTTGCAAAAATAAAAAAGTTATAAATGATAAACGAAGAACTTTAATATCAAATGATATAGTTAAAATCCTAGTATGACACATAAATACAAAAATGCGGCCATGAATTGAAAAAAATAAGTAAGAAATTTGAAGGTAGTAAGAGCTTAAACTAGTAAATATAGGTATAAAAATTAGAAATCCAAAACTATAAAAGCAAAATCGAGCAACTTAAATAGGAATGAGCTACCATATACAAAACCATGAAAAGTTAATTACAACTACTTATTGATTAAAATGAACAGTTGCAATCCTAAAATTTAAAGCTATCAAAAGGATCGCGGAAGTTTAGCTGAAGATAAATTTGTTTATTTTAATATACTATAAAACTAATTTAGCTAGAGTGTCTATCTTTTCTTAACTAGCATTTTAAGTAGAGATAAATTCTAATTAAATTAACTAATTAATTAAAAAAATATTTTTAAATTAGATATTTATCCCTCATCAGCTGATTTATTTCTATTATTCAGATCATAGAAAAGGTATAAACCTAAAAACTGCATATAACTTTAACAAAAAGCTTACATATGTAAAATTTTTAACTAAAGTAACAAAGAGAATAACTAGAATTAATTGCTTTAAGAAAGCAATTAAGATATGCTTGTATAATTAAAGGAAAAAACATATTATATTATAAATGCTTATATACAGTTCTTTTACATCTTTCAATATCAATCTACTATTTTTATATTTCTATTTAAGTAGTAATATATAGCAAATGGTTGAATATGCATGAAGTATATTTATTTTAATTTACAAATTAAAGAAAATTATGAATTATATAGCCTAAAAATGGTTTAAAATGAGTGTAAACATGCATAATTTATATACAGTAGTATGAAATAGCAATATAGCTATTAATACAATCTAGTCTTTATAGAAAATAGTATCTAGTTTAATTTATTAAATTACTCAGATTTTTTATTTGTAAGATATTTAATTAATTAAAGCTTTCAAAATTAAAGGAATTAGTATAGAGACTGAGAGTACTTAAATAAAATGAAAATTGCTTAAAATTGAAATTTAATTTAATTCTTTTGTGCATTAGATTAAATGAACTTAATAGAGACTTTTGCTTGGAGATATTTATTAGGATTTATAATTTAAGAAGTGAAGAATTGAATGAAAATAGACAATAAGAGATGCAAGACTAATATATAGTAATCTATTTAATCCTCAGTTAGGAATATTAACTTATTATATAAAAGAGAGTTAATAATTTGTTGGCTTAGCTGCTTAGTAGTATATAGAGTTAATAGAGTCTTACCCTTATAATTACTGGTATGAAATAGATTATAGTATAATATTAATTAGAGATATAGTTATAATAAATAATATGGAGGAAGAGTAGCAATAGAGATATTAAAGAGTAGGATAGATTAGAATTTAGATTATTAGATTATTAGCTGTCCTGAGTTCAAAAAATAGTAGATCGTAGCATTTTTTGAGTTTTTGGGACTAATAAGTTTTAATACTTTGAAAATTCCTACTCTTCCACATATAAATTATATCCGACTATTTCCAAGAATTCTTTCTCTAATAAATTCATTTCCTTGTTCTAAATTCCACCTAGTTTTGCATAAAATTTGTTAGAAATTTTTCTATCCTCTTGAAAAAATTTATTTGCTATAAGTATAGAAGCAAGAAACAAGCGATGTACGTTTAATGAGTTTATTAAAATTTCTGGATGCATTTGAGTAATTCTGTCTAAATAGATAAGAGCTACAATCATCATTTCATCATTTGTAAATTCACGAATGCGACTTGCATAATCATAAATAGTAATTTGAGGCTTCCTTTAAGCTGTGAAAGAATTTAAATTTTTAGTGTTATTAGTATCGTTTTGTGTTGCTATTGAATCTAAAATTTCTCCGATGATTGAGCTTAGTTCCATATTTAAAGTTTGAATTAACATCACATACTAACTTAAATATCTCTTTAATTCTATTTATTTCAACTTGACTACATTTTCTGTTTAGTTTACCTTAAATTTATCAATCATGTACTCCTTTTAATTAAATGTGGCTTCTATTACTATTTTTAACTGCAAGGCCATTAGGAAACTAATTATTATTGCCTTTTTCTTATCTGTTGCTTTTAGAATGTGGATATATGCAACTGCCTGATATCAATCAACTATTATCCCACTTATATTAAACAGATAGCCAAAGTTAGAAATGCTATTATTCCAGCTTATAAATATGCAACTCAAAGATTTTAGACTAAAATGACTAATTAAGATTATATAAAATAAGCATATTTACTTAATTACGAAGTCATATTTATGTCACTGTAGCAATATCTTCGCTTCTTTAAGAAGGTTTTCATTTTTAGCTTTAATATAATTAATGTTAAGTATTCGCTTACCAAAACGCTTATTAAGGATATATTTGGATAAAGTTTAACTTACTATATAGCTTAGCTAGAATAAATGGATTATAATAACAGCTTTAACTAATTGTTAGAGTTAATATACCTTTATGCTACTAATTATAAGGGTTATATGGTTTTTTTCCATTACTTTTTACCTTAATAAATAGCTGTGGAAGTGTTGGCATTTTAGCAACTTAGATAAAAATTATTGATTGAGTTTTTTATTAAAAAGTAAAAGACAAAACAGTAGTAATGGTGTGCATGTATTAAACTATCTAGAATCTGTTTTAATAGACTTAAAAAGTAATAGTTTAACTTATACTAATAGTATATTTGCTTCTATTTTAGATGTTCAAAAATGATTAGTTGGATGCTTAATTGTCTAAACAAGAAGCAAAATAATGAACATGGTAAAGATAATAATTTAGCATGTTAACAATATAAGAAACAGATAATCATTTCAAAGTAAATCAAATTAGCAATATCATTATATGTATCCAGCTAATTAGTATCTAGATAGTTATTAGATTCAAAACTCTTTCTATAATCATAAAGTTAGTAGCTATAAACTCTTATTTAAAGCAAATTAGTCAATAGATCAGAAAATTTAAGATGAAAAATTATTTATGAGAGATATAAGAGTTGAGGAGATGAATGAAAAGCTAAGATTAAGAAATGAATTATAATGATGAAGTCATAAGCTTCATTAGAAAATATAATATTAAAGTATTATGTTTCTAAATTAAACGTTCTCATAAATCATCTCTGTCCTCTTCTATTGGCTATTCCTACTACTACTAACCGCCTTGAGTGTTAATGCAATTAATAAAATCTTTCTTCCTTAAATCTCTATCTGCACTGTCAGATTCGTCGTTACTATTTTTGTTAGCAACTCTATCCAAATCCCAGTAGATAGCATAGTAGCAGTCTTTGTGTATGCATTTATGAATGCACATATCTCTGGCCATTTTATTTTACTTATTTATTTTCTTACACTGCTTAGAAGCGCAATCTGACCTCATCTGAGCGTAGGTTTTGGAAGCTTCACCTTCTAAGAGTAGATAAAGTAACACAATTAGAAAGAGAATCTAAAAAGATCTTTTCATTATAATTTATTTGCTAGATAAATGGAAAATACCTATTTCCTCACTTTAATTAGCTTCATTTAATTTACTAACTGCAACAACTAAATATAAGTTACCTCATTTTACATTAAGCCCAAAATAGTAAAGAAGATAAAGATTATGATTCTAGTTATGCTACTTGAACCTATGAAGGGAGGAGCTATTGCTGCTGAAGGCTAAGAAATAGTAAGATATAATATAAATGAAGATTATTTTAACTTCTTAGCAAAATAGGATAAGTTAAAACATATTTGTTAAGTATAGAATAGAAAGAATATAGCGCAGAGTATCATTGTTGCTACTATCACCAAAGCGTTAAATCTATGTCTCCTTTATATCTTACTCAGTATTGAATTTATACCTGGAACTGTTTCTGCAATAGGCCCTTACCTGCAAATAGTACTATTTTCTCTTTTGTTGAATTTAATTTTAGTTTCTGAGTTGCTAGAGAGTTTCTTATTGAATCTGCTGTATAAAGCATTTAATCTGATAGTGAAATGCTGCTAGAAAGGCCTACATTCTCTCTAATCAAAAGTTTAGTATTTGTGTTTTCGCTGCTATCCTAATTTCTATCCTTGAAAAGCTGCTCTTCATTCTTCTTCTGGTTTTATTTGCTCTGAGTGATAAATTACCTTAATATCTCTCAGTTCAATATAAAATGACTATAATCTTTCTTGAAATTCCTAGACAACTCTATGTTCCATACGTTCTTTAGCAGATAAATTAAGTTCTTTGATAGTTTCTTCTAACTAAATAGTAGCTTACTTGCTATAATGTTAGTTCTACTTCATGAATATCTATTGTCTATTCTCTTAGCATTTCCATCTGTCTTTCTACTTTCAATCTTAAATCTCTTGCCTTTCTTTTTTCTTCCATTTTAGTAAACAAGCAATGGAGATTTAGTCCTTTTATGAATTACTTACATACTTAAGTTTAACTTTTAATTAGTGAACATTTTAAGTAATTGCATCACTTTTAGCTAAGCTGAACATGATGTAGATAGAATGAATTCTTTAGATAAGTTAAATTGAAATGTATTAGCTTCCTTAAATACATGACAAGCTACATTATATTTAAATAAGGTAAGATACAGATGCTTTATAGCTATGCAAGCTAATTATAAAGTCTTTTATTAAACCTTGCTGATATTCATCTAGGATTGTGATAAGACTGATAGTTGGAGATATAGAATTATTAATTATTAGCTTTAAAATGTTTCAGAGTTCTTGCTTTTTATTATAAGCTATTTTAAGGAACTTCAAAATTTCGTGCTCTCCATAAGGTTTTGCATAATCAAGTAAATAGTTAATATACTAAGCGAGCTTATTAAAAATCCAAGAGTCTTCAATTTCAAATTTTACATCTTCTGGATTGCTTGGAAAAGTAATTTCTACCTTTGATGGTTTGTTTTTTTTCTCCAAGGTAATTCTTGTCTTTATGTTTCGCAATTTTACGTTTCCTTTGTATTAATATCCAAATGCTTAAAATTCCACTTCTCCCTAACCTCCTGCAGTACAAACTATCTAGCAAGGAACATGTCTTTCAAGTTCGCAATTATCTATAGTTGGTGGATCAATTTTTGCTTTCTAAAGAATGATGCTAGTTACAATTAAATCAACTTTAGCTTCATTTGGTTTGATTTATAGTTTAGAAAATTATTCCATAAATATAGGCTTTATCTACAATTCTATTAAAACTTACTTCTTCCTCCAACCTTTTCAACCCTATTTCACAAGTAGTTAATGCGTTTGCTTGAAAAATGCATAAAATAGCTAAGCAAACTCCCAACATTTTAGCAATAATGGATGTATTAAAGTAAAAAGAAGAACTAATGATTCTTAATATCATTTAAAAAGCTAAATTAAATACTGCTTTTACACTAAAGATTTCTGCATCCAACCTTTATATTCTACTCTAGTATTCTAAATTTATTCCATCATAGCTTCACTTCTTACTATGTTCAATACTCTTACAATAAAAAGGAGTTATAATATCACTAGTTTCTTGTAAACTTACTAATATAAAAGTAGAAATAAATAACTACCCAAAAAGTGGACAGAATAGCAGAGAATAAAATAAATATTGATAACTAATTAATATTAATTGCTTATAGTTGTGCTAGAAGGTTGCTGAAAGTATTTATTTTTAACATTTATCTTCTTTTACTAAGATTTATTTGTAAGCAATGGTTTATGAAGATAGATGCTCACGTTATGAAAATAAGCTAATTTAACAAAACAGTTAATAGTAATTTTGTGTTCATGACCTGTTATAATCTGGAATTTTGAAGGGACCTGATATCCATTTATCAGGGTCTTCTTCTCTGAATTAATAAGCTGTTACAGGCCTTTTAGAAGGCTCAGGATGTATCATATCTTTCACATCAGTAAAAGTTTAACGAGAACTTGCTCTTCCAACTATTTTGAAATCATTGGTGTTAATATTTCCACTTTTTTTTTCTTTTTGTTCATGAAGATATTTAGTTTCAGGATCAATATACTTCTCTCCTATTCTAATTGAACTAAATTCTCGTTTTATTTTTCCATTGGAGGCTTAACTAGTTTTTTAATATTTATTATAGGCTGTGTAAGGCCTTTATACTTTATTCTAGACTTGCTTAGCTTATCTTGGAGCTGTGTAGGTTCTATCATTTCTTACGGAATCAAAGAGTGCTCCTTTGGAATTTCTTTAGGAAATTCCTGAGACTCAATCACTTTTTTTAGGTAAATATTCTACAGCTAGTTTAGGATGCAGCATCGATCTAATTTCTGCTTTTGTTTTCCATACATCCTAAGCATACTGATTCCTTAACTATTTTTCAAAGGAATCTTCTTAGGATTCTTGCTCTTCATTTTCTGTTTAAGGTTAATTGGGAAGTGGAGTATTAACAGGTGAAATTTTTTTACTAGCTTATGCTACTTGACTTTATGACCTCATTGAATATTTTGCTTCTGGGAGTTATTATTATGGATCAAAGGCTCTACTTGAAATAGGGGCTAGGTTCGTTGCATTATTTGCAACTGTTAAAGGTTATTGTTGCACTTTCCTATGAGAAAACGTATATCCACAGTGAGCCATACCATGCTAAACTCCTTCATCAGGCGCACAACTTAATAACGGTCTTACTGGTACGTAACTATGGGCTACATCGTTAAGTCTAATATCAACTCTATCAGATTCATTTACGTAAATGTAGCAAACATGATTAACAAAATTTTGCAAGATTTGATATGTTTAAGGATATTTCTTTAAAATATGGAATTAAGTCGCTACCGCATTCTTTCATATAATTATGCAAGGGCCCCTTTATGATTCCGCCAATACTGTAAAGCAATTTTCAGCATTAGTCATATTAATAGGATGCACATCCCATGAGTTGTTTTAAGGAATTAAGAATTCCTGGAATCCTATGCCTATAGTCATTCAATGCTAGATATATTTTTTAAACACTCTACACTTTGTTTCATTAAAGTCTCCTACATAAACTGGTGGTAATTCGTCAAAATAAGTTGGAACGTAGGTGTGAGGTTTAAGCATATTTGATCCCGCATCTTAAGCTGCTTTATGGAAGTGAATTCCTACATTTGCAACTGGATAAAATTCCTTTTGTTGATGATCAAAAGCATAGATATCTCCTGTTGCCTAATCTAAAAAAACATCTTAATGTGTAAGTTTCTAAAGATATTCTTATGGAGTATCTTAAATTTCTTTCATTGGAGTTCCCCGTCCTTTTCCATTCACTACCTTTCTAACATTGTAATTGCTTGCACATAAGTAAACTAACATTTGCATAGCAAAAGTACATGCAAATACTACCTTTTATGTTCGTTTACACATTCTCATCAAAATCAAAAACTTCCTAGCTTTCTACATTCAAGGCATAAGATTTGCATCTCCATCTATAAAAACAAAATCAAGAGTATCAAATTATTTTAAAGCTTCTTAAGACAAGTATCTAGAATTCATTTCATACAGAAAATCGTCCAGGTCATAGATATCTCTTACAATAAACTCGCATGAACTGTATGAGATCTATTTTTAGTTTTAGAAGCAATACTTAATAGCCGCTTCAAAATCCTTGAAAGATTTTTTCCCTTGAGGTGTATCTGAAAAACCATTGACGATTAAAATTTTCATTTTTAATTATAAAACGTTTTACCTTCAAAGAATTAATATTCAAGTAATCCATTTATTATAAGCACAGCTTCCTCACTTTATATCTGCTGCTCACCTCAATATCAACTTTATACTTTGATTACTATTTTCTACCTTTTGAATAAACCTTTACCTCTGAAAATTTCTACTTAGTATCCAGTAATAAGCATAATGTATGCAATAATTGGAATTTCTTTTAATTCTTAATACGCAATATTAGTATTAAGAATAGTAGCATTATCTATTTAATGTCATACCAAAGGCATTTATTATAGATTGTCTCTATTTGTATCTTTATTAAGCTTAGCTTCTATTCATATAAGAAACAACAAATCTGGTATAGAACTTCTAAACAGTTTTATAGTGCATGAAGATACTTCTGTAGTAATAGGAGTTATAAGAAATAGATTGGAAGCTGATTAATTTGAATTGAGTATTAAACTGCTAGTTTAATTTAATTTGTGTAGCTTTATAAGTTAAATGTACTCAAGTCAATCTCTAAGTATAGATGAATTGAAACTAAAGGCTGCTAAGTTTGATTTGGCTATTATATTTTAGATAGATTTATCGGGAAGACATTTAAAGGAATGCGAATGCCTTGCTGACTGTATAAGCTTAGTTATTTTAAATCTCTCCCGAAACCAATTATCGCTGATTCCTAATTTAAGCTACATGCAAAGTTTAAAAATTTTAGATTTAAGTTACAACCAAATAAGTAGTTTGCTTGGAATAGATGTCTGCAAAACACTAGAAAGACTTTTTTTATAGGGAAACTTAATAACTTCAGTTACAAGCTTATAGCATCTTAATAAATTGCCTGCACTCAAAACTCTAAATTTATAAGAATATAATGGTGAAGGAATGAATGCTGTTTGCTCTTAAGAAAATTATAGAACTAATGTTCTTTAACTAATTCCTTAGCTGTAATCTCTTGATGGATTAAGAGCAAAGTACTCTGCCAAGCCATAAGGAGCTGATCCTAAAATTCTCAATATTAATCCAAAAGACTGAGAAATAAAGACAGATAATAAACCGTGGCTTACAAGACCAGATTTACCTAGGCCTGTTAGGGCTGATGATTTTAGCACTGAAACTGAGATTTTACTTTAGAAGTGTGAAGAATTATTTGATACTATAGAAGAAAAAATAGGTGCATTATGAGAAACAACCAAGTTAATTTTTATGTAAAGTAAACAAAAGTAATCTCTCATTAATTAGTAATCACTTCTTTATCATTCTTCTTTTTTCCTTTCTTGCTAACTCTTTTTACTGAATTTTAAATCTTTAACATTGTATAATTGAATCTTTCTATCTAATAGTAAGCTGATTAAGTATATTTAGATATAAACTATATAAAAGCATTAAAGATAATAAAGTATATGAAACTACTAATTATTGCAAAGAGGCTAATAGGAGCATTTTATTGGATTGTTGAAGCTAAGTTTATCGTAAGGCTAAAAGTATTATAATGTTAGAAGGAATAAGTTAACGAAATGTTAAATATCAGTTCTCTTTATCTACTGCTTTTCTATTTGTATCTACTGCTGCTACTCTCCACCAAAAATTACTATCTGTAAATCCCCTCGATACCTCTTTTTTTTCCAGTTTCCTCACTTAATTCCCAATATAAAGGCAAAGAAAGTACTTATTATTCCTATAACAAGAATAACATAGCTTCAAATGTCAGTTCAATCAATATTATACACTTCAATGTCTCCTATTATGAAGAGAAGTCAATCATAAACAATATATAATCCTACCATCAAATAAACTATAAGAAGATGCCTAAAGCAGAACTCAATATGGTTAAAAATGAAATCTATAGCAATCACGCAAATAAATATAGCATATTTGGCTAGGCTTATGCTATGAAAATCATCTTCATTAAACTCCACAAACCAATACAGAGTAAGAATTAGAAACTAAATAACAAAAGATAACTCAAAAAAGAAGTGACTAAACTTTCAGATTTTAGGAATTTTATATGTCAACAATAGGAGTGAAACAGTAACAATAACAACAATCATAGCAATATTAGAAAAATAATAATATCATTTTTTCTCTTCAAATACTTCTATAACAAAGATAGATATAGATATTATGAGGGCTATAATCCTATATGTAAGTAAAGTCATATAATTACCATATATGGGAGTTACCACTTTGTTAGTATATTAGTAAGGCCATAGTCAGTTTTCCCATAACTATCACTTTGATCTTTCTTGGTACTATTCTATAGAATCCTCAGACATTCTTTATATTTAATTAATTAATTATTCTTTTTAATTTCCATTCCTTTATTGCTTGTAAGTTTACTTATACAGTATGATATTTATCTAAGGCTTTATTATAGTCAATAAATACTCTCAAGTAAGAAACATTATTAGATAGTTAGGCTATTAAATTAATATCTCTTTATATGTTAATGTCTATAGCAGGCTATATATCAGTTATTTTATTTTAATGTAGTAAATATAATAATAAGTAATCAATTTGCTGCTATAAGTACTCTTAAGCTTAAAAGATTATCACCACAGAATAAATTAAATCACTTTCCTAATTAGACGTTTCATTTTACTTAATAATGGGAATAGATATAGAAGAGTGACCTTTAAATACACTTAGATTACAATGGAACGATATAACTAAGAAATGCTATTTTATAACTCTTTCTATCTCAACTATAAATATCAGAATTTAGCTATCCATTATTACTAAACATCTATTAACATATATCCACTTAGTTATCTAATCAATATTTAAAAATATAACTTCAAGTAGCTAACTTTGATAACTGGATAAATTTTAATTTTCTGAATGAAAAGTTTATGAAAGATAGCACTGGAAAGTAAATATAATTAGAATAATAAAGAGATATATCATAGTTGTCTATTGATGTATAAGAGAACTAAGAATAACAGTATTTAAACTAATAATTTGATATTATGTAGAGTAAAGTATAGAAAACTAGTTCCAATGTAATTAGAAACATTTATAAAAAATAAAAAAATTAAGCTTAACAAAATTTCTTTTTATAGCTTTTTTCTTGTAAAACCTACTCAGAAGTTATATAATATTTAACACAAATTCTTCCTAAAATTTACTAAGTATAATCATCCAAGTTAGCAAATAGAGAAAATAAGCATGAAGGCTATTACTTCTTTTATATGATGTTTTTAAGTATTTCAGTACAAAAAATAAGGAGAAGACTTAGCAACTATAGTCACTTAAGTGTTTTGATTTAAAATATAATAAATTAAATAATGATCTAATATTAAGCAGAGTGAGTAATAGTTTATCTATTAAATTAAATTAATAAATCCATAAAGGACTTAAAGCAAAATTGCAGAATAAAAAGTCAGATCAAAACCCATTTTTTATCCTCCATTGTCTGAATTTGTTTTCGATTCCATTTTTGTCGTAAATTTGAATGGTTTCAATTTTTTGTTAGCATTCATATGAAAAGCAAGTATATATGTGAGATACTTGTTTCTCATGTATTTGCTTTCTAAAATTACCGCAGTTGCAATTGTGAAATGTACCTAGCTTGAAATAAAATCAAGACTCTTCAAAATTAGGTGTAAAAAACTTTCCATTCAAATAATAGCTTCCTAATTTAAAGCATGCCTCCGCATTTCCCTTTGCTGCCTTTTTGAATCATTTTAAAGAGGCAAATGGATCTGAAGGGCGGGTAGAACTTCCTTTCAGCAGCATTTGAGCAAATATAATGGCTGCTTCATAAGATCCTTATTAGGCAAGGTCTTCTTACTCCTTAAATCATTTAACTTCGTATTCTTGAACAACTTAAGAAAGCGGAGTGTAGGATTCCCTAGGTTAATTAGTTTTAGAATTTGATTACATTGTTTTAAATTTATAATTCTTATACCTAAAGAAACTTATTTAGTAATCAAACTCACTATTATTAAAACCCTTTAAGCTGCAGGCTAAATGCTACTAATTAATTTTTCCTTATCATTAAGTGCTTTAAATGCATTACTTTAGAAAGAACCATGTCGTTGCAAATTAAATTTCCCTAGCTTAGTAAATAGATAGCTGCTAGATACTTGAACTTATGAAATAAATAAGTGAAAGGGCAAGTAGAAGGTATAAGCTTTTAATATTATCTTTCAAATCTATTTAAGTTTCTTATCATTTAACTAAATCCTTTATATCTAATTATGGCGCGTAATGGAAATTTAATAGAAGCTAAAAATAAATCAAAACATGAGTTAGTAAGCTGTTTAGGACTAAGATACATCAGAGAACTATTATTCAGAACAATTTTTTGAAGAAATGAGGGAATTGACAGAGTAAAGAATGCTTATAGATGAAAACTTTATGGTAAACTTCATAAAATTATGCTAGGAAATAATCGATTATGTTGATACTATTGAGTAAAGAACACATAAAAGCGAAGAAGAATGCTAGATGCTTAATGAAACTTCTATATCTCTATATAAAATCTTTCAAGATGTTCAGTAGAACTTGAGCAAAACTTTGGAGAAATTCACTGATATATGTGAAAATTAGCTATGAATACTTTTATTTTACAGTTTTGATTTCTATATCTCATAAAGGACCAGAATTAACATATCATAATAAAACAAATATAAATCAAATTTTGAATAGCTTAATGTAATTAAAAAGTATAATACAACTGATTTCATAATAAATGATTCAGTCTAAATATTTGAAATGATGCTAATGAAGCTATTAATAATCTTAGATTAAAAGGAATTTTATAATCAAAAGATAAAGTTGGATTTTTCTAATCTCCTCAATAGAAACTATATTTATAAAACTAATACTTAGATGATTTTGTAGATAGTTTAATCAATAAAATAGAGAATATAATTCAATGAGTCACTTTGCAAATATTTAAATGGCAAAAACATTTAAAATAGCTAAAAAAAGTCTTTTATGACAACACTCCAGAACATCTCAGAAAAAAGGTTCAAAACAATGAGGATAATGACAATTTATTCAAGCCAATTATTTCTCTATGCTTCTATTTCATCTTAAATTATTTTATAAATTTCTTCAATTATGTCTAATCTACTGTTCAATATTTCAACTCTTTTTTCAATTTCTAGATATTTTCGTGTTTTAGAATAGAATTCTCGGTATTATTCATTTTCTCAACAATAATCTGGATCATCCAATATTTCTGATCTGAGGTTTACAAAAGCTCTTTGCACGAAAAGTTCTCCTACTTTTTTCCTCATCTATTGCTTATTGAGATAAATCTATCCTGTTCGAGCTAGTACTTCAGGAATAGATTTCGCATTTTAAATAGTTCCTTCTACAAGTTTCTCATAAGTATCTAGTTTGATACTTTGCTAAAGAGCATAAGCAACTGCTAGTTTTTCGAAGCAATCATTAGACTCTAAAGTGATGACATCATTTTATATTTTAAGTTAATCTCCTTAAATATACTCTAAATCGTCTATCTCCGCCTTAGGATACTAAAGACTTACTACATTTTGTTTCTAAAGCTCTTTCATAATTTAGCTTTCTTGATTCTTAGGTATATTCCAAAAAGAGACAACACCGAACTAAAAGAAAAATATAACTTAATCTTGGTTCGAAATAAATGAGACATCTTTCAGCTCATATGTTTGAGTTATTTCGTTCAATAGTTTGCTGAAATTAATATCTTCTATCATAATTTTTTCTGAAATACCCCATACACTTACTCTTTTAGGGTCTTCTTCTTATTCGTTTATTTTTATAGCTGACTAATCTTTTATCTTTTTAGCAAAAATGTTTTTTGAGTATTTGCGTCTTTAAATAAACCCCATACCTTCTGACTCAGAAGTTAGTTCCTATAATTATAAGACTTACGGAAAATTCTTTTGCAGGATCTTCTTCAGGATTTGTATGATCATAATCTTCCTCTCCAAGTTAGCTAAGTTAAATTTCCTGTTAAGAGTCTTCCATTCTTACCTCAAAATTTAAAAATCTTTAAACTAAAAGCTAAATAAACTCTTCTTTAATTATATCTCACACTCTTATATCTAAAGCGCTAACTATTCATACCAGCATCCCAATAAACTTGAAGGATTAGAATGCCTCAACTTTACTAATAGTTTATTATTGCTGACTTATAGGATAATTTATCAGTAAGTGCTTTATTGTATAGTGCAAAGACTTGCTAATTTAGACTCTTTAAATAAAATCTTTAATCTAACTTATATAAACACTTTAATAAGCACTAAGTAGAATTTGTTCTTAGCTCTTTGCTTTTTTAAAAATAAAAAAACTATCAGAGTCTTTTAAGAGTGAAGTCACGCTAAAATCTTTTATAATATCAAGAGTGAGACACAATAAATAAATTTGCTAAAGTAACTCTTAAAATATTTTTGTTGCTTTAATCTTAAATGGAACCAAAACAAGGAACGATCTTTTCTGTTTCTTAAATAAATGAGTTCAGTAGCAAATTAGGTTCTTTACATCTAGGCTACAAAGAGAAATTCTAAGAATTTCCTTTCCTTTAATATTGTAGATAAGTAAACGCATTAAGCTACTAAAATTTAACTTCATCACTATTAATTCTAAACTTCACTCAAAATTAGATAAAACTTAAGAAAAGCAGTTGGCTAATGCATTACAACTCATTATTAAATTGATACAATTGATTTATAAAAGCATATGCTTGATATGGATAAGCATAAATAGATTAGTAATAGAAATAGAAAGAAATATAATAATAAGCGAAGCAGCTTATATATATAATCAATAACACATAAATTTGTTAATTTCTTTTAAGCAATTTATAAGATTTATAGGATTTAGTCCAAATGCTTCTTTCAACTTTAAAGATTTAAATCTTAATGCTAATAAATTAATCTAATCAATAGCAAGCAAGCTCAAATTCCATTAAGATACTAAATTTAGAAAATAGCTTAAAATATTGCATTCAAATATAAAGATTAAAAAGATGCTTAGATAATATTAAAAAAAATCTAAAAATAATCTCTTTTAAAATGATGTAGCTTAAAAGTTAGAAATCATGAAAAAAATATGATAAAAACTGATAATCATGAAGATATTATATAAAATAGAAGTTGAGGAAGGTGTAAAATATAGTAAATATATAAAATTAAAGGTATAAAAGAGTAAAGTTAAAAGTAAAATTCAAGAATCTAATTCTTCGAAATTGAGTATCAAATTATTCTTTCTGTAAGATTTATCTTTACTAATAAAGAAATCCTAATGATTTTAGTTCTTTTCCTTGATTTACAGTTTCTAGCCTAAATTATACATAAATTTTGTTTATTTTTTATCTTAATTAATGTCTTTTGATAGTTCTTTTTGCGTCGCATCTAAAGAGGGAATAATTTCCAATTCTGTCATAGAAGCATTTAAGTTGTTTTTGCTTCTTGATTTGAAAATTTAATCTTAATTTTTATTGAAATTTTATTCAATCTTATAAGCTGTTTGTTAAGTATTATCCAGTTCTTGCTTTTGCCTTTACTCGTTGAATTAATTTTACAAATAAAAAAGGAACCATTTTTAGGAATCTTTAGTATTGTCTTTCTATTTCTAAGAATTCTTTACTCTTCTTTACAGCATGCATTATTTATAAAGGTCTCTCAATACTGTGACAATAATATATAAGTTAATGATGATAATGATAGTAGTAGACATAAGCACAACTGCTTCAGCATAGGATTCTGTCTTGCTTTTAAGTATTCGTGAATTTTGCTCTTAGTAATAAAAAAGGATGTTCAATGAGAACATAAATAGTATCCAGACTTCAATAGCTATATGGATGTAATTTGTTTTATTAAGAGCGAAAGGTTTGAATATGAACAAATAGAAAATCTGTAGAACACAAGTAATTTGACACAAAATAATCATTGCTAAAGCTGAAAATCTAAACAAGCAAATTATTAAGGCCATTATAAACCTTCTTATTATAAAAATGGAATAATAGTACATTTATATTTTGCGACCTCCCAATGAAATTTCATCGAACAAAGGATAATTTTATTAATATAGCTTACCTATTTCACTATCTGGATTAAGAAAATGAGAATCCCATTTCTTAAGATCAGTTCTAGCTAGAATAATTCTAAATTTATTGATTATTTTGACTGACCAAGCTAGAAAACAGATATCGAATAGCTAAATAAGAAAAAATTACAAGCCACAGTAGAGCAAGGATGATGTTAACATTTTCGTAAGCATTATGATAGTTAAAGTGATCAAACTACAGTAAAGTAGCTATATTTAAGTCAAGAGATTCAATTAGCAGAGCAGTTATTATGATTCTATTTGAAATAAAGAAGAAATAGAGCTTCTTTATAGTCTAGCCTATTTTTGGTATCTCAAAGGTAAAAGGAATAACAACATAAAGGCAAACTAGTATAATAATAATAGCAGAGTGAGCAATTGCATTACTCAGAAATGAGTAGTTTTAGTACTACATTATTTAGAAATAGTAATCTTCTATTCTTTGCTATGGAGGCTAAAAATTGAAATCAATATATGTGTTTGTATTTGAAAGAAAAGGAATTCTACTTTTACTCATT
Organism: Loxodes magnus; assembly: GCA_946699065.1. NCBI lineage: Eukaryota > Ciliophora > Karyorelictea > Loxodida > Loxodidae > Loxodes > Loxodes magnus. The sequence goes on along the minus strand of CAMPDV010000020.1, from coordinate 601,646 downwards.
TCTAAGTAATAACCTTAAAGAACATCAGGCTTTTCAACATTAATAAGTCCATTTAATCTTATCAGCTACAAGGAAGTTATCAGAAAATAAATTTTTTAGAATCCAGAACTAAATGACAGCCCTGCTAACATACCACTTATAGATGATAATCCTGTAGAAATAAATTAACCTGATAAAATAATTGTTTCTGAGTTCTTTATTAACTTTTTCTATTCTTCTGACAAAGATAAATCCTCCAAACCTTATGGAAACTTAGTTCAACATTACTCACAATCTTTACATTATGAGCAATCTACACATATTTTTGTTTCTTCATTTTCTTTTCAGAAAAATCCTTATAAGCATCGAAAGCATTGAGTTTTATTACAATTTTAACAATTTTTAAATAATCCAGCACATGACTGGCAGACATTATTGCTATCTGCATATTTCCCAATACTGCAATTCTCAACACAGTAATATTCTTCAAGTTTGTAATTTCCTTAACATTATTTGCAAATTTTCTCTGAAGAAGAGCATATTTTACAGTGCTCAATAGCTACATCACAGCTTTCACATATGCTATCATTATCTATATCCTACTAGCCTTCAAAGCATTAATCTTAGCATGAATTGCTTGATAATTTCAAGCCTTCTTAGCACTTTGTGCAAGTAGAATTTTCCTTGCAAAGCGTGCAATTCCCATCAATTGTAGCACAAGATTCACATTTTTTATCTTAATTGATAAAATAAGAATCCTCACATTAATTGCATCTTTCGAAGCTACAATCTATGCAGTTTCAAATATAGTCTGAGCAATTTTAGCATTCATAATTAATTGCAATATAATGAGAAGGACATTGCTCTAAACACTAATTATCATTATGGTAAGGAAATTAGCTTTTTATATCACAAACCTGACAATTGTATGAATTGTCACATTGAATGCAATTCTTATCTATTTTTTAGCATGAATAACATGATTCAGACCCATTTAAAGTATCAACTTAGAAACCTATTTCACACTATACACATATTTTTTAGTACTAAAAGCATCTAATGCAATTAGGAATTAAAACTTGGCATAATTCACAAACAAAGTCCTAATCAACATCTTATGTATATTATGGACATTGATTAAAGCATTCGCTTTCCCATAATTTCATTCCATTTATACATTTTAAGCATTCTTGACCATCTTCTGTACATATATTGCAGTTTTATAATACAAAACTACAATCTTAGCATATGTTGTCTCCATCTTTATCTTGTTATGTTTAAGTGCAATTTTATTAGCAAGAATTGGCAGTTAATTTTAAAGTATTACATAAAGTACAAGTGTACTAATCAGAGCAATCTATACAATCAATATTTATTAAAGGACACTTGGAACATTTTTAGTTAGCCTCCAAGTAATATCCTTATATACATCCATAGCATTATTTACCCTCTTAATTACAGTTTTCACAGTATGGAAATATTAAACCGCAAGGCTCGCATTTTCCATCTTAGTTCTAATCTTACTCTAAGCTTAAGCAAGTTTATGAACAATTTTTGAATGTTTATGATATTTTAAAATTAGAAAGGCATCCTAAACATTGTTAACCATCCTCAGTACAGCTAGCACAATTTTAAAGAATTAAGCTGCAGGGTTTGCATACTCCTCTGTTTTGGTAATCTTATTCAGTGCTGACACATTTAGTTTAACATGTATTTTGTGTAAGCTTGAATGAACCTTAACACTTAGAGCAATTTAATCCCTACTAAAAACACTCTTAGCAGTTACTGATGAACTTATTGCAAGGAAAGCAAATTTTTTAAACTTCAAACTCATTATTTGCACATTTAGAAATACATTTGTTTTAGGATAACACATAAGGTAGTTAGCAGCTAGTGCAAGTTTTATTCAAAAAGCATGTTTGACATGAAGAAACTTGCAAATTGCACATAATACATTTATTCTCAGTTAAATAATATTTTGGCTTACATTTGGTGCATATATTTAGATTACATTCAGCACACTGACTAATTAAATCACTGCAGTCTCTGCAAATATTATCATTATTATAATCCTATTAACTAATATCACAGTTCAACATACATTTATTAAGAGTTAATTTTCATCCGTTTTAGCACTTTAGACATGTTCCACCATCTTCAGAACATTCCTAGCAATTCTATATTGCTTAATTACAATTTTAGCAAACTCTATTAGCTGAGTATTCATAAGATTTACAATTAATTTGGCAAGTATTCTGAGTTAGTTTATATGGATATTCGCATCCAGTACATGTAATTTCATCTGCACATAATGAGCACTGAAGATCTATCTTTTTGCAATTTAAGCATTAATTTCCAATTCATTGATAATCTTCGAAACACTAAGTACAAATTTTAGTCGATTGATCGCAAATACTACAATAAGTTATTATATCCGAACATTTTGAGCAAATGTTATTTCCATCATAGTCTTATTCTCCATAAATGCACTGTGATTAGCAAAAATTTAAAGATAGTTTTAAGCCTGAAAGGCAACTTAAGCATGTTGTACCATCTTACGTACAATTATAGCAATTTTATATCAAATCCTTACAATCTCTGCATATAGAATCTCCATCGTAGTCTTGTTAGTCAATAGAGCAAGAAGATTAACATTTATTATGAGTGAGCTTTAAATTAATATCACATTGTGTACAATTACCGTCCTATGTGCATTCCATACAGTTAGAGTCGATTCTTGTGCAATCAGTACAGTTTATTTTATTATTAGAGAAATGTTTATCACATTTTAAGCACTAAGTTCCGAAATTATCACATTCAAGGCAATAAGGGAACTTTTAATTGCAAGCTATGCATATTCCTTAATCTTCATAGGATCCTTTGGGACATTTATCATGGCAATTTGAATTTCACATTTTGAATCTAAGTAAACAACTTTTACATTATGTTTAGTTACAACTGTAGCAATTCTATCATTTAGAAGAACAATTAATACATTTGGAACCTTCCATGTAACTATTTTATAAACATGAAGTACAGATTGTTTATGCTAAATTCTTATTGCACTCATAGCAATTTTCAACTACAGAACTGCAAAGTTTGCAAATTCTTTTTATGGGTTCAGGAGAATAAGTGCCAGGTTTGCATGAAGTTTCGCATTCATGTTCCAAAGTTCTATAATAATTTGCTTAGCAGACGCATCTAGAATTTTAAATAAAGCCATTAACTCCACAATCTAAACATTAGAGATCTAATTCGCCTTTACATGTTCAGCAAGTTTAATCGCATTCTTTACCACATTAATCTACTTCAGGTGTCTCACATATATAATATCCACAACTTTTGACGCAAGGATTATCATAAAGAGATATATTAGTAAAGGCTTATGATTAAAGTCTAACACTTTCTTTATAAATTCTTTCCTAAAGAATTTTACCTTAAAAATTATATTTTGGATTATCAAATGATCCATAATAAAAAGTATCAGTTAGTCTAAGGCTAAATAAATACTAAGGTGTAAAGGTTCTGCAATTAGATTATGCAAAAATCGATTATATGCAGTTTTCCTAAATTTTTTGGATTGAATCTTAATATTCTGAATAAGATAAAAAAATCCATTTATTATTAACTTAGCTTTAACAAGACAGTCCTCTAGAAAAAGAGCTATAACTACTAACTCTTACTTGCAAATAGGCCTTCAAAGAATTTTAGATATAATCTGTGAACAATGATATCTACATTCATGTTTTTCCATCTTAACTTCGTATATTAAAAATTTGTAAATCTAAAGTTTAACCAGGTCAAGGTTTAGTGCATTCAACCACAAATATCCAAGTGCTTCATTAAAAATAAATTATCTATTATAATTACGTTTGGTTTAGAAATTCACTAGCTGATTTGTTTAGAGTGGCTAAATTTGTTTGCTCATAAATATTTGGTTCAGGAATAAGTTCTATATAGTCATAAGCTTGATTCAGAGGGAGAAAAATGATAAATATAATAATAAGCTAAGAGATGTCTTGCAATGCTTTCATTTATATATTAAGAGCACTTTACGTTATGATTTAAATGAAGTAATTTAAACTATTTAAATTAAAGCTTTAAGAAATAACTAGTAGAAACTTCTTAAATCTTCATAATGAGACTAGTGTATTTGCTTTACTTATTCACTCTTTTCAATTTTATAGGAAGCAAACCATCTTAAACCGATCTCTTATCAAAAAATCCTTATATATGAAGAAACTAAATAATTAAGTTTAAAGAAAAGCAACAACTGATAAAATAATAAAAAGGTAGTTAAATGTTTGCTAGTTGCAAATAATGGCAAAGTAATTAGCCATATAAATAAGCAAATTGAACTAGCATAGCTCTTTTACTTGTATTAATATCCTGACAATAATATCTGCTCATTATATGACTTTTTAAATTCTATTAATTTCTTCTTGATTAATTATATAATTTCTACACTTTTCAGCATATTGATATTCTAAAATTAAATTACTTTTAGAATTAATTCATTTATTCAATTTAGCATTCAAACATAAATTCTAAGATATTTAATAACTTTTTATTTTTAAATATATAGCCTAGCATTCAATTAATACCATGTGATTTATAATAAGTTACTAGATTCAAAATTCAAGACCTTTCAAAGTTTATAAGATGCTTCTATCAACTTTCAAAATTCTTAGCAATGATAAAATAATAAAGAGGATTAAAAAAGTATATATAACAATAAATATATCTGATATATTAAATTAATGTATGCATCTTTCTTTTCTAATCTCTAAGTATAAAGCTATTATTTAAATGGGAATGTAATTGGCATTTATCTAATTCTTTTGCTAGTATAAACTCTTAGAATTACTTAGCTTTGATATGATCTTTAATAAAATCTCAAATAATATCAATTCTTGCTTTTAATTGGATACTTTTGTAACTAATAGTACACTGGTTTGCTCATATAATAAATATGATATCCTAATATATGAGTAGTTATATCATTTAAATTAATTAAAGTCCTTAATTAATCTTAATTATTTTTTCAAGCTAATTAATCTAGTTTTAATGCAGACTCTTTGCCTTTAGAATGACTTATATGATAAATAGATAATACTAATTTGGTAGAAGCTACAAAGCTTAGAACAATTATTTTGCTTTTTAATTAATTTTTTTGCTAAAGAGTAGCTTGATATATCAATAAGTACTGCTAAGTTAATTATAGTAATAAGATAAGTATAAACTATCCTTATATCTTAAATTAAGAATTTCCTCTTAAATTACCAGATTATATGTAGCGTTCATTATAATTTATTAATAATATATAAATAGCCTAGCAAAAATTATTAATTTAGTCATTTTATCTATTTTATAAATATGTATTAAAGGTATTCTAGAAATGCTTTCTTTATCTATATAATTAATCTTTAGTTTCTTTTGCTCTAAAATAGACAATCTTAACAATTAATCAAAGGCATAGATAGTTGCTTTATTTTTATAAAAGTGATTATATTTCTTATGCACTTAATTATCCTCTGATTAATCTCAGAATGTTAAATTTAAGCAAACTATCAACATCTTATTTTTTAACATTTAAGAATGCTTTAATTCTAGTTAATTCTCATTATTACGATTAAAAGAAATTAAAGAATGTGATTCAGTAATGTAAGCAATAATTTTAAAATAGAAATGATTCTTATTTAAAGCAAATTTATCCTTCATATAATTAAAAGCTTTTATAGTGCTTGCTATAGATACTATTTTAGAAATAATTAAAAGTGTGATTGTTTAGAGATTAGCAACTAACTATATTTAGAAAGTGCCTTTAATTTAAATAAATTATAGCCTTTCATTTTATTAAACCTAGTTAATTATTATTTATTTCTCCCATAGCAAGAATAATAACAGACACGCTTTAATTTTATAATCCTTGATCGTGGGGATTGAATTATTTAAATGGATAAAAGTGAAAATTCAGGCATATGACTAACTTATCTAAATGAAGAAATAACTAAAGATAAATGTATATTAAATTGTTGCTGCTCTATGTATGAATTCTAAAAATTAGCTTGACTATTAAATCATACTTAATAGCTTTATTTTAAGCTCTAGATTTGTTTAATAACCAATTTTTAAGAAGTTTTGCTGTTAATCTCCTAGTTTAATAGATATTATTTTTACTTTATCTTGTAAGGAAAGTATAAAGGAAGTATCTTAAAATTCATTTTTATAAGCAGGGCATTACTTTTAGATTTACAGCTGTATCTTAATTAGATTAATAAAAGTGCTTAGAATTGCCAATTTTATTTTAGCCAAAGTGTAAAATAAGCATTTTATCTATTATTTAGAAATAAAATAAAGTATCTAACGTATTAATGTTAGTCTAATTTTAGTTAGTGTGTACTTTAAATTTTAACCTTAATAATAGGTAATTAGGTTAAACAAGACAACCATAAATAAGAGAGATTAAAAAGATGGGAGTTTTTGCATAAATAAGAGAAGTAGCCATTATAATTACTTGCAAAACAAGGAGTAAGCTCAGCTAACTAATTATTAATTAAAAAACTAATAAAATAAACTAAACTTCTTCTATATAAGCCCTATCAGTAGATTTTTAGATCTTATTGAGATGTTGAAAATTAACAGTATTTTTGAAAATAAATTACTTTATAATAGAAAAAAATTGCTGCTCAATAAGAGTTGATATGATAAAGAGTTGTATAGTTAAATATTAGTGTCAGAAATAATTATGAGAAGGTAATATTTATGATAAGCTTTATCTTGTTGCTACATAGTTATCAACATTAATGAAATTGTAAGATATAATGAGAAAACGTTTTTAACATATTAGGTTGGATTACAGCTTATCAGAATATTTCGTATAATATTTTAAATTAGTCGCTTTTTTCAAATTTCAATAAATAAAAGAACAAAATCCTCAAAAATCCAAAATGCACAATAGGAGAAACCAAAGCGGATAAACTCTAAGCTACCGAATATCCTCATAGCCGGACTAAATTTTTGAAGTAAAAACGTAAACTTCATTCGACTTAAGATATCGCTAGAAGCAAAGGAAAATTAAAGATGAAAATAGAGAAAGATTTTAATTAAATGAAGATTCAAGTTAAGAAGAAATAAGTAGAAGACATACTATAAGCTCGAATGATTTTCCATTTGTTTTAAAGGATAACAGTAATTATCATGAAATATACAAACATGAAGTTTAGCATACTATCAATAGTGGTAATGCGTCTAAATTTTTTGTCCCGCTCTACCGACTAGCACCAAGTGCGACACAAGTTCCTATACCACAATTCGTGGTAAACGGCTCTTGATAAAAGAAACATTCTTTTAGCCATTTCAAATCTTAAATAAACATGTTATCTTCAGGTTTTCTTTAAATTATAGTAAGGAATAAACTTGTAAAATGATGTAAATATCTTCTCTTACTATCTTCTATATTAATTTTACCTTCTTCCAATCAAGCTTCTTTATTTTAGTTTTATTATAATTTATATAATTAAAGGAAAATTAGATAATAAGTAAGTTAATCTTATTTTTGAAATTTATACCTAATGTTAGCTTAATTTCATTTATAAATCAGAATTTAAATTTTTGTTGTTCTTTCTGAATTATTTTACTTGACTATACCAAATTTAATTATTTAATAGCCTTTATCAAAATTTCTAGTTTGTTAGGATAAATAAGCTTTTAGCAAGTTGAAGATATACCTGCATTTGACTAAATATAAAGGTATTGGAGCTTGGCGAATTATAATATTTATTTCATTAGAAAATATAGACAATTATTACTAACTTAATCAGCTTAGTAGTTTCTTACGAATTATTTAATACTAAGTAGGATACAAAAGAGTGTAATTATAGAATGGTATGATCTAGGTTTGATATATTTTAAAAATATTTTTATTTTAATCTATTTATGTTTATTGAATTATAGTTTTTGAGTTCACTTCAAAACGAAAACTCCTTCTTTGTATGAATATTCATTAGGATCACACTTAGTGACGTCTACGTTTCCCCATGCTGGCTCTTCTTCTTCCTCTTCATTTGGCATATAGTCTCTTTAATTATAGTTTTCTTCGCTTAACTATTCTTCATTTTCCTCTTCATTTTAATCTCTAATGAGTTCATTAAGCGCATTTGGTTCGTAAAAAGGATTAGCAAAAAGACTATTATTCTAAGAGCTTTTCTTCCAACTATCCAAGAAATCCTACTTTTCTTCCTGATGTTAATTCTGTTAAGTTCTGTTAAAAGAAAATAGAGATTCTTTGGGTCCATTAGAGAAGTAGGAATAAAAGGAATTGTTATCTTTAGATCCGTTATATAAGTTATAAAGGTCTTTATCTCTTTTAGATATATTTTTCTGAATAATAGAATTTTATTTTTGTTTCTCTTGTTTATTATCAAACTAATCAGTTAGCTCTGTATCTTCCTCTTAGAATTATTTCTCTGAATTTTTAATAGAGTTCTGTTTTGAGACTTTTTGCATATTCTATTAGTCTGAACTACAATTATCAACTTCTTCCTCTCCTATTTCATTCTCTTTCCTTAAATTGCTAGAGTATTAAATTATCTGATTGAAGTTATTAAAATTTTTCTTTTTTTCTTACATTCTTTCTTAGTGATGCTCTTTATAAATTTCCTAATTACTGAGATTTTTCTTTATTTCGTTAATTAGTATTTCAGAGTTTTATTTCATTGGTGAATTTTTTTCGCATAACTACTATGCTCTATTGTTACAATCAGTCACAGAACGGGATGTTTCAGAGCCTGGAAATTTCTGATTTTCTAGATTTGTTTATAGGAAATATTGATTCCCCTCAAATTACATTTCCTACTGCTTTTAATCCTTCTAATTCTAATTCTTTTTCTCATTTTTTCGTTTTTTCTTATTTTTAATATTTTCCTTTACTCCTTGATAACTTTAATAATGCTTTCGCTTGTTTTTCTTGGCTTGCTATCTTTCTTAGATTAAGTTTTCCTATATCTAGCATTAATCATTTACCTTTTCAGTTTCTTTTTATACCTAAATGACTTATTAATTAGAAGGTGCATCAAAAATAGAGTTTTACTTGACATCTATATGATTCTTAACTCCATTAGTAAAAGTTTTTTCATTGGCTTCAGTTTTAATTTTCTTATTAAATTACTTAGGTTTATAAAAGCGAAATTCAGTCTGTTCAATATTAAACTTTACTTTTTAAGCTTTCAAAACTACCTCAATCTGCTTTTATTTGTTATTAAATTTTACTTATACCTTCTAGATAGAAAATTACCTTTTTTTCTTATAAGCACTAGAATATTTGATAAACGAAAACAAGCACACTGAAGATTTCTACTATAGGAGTGATTAATAGAACATATTAGTTGAACGAATATTTCCATCTATATTAAATCTTACGATTTCTTATCCCATACTGAAAATATAAACTAACTTGCCTACTCTGCTATCCTAGCTTCTATTGGTATTGAAAATACTCCTATATCAGTTATGATTCACAGATCTTGGAAGGATTCTAACTCATTCATGCTAGGTTTATAAAGTAGCCTAATAGTGATGCTCATATAAGGGTCAATTGAAGTAGCTATATTGCATTTCGAAAGTTTGAAACTAGGAGATTCGCAGTCAAATTAACCTATTGAAATCTTTTTAATAACTAGAGGAAGATTTCCAGTATTTTGGATCAAGAACGATTGGAATAAGTTGTAGTATCCACATGTAATATTGTGCAAATCTATTTCAAACTTTAAAACGCTTAATTCTGTTTTCTATTTAAAGCTATAAAGATCATGTACATTGTAAAAGCTAAGTCTGCTAGAACCACTTCTACCCTTTAGATTTATTGGCTGAAGTACTGTTAAATTGTTCTTAATATATAAAGTGAAATTGTGCTAATTCAAAGTTTGAGGGATGTAATAAATGGGACCAACAAGCATTTCACTTCTTGGCTTAAGAACAAATCTTTTTTTAGCAAAGTCACTAAGATAGAAATGTTGCTAATGATTATTCATACGATATTCGGAAAACTGACGTGCAAAAGCTCTTTCTTTGTCAAAGAAAATAATATTCTTACTTCTCTCTGTCAACTCAAACATATCAACTGGTTACTATAAATTTTCGTCATAAATGTAGTTATACCATCTAAAATGACCTCCCATGAATTCCTCATAACAATTATCTAACTATTTCTAATTTAAATGATGACTTGCTAGCTTTATCTATTGGTAATTTCCACTACACTCTACTAGCCTACTTTGTTTATAAACAGGCCAAGTTAATCAACTTTCAGGCATGTATTCATTCGAATCTTCCCATAAATTTACTATTTTCTTTATAACTGAGAAAGAAGTCATAGGAGTGGAAATTTAATAAGAGTCAGAACTTGTAAACTGCTAAATTTCATTGATTTCCTAGTTTAAACAATCAGAGGATAAAGTGAAGCCTAACTAGCAAATATTTGATGAAGAGTCTTGTTATAGTTTAAACGAATGAGATTTCTAATAGTTTTAATTGGTTTATTTCTGCGAAACTTAAAGCTTGCTGGTTGTTTCTACTCTCTCAAATTCTTCGTCATCATCGAATGAAGAAATATCTTCAAAATTACTGAAGGAAGATTTGTTGCAACAATTTTGACTTAAGAAATGTTGGTTTAGAATGTTTTTTCTGGATAAAAAGATTTGAAACTCCATAAAGTAGTCTGATGGATTTTAAACTATTATAAATTTAGTATACTTCTTTCCTGCTTGCTAAAAGCCAAAATCAATTTGATTTTCTTTTACAAGAGTTGGTCTTGTAAGCTTGCCTCTTGCTGGTACTCGCAAACTTTCCACGGTATCAGTGTAGATTATTACATTAGCTCTTACTTCAGTACTAGACAAACTTTCTCATAGCTTGTTTTTGCTGATCCAATGCTGAACATCAGAAAAAGCAAAAACTCCACTCTTATAGCCCATATCTCTCAAATAATTTTCCTTGCTTTCGCAAAGGGAAGGATCAAACTAGATCATAGCAACTTCAGATTTGCTCATAGCTTTGATTTTGTCTTAAACATGATGTATAATAATCCTTTAGTCATCACTTTTGATTTCCAATATTTTCAAATCATTCTCAAAAGTTGATTTAACATTAAGTTACTCTTGCTATATTTTTCCAGGAAAAGAAGGCTCAAACCGAATGGTAGAAGGAGTTGGACTGAGTTGCCCAACTACAACTTCATAGCTCAATGGTATGCTAATAGTTTCGAATTATGTGGTAAGTTTGATTGCAGTTTTGATTTCATGGTTTTCTTTCTAAGCATTAATTAAACTAAGATCAGCTACAATAATGAGAGTAAATCCATCAGGCAATCTTATTTTCTTAGTCTTGTTTGATACATCCTTTTTAGATTTGGAATTTGACATTTCAACGAACTGAATAATGTCAATTAATTCCTTTTGCTAATTTGCCATTTTGAAGTTAAGGGATAATTTAGGCCATGCAAAGTTATCAACCTTAAGAATTTCAATAGGACTAGGATTTGCATTGTGTATGAAAATGGACCAATGTCTGGTTTCATTTTAAGCTACTTTCTAAAAGTTAAGGCTAAGAAAGTTTGAGGTACAAGCTTGAAAGGAATCTAATTAAAAGGAAGCATATTCTTGTCCTTGCTGCTATTGGATTTATATCTACTTTTATTGTTACCCACATTAAAGCAAAAAGTTATAAAAGTTTATGGGGATTGAGAAGTGTCCAATACTTGAAATTATACTGATCTAAGAGTTAGTTTGCTCCTGTAAATTTCCTTCATAGGTAAAAGAAAGAATTTAGACCTTTTATCCAGGAATAAGAAGATTAGGCAAAAATTACTTCTTTATCTATAAATTATTATCAGAGGACATTGCACTATACAAAGTAATTGCAAAGTCCAAGCTATTGGTTATTGAAATATTTCTTAATGTAAATCCAGATATTTACTCCTAATTTGTACTTCCAATCTAAAAGTTAAGTTCAGATTAATTTAGTTTAAGTATATCTCAGCAAACGATAGCTCGATAATTTATGTCAATTACTGAAATACTGTCATTAGAAAATAAAGAGAGCTTTCCCTCAAAAAGGCCCTCTTTGATAGCCAAGAAACTAACACTAGCAAATTTAGAGTATTAGCCAGGCTAAATAACTCTGTTGTGCCAATTAATTTGAATTTAGTGACTGATATTAGTTTCAAATAAATTTTCCAGTTATATGCTCTTTTAGTTCTCATTTTATGCAAAAAGTTCAATAGTATAAGATTATTTTTTGTCATAAAGAACTCCAAAATTAAGAAATTCAGGTGTAACCTTCAAGTAAGTATTTCTGAAATAAACTTCAACAGGGACTATAAAGAACTTCTAATTGGCTTTAATATGAATACTTCCTTCAATCTTTTCTTGTATTACAGCCTAATTTGCAATTTCCTCTTTTATTTCTAAAAATGCAACTGTGCTTGCAGAATTTGGCTTAACTCTCCAGTTACCCTCTGCATAGGATAATTTAAGCTTGTTAGACGAAGTATAAATCTAGTTGATTTGCAGATCAGTATTGAAAGGATTTAGAACCTCAAGTTTTCTTACAAAAATGTTCGGATACTAAAAATTATTATGATAGATTGGCTAAATTTTGTAAGAGTTCTAAAAGCTTCGACCTTTTAGCATAATTCCTATTTCTCCTTCGGAAGTATTGAGAGTTGCCTGGCCGATATTAAGACCTAATGCTTTAGGAATATAATAAATGCTGATATTAAACTCTTAATTAGGCTTTAATACGAAGCTTATAGGTTAGTTAACGAAAAATTCTTATTGTATTCTATTTAGAGAAAAGACACTTAAATTATAGATACTAAGTTCCTTCCTTTCCATATTGTTTCTTATCTTTATTATTTCAAATACAGGAGCACATAATTGTCTATCTCCAAAATCTATCATCATATGACTGACTTCAATTTAATTAGTCATAGATACAATAGACTTGTCTCAATTGCCCAATCAGTGGTTTTTAAACTTGTTATATATATAGGCAGTGTCATTTGAATTCTGCATTATATATTTCAATATTTCTCGAGATTGCATCGATCCAACGCTTGACTGAGGCAATTCTTGAATTCTAGTTTATTAAGTTTATTGAGGAATAGGTAGTTCAAAAATTGCAAGTGTTCTGTAGAATGCTAGTTATATTAGCAAACCTACGTGCAACAGCATTTTTAATAAGAATAGTAAAATTGCTTCTTAATAATAAATGTTTTCAATATAAAAGGTCGCTCTGATATTCGTCAAGAATATCACCAAGCCTTTAGTTAAGAAGCTCACTGCTTAGCACTTGTAGTAGTTTGATGGACCAAATTAAACATCTCGTTTGAAGGATTTTGTTATGTGGGTTGGCTAAACGTAGCACAAATTTGATACAAAGGTTAATAGAATTTTTCTAGAGTAAGGTAAAAGAGAGCAATATATTAAACCACTTACTGATGATACAGCTATTAAAAGAGGGTCAGAATTTATTACTGAAACTTCTATTATTCTGATTCTCTTCTGAATAGGAATTATTGAAATTAAAAAAGCTTATGAAAGCAATAGAGCCAAAGAGCAGAAGAACACAGACCAAATCGAATGGATTGATTTAGAGCTGTAAAGAATGCATGTTCATATGATGTCAAGTCAAAAATATATGTAGGATTTAATCAAGGAACTGCACAAGTACAAGGAGCTTAATTAGAATAAAAAGTAAAATGGTTCATAATATATTTTTAATCAAAATTAAGTACAACATTACATCTTATGTTTCCTTATTTTCAAATACTAAGCTTTATTCCTTCTTTCATTTTCCCTAAATCTGCCTTTAATTATTTAAACTCCAAAGTTTAAATGGCAGTGAATGTTGTTTTTAAAGTTGTTTTTTTTATAATTTATAAATTTAAAATTAACTATCTAACCAATTGCTAGCACAATATAATATTTTAGAACTTCTACTTTAATGAGATTCTATACTAAACTGATAAATAAATGTTAAAAATATAACAGCAATTCTGATCAAATAGGCATTTGCCATAAAATTAATTTCTTTAATTTCCTTTCAGTCTGAATTTAAATAAATAAATGAATGAACTCTATTTTATTAAGCGATGCTTATAATTTATAATATATCTTTACAAGAAATCTATAATAGCCTTAGTAGTATTAATATACCCTATTATTAAATCAACCTAAGAATAATTTTTGGTTTTTAAACTATCAAGTCAGCTCCAATCTTTGCCTATAGTTTAAAAGCAGATTTTATTATAAAATTCACATTTATAAATAAGTCTAAATTTGCAAGAATACGAAAGAGAAAAGAGTATAAATATTTAAAATTTCATAGTATTTGATAGCAGGCATCTCCTAATATTAAATCAAGTAATTTAATTTTAAAACTTTATTTAAATTAGAAAAATTAGCCATATTTAGCAATTAAACCTGCACAGTTAGTCTTTTCTAAAATATCTAAAACAAAAGTTAATTTAAATTCCTTAAATTTAAATTATTTACTGTGAAATTAGAGTCACCAATGATACTCTAAGTTGCTAATTCGTTTTTAGTGCAAAACCAGAATTAAAAAATTATTCTAATCATTATTTGCATAAAGAGTCTCCATTTACTCTTTTATTCTTGCTTTATATGGCATTTTTATATTCATTCTCTTGACTCTTGCTAGCCATTAATTAATAGAATTTAATCTCTCTAAATTAAATTACTTATAGAGTAAGAAATTTAGTACCCTCATTTTTAGAACTTTTTAGATTTAACTTAATACAATAATTGAAGTATTAGTTTCTTGATATATATTGAGAGAGATAAATGAGCAAATGCAAAATAAAATTATCATTGAACTTCCAAGAAAAGTCCTTATTCATTCAAAGTCTTAATTTATGTTTTGAGAACAAAATTAAAAAGAATTTAGTCACAAGATTCTGCTATTAACTATGCTTGGAAAAAAGCTAATGAAGGATACTTTAAAATAAGAAAAAGAAAGTTTATAAATAACATATTATCATTCCATCTTTTCCCTTTTAACTTTGGCTTCTTCATTTCTAAAACTAAACTTGGGATATTTACCAAAGAGATTAAATAAGAATTTAAATTAAAAATAAAAATAAAAGAATATTTTTAAATTAGAATCTTGTGAATAAGCATAGCTCATTTTACTTTTATAGAGACTTTAGTATATTTAAATTTTTATCTTTAAGTTAAGAATTTAATAGCTAGGAACAAAGGAAAGAAAATATCCTACAATGTTATCTTAATCTAATACGAGGATAAGTATAGAAGACAATTTCCTATGATAGACTAATATGTTTGATAAATAATTAGAAGGGAAGTTTTTAAGTGTTTAAAAAGGTTAGTCATATTAATCTAAAAAGAGTTATAAAATTTATTAAATTTCCTTATTGTTTATATATCTTAATGGATGTCCAGCTATAAGATCAGAAAAGTTTACTTCTTTCATTTAATGTAAAAGACTCTTAAGAAAGTATTAAATACAATATAGAAGAGTCTCACTATCCAGGAAATATTGACAATATGAGAGACACAGATCGCTTGGATAATTTAATAATTTAGAACAAAATTCATATCAAGTGTATTACTTGAAACATGCATGGAAACTCTTGTCCAGATAATATCAGCAAATTTATCAAGCCTAATGACGACATTCATATCTATGCTTTCGGTACCTAGGAGTGCCTTAGGAGTATCGCGGCTTCTGTGTTCATAGAAAATAAGCTTCCTTGAGAGAATAAATTACTGAATACGTTAAACTATTAAACCTAAAACTTTGTGATGCTTGAATCAGTTACTTTAAATGCATTACACTTAGCAATCTTTATCCACAAGTAACTTGTTCCTTTTATTCATAGTAAATTTTAAAACAGATATTCAGAGCGACAATATAGCAACAGGACTGTTAGGCAAAAAAGGTGCTATTGGAATTTCTTTCAGAGTAGAGTTAACTTCCTTACTTTTTGTCACTTGTCATCTCCCTCATGGATAAAATTCCATTTAAAATCGAAACAAAGATTTCGCTAAAATCGAGGCTCAGCTTTTAGGTCCTAATCATAGCACTGCCCATGATTGCGTTTTTTGATTTGGAGACTTTAATTACCGAATAAATGGTTAGCTCCAAGATATTTTATAGTGCATAAACAAAAATGATTTAGCGAAACTAAGAAAGAATGATCAACTTCTTAAAGTTATGAGCGACAAGAATTTTATCATGTCCCAATTCAAAGAAGGGTAACTAAATTTTCCACCTACTTATAAATTCCAAGAAAATGTTAATGCATATTAAACTAGCAAGAGAAATCAGCTAAGGATGCCTGCCTGGACTGACAGAATAATTTACAAAGATAATAGGCAATGCCTCAAACTAATAGAATATGACTATATTTAAGACATATTTTCCTCTGATCACAAACCAGTGTATGGCAAATTTTCCGTTGATTTTATTCGTAGTACATCATCATAAATAACTATAAACTAAGTATAACCTTAGAGCGGTGAAAGATTCAATATTACAATGGTTATAATAATAGTCATCACAATAATATTGCTCATAATTCTTATTATGCTGATCTTTATTTACTTTTATTTTTAAGTGCTGTTTAACTACTAGAACTTACTATTCCTTTTTTACTTTTTTAGTTTAAGATCCTCATTTCCTATTACTTGTATATTAAAATAAGAGTAATTAAATAAAATCTGTAGCTAGCAATATTCTTAATTTCCTTCATCTGATAATATTTTATTCTTATAGCTTTTTGTTCCATTTACTAGATATTTTTTAGAATATCTTTAGTAGTTTTTCAAAATTTAAGATAACTTATATTCTTTATTTTCCTAAAAAGTAAAACCATTGAAGAACCTTATATCATACATAGGTGATTTAAGAGAAAGTAACTAGGAAGGCCTAGTTTAAGAGTTAATAGCAGAGATTTTTTTTAAATAGTGGAAATGATTTATTTATAGAAGCAAAGAGCTTAGTTATATATGTAATAGCTAAAATATTATTACACTTAATTTATTGTGAGGAATTATAAAATAAGCTGCTTTGAGAACTTATTATTTTATGTTTTAATTAAATCATTAAAATGGATAGTGAGTCTTGTGAGCCTTGGTTTTATAAATGAGGCATTTGGGATACACATATAAAGGTACCTACTCAAGAGGGTTATAAACGAGAAAATTAGCCAGCAATTTCTAAAGTTGAATTTGCTAAAGATGTTTTAATCTATTTGACTGATGAAGGAACAATATTTTGTTATGGAAAAAGTGATTAAGGTTTGCTTGGAGTCGGGACAGATTGGTATGAGGCAAAAACACCCAAAAGAATAGAGATTGATAACGACTTAAACGATATTAAAAAGGTTAAATTCATTGATATTTCATCAGGAGATGAACATTTCTTAGCACTAACTGATTTAGGTGATGTTTATTCTTGGGGGAGAAATAATTATGGCTAATGTACAACTTAGGAAAATATTATTTAAAGGCCAATGAAAATAGGAAGCTTATAAAATATTACATAGATTGTGTGCTATGAAAACTCTTCCTTTGTTGTAAGTAGTTAGGGAAAACTTTATGCATGGGGCTAAAACAACTGGTCATAATTAGGTAGTGATTCTTAAATTTCTGAATCAGAACCTCAAAATCTGATTGGAACAGCACGTATTAGAAATATTAGCATTAAAAACAGAAAAATAGTAGCTTTAATAAAAATATAGAACGAAGATAATAAACATTTAATGATGTTCTAGCTTACTCAAAATTAAAAAAATGAAGATCAGAAGATGCTTTAAAGATTTTCATTAAAATAAGGATTCATTTCTGCGGTAAATGCTTAAAATAAAAAAGAACCAAACTAAATGACCGATTTTAATAGAAACTATGAAGAAAATAGATAAAGTGGGTAACAAAGTTACGAGCTCAAAAAGATTTTGGAAAGTCTTCTAAAGATTAAGCAAGAGTTAGATGGATTAGATGAAGAAATTTACAATTAGACTTTTAATGTATAAGAATCTGAATTTTTAGGAAAAATGTCATTAAGTTGATAGAAGCAGCAATAAAATAAAGATGAAGTTGAATAAGAAAATGTTGAATAATTGTTTTAAAAAAATTACATTAACTTAGAAAAAGGAATCCACCGAATAAACTTAACATTGAACGAGCAAATCATACAAAATTAAGATCTAAACAGTCTGAGTTAGTATACCTAATATATTTAGAGCTTGCAAAAATTAGCAAATGATAGTTGCACACTTCGTAAAATAAATGTATTTGTTTCTTTAATAAACTAATTGCATAATCTACTTAAAAACATTAAGTAAGCTTTTATACAGTTTTATAAGACTCAAAGAGCTATATACAGCAAATCAGAAGAACTTGAATAAAAACAAAACTTAAAAACTATGAGAAGAATGCTAGAAGTATATGAAGATTGTGACCACCTAAATTCATAACTTAAAAAAGACTCTTTTATTAGCACATGAACAAGTATCTAACGTTGACTCTAATACTTTCTTATTTGCTTTGGATATTTTACTAGTTGAGCAGTAATAATGAATCATCATTAATAATTTATATCATGAGCTTACTATGTATGTTGACCAAATCAAAGAATAGAATGAAACTCAGAAGTAAATGGATAGACTTAATTTATATTTTTGCTAGATAAGAAATTCAAGTTTGGACTATTTATATGAAATGGAGCATTTTGAAATGGAAAGACATGTAAATAGCGAAACATATCAACGAAATATTCTAACTCAAAGTGATTCATAACTCTAGGATATTTTAAGTTAACTATATGATTTCACAATTTAGCACAAGCTATCTGCTTACTCTGAGATGTTCTATTATGTTGTGTTAGAAACAGCCTTACTCAATAGAAAAATAAATGATAAAGAGGTAATTTTATATAATTTATAGAAAATGTATAGTCAGATCAGTATGAATAGTTCTGCACTCATAATTTGAAATAATTCCTCAAATATAAATCTCTTTATTATAAAATAAAGTTCATTTATCATTTTTATATTTACAAATACCTTTTCATTATATAATCTCTTTCTGCTTCATTTTAAAGGCTTTAGTTTTATATAAAAACAATTTAGTTAGCAGGATGCAAAAAAATGATAGCGTTTTATTTCAAATAAGTATTTGCTCATACTTATTCGATCTTTAAATTAAAGTTATCAGCAAATTGAACTAAAATAGAAGTTAATTTCTTAGTTAATATATTAAAATCTGTGTTCGTTTATTTAAAAATTTATCTTGTAGTAGGTAAAATTTTAGTTTGAGATTATGAAAAGACTTTAATTTTAAAAGGTAGTAGAATAATTAATTTTATAATTGTGTATTGAGATATAATTGCTCTTTTCTTATAATTACCCTTAGTAAAAATATTTGAAAAGGCTCAGTAGTTTTAAGACTAATAATAAATTAATAATTTGCAATGTATTTTATTAGCTTTAGTTTGTCATAGTCCTTAATAAAGAACTTTAACTTGATATTGTAATTAGAAAAACATGTTTCATCTACTTATATATAATGATTGATTCTACTGTTCTATACTAATCTTAGAATTTATGAGACAGCTTCTTATTTATTTTTAAACTTCTCCCACAGAAAATAATTAGCAAGCCTAAAAGAATCTTTCTTATAAAGTTAATATAAGCTATCTTTTATTTGCAATGTATATAAATTTTAGATTTGAGCAGATGAGCTATCTAGCTAAGCATAGATTTTACCATAAAATATATTAGTGAAGCATATATTTAATATTATAAAATACACTAAAACAAGCAAGTCAGATATATTTTATACTTAGTTAGTTAAATCTTAGTAGTAAATACTAAAAATACTAATATAAGAGTATTGTAGCATCTTTAGGCAATTCATAAGTCTATATAATAAAAGATGCAAATATTACACCTTTTAATAACTAAAATATAATGGTAGTCTTAATAATTATCATTCGAAGCTTTTATTTAATTTAATGGGATAAATACTTTTTGGAAATAACTATGAATGAAACTAAAATTCTTTAAGTTTATTTAATTGATGATAGTTAAAAGTGTCAATATCTTAAGGTATTTGCCTCTAAAAATAATATTTTGCTAAATTATAAAAATAACACTTTATTAATAAAAATAATTATAATCAATATTCATTAGAAATCATTAAAAAAATACAGTATTGGCCCTTCGCATCACATGCAAATTATTTTTAGAGTCTTAAGAATAAATTTTAAATATCTAAATTTTATATTATATTACAATTAAATCTTTCATTCTTTAAAACTCACAAAAAGCTCTAAATAATTGTATTTGAATGCACTAAATAAAATAATGAATAATTTAAAATTAATATTGATCTAAATTAAGCTGAATTAATATAACAATTCTATAATAGATAAAGATATATTAAATTAATAGTTTTAAATTAAATAAATTAAGATAAATTTATTTACACATTCTGCTGAATAAGTCAATTTGGAATACTTATATCAGAAGAGATCGATATTGGTATCTATTCAAACTTATTTAGTTCAGAATTTTATAAAAAACTCTAGAATTTAAATTAAGAATCTTATTATTAATCATTTAAGATAGTGTAAAATTAATATATTTTGAATATGGCTAATTTTCTAATAGATAAAATTAACTTTAATAGAGTGAGCATTTATAATAATTTAAAAGCCTTCAATCAAATAGTTTATATAACTTTTTATAAACAGTATTATATTAGATTATGGTTTTTAAATATATGATACAACTAAAATTGAGATCTTATCTAGATCAAGTAATAATCATTTAGCCTTTATTAAGGATTAATTTTACGATATTATAAATTACTAATCCATGAATAGCCAAAGGAGATGCTAGTTAAGCAAAGTAAATTTTAAGATGTCTTTAGGAAGTAAATCTAAAATTTAGCATAGTTATTGTTCAAGGCTTATTAAAAACATAGTGCTAATATTTAAGATTTTCTGAATTTACTCTTCAAGAGTATAAAAAGAAATATTTCAAAAATGGAATGGTGATTTCTATTTTCTTCATATCAAATTTTGGTTGATTAAAAAAGGTATTTGACTAACATTGTTAATTTAAGATTTATTAGTTAAAAGAAATATTTTAATTGGTAATTTGACTAAATCAAGATTAATTGAATGCTTCTAATTATATAATTAAATTAGATTCATAAGCTTTCATAGCAATTAAATAATTTTGCGTTAGATATAAAGATAGAAAGATGAAATAAAATCTATTTCAAAATAAAATGATTAATTAATAACCAAATTATATTAAGATAATTATAAGAATTTAATAAAATCAAGTTATACTCCAAAGTTATTTTCCATCTTCTATAGTCACTAGCATCTATTTATAGCACCTCAAATGCATTATCTAGTATTTTAGTGACTTTCTTAATGTTTATTTACTAATATTGAAAAATGATAAATCTTAATATATAAAGTTAGTTCAAATTTTTAGGTTCTCTCTATTATAAACTTTTCTCATAAGGCTATGATATGATGCTATGAAAGGTATAGGCTCCTAAATTACTCTAATAATCTAAAATATTGAATAAGTATATTTTATAGAAATCTAAGTGATATGCTAAGTTCCTTTGCAGCAAGATAACTTTAGACTTACCTATATGGAAGCTAGGTATTTATCATTTAATTAGAGAATAAATAGAAATTAGTTAAATCAAAATAATCCAGTATAACAGCTTTAAATGAATATCCGCCCTCATAACTAATCATGGATAAAGACAAAGGATTTATTTAAAATTATAAAAAAGAATATCCGTTAAAGTTTAAAATCAGAGCTTATATTGAATTCTTTTTAATTAAAATTAAGATGGAGAAAAGATAAGCTTCAAGATCTCCTAGCCCACCTTAGTTACTAAAGAAATAGAAGATAGAAGATAATAACTTTATATAAGCATTGTCAAAATACAAAATATTGAGAAGAAACTATTAAGATAAGCTCATGCAATAAAACATACATTTCTTCCTATAGAAACTCTCTGCTTTTCACTTGAGAACACCTGAAAATTTAAAGAATTTTTCACTACTTTAAGAAATTAAGTCGATAGCTTGCGATTTTCTAATGAATGAAATTGAGATAGCAGGATGAGCCTATTTGCTCGACTAGTTTTAATGGCATGAAAATAAATTAGCTCTCTATTTTACAGCATACCATGCTAAGTAGTCACTAGTAAAAGACCTGAAATATACCAACATTTATTTAGAATATATAATTCCTAATTTCCACTAAATGTATTAAAATTGGAAAGATAAACAGTATTAATGGCATCTCTCTATTCCTTTCAAGAAGCTAAACGAAAAATACAAACAGCTTTAAAGAAAATAAGAAACAGTTAAGGAGCAAGTTAAAAATGTTAATGTGAAGATGGATCCCCTTATTGAATAAAAATAAATTCTAATGAGCAAAGAATTAGAATAGTAGGAGAATCTAAATGTACTCAAAGAGGAACAAGCTTTCAAAGATGAACAGGGAAGGCTGTAGACTTTCTAAAAGTTGGTGGATGATATTCAGTATAACAGAGAAAGTATTGAGCAAGGAAACATTGAAAATATATTAATAAAGAGGAGAAAAAATATCATCAAAGTGAATAAAAGCTGAAATAGTAAATTAATAGTAATCACTTAATTTTGCTTTATTAATTGGTCTTATTAAAGTTTTATAGTTCGCATTATTTTCAAACAGAGGAATAATTAAAAGCACTAATTTTTCTATCTTAGAACATTTTGCATGAGAATGCTATCTTAATTTCCTTTTGGATGATTTTAAAGTTTTAAATGATAATTTAATATTTTTTATTAGAGTTTAATTGAAAAAAGCTGTGGGATTATTAACCTTTCTTGTTTCTTATGCACTACTCTGTACTACGTTTAGATTTCTCACATTTATAATAATGTTTTTTTAAATTTGTTAGATCTTTAATTTGCTTTTTGTTAAAGATATCAAAATAAAAGGTAAACTTTGGACATTTTTATTTGAAGTAAAGAGTTTTGATTATATCCTTCTTAATTAAAAAAGCATAGTAAGATAAAAGACAGATAGAAGTCTTTTAATTAAATCATAAATAATTGGCAAATTAACGATTAATTTCACTTTTAATATCAAGATAAAAATAACTTTTCCATATTTAGTTATTATCCTCAGAACAAGCAACTACTACCAATATCAGAGATAGAAATACTAATTTCAATCTAAAATTTAAATTTGTATTGCTTTTAATACCAACAAGCATGAAAGAGAAATTAAGTAAATGTTGAGAAGAAAATTTGAGCAAAGATACTAAGAGCGTAGATAATTTTAAGAAGAGGATGAAGTATTATTAGAGAGTATATATTGATTAATGAATTTTAGGTTATTTTAATTTTTGTATATATTTAATCTAAAACTATTATGAAGTCTTAATCAAATATAGATCTAAGTCTAGATAATTTAAGCTCATCTTTTGTAATCAATTCCATTCAAACTCCTCACAAAGATTTATCGGAGAATTCATCGTAGAACTTGAAGCAAAGATATAAAGACTACCTAAAGCAAATAAAAACAGAATAAAACCCTGAGAATAAAATACTGTGTAGAAATAACTGCGTTGCTTTAAAACTAATTTTAAAGAATATGAAGAGAAATAAAAAGAGGAAGGACAAGAGCTGAGATAATTCCTAGTCTTATATTATGCAAACGAGTGATTAGTGCTATAAGATAGATTAAATTTCTCCTCTAGTTACTCCATGCAAAAGTCCTTTTTTAAATAAAATTTAAGAGGAAATAAATTTACTAGTTCATAAGAAAGAATATTCGGATTTAAATTAATAAGCTAATATAGATCAAAATCTTTTAGCCCTTAAGATTATTGCCAGAAAAAATAACTCCATATAATGTTCTGAAGTTAATCTATTTGAGATTATATAAAATCATTATTTAAAAGTTTTCCATGAAACTTAGTCTAAGAGTCAAGAAATTTATCTACTCATTGAAAAACTGCCTGAAGTTATTCATTCAGATGAATTATGCATAAATTTTTTGATTTTTAACCTACTTCAACTATAAACTAAATACAACGGAAAGTTGATTATAGAAAGCAAGCAGAACGGAAAGTATTTGCAAATATCTTTTAGTATTTAAACTGATAAAAAAATGAGGAATATATGAAAGTAGCTAAGCTTAAAGTATTTGAATGACGAAGAATTAATAATCAATTATATACAAAAGTATAATCCTATTCTAGTAGGATTAAGTGTTGCAATAAAATTGCTAGATGGCAACATAAAATTTTAAAACAAAAGGAGTCTAAAAATAAGAATAAACTGTATGTTAGAAAATTAATCCATCACTTGAATTGAAGATAAAAAATATACTTCTTATTAATATGAAGCTATGGACGCAGAACTTAACGAAGTATAAATTTAAGATATAATAGTTCCTCAAACTCTCTAATTCACTATGGCAAAATCTCTATTTGAAAAAGCTAAGAGGAATAGTGTTGATTTAGACAAATTTAATTCTAATTAATCTGTTTTCCTTTACTAATCTACTTTAAGAGTTGAAAAAATAAAATGGGAACTGAAGTTAAATGTTAGTTGAAGTGATTAATCTCATTATATTAATAACATTAATGAGACATATATTTTAATTTATAATAGTCTTACTTTATCCATAAATATAACTCTCACTTCTCATCCATTATGCAATGTTGTAGAACTTTAACGTTAATTAAGAATTTAAGTTTTTAACTTTACTTTTAAGTAACTGATGTTAATTTGTTTAATAATTTGAAACTGAAGATATAAAAATAATAAATGGTACTGTAAATTAATTATTTGCACCATGATAATTATTTTTGGTAGGAATATTAAGATTGAAATAGATCTAATAATTAGTATTTAATGACAAATAATAAAGAAAATATAAATGGGATTTAAAATAAGTAGCTTAAGGTAAGTTAAAAAAGCATTTTACTGAGTTTAACGTATTATAATAGATTCTATTATGCCTCCAAATGTGTTTAAAATAAGGATATAAAGATTTAATTAAATGTTAAATAATTTGTTCCCAAAATTAAGTACTCCACGAATACATATAATAAAGATATCCATTTCTGCTTCCTGTTATGGCAGCTTCTCCATTTGTCTGTATGCAATCTCCATATACATTTTCCCATGTCTTCAATACTTTCGACTGCATCAAATCCCATAACTCAAGATAGCGATCTTTTCCAACTACAATAGCAAATAGTCCATCGCTTATGAAATCCTTAATATATGACTGCTAACCTTCAAGTCAGAACTTAGCAGTTTCCTCTCCTTGAAGATCATTTACAGTTAAAACTCCATATTTATCAAAATTATTTTTAAGCTCTTAGTTACTAGATAAAGCTATAAGGTGATCAGATCTAGGACTGAATCTGCATTAATTTACAGGCAAATTATGCTGATTTGCTATTTAGTATTCACATAGAATACTATTTCCTTTCCTAATATCTTAGATAATTATCTTTCCCGATCGATCTCCACTAGCCAATAAATACTCTTTACTATCTAAGCATGTGATTTGATCCTCGTGATCATACAAGACATTAATGGTTTATTGCTATCTTTAATCTCATAGTTTAATTGTAAAATCCCATGATCCTGAAGCCATCTACCCTGTACTTTATATGAAACATAACGAAGAAACGGCGTCATCATGAGCAAAATACTAAAATGTTCTTTTTCCAGTATCCAAATTAAATAAATAGAGGTTATTATCTCAACAACCAAGGCCTATCATTCTTTCATCTAATCTGCAGGAACATGAAAGGGCAAGATCACTTACTACGAAACTTTTTCTTTGTCATACCTAATTTTCATTTATAACTTATGGAATTTTGAAAATCCTCAAAGTCCCATCCTCTAACGTAGCCAAAAATCTATCTCCTAAGTGCAAAACTGAATAAATTGCTTTGTCTTAATTGCTCTCAATAGGAATCTCTTTCCAAGAAGTTATTTGCTAAATATCTCACTAGCATGTTAAACTATTTTGAAGTACATGGATTTATTGTTGTTCGTTTTGGGGAATTTAAGATTTGTATTGTGGATGAGGAAATTTGAAAATCTGTTTTGGAGTTTGCCCAAATTCTTAAATCTAAGTCTCAACTGAAATTCTTTCTCTTGGATCTTTGATGCTTTCTATTTCAATATAACCTTCATATGTAAAAGGATGAAATACTAATATAAGTGATTACTTACAATTATATGCTTTAATAGCTTCACTGCCTGTTTATTTATATCCAAAGATTAAGTCAATCCATTAATGGATATTTTGCTTAACATAATCACTTTCTAAAGCTTGTCTTTGCTTTTATAGGAAATCCTATGGATCACTTGCTCATTATGGAAGCTTTACATCCTAAAATAATTAAATTATTACATTTACTGTTTCTCCATTCGATTTGGTACCTAAGTTCAAGCCTTAATTGTTTGTCAAAAAATCAATATTGCCTGGTATATAAAATTCTGGAATCAACTCTTTAACATCTGCAGGATTATTAGTGGATGAAAATCACTCGTTTTCAATGCTAAAAAATAACCTATCAGGATTATCAAATTTTCCTCCATGCAATTTTAGCATCAAAGCAGGAAATTTTCGAACTAAAAATCCAATAGTATAACCAGGAGTCGAATAATGAGTTCCATAAATAAATCTTTAAACCAAATCTTGCATTTATTTATATCTTTTTATAAAGGATTCAAGTCTGGTAGGATTAATTGCTCCCATTGGCTTTGACAAATCTCTAAAGAATGTTGGATTTTATAAGTCAAATGAACTACATGTGTAATCAGCAATTATCCATGGAAATACTGGATATTAAGAAAAATCACAAAATGTCCTTCCAGCAGCTGCGTTTATTTTCATCAAATAGTCAAAATTACTAAGCTATCCTGTTTACCATTGAAGGGTAATATTCTCAAGTGATTTTTCAGTTTCGCAGTTAGAATTTTACTTCAAAATTTCTAAGTAAGCAGAATCTCTATCTTCTTTTGACATAAACGCAAAAAAATAGCTTTTATTTTCCAGTCCAAGTTCAAGTCCGAAATCTCTTAATTTATATCTTCTATTTCATAGCGAGTTAATCTATTTTGTTTCAAAGTTTTTAACAGGCCTAGAAGAAAATACATGGAAAGGTTAGAAATAGACTCTTATGTTAGTCATCAAAAATAATCCATTCAAGGCCAAAAAAGGTTAAATTCTTTGAACCTACAAAGGACCTAGCATGACTTTCTCAGTTATACTTTCTATTCTGCTCATATCAAAGTTTTCTTTGTTTTAGAACTTGAGCATATCATTGTCAAATCCAGCATAATGGTCTTTATTGGCTTTAAATACTTCACTGCAAATTTTTTCAATTATTATTACATTTTCAAATTGAAAATCGAGATGTACAACTTCAGCTTTATTAACTTATTCGTATGGTACATGTGCTGCTTTCAATCTTAGATATTTCTAAGCAGTAAAGTTCAATACGAACATTTCCTTGTATTTTTGCTTGACTGGAATGACTGACATCTCTCTGAAAAAAAATTTTAAAATTGGAAGTCTTATGTCTTGAGGCTAAAATATGAGACTTCTAGAGCAGATATGCAGCTTTCCAGGGATAGATGATTATTCACTTATTCTTTGACAAAGACTGTGTCTTACATAAATTTCTCCCTCCTCTAAAAATAGTAAAGTGAATTTATTCTATTTCTTACTCAGTCCTATCATTTTATTTAAATATATTTAATTAAGAACATAAACAAACAGACGCTTTATTAGTTATTTTTCTTTATTTAATTAAAGCTTACACTAATAATCCTATTTCTTCATTTTAAATTTACTATATCTTTGTGGTTATTCTTTATATAGTCTTTTCTTGTCTTTTATTTCTATTCAAGCAAATTTATCTCCCTCTTCATTAGCCTCAATCAGATTTTCTAAAGTAAAATACTGCTAGCTAATTCTCTTTCAATAGCTTGCTATTATATTTAGAAAATATATTAGATATTAAATTAATGAGTCTCTTTCCTTAGAAGAATAGCGAAAGTAAGAAATAGTTGATGTAATCTACCTTGCATAGAGCATAATAGAAGACTTTCTAATAATTAATGAAATTATAAAATTAGAATAGATAATGAGAGCTAAAATAGAGATTGGGGTTTAAAACATATAAATTAGTAAAAATTTATGAAAATTAAAAGATAAGGAACATATTAAGACTATAAGGAATTAAGAAGAATTGTGAATGAAGCTGATATTGAGAATAAGTAGTTAATATAACAATGAAAAACAGAAATAAAACGTTCTCGTTTTATTTTTTAATTTAAATACACTTTTTGTCTCCAAATATAATAACAAAAATGATGTTACAACGTGCGACCACTCTTAAAACTGTCAAAACTTTAGTTAACGTTGTGGCAGCTAATTACCATGAGAACGTCATCGATCATTATGAAAAACCAAGGAATGTTGGCTCTCTCGATAAGGATGCTGAATAAGTCGGAACTGGACTTGTTGGTGCTCCCGCATGTGGTGATGTAATGAAACTATAAATTGAAGTCGATGAAGACGGAAAAACAATCAAGAAAGCAGTGTTCAAAACATTTGGATGCGGAAGTGCTATTGCAAGTTCATCTTATGCAACTGAGCTTTTGCAAGGAATGAACATTGACGATGCTCTTAATATTAAAAATTCTGATATTGCAGATTATCTTAAATTACCACCAGTCAAGATGCATTGTAGTATGCTAGCTGAAGAAGCTATTAAGGCTGCAGTCGGAAACTTCAAATAGAAGAAGAAGAAAGCAGAATGAGAACACTGACGCTTTTATTCTAACCAATATAAAATTATTTAAAATAGGTTTATTCTAACCCAGAATTACAAATCTCTTTACATTAATGAAGTTACACTACACTATCATGTTACTTAGTTTCTCTAAATCATCTTTAAGTTTATTACCTCTTTATAATATTTAATTAAAAAGTCCTTTTATAATTTAATCAAAATTACAGAATATTTACTAAGATAAGATCAAACATGAAATATAATAAAAGTTATGCTTATAATATCAAAGCATATATTAATAAAGCTAATCTAATGAATTTAAATATAATTGCGAAGTATTTATCACCAATTAATGTAAAGTTAAAGTATAGGAGAGCTTTAAAGTTATAAAATAAATTTAGAATACTCTCTATTATCTCTAATAGCTAATATATTTATAGTTTCAGGCTTCCTTACTTTTTAAATAAATATCTGCATTAAGATTTAGCACTCTATTCTATAAAAGAAATCAATTAA
Source organism: Loxodes magnus (assembly GCA_946699065.1). Classification (NCBI taxonomy): domain Eukaryota; phylum Ciliophora; class Karyorelictea; order Loxodida; family Loxodidae; genus Loxodes; species Loxodes magnus. The sequence continues at coordinate 572,241 of CAMPDV010000020.1, read as the reverse complement.
AGCAAAGCGGATATAATGATAGTACAAAAATTATAACCTTGTTAATAGCTAATCCTTATTGCTAAGGAGTCTTTTATTAAAACGCGTTTTATAGAAAATCTAAATAATGTTTCTTACTCAAATTGATTAAGAAGCCTTTAATCTAGCAATAGAATTATTTTCTTTATCAATCTAAAGCATTAGATAAATGATTCTATATTATAACGTTTTAAGTAATAAATCTTGCAAATTTATTAAAATAAGAGTAAAAAGAAGTTAAATATAATTTTATATAATTAACAACCAAGTATAACTTAAGTTTGATCTATGTTGAATTTTGTATAAATGTTTCTTGCTTTCCTGCATTTAAAATAGGATAATACATCATTCATTTTAGATGGTAAATCATTATTTTTCAGTAATTATTAAATCTTTATAATCAGATTTTTTCTTAAGATATTTAGAAGTATAATTTGGTTATTTATTATTCTTCTCTTATTTGAACTTTTGTTGTAATATATAAGATATACACTATAATTTGTTAAATCACAACTAATACATACAAAAATAAAAATAAAATAAAGCTTGCTTAGCAGGTAAAATATAAGATCTAAATTAAAAAATGTTTTAAATTCACTTTTTTATATCCTCCTATTTGAAGTTTTTAACTTCTCTTTTTATATTATTTGCATTTTATTTTTCTTCTTCAAAAACTTTTAATTTTTCGCAACTTGCTTCTTGGACGTCTTTCAAATCTATCTTCTTTTCAGATAAAGATTTCCTTTAATTTACTGGCTTGTTACTAAGAGTTTCTTATATATCTTCTCTTTACAGTAATTAATGTAATTTATTAAGAAACTCCTAAAATTTCTCATCATTAACGGCGGAAAAATATTCAATAGCTTTTTGGTAGTGTTATAATAAGCCTTCAATAGTTTCTACAGTAAGTTTCTCAGATATACTTTATTCAAAATTACTTATTTATTTTAGAATAATCTCAATAGGAACTTTACTTACTGATGCTATACTAACTTCTTCTTCACGAATAGGAGATGCACATTTAATTCCATTACTCCTTACTACAGCTCCTAATTTCTACATATTTGTAGATATGAAAGCAACCAATTCCTAGGCTTCTGAACACTGAACAACTTGTGACCATGATGGTAAATTGTTCATTTCCTTCCATTAAAGTGTAAGAATAAGAGGATTTTATTTCTTTCTTCTTATATTTGCTAGACTTTGAAGTGTTGCTCATGATACAATAGTTCCTGCATTTCGATTTTGTTGGCTCTGCTCTAAAAATAAAATAGCAGCTTCTGTTACTACCAGTTTCCTTTTAATAATTTCTTCTTCAAAAACATCGAAAATTTTAAAACTTGGATGACTTTCTCAAATAGATAACGACATAGTCATTCCTAAGTGAAAAATTCCTGTTTATTATAGTTATCCTTAATCAAACTATAATGCCTACCTCAAAAATTAAGGGATTTATCTGATAATATCAAGGATTGTAATTGAAGGTGTTCATTATCGCTTTAAAATATCTTAGAACACATCTCTACCATCTGCGAGTGAAGGAATTGTAAAATTAGTTCTCAATATTATTTTAGGAGGATTAAAAGGAAACTTGCCATCCATATAAAGATCAGCAGCAATGTTATTGTCTTATGTCTCAGTTGATTCTTAAAAAGCAGATTTATTGATATTTAATTTTAAAATATAGCCATGCTGGATTTACACCTACTCGTAGCTTACTCCTTCAGGCAGTTGATTATCTTTAAGCATCTATAGCTCTTTAAAAACTCGCTTTTATTAAATTTCAGAACTCATTTTAATACTTATTATCTATCCAAAATAAACGATGAAGTTCAATCAAATCTTTCACTTTTTACTCAACTCTTCTTCATTCCCTATAAATTACTATTTGCCTTTAATTAATATATTTTATAAGTAAAATCAAATACATTGATTCTCTCCTAAGATTAATAGAATAACTAATAAATGTAAACCTTAGTAAATACAATTTAGAGGAAAAGAAATTAAAACTAAGAAATCAAAAGATAGTAAGTATTATAAATGCTTGCACCAACTCTTAAGCCTTCTTAATTTAACATTACTAGAGAAACAAAAGAATACTTATTATATAGTAGCTTATAGTAGCTTATAGTATGAATATTCACTGTTATTATTTTAAATTAATTATAATTTAATTAAATCTTATCAAATCTATACTTTCCTATCACTCTATTATTTCAGCTTTCAATATAGGAATTTTATTTCTTAGCGAGGCTATTAAATGAGAAAACATTCTTAGAGTGAGTATTCTTTTACCTAAAATAGTATTAAATTTCTCTATTTTAAGAAATTAATAAAAGCGATTGTTTCTTTTAAACGCATTTAGTAAAGTTAGAACAAAAAGTTAAAATTATCTAAATCATATTTGAATGGAAAGGTGATATAAATATATTAAACAGATTTATATAGAAAGAGACTATAGAAGTCTATTAACGCCTACTTAATAATTAAATCATTATGGTTGAAAAGAAATAGAAAGCAAATTAATTTGATTTTACAATATTCTAAACTAATCTGTAAACATATTCTTCTTTACCTTTAAGACCTGAAGTTTTTGGCTTGCAGCCTGATATTGATATCATAAATTTAATTTCCTAGACTATGTCATAAATTTAAATAGATACAACGGAAGAAGAACTTGTTGATAAAATTATAGCTGAAAATATTGAGGACAAAAGCGAGAAAATTGAAGGTGTAAAGTAAAAGATGGAAGAAATAATTAGTCAACTAAGATAAAAATATGACGATATTAGAATAGAAGTGTTTGGATCTGCTCTTACTTAGCTAATAACAAGCTAAAGCGATATAGATTTAACAATAATCACTTATAATGAAAGGGTTAAAAATGATAGAGAAATTTTATCTGATGCAAGTGAGATTCTCAAATAAAAATAGATAGATGTTGATTGTAGTTTACTCTTCAAATAACTTTACTTCCCACTTATTAAGTTTAATTATCTAGATATGTAAGTAGAAATGTCAGTCAATAATATTCAAGGAGTTATTAACTCTTGGTTTATGAGCATTTATTTTGATTTATCACCTCTTTTCAAAAAGTGTTGCATTATACTTAAAAAGTGAGGAAAATCAAAAGGTATTCTGGATGCTAAACAAGGAATGCTAAATACTTACGCAATTTAACTTCTACTATTACATTATATGTAGATAAGAAGACCTTAATTACTTCCTCCAATATAATAAATAGCTTATCAGAAAGGAATTTAAGTTTATGCAACAATTAAAAAATTAAAAGATAGTCCAGTTTAAATGAATAATCTTGTATCCAATCAAATAGCTTTTGAAACTGACATTAATGTAATAAGGGATTATATTGATTTATCATTAGATGTGAAAGTAACTCAACTTCTAGCTGAATTCTTCTATTACTATGGATATTTATATCCTTAGAAATAATGAGTGTTAGACGTTAGAAATGGATGTCTTTTTCAGAAAAGTAGCGAATATGTTGATTCAAGAATTTATAAAAAATGAAGCACTTTTTATGTAATAGAACCTTTTCTAGAATTCATGAATCCTTGTAAAATCAAAGATAAAGGAAAAATCATAATTTAGCAATTCAAATAGGCCTTTTTAAACTTGAAGGAAGGGAATTTTATGAGTTAGATAAACTGATACCCATCGCATTTATAGCAATGCTTTAATATATAATTAATAGTTTAATTTTTTTATTTTATTAAAATAAAATTGATATCGCTTTTCAGAAATAAAATACTTTCAGAACAAAACATGAGTATTAAAAAAACAGATAAAATAAAAAATAAAATATCAATGTTCTATCTAATAAAAATTTACTTAGAAAACAAATAATTGCTTTAATTAAAAATATATAATTAAAAAATCAAAAATTATGATGTAAAAAATGCTATTAAATTATTTAATTCATAAAAATTATTCTGGTTATGAAAAGAAAATATTTACAAAAAAAATTGATTGATAAAAAAAATTAAAGTTTATAGTTCTTAGGGAGAGCTTTACGAATATCTTCCATTTCCTGATGCTCTCTCCTATACTAAAGGATGTCGTAGGACTTCACTAGTCAGCCATCCTTGTCTCCTTCCCGAAATCCAATTGTCCTTCAGGTTTCTTCTCCCGTTATTAAAGTTGTTAGTTTTTGAGTTATAGAATTTCTTTCTGTAAATTTATCCTGTCCTTGTAGGTCAAAAGTGAAATAGTTCTTCTAATATTTTATTTTTATTATTTCTCTCTGTCTCTGGTTTCTTTCAGCAATTTCTCCAGCAGTGGTTCCTTTAACATATGTAGCACCGTATTTTTCTCCGATAGAATTTAATCTATTTTATTTCTTATTATTAGAATTCCGATTTGCTTTCCATTGGAATACTTTGTTAATAATCAAACTATTTTTAGATTATTACTTGCTATTATTCTTATTTTTCTTAAAGTTACTTTATTTGATATTCACAATTAGAAAAATGAAATTGGAATATTTGAGGGGCTTCGTTAAATTATTTATCAATTTATTCCAATTTAATTACTATTAATGATTAGATTTTACTTAGTGATTCTTCTATAGAGGAGAATTATAGGTATAATTATTAAATCAATTTTTCTAGCTTGTCTTCTAGTTTATCTATCCTTTTTCTTAGTAATTTTAATTCGCATTAGATATTTGATACTCTTTGCTGTACCGATTATATGTAAGCTTCCTTCGATTATATTTCTTAGATTTATTGCGGCTCTTATTCAGTTAGTTTATAATATTATTCTTGTTTTTTAAATGAGCCGAAAGAGACCATTTCTTAGGTGCCATTTTTTTTAAAATACGATAATTAAAATTTAATTGGTTGTAACACATTTAAGGGTAGATTAATTTGCTTTTAAATTTTATAATAAGACTATATGAACGCAAAAGATAATAGTATATTTATGTAGAAATTAAAATAAAAAGCTTGTATTGAAATAAATTAATAAATTAATAGATAAAAATTATTATAGACCGCGTAGCACCTCATTGGCGTGCAACTCTTTCAGCATTAATATTTAATATTAAGGAAAATGTTCTCATGTTTCTTGTTATTCTAGAGGTCCGATGAGTCATGTCAGCTTCTCCAAATGGGGAGTCTTCTTATTAAAAATTATTCTAAAATCTTGAGTCAAATGCTTCAGTCTTCTTGAATAAGGTCTAAATAAGAGATAGTTATTAAGTCGGTAATTAGAAGGCCCGTCAGTCAAACTTTCATACTGCTAGAAAGAACCCTCGGGATAAGTTAGGTATGTCTCAACGGAGCTTATCCACCCTTCCCCGTGATGGCATCTAGTGTGAGATTACTCGCAATGCAGTACACACTGCACCAGATTACCTACTAGTTTGACTTTCGCGGCATATCCATTTTATAATATATATAATAAAAATAAATTAAAATATAGTCTTTTTAAGTAGGTTAATATTTTTTGGGTTAACTAAAATAGAAAAATAGAAAAAAAAGATTATAATTATCTATAAAAAAAGATTTTTAATATGAAGATATTACAAAAAAACTAAAATAAAAAACTAAATTCTTAAAAAATATCTCTAACTTTTTAATGACAACGTAAGGAAAGAAAAAAAAGTATCATTGAAATATTTCTTAATGTAAAAATAATAGTTAAAACTTACTAGATTAAAATCTAATACTCAATTAAGTTATATATTTCTCTTAATGAAATTAATGCTTTTAACTTCATCGTAAGAAAGTTCAAGACAAAAATTGTTTTATATGAGCTTAAATAAAAAAGGTAGTAAAAGTAAATAAATGAACATTTATTATGCTTATGATTATAAAAATATTGTTACTTAAATATCTTTTAAAATTAAACTTTATAATAAGTTAAGCAAACCTTCAAATTTATAAATGATCAGAAATAATAAGTTTATATATAAGTTGAGTATAATTTACCAAAAACTCTTTACATAAAATCTAACATTAATAAACTAATAGTAATCGCTAAATGATTTAGATATATTTTATTTATTGATTAAAGTGATAGCTAACTAAATATAGAACTAAGAAATTAAAAGGATGCTCTTGTCAAATATAAGATAGTCTTTTTATGAGTAGTCGCTCTCATAATATAAAAAGCTTTTATTAAAGTCAGTTTTTTTAGAGAATTAAAAGTTCTCTATGCTATTATTTCTTAATCGATATCATAAGTATGAAATTCCTTCTGTTAAACAAATATTTTCTTCTTTTAAGTCATGTTCATATCCTTTGAAAAACTGGCAAAGATTATCTGGATATCATAATTTTCAGCATGAGATTGTTTTTTCTGTTAATTTCGATGGTTTTAATTAAAAAATTTTCTTCGCAGGTAAACTGCATTGGAACATCTAAGTGTTTGCTTATTCTTTAGTTAGAGATGTTTGATGGTTCTACCAGGAAATAATTGGCTTATTTGATATAAATTTATTTAATAATTTAGAACTGTATTTATTTAGCTAAGATACTTTTAGAAGAATACTTGTATTTTTACTTATAGAGCAAATTGATAGAAATGATGATTGTAAAATCTTACAGAGAAATAAACGATTCATTCCAATCAACTAGAAACACCTAAGTCTGAATGATTTGATCTTTAAAAGAATTTTTCATATTTCTTTAATTTTTTAATGAGCTAAAGGTTTAAATATTTTTTTGCGATCTTTTTTGTTTATTATATATCAAAAGTAAAAATTAAATTAAATTAAATCATTAAAATAACTGTTCGCCTTCCGGCTTAATTGAAGTTTTAAATGTAAACAAAAGTAAAAATAGAAAATTTATTTGTGAGATAGTTTATTTTTTTTTATTTTTCTATATTTTTCTATTTTAAGTTTTTTTATCTTTTTTGTTAATTATCTGAATTTTTAGTCCTTTCAAACTTTAATTATCTAACTATGGTATTTTCTATTTTTTCTAAGATAACTTTTAATAAACAAAAAGTATGAAGATTTAACAATTTTACAAACTGATATAAGTAAGTATTTAAAATAATAAGGAAGAAGATGCAATGCTGTGTGATTGAAGATGTTTTAAAAGAATAGAATTTTTTACTTAATCACTTTAATGATATTTTTAATTTAACTACTTTAATACTGCTTATAATATTAATTTTTGTATGTGATCTTTTCTTCTTAAATAAAAATTCCTAGACTTGAACTTCTTAAGAAATTCGGATAATTTAATTTAAACAAAAAATTATAAAAGCATTTCTTAGTAAATTGATTCTTTTTTAAAAATATCTAGATATTTACAGGCTTGATTTATTAAACTTAAATCCAAACAGCATAATATCATTTTATAGTTTGACTTTATTTCTAAGCGTGTTAACTTAAAATGGTTGTTTTAATAATTTAAGTATCTTATCCTATTTTTTAATTATATCCCTCAAATTTCATTCCTCAGAAGCTGTTAAATACTCTTTCTTTATTAGAGTGTAAATTTTCTATAATTTATACAATATCTCTAAGAAAATACTTTATAGTAATATTTAAAATAATAATGGGCCATGCTTACTTAATAGAACTGATAGGATTAAGTTAAAAATGAATGAAGTTTTGTTTAAATCTTTAGTGGTAAGGTTAATTTTAAAACCCTATCTATTATTTCTTTAATTATTAAATTTTAGATTCTAAACATTTTAATCTTTAATTTTACGGCTAAGAAATTTTATATATATAGTAAATCAAAAAATCAAAAGTGTAGAAAGGAGAATAAATTGAATATACTTACCAACTGGTAAGAATCTGAATATTAATTTAAACTAAATAAATAATTTTAGCTATAATTAATGCAAATTATTGAATATATAGCTTTATTATTTTAAACATACATAATTATATAAAGTATATGATAGATTTAATAGCATTCTCTTAAGATATTTTTTGCTAATAAAGTACATCTAAATTTATTAATAGATAACTTAAAATTTAATAATGCAAAATAGATGTTCTATTCACTATTTTTAACTTAGACATGAATCTTGAGTTTTTACACTAAATTCAATAAATAAGCACTTATTATACATTTTTTAGTTGTTATTAAGATAAACTTTATTATATTTATTGACATTCTTAGCTTTTCGTTAACCTTTACTAAAATTAGAGAAGTTTACAATAATGAACAAAATAATATTTAAATAAAAAGTAAGTATATAAACAGAATTAGTTATATCTCTAAGTTCTAATTTGTAAATTTTTAAGCAATTGAATAAATATCCATCATAGTAAATAATATTTTCTTATTTTGTTTTCAAATGTTATTAGTTTCTACAAGCTATTCTAAACTTTTACTCATTATTAATTTGGAAGGTCATGAAGCATAAAGAAATTATTTAATTCATTTTTTTAACTAAAAAAATAGAGTTTCTTGATATTGCTTCTAGCTATCTATTTAAGTTATTAATCTAAATATAATTCGTTCTCAAATGCTCTGTTACGATAGTTTATGCTTAATAATATATAAAAATAAATAGATATAAGGAATAATAAGTATTAATTGAAATAAGTATCAAACTGGTTTAAAATTTATTATTTCTTGACCCATTTTGGTTGTTATACTAATTTTCGATACTAAATTTTCAACGTCTTCTATTTCAAATTTCTTTTACCCTGATATAGATTTAACTAGTTTTTTATTTGAATTTACATCCATAGCTTGAATTTCTAGATATCATAAGCTTTCCTTTTTCCATTATAATACCTAAATTATCATTTCCTTTTCTTGAAACTAATGGAAGTTCTTGTAAATTATATTTCCTTCTCTGTTGTAAATAAGTAGCAAGTTATTTCTAGAATCCATAATAAAACTGAGACTATTGAGAATGAAATCAACATTTTCAACTAATACTTCGAATGGTAGATTCATAATATATTAATCATTCTGATCTGTTATTACAAGGATTGCTGTTTCAGCTGTAAACAAAAAGACGCTAATTTCACACTAAAAATTGGAAATATAAGCTTTTGTTTAGTGGATTAAGTCTTGCTTATGTTATTCAAATAAAAGTTATTACACATCAGGTCTGAACTCTCCGTATATCAAGCTATCTGGAGGGGTTAATTCAATATTTAATGTTTGGTTTTATATTTCTTACTGAAATAATATATCATTTTAATAAGACTCCTAGAGATTTATTTCATTTCATTTAGTTTCTATTTCAGTCTTATTTTCCGTATCTAAGGATTTGTTCTAATTGCTTTGATCGTTTTATTAGTTTTATAAGCTTTCCTGGCTTTAAATTTATTCTCCTGTAAATGAATTCACATATTAGCCTAAAACCTGATTTTCATTTTGGTTTATTTGTTCGTTTTGGTTTTTTGAGTTTTTTTCTTATAAAGATAACTTAACTAAATTTTCTAATTTTTCAATTTCTTGCTAAATGGTCATTTTTAATTGATCTATACCATTATCCTTTTCATCAATTGTTTAAGCATAAGAATCTATTTTGCCTTTCTTATTTGATATTTGCCGGTTAGTTTCTTTATCAAATTCTTCTTGCATTGAGTTTAAGTTAATTTAAGCTTAATCTTAAAACTATTTTTCTTGATTTAAATAAATAGTAGTTTATTTTTGCTTGTCTATTTATTTTTCTATTAAATCATTGCTGCTAGTCTATTTAATCATAGCAGCTATTTGTTCTACTTATATCTCTTAATTTTGCATATCCTGGATGTTTTAGATTTAATTATAATTGGTTAGATCTATTTGATATATGTTTTATTATTCTGAAACTTCTAATTAAGCAGCTTCTTGTTACTACTATTAGCTTATTAACTATTATCTTTATTGCTCTTTCAATTCCTTTCTTGCTTCTTACAAAAATTCTTCATAGAAAAAGGTTTAGTTAAAGCTAATGTAGTACATGCATATGCTTCTTATTTGTATATCTTCATAATCAGGAAGAAAATACTTTAGAGTTCTCTAGAAGTGAGCAGGAGTTAGGCACGACTATTCCTCTAGAAAGCTAATATTCATACTCTGCTTTAAAATTTAGGATAGAAGCTATTAGGCTTATTACTAGTTACTAGGTTAAATTAATTCTTGCTTTGCTACCAATTAGTTTAGATATTTGTAATTTATTAAGTTATGAACTTAAAGCAGTTGCAATAGCAAAGTTACCAACTAAGTATCTAAATTCAGTTTTTTTAAATAGGTTTTCATTTGCATATAAGTACACAGACTGCCTTGCTTAGCATCGTTTGCTCTTAATATTTGGTTTAGCTTAGTACGATTAATTCGTTCAAAGATATAATTAAATTGTTCAGAGTTAATTGATAATAATTCTTACTCTATTGTTTGTAATTCGCTTATTAGAGGTCTCTAAGGGTCTAGCACTTTGTTTATAAAATAGATATAATGGATAGTATTGTTGCTATTAAAATCAAATAGATCTGCTAATTTTTATCTTTCAGCCTCTTCCAATTTAAAGTTTTAAAGAACTAGGATAAAATCTTCCTTAGAGCAAGTTTAGGTATTATAATAATCTTTGGCTGAAAACAGATTGGTAAGCTGAATTTTATCTCTATATACAATGCTATGCAACTTTAAGTAAACGCTTTATTGAGACTCTAGTTGCTACTCTAATGTTTATAATTCAGATAAATTTATATCAATAATCTCTTCAGATTAGCACTTTATTTTCATTGGTTGAATGCTAAATTCCTGCTTGAACTGCTAAACTTGAAATTGCAGTTAATTGAAGGGAATATGCCAGCATAGAGCTTTAACATGATTAGTGTAATCAATGTATAAGTTATTGAATAGAATAGTTTAGAATAATTGGGCATATTTGTCTGTAGGAATATCTTGAAAAATAGCTTGCTAAACTATCATTGTTAAAATTTCAGGCTTATCTTCTGGGATAAAAGTTAAATTTCATGCTTCAACATGAACTTCTCCATTTTTAAAATAAGCAAATAAGTTTCATTCTTCAAATTATATCTTTTATTTTTTCTATAGAATTAGAAGCTTATTTAGCTAAGCTTTTCTTTGCTTTAATTGTATCTACAACTATTCCTCAGGAGTCTTCATTTTATCTAAATTTATATCAAATTTCTTTTAAATAGTCTCAGGCTTCAAAGACTATGTAAGCTATCTTTAGTTATGAGGCTTAAATTTTATAAATACTGCTGAATTGTCGAAAGTAGAATTTTCATTTCATCCATAAAATTAGGAATTTTTTGTTGTTTACTCTTGAGAGTTTTTAGAATTTTCCTAGTTTTTGATACTTTCCCTTGCTGGTTACTTTATTTTTTAATTCTACCCTAATTTAAAATTTTACTTAGCAAAGATAAAATCTTTTTTTTGTTCTTTGCCTTCTTCAGAAAATATATTTTGCAAGTCTTCTTGAACTTTAATGCTTCTTTTTAAAAGTTATTAATCTTGCATTTTAGAGAAAATGTCATTTTACTTAATTTAATCAAGTTTTAGAATAAGTCTTTATTTTTCTTCTGTATCACTTTCATTTGTTTCTTTTGCTTCGTTATATTGCTAGTTTTAGGGAGTGAACTTTTTAAGCTGCTATATTGGAGACTAATTTTCTTTTGGCTTTTTCATTTTTTAATTTTAAGAATTTTTATTATCAGGAAAGATAACGTTTAATTATAATTTGAGTGTTTCGAAAGGCACTTGTGCTAATATTTAATCTTTATAACCTTAAATTATGATACTGCTAATCTTATTATTCATTCAGTTTCCTAGATATATTTTATTATCTATCTAAAAGAACCCAAACCCTTAAGCTTTTCCACTTTAAAAGTTTCCCTGAAACTTATTTCCATTTGGATAAGTAATTCTTCCTTGACCATGTGGTAATCCTTCTTTTCAGTAACCATTATATATAAATCCGTTAACCCAAGTTTCCTTTCCTCTTCCTGATTTGATTCTTTTTTAATCAGCTTATCCAACATATTTATAGTTTTATTCTTATATATCAACATACTGCAAATTTTTTTCATTTTTACATAGATAAAACTAGAATTCCGCAGACAAACTCTATTATATTTGCTTGATAATGAGCTACATAGCAGATGATTTAATTAGTTATTAATAATCCATAAGAGTCTTGTGCTTTTTAAAATAATTGGATAGATGCTCGAATATTTTATTATTTATCTATGCCTACTTCTAATCTTCCTTCACTACTTAAAGAAGATTGGAAACTTCTTTCTTGCTTAAAGCCTTTTATTTCAAGAACTAATCTTTCTTCTTTGTTTTCTTATGTGATGACTTAGGCTTTTTTTTATTCTATAATGAAATAGAGTGTTATAGACTTTCATTTAAATCCTTTTCTTTCTAACCTTCATTTACGATTTTATCTTATTACTCTTCATTTTTATTACTTTCAATAATTTCATTATTTTAGCTTTAAGTAGTTACTTCATTTTATAAGCCATGTCTTTAAATTTCTTTCTAGTTCTCTTGAACATGTTTAAGATTTTCCCTTTAATGAGCTTAATTTTAATTTGATGTTTAATCTTATTTTTGATTTCGTAAGCTTTTATATTAAACTTGAGGCCTTTAAGTATTTTTATCCTTATTTTACTCTCATTCCTCTAATTAATCTTACTACTCGAAAAAGTGTTCGTTTTCGATTTAATTTAAATCAACACTCTTTATTTCTTCAAAGCTTTTATTCAAAGTTTCAATTATTTTATCTAGCTTCATTTATTATTATTACTACTTGTAATCTCCCTAGTCTTTATATGCTTATGAATGGACATTACTTTGCGTATTTCCTTACTTCTACTTCTATAAGAGACCCAATAGTTCTTAATTTTCTTCCTCTTATTTATTAAGGTCAAATTAAGTATTTTGGTCTACTTTTTGGAGATTAGTGCTTCTTTAATTCTAATATTCCTTTTCTTCCTGCATCATTTCAGAAATACTTGTTTAATTTGAATAAGCTTCAAATAGCTACTTTTAACGTTATACTAGCAAGTGATCTAGTTTATGGGAGTCAGTGGAAATAAAAGTAAGTTCACTTTCATTACTCAGTTGTTCAAAAAAAAAGTCTTCTTTGGAATATTTTTCAACAATAATGGTCATCAGTTTGTTGACACTAACTTAATCATTCTCCTATATACCATATTCATTTTACATTATATCCAGTAAATAATAATGATCAAGCTTCAACTTCTAATCTAATAGTAAGAGACCTGATTTGACAGGAAAGAGAAAGCAGTTGTTTAGTCTGAGAACGCTTCTAATATTTCATAGATTTTTATCAGCTAGGGTTTGAAAATAGCTTTCACATAGTATAAAAATAGTCTATAAAACAGGATAATTTTCTAAGTCGCTTTCAATAGTTTTAAGTTACTAAGTATATCACTATTCATAAGATTAGTCTTCATTTAGCATTTTAACATTAAAACTCATTATTTTAAGACTACAATGGAGACTTATAAAATTGCAGTACAGTTAGATTTAGTTTAAAGATTACTTCAGATTTCTTACCGATTAGCATATGGCTGTCATACAATTCGAGCAAGACTCATCATAATCAAGACTATTAATGCAGGTAGCCAAATGACAAATAGATATTTCTATTTGAGTAGATTGTTCCATCATAAAAGTGATTACGCTTTTATTTTATGTTATGTAACCCATTGCTCCTAATATTCAGCACTTCTCTATTTAGCTTAGAGAACTTTACATTAATTCTGGAATTTTTTAAGCAAATAGATCTTCCTAAAATGTCTCTACTGAATATATCAAATTGTTTATAAACTCAAATCACTTTAAGCTTTCCATTTATAAAACAATTTTAACTTAAATTTCATTACTTTTCACTATTTTCAAAACGTTTCTATCAAATCACTTTTTAAACTCTATTAATAAATCATTTTTACGCCAAACTATCCAATCGACAAGTATATGAAAATATAAGCTAATAACGTTTACTTTTACTTTATTTAATAAAGCATAAATTCCTCAATGCAAAAAGCTTAGAATAGAGAAATATAAATAATAGTTAGTTTTATTAATCTAAAAATAGATATTTAAGATGCTTCTTCAACTAGCTATTAAAGATAATATAAAAGCTCTAGTTATTATGAAAAGCTTTATATTATACTAATAATTCAAAACTTAGGCTTTAATAGTTCAACAGCTCTAAAAATAGAAATACTAAAACCTTTATCTAGCCGTTTAATTACTCTAGCTACTATTATTCTTACTTTATACTCTGTAACTTTATAATCAATTTCCTAATTATTATTAACATCTAGATATATTCTCTTTTTTTAAGTGCCAATTAAAAAGAGTTGAAGAAAACTAAAACTAGCAACTATAATTAAGTATTAAAATGAATAGGATAATATGACTAGATTCATAAGATGAATGGAGTATAGATATTATGAGTCTATCTAGTATATAATTAGAATATATCCTTAATATTCCTAATTATTCAATCCTTATTCATATTCTTTTATTTAAATCTAATAATAACTGAACTATCTTTATTTAATAATATATATACTAAATTCATAAGTTCATAGTTATTTATATAATTTAGTCATAACTCTAATAGTATAAACTATTAAACTAATATGTGTAAGATAATTGCATTTTAACTTTAGGATATGTAGTCACTATTATGAATGAGGGAAAGCTAATATTAAAGAGAAAATTAAATAAAAAATAGTAATTTTAACTATTATGTCTATAGATTGTAAGAAGATTCTTATTACTTTTTAAAATTTAGAATGCTACACTGAAATACTGAGAGAATATATAAACTTAACTAAGAAAAATTTAAAAGATATCTCTTTTGGATTAATTATAATCAGAATAATTTAGGTTCTTTAGTCAATTATAATATGAAAAATCCTTTAATTCAAATATATCATTCATTTAAAGTGATAGCACATCTTAGTTATAAATCCTAAAATATAATTAAAAATAATTTAAGAGTCAATAATTCCATCTTTTCTATTATTTAGCTCCTTGTGGCCTTCCTAAATTCTAAATTCTTTCCATAGCTTGATTTAATCTTTTCTTTACTTTTAAAAACGAAGTATCAACTTTGATGGTAAAATATTCATGTCGTCCACCTTCTTCAAAGGTTAATTCATGTGTTTTGTATAAAACACCTAATTTAATTTCAGGTTTAAAATGAATTTCTATGGGAATTTCGAAAGATCCCCAAGCAATCTGTTTCATTTCGAAATTTTGAGAAGCATCCACCCAAACAATTGGCTATTTATAAGTTTCATGCAATTCATATTTAACTTTTTGAATAAATTATTTAGCTTCGAATTTAGGAGTAACACATTTTACATATAATGAATATGAATGCTTGTTCATTATATTAGGATCAGCGTGAAATTTCACTTTGTTTTTTAATTTCTAATATGTATTTCCAAACTCAAATCTAATACTAACAAATCCTTTTTACTCAGCCTTGAATTTCTAGATCTCTTCTAGTCTTTATTAGTACTGTTCAGGAAATAATGTTTTAATCCTTTATTGCAAGTTTCTGTCTATTTACAATTCTAATTCAACAATTGCATTTCTACATAGAGGACATTCCTTTCTTTAAAATTCTTCTATTAGTAAATTAAGGCACGTTAAGCAAAATATATGTTTACATTATTATAAAATTGTAGGTTCTGTAATGAAGTTAAGACAAACAGGACAGTCGTAATCCTTTTACTATTCAACCATTTAATTATCTAAATCTATAGCCTTTTTAAACTAATTCCTTTTAATACCAGAATTTTACATCTTAAATAAAGTACCTAAACTGATTAATAAGGGTATTGTCTAATACCTATTGCATCTTATACTGTCTTTGCTACATTTATAAATTATACTTTCTATTTACTAGCTCTATTTTAAATTACATATTATCCTATATTTAACCCTCCTTAATACTCATATACTTTCCTTTATTAGCAGGATTTATAATATAATAGCTGTCATATATACCCTTGATAGAAGAGTTTAAAGAAGATTAATTAAAAATTAATAAATTTAAATGAATTTGACTGATAGAACTTAAGACTTTTTAGAGTGTATATAAACAAGTGGAGATTAGTCAAAGATTGAAAAACCGTATAGTTAAAGATTCTTAGGTAGCAATTACTAAGTTCATACTACCTACCTTCCCTAAAATCAATCTCAATTTTTGACTTTATCATCTGATCTTCACAAAAGGCTTGATTTAACTGAAAGTAGATTGACTAAATTAAAAGAACTAAATGCTTAAGAAGGTGAAGGTCTTTTTAATAAGAATGGGTAACAAATTTCGAATTTATCGAATTTGATTAGTACTGACGTTTAGGAATTTAAATTACAGCTTGAAACTTTAGCTCAAGCTAAGCAGTAGCAATTGCTTACCAATGAACAAAACAAGTAAAAAGAAAAATGCTATTAGTCAATGCTAGAAATCCTTAGAGCAAGAGTACTTAATATGTCCAGAGACTTCAAAAACATATTGTAAAATAGAACTTCATGCATAAAGCAAGCTGAAGAAAAACGTAAGTAGCTGGGTTTTTCAAAATCTATAAATGCTAATCAAAATTAAGCTAGGCCTGCTTTTCTCAATTTCAGCTAGAATGAAACGGCTATTCAGGAAGAAATTTATGAGACAAGCATGATATAATCTAGAGCAGAAAGCATTGAAAGTATTGAAAAAATGCTGCATTAATTGGCTGGACTATTTGAATAATTGAGTCTAATGGTTCACTAATAGTAGTTAATGGTTGATAGGTATTATTTAAATTTAGAATTGACTAGTATACAGATTAAGCCCTATTATAACTAGAGTCTGGTAGGAGAGAAATTGGAAAATACTATGAAAGTGTAACCAATTGAAAGGCTCTTATGGCTAAAGTAAAATTTAAATTTAGGTATTTCTAGTAATATTTGTCAGCTTCATTGTATACATTACAATTTTAAGCCCTTTCGTTGGTACTTGATTTCTAAAGTCTTGTAACTTAATTTAATAAACTATTTTAAAGTAAAGCAATGCTACTACTTCATTTTTCCTTTACTACTATTCTTTACTAAATACTGCATTATTTGTTTCATATAGCATTACTATTCTATAGTCAAGTTTAAATCTACTTTTTAATAAGCCTTTCTTCAGCTTTAAATGCAAAAAGAAATTATCGTGACTTATACTTATAATTCTGTTTAAATTGAAATAATTAGTTTTATTAATGCAATACCTTAAAAACATTGAAAAGCCCTTAATTTAGCATAATAAGTAAATATATTTTAAGCAGGTAATTAGGTATAGATTCTTGCTGAAATAACTATAATTAGAATAGCTTAGTTATCCATTAACTATTCTAGATATCCAATTAGCTTAAATCTTTCCTTTATATTTAATAATATGCTTCACTATAAGATTTCTACTAAAATTCTAATATTTACTAAATTAAATCTCCTTCAATGTCCTATAAACTATTAATCCTGCATTTTTAAGGATACTGATCCTCATATTAAGCATAAGAAATGTAAAGTATTAATGAGTATAAATATTTTAGCAAAAGTAGCTATTAAATGATAGCATTTTGCATTAGCCAAAGTATTAGTGCTAAGATCTATTTTATAATTTAAGTTTATTAATTATAATATTTATTGCTAGCATTCTATCTATTACTAGCCTTATTGTAAAGAAGACTCGTTTAATCATTAAATCTACAAGAGTTTAAAGGAATTAAAATTTAGTAGCTATAGAAGCAAACACAGGATGATGATTTTAATTATTTATAATTAACAATAATTTAGTCTCTGTTAAGAAGCTTAAGATGCATAGTATAGCAAATATAAGGAGAATCTGCTCAACTACTTTGATATAAGTAAATCTTAAACTGGAATATATCACATGTATCCACATAAATAGTTTAAAATAGGAACTAAATTAGAAAAGCTCTAGAATTAAAGCAAATTATCCTATATAAATCAATATGGCCTAATTAATAAATACACTTTAATTATCTTTGTAAATAGCTAATCTTAACATAGAAATAATAATAATTAATAATTAATTTAATTATAGAGCAAGTAGCACTTCATTGATGCGTACCTCTTTATAATAATTTAAATGTAATTTATGTAAATAAATTGATTAGAGGGATACAATTAAATTATATACACTATATATCAATTAGCTTTATTATATAAATGTAAACTTATCAAGCTTAATAAAAAATCTAGACGTTTAATAACTAATTTCTCCTAAATGCTAAAGCAACATTATAGTATCTTATCTATTAAACCTAAAACTTAAGAATTTATAAAAGCATAAAATTACCATTCTAACTAAATTTAGATAATTTTAGTAGGAGTAATAGAACAGGAAGAAATAAACATTATGAACTAAAAATTAGATTCTAAGTATAGAAAAAGCTAATATCAGTTAATAAGAAAGCTTAATTAAAGTGGAACTATCATTTTAATTCCTTATTTGAAAAAATTTTAGTTTAAGTTTACTTTTATTATAAAATATTAGTTATTTTCTTATTCTGTAATTACTTTAATCTTAGTATTCAATTTATTTTATACAAGCAGACATATAAGGATAGTATAGATTGAAGTATTAGTAGGAACACAACTCCTATTGATTTTAAAATAAGGGATATAAGTGCTTTTGTAATAAAAGTATTTATTTAAATTAACATTTTGCTTTCTTTTTTTAAATATTTTCTATTTTTAATTGTAGACTTGCGTATTGATAACTACTGATGATAGTGATTAATAACGCAAAGTTTTTGAGATAGGAAAATGATACTTAGTAAATTAATAATTATAATAAATAATAAAATTTTATTTGGTCATTCAGATCCAATGATCAAGTAATTTCATAGGAAGAACGTTCCATTCTTTATATTTCCTCTAAATAGAGCAAATTTTTTAAGATTAAAAACTGCTATACTCAGCCTAGTTTTTCGAAAACACTTGGAATACCCAATTAGTTATGGATTATTCCAAGTTATTTTTTTCTTGATTATCTATTGTTTAGCAGACTGGTTCCTCTGTCCAATAATTGAATGTAGTATTTTATAATTTAGAATTTAGCAATCTTGTAGCAGATCCTGCATCTTAAATTTCTGAATGCACGCCTCCTTTTACTCCATGTCCAATATTCTTACTTCTTGAGATAGTAGGGCTGATAAAATGCTTTCCAAGATTATATACAGCATAGTAGCCTCAAGAAATAGAACTATGACAGAAAACGATTTACTTCATATCTTCCCAGAATAATTTAGGTAAAATAACTCCATAAGGAACAAAATGACTGTATGGCCAAAAATCTAAAGGGTTTGTACTATATTTTGCTAATTCTACCTATAATTTATTAAATAAATGAACCGCAGCTATTTTATAGCGATACTCAGGATTTTAAAGAAAAGCACTTATTACATACTCTGAATACGTATAAAAATCTACGCTTAGTAGAATATCATCTTCTATACTTATTAAATTTTATTTATTCAATGCTTCAAAAACAAATCTGTATAGAAAATATTTATTATATGTAAGCTTTACTTCCTTCATCTATAGTTATGTAAAGTTCTTTATAAAATAAAACGTTGGATCGGTATGCTATAGATATACAATGTTTAATCTACCTTCTTTTTTGTCCATGAATTTTCTTACTATTTCTGTGACTTCAGAATCGTGAGAATCTTAACTAATTATTAAAATGGTTTCATCTATCTTTTATGTATGCTCTAGAGCAGTTAAAGTTAGTTAAAGAGTTGTTGCCTTCTTAAATACAGGTAAAGTAACTGGAATTCAATCTGGTTTTATTTTCTTATATTTTAAAATTTATTACACTTATAAAAGTCCTTATTAAAACTGTATCTAATCTGCACTTTCTGTGTTAGAATGGCTTCCTGGACATTAGTCAAATTGCTCATCTTGATATTATTTGCTGTAGAATAAATTGAGATAAGATGATTTTTATGTAATAATATGTGCTCATTATTTTTATTTTTGATCGAATTTATACCCTTCTACTTGAACTTGGCCTTAGTTATAATTTCTTAAATAACTATTGTCCACATAGAAATTTCTACTATCACTAAACTTATTTCCAAATATAGGCTTATTAATCTAATTATCTCCATATATTGTTCAATAAATAATGTCATTTTGACTAAGAATTTTATCCCAAATAGCTAAGTTATCTATCTAGCCTTTCCAATAATAATCTATTTTCTCTCAATGGTAATCTTGCATCTTACCTTTTTCTTTTAATCAGCTTCCAAGATACAAAAACCTACCTGATTAGATAAGTCTGTGATAAGATTTTTTATTTATAAAGTCTATTAGCTTGCCATTTACATAAATGTTAGATTATTACTAAACTTTAGCGTTTTCTGCGGTAAAGGTGACAGCCAGTTAGAATCATTCTTGATTTTTAACTTAGAAGCCCGAGTTTATTTCGATACAACCTTCTTCGGAGCCGAAAGTAGCTTTCAATCTAAAATTTTCTACATAGAACGCGAATCCCCAGTTGTCAGAAGTTTTACCACATCCTTTAAATATAAGATTACTCATAATTGTGTATAGATTCTAATCTATGCTTGAAGAATCCTTTTTAAGCGAAATTTAAGTTTCATTTTCATTTTAAATATCTAATTTTATCCAAGCAATTATTGTCATTTCGGGGTAATCTACTGGACTATGAGGTTAGAATGTAACAAAATGAGTTAAATTTTGATCTACATTAAGTACATTTCCTCGAGGTAAATTTCTGGTTGATATGTTTTGGTAAATACTACTTTGATGACTGTTGCTCCCCATTTTGATTTACTTTTCTAGATTTTGTTCATTTAAATTTCTAGTTATTTCCTCTAACAACTCTCATAAACTCTATGTTTAATTATTTTGGGCTTCTACTTCTTATTAGTGTTAGAACCTTGTAAGTTAATTTTGTTAGAATAAAAACACAAAATATGATAGTAGGCAAAGGGTTATTGCTATTAGGAATAGCTTTTATATCATTTTTATAAATTAACTGATTTGAAAAGAATTTAATTGTTAAACTAAATAGGAACGTTAATAACTCCCTCCATATAAATGATGCCTTTTCAAGTTTACACCAAAATATGTAAATATTACTTTAAATTAAAATTAAGTTTAATATAATACTATTTATTACTCTCAACTTTTCATTTTCATATAGATACTGCTTGATATTTAGCTACTGTAAATCAATTAATTCCTGATAAATGCTAATTAGTTTTTAGATTACCAACTAGCAAGAAATCTTCTTAACTTATTATTTTAAATTTATCTTTTTCAATTAATTTAAATGCTCTAATGTAATTTCTCACTACTTCTTTCTTGCTTCTTATACTTTTATCCAAATATAACTTGCTTTAAAAATGGGATTTAAGAACTAATTGAGGATTTACAATATAATTTTTCTAAGTTATTTTAGCTTTATAAAATTGAGCGAAAATTATATTTATTTATATAAAGAAAGTGAATTTTCATTAGTTTGCTGCTAACTCTTAATTTTAATAATCAATATATATTCAAAACTATTACAGGAAGATTGCTTAGAATTAAAAGATCTTCAGTCAAATTAGCATGAAGTTGATGTCTTTATTATAGTGTATGTTTTATTAACGAAATATTTCATAATTATTGGAAAGTAGTTTTATCATTATATTAGAGGTTAATATTTATAAATATATATTTATAGTTAAGTTAAAGATTGGCTTTCTTTGGTATGTTTTTATTAGATTTTAATCTATTAAGTACAGCTATTTTAGAAATTATATGCCTTTGCTTTATTATCTATTTGCTTCTTGACAAAAACTTGTAGTAAATTCTAAAACATTATCATTATCTTCCCTAAGCTTTAAGGCTATTACTGTTTTATTACTGAAACATGAAATAATTTAGATTGAAATTTTTTGGTAAAAGGTTCAATAAAGAGATGTGAAAAGAGCATTAAATAGCTTCTTAAAATAGTAAAATGTAGATAAATGTCTTTTTTTGGGTATATTCCATGATTGAGAATCAATTAATTGGAAGAATTTAAGGGAATAAAGTATAGAATATGTATAGCTTTATTTAAAGAGATACGCAAAATTTAAATTTAAGAAAACTAGCAAAGATAAGTAATTGCTATGAAGATTTATTATTATGCTGATAGATATACTAATTATTAAGTATAAGTTAAGTTGTTTAAACAAATTAAAAATTAAGACCAAAACTTTATCAAGCTTAATCCTTTAACCACTAAATTTGATAAGTAACTAATATTTAATTTCAAAATAGAATTTAGTTTAAAGGGATCTAATAATGAAATGTGTTATTTTAAAAAAATTAAGTTGTTATAATAGATTATTAGTATCAACAATTATTCCTTCTAAAAGAAAAGAGTCACTATCAAAATATCATATGAAAGAACAAACTTCAGATTTTAAAATTTAAAGCCTAAATTTAAATCGCATGACATAATCTGAAGTAAATAATTTAACTAAGTAGATTTAAATATATTAGAAGCCTAGAATAGTAATATTTTAACTTAAAAGAGATAAAAAAGAAAATAAAAACAAAAGGAACAATAATTAGTTTTCGAAATAAAAGGAGATTCTCTAATCATTTTAAATTACTTTATTAATACAATTATAAGTAATAAAATAGAAATTAAATATATGATAATAAGAAAAGGTTAGTTTTAAACTTAATATAATCTTAGCTAAATATATAGATTAAATTTTATTAAATCATATATCTACTAATTTTTATACTTTAAAAGTTTACTATTTATATGAAGAAACTAATTAATTCGATCATAGGTATAGTGTAACTTATAAAATTATTTTCCTTATAATTTAGTATTATTTATTGTAATATAAATTTTAGCTTTAACATTTTAGTGTGCTAAGTTTTTTTAATTTAGTATCTTATTAACTATTTTTTTAATCTTTGTTGAAAGGTATTTAGCAGTGTATTTTTGTAATTAAATGACTAATGATATTAGTCATAATCCTTCTTTAGCTACTTTATTAGATTTTTTGAAAATATAGAATTGCAAATAATCTAGAAAGTTGTACTTTTTAATATAAAATTTTAACTAGATAAAGCAAGTCGATAAATTACACAATCTTATAATAGTAAAAATTAGATTAATAATAAGTAGATAAGGCTATCTCTTAATAAAAACTTTAACTAAGCAATTATTAAGAACGATATTATATCAAAACATTTTTCTCAATTCTACTAGAATTTGCTAATTAAACAAAATAAGATAATCCTTAACTTTAAATTCAACTAATTTTAGTAATATATTAAAATAGTCAATTTAAATCAAAAAATAATTAAAAGTACTATTATCAATATAAGGTATTACAAATTATGCTTACCAAAGCAAAGTGAATTTTTTTTAATTTAATAATAGAAAGATAAGCATGAATTAACTTATAGTCGATAATGTAGATTGATAAAGTAATTAAATATATATATATGAACTTTAGAAATAATTAGACATAACTTAGAAGTTGGCAAAGGGATTTAACTATTTTATTGTAGCAATGAAAGTAAGATATAAGTGTGTGAAATGTTATTTAAATATAAATATTTTAATTAATTATATATTAAAATCTTTTTAGTTCAGTAAGTGATCTCTCCTTATTTTTGCTTCATTTATAATCTTATTTTTTGGAATAAGATTATAAATTTTAATATCGTTTCTTAGAGCTTTAGTTAATATTTCTACTTTTTAAAGATAATAATTTAAATTTAGCTTATCTGGTCAAAGAATGTGCAAGAGCTAATAATAAATCAACTATATATTTATTATTATTAGTAATTATTAAATTCTTAATTATACTCAAACGTTATAAGCATACTATAGTTTAAAAATTTAAGAATTACTGAATTAAAGCTACTTAAAGATTATTATTTATATTTACAATTTTATAAAAAGAAAAATATACTCTATTCCAGAATTTAAAAGGCAAACCATTAAATTAATTAACGAGGAAAATAACTAATATAAGCTGTAATTATTTGACAAATCCATTTCTACTTTAATAATTCTAATTAATTTTAAATGCTCACTTAATATCTCTTTATAGAATAACAAGCAAATTTAAAATAATTAACCAAAATGAAAAGTTAAATTTTAAACTAGATAATCTAAAGTTATAAATGATTTCTTAATTTATTATAACTAATAAAAGCTAGTTAATCCAATTTAAAGATCTTAGTTACTTAAAACTTACCATTTATAGAAATAGAAATTAGGATTTTAATTATTTAAATGATATTTAAATAAAAAATAAATTTAACTAAAAATATTGTCATTAAGATTAGCTTTGCTTAAAGAAATATTCCTAAGATATTAAAAAAGAAAATTTTATATCTAATCTATATCTAAATTAAAGCAATTCTATAATTCTGGTAAATTCTTTCTACACTTTTTATTTTTTAACTCTTGCAGACTTTGTTATAGATATAAAATTTCATCATAAGAAATCCTTTAAGACAGAAATAAAGGTAATTTTTATACTTTTCTATAGCAATATAATAAAAAGATGTTTAAATGTAAAATAATTAAAAATAAGGAGTAATTAACTAAATCTAAATTTAGGTATCCTTTATTTCAAGTTATTTAATCATAGAAGTTCGTTTAAGTTATAGAAACTAAACTTAAACATTAGAATGTAAAAGAGTATTTAAAATAGCTAATTTCTTTTATTTCTCTCGACTTTTTTACGTTTTATTGTAACAACAATCTACTTTATTCGGCAAGAAATGAAAAAAATTAATGAAACTTAAGCCTTTTATTTTTATAAAGATAATAAAATAGTAAACTTCCCAATTAGATCTAGCTTAATTTTTAATATTATATCCACTTTAATAAATAAAAAAGAAAAGCTAATATAAGATATTTTATATACGATATTTTGAAGAAGGTTAGTAATAAAAGAAATGATAAAATATTATATTAGGATAACTAAATTTAAAATAATTGAATACTTTTAATTAAAATATAATCAAATAGCTATAAAGACAAATAATAAATCATATGAATTATATTGTAAACTATAAAGGTAGAAAGATGTAATAGATTTTCCATATTTATTATAAAACAGGTATATTTATCTTCTAATCTATAAATAATTTAAATGAAATTATACGTGCATACACAAAATAACCAAATTATCCCTGTTGAAATCGAGGCTGAAAAACCAATTGCTGCGCTTCGTATAAAAGTTTCTCAAATCCTAAAAGTTCCTTCAGTTACACTTAGTAAGTTTAAGGACATAAAGCTTCAAGACTAAGTTCATATCGAGAATATACTTGAGGATTTGGATGATATTTATATCTCTTCTGAAAGTGTTTAAAGTAATCCTGAAGAACTTAAAATTAATATTGTTGAGTAATAGAAAAAAGAGCCAGAAGTAAATGTAATTCAGACTATAACTTTAAGCAAATATACTTTTTACGACACAGAAAACTGAGTCAAAGTGCAAGTACCACTTACTTTTACACCAAGTAAATAAGATGTGAAGGTTGAATTTAACACTAGAAGAAGTTTTAATTTATATGTTACGCATTAGGGTAAAATTTATCACTTTGGAGTTTAAAAAACTTAATGCAAATATAATAACAATAAGAGCACTTTCAAATTACAAACCGGAAAAATTGTCATTAACTTAGCAAAATTAAATGAAAAAGATAACTGGTTTTCTCTCTTTAAAGTCAAAACTATTGGAGGAGATCCAGACAGCGACTGATAGTCTCAGATACTAAAACTAAACTTATTAAATAATATACATTTTAAATTAAGTTGCTTTGCTCTTTCTTGCTAAAATTTTTTAATATTATCAAATAAAACAAACTAAAGATATAATCGCCATCTCACTGAAAAGATACATACATTAATTTTATAATAAGTAAATAAATTTACCCATATAAACTCTAGATCTTATAAAAACTTAATACATTATGAGCATATCTAGCTAACTAAACATTTCCTGAAAATCATTTAAAAAACTATAATGATAGATATCTTTTAACCTTAATTATATGTAATTATTATAATTTATATTTATCTTGTCTTTTAGAGATTTTAGGATAAAGTAATAAAAAGCTAGAATAATAAAGCCAATATTTATCATTAAAGTATAATAATTAATAAATTATTGCTTATAAACAAAATTTAATTTTACTATTATAATAATATAACTTTCTTCTATCTAACTTCATTTGTATATTTATCATTCACTTTTTTTATTTATTTTTTTAAATTAGATATATTAAGGATAGAATTGGAGATAGATTTATTTATTAATTGTAAGGTAATTAAAGCTTTAAATCTTTTTTTAAATCTATTTTAGTTATAATAATTATTTTAACTTAGTTATTTATAAAATTATTAGCTCAAAATGTAATCATTATTAAGCAATGCATGAGTACTATAATTTTATATTCAACTCTAATGCACTCACTTATTTAAATTTATCTTTCATTCTTTTTTATTTTCTCATATAACTACTATAAAGATTATAGTCTAAAAGGCCCATAGTAAGTATAAAAACTAGAAAAATTTATTAATAGCAAAAAAGTTAGAAATGTGAAAGTTAACAAAGTTAACAAATTCTTCATAAGAGAAATTTCAATAGAGAACTATATTTAATTATGAAAATAATCAATTTTTCTATATAGCTATAATGATATACTCATTATTTGCAATTTCTAAGTCCTAATTAATAAATAATAATATTCTTTCCAAAAAAATTGCTTCAAAAAGATTCTAAGACTTTAATTTATAAATCTATAAAAATTTTAATTTACCAGAAAATGACTATAATTTTTTATCTTTTTGGTAGCTTTCTAATTAAATTCTTTATAAAAAGGATAATGAATATAAACTTAAAAAAATGAGAAATAGCTTATTTGAAATGCCCATTTTGTTAAAATAATTTAGATAAAAGATCACAATTATTATTTATGATTACCTAAAACAATTGTATTACCTAAAGTAAACTAAACTAGAAATATTATTAATTAAAAGCTATTAATTAAAATAGCTAAATATAAAGATTAAATATCTGATTAAAGCATATTAAGCTTTAAAGTAATTGATAAATGTAAATGTTTGAAAAGAACTTATTAAATATTAGGGTTATATTACATAATTCTATCTTTGAATTAATATACTCAAATATAGTATTATTAAACATAAAATTAAAAGGTATTTCTAACCCTTCTTATTACATCTATTTTAATTAGAATGCTCTAATTCGCTTCCTATTATTACTACAAATCTTATTAAAAGCTCTTCTATATTTACTTTTAGATTTTATAAATATTTAGAATATTAAGATTAAATATAGGTATATTAATATTAAAGCTTTAAGCTTATTAAATAAAAAGGTTATTTTAAATGAACTGAAAAGTGCCTAATACAATAAAAGAATCATAAGCTAAATAAAAATATAAAGAATAAACGATATTTTGTAAAGTATATAAATATAGTGATTAGGCAGTTAAAATATTAAGTTAAGTGTATTTTTTATAATAAAATGTAAGAATATTCAAATCAATTAATTACTAAATCGTAGAATAATTTCCTAGACTAACACCAAAATTTCAACCAAAATAATGACTTTATTTCAGAAAAAGAAAACTAAACATTATAACTTAGCTCATATGATTAAGAAATTAACTAGGAAGATTAAGTGTAAAGCAGTGAATTCTAGTAGTAAGAATGAGAAAAGAAATTTTATTCAGTTATTTAAAATTTAAGTTTAAACTTATAGAAGAAATTTGAGGAGTTTTAAAATGAATGTTTATAGAATTTGTCGCAATCTCAAAATTAAAATCTTAAACAGATGAAAGATTAAATGTCAGGATATTAAAATTTAACTAGTAACAAGTTCTAAAAAGATTCATCTAATACTAATTTATAAAGTGATGCTTTACAGTAGAATGAAATAGAAACTATCATGTAATAAATGAAATCTTAACTAAATGAAAAGCAATAAACTCTAGAATAAATTAGCTAGAATTTACATTTATTATAGGAGAAGTTACAAGCTTAGTAACTATAATTTGCTGAATACTAACAAAGCTAAGAAGTGTTAAGTCAATAGATAGAAAATTTAGAAATTCAAGTTAAAGAATAGAAAGAAAAATAAAATTCTAAAGTATCAGAAAATGATAATGGACTAAAATAACTTATTTTAGAAATCATACAAAATTAAAAAGAAATGTTTGATTAAATTTAAGGGATCTAAGTTAAAATCTAAGGTTAATAAGTAGATTAGCAAAACTCATAACAAAAACCATAAAATATAAACTAAATCAATTAAAAGGAATTTGAAACTTAATTGCAAGAAATTTAAATTAAGCTAGAAAATTCTTTTAATTAAAGGATGAAGTAAGAATATATTACTAAGTAAGGAGCTAATGGTATTAAGTAAGTAATTTTAAGCACTATTATTAATTTGAAAAAAGAGATATTTGAGAAAATCATGAAGCTTTAATTTCTGAGTAATAACTAAGTAAACACTATGAAAGGTAAATAAAATTAAGCAGACTCAATACAATAAAATTACCATGAATAAAACCTACTTTAATTAGATACATAACAATGAAAAAACAAAGAACAATAGAAAATTTAATAAGTTTAAATTGATTTGAAGTAACAAAGCATCATTTTAATATAAAAAGAAATTAAAATTATTGAAGATAAATTAGAAAATAAAATACAAATCTAACGAAAAGGGAACTTCCTTTTAAAAGTATTTAATGAAGTAATTAAAAGAACTAAGTAGGAAGCATATTAAATTATTCAAAATTGGAATATATAATAAATCTTAAAATCAAATAGCTTTCAAAATTTGAAAGCTATCTAATATAATAAATAAGACTTAAGAACTAAAAATTTTGATGAAAAGTTTAATCAAACTTTGATCTTGACAGTAAATAATTTTAATAGATGAATAACTTTAGAAAATACAAAAATCAAGGATATTTTAAATAATTTTAGCTCTTAGTTAGATAAAATTACAGCCATTATAAAATAAATAAAGCCAAACAAACTATTTGACAATATTTAAAATAACTAGTTCTAAAATGAAGCAATAAAAAATGATTTTAATTCTATATAAAATAAATAATAAAATGATTTATCCCTAGTAACCAACATTCAAACTTTCAACAGTTTTTAATAATCTATTTAAGAAAAACTAAATGAATACTAGCAATTTTATCATCAAATAGAGTTTCAATTCAAGTAAATGTATCAAACTACAGATTAGTAAATAGAAGATAAAAAAGAGAAAATGAAATAAGATTTGAATCTAATAACTTAAGATCTTCAAAAATAGTATCAAGACAACTTAGCTAAACTAAATTAAAAAGCATTAAATGCCATAACTCAATAAGAAGATTAGATATTTAAATAAGAACATACTAAAGAAATTCCATAGTAGCATTTAAAGGATTCGCAATTGTAAAAATAAAATAATTAATAGAACTCAGAGATAATTCTATTAAAAACTAACGTTAATGAAATATTTAAGAAGCTTACTAACTTATAAACTAATTAATTAGTTTCTTAGGAGTAATTAGAAGGAAATATTTCAAAGCTAAAATTTGAATTAAATTAGTAATTTGTTCAAATTTAAAGAGAATATGCTTCTAAATAAATAGTTTAAAATCAGATTAAAGAATTAAAAAAGCAAATATATAATTTATGCATTGAACTACATAAATTATCTCAAATATAAAATTAAATTGAAGAGTTCACTTTTCTCAATTAAATTAAGAATCAAACTTTTAAAAAAAATTGCTTAAATGAAGTTTAGATCCTACATAAAAAAAATTCAATATAGGACAATTCAAGATTAAATAATTAGTTTTAAGGAAATACTATCAAGGACGAAAAATAGCTTCCTAATTATGAAAAGATTTTAGATGAGAGTGATCTTGATATAAAATTATAAAATAGAATTAGTTAATTATAAGCTGATAACTTAAATAAGAATTTTGATTATAAAAAATAAACTGAAAGTTATTTAACAAAGAGACCACAATTTGATGTGACACATGATATAGCACATGGAAAACAATTAAATAATCAAATTAATGAAAATCAGCAGCCTTAATCTAGTTCAGAATCTTAACGATAGCGGAAGAAAAATTTTTCTCAAGGTATGATTTTATTTTAGAAAATATTGAAAAAAGAAAATCCGTTAAACCAAATTTTTAGAGATAATCATTCTAAGGAGATCTCAATTTAAACCAAAAGCAAGCACTGAAAATTTCTTAAAATTTTCCTTTATAAAAAAATTCATCGTATGGATAATTTTTTGAAATGTTGAAACTAGATACCTCACTTTTCCAGACTTTAAAAGATAATAAAATCCTTTATGTCAATAAACAAACATAAAATTAGACTTAATTTTAGAATAATAAAAAATAATTTAACAAAAAAGGATAATTAAGAACCACTTCAAGTACTGGAAAAAATTAAACAGATGATAAATTTAAAAACTTAGAAAAAATAGTTAAAAATTGAGTGCAAATTCAATCTTAGATATCATAATCTTATTTAATTTTTTCTTATTTTCGTATTTATGCTTTATATTTTATTTGAATCTATCCATTTATTTAAATATACTCTTTTAATTTTAGATTTGTTTTGCAAAATATTTCATTTAACTTAGTCTATTTACGTTAATAGCATTTCAATATCATTATTTCTATAGTCATTTCTATTTAACTTAATCGACATTAAATTTAATTATCTCTATTGAGGTAAAAATTAGTGTTTTAGATTAGTTATTTCTTAAAATGGGAAGAAAATATAAAATCTATGAAAAATACAAGAAAATAATAAAAAAGTCTATTATAAAATTGAATAAAAAAGTGTTTATAGCACTAGGTAGATGTCAGTTGTTATATGGCTAATAACGTAGCAAAATTTATTATTGTAGTATCACATTTATTTGGTTTTTTACATATATAATAATTTATTAAGAGGTCTTAAGATTAAGACTTTAGATAATGATATTTAAAAGCATTCTATGACTAATAAAAGTTAAATAGCTTTTAGTAATATTTCTATATAAAATATAGATACTTAAATCCAAAAGATTTATAACTGGTATGTATTTTATAATAATATTTAGAAATCACTAATCTAGATAATACTTATAATTATATATAAAAAGACTCATAATCAATTATAAATCTATAAAAAGCTGTAGTAAAGTAGTAAGAATAATAACATGAAACTACCATAAATGTAATATTAACTAACTTTAAAATGATAATTAATAAGCTAATAATTTAAATTTTATTATAACTATTTAGAATTCTATTAATAAACTTAAATATTCACTTCATCAAATCTTAAAAAATCATTAATATAACACCTTATTTATGAGTTTCAACAGCTAATTATTTTCTTATCAAAAGTATAAAAAAGTAAAAGTGAGAAATGATAGAAGCAAAGTTTTCTGAGGGTTTTATTTAAGAAGATCTAATATAAAAGATAAAGACAGTAGCTAAATTAAATTAACTTTATACTTAAGCTATAATCTTACTGGCTAGTTTAATTAAATAAATATTTTAATTATTCTTCAGAAAAAAGCCGAAATATGTCAATAAGCATAATGAATTTGCAAAGAATAAGTTTATTAATAAATTAGTTAGACTAGGAAAAATAGCAAGAAGAAGGTAAATTATTTTAAGGAATCTCACTTTAATATAATTTTCCTTATTTAAAGAAATTGGAATGGGATTGAAACTAATGACATAATAGAATTTGAATGTGAAAGTAAAGATAAGCGATTGACTACTCTAATAAATACCTTAACTTAGATAAAACCTTTATTAACATGATATCAGTGACTTGCAACTTTCCACATTAGCAAAATTTAAACTAACCAAACAGATTAGGAATTTATTATAACAGCTTTGGTATCTCTTATTTTTTTCCTTTGCTTAAAAACCAAGAAATCTTCTTTATTAAATAGTAAAATAGCAAATAAGATACGAGTAAGAATAATGAGAATCGTGATTTTAGAATACCTATGTACACTTCTAATTTGGTTGAGTAGCAGCTAAGTAAAATTTAAAATGGATAAAGTGAAAATTAATAATAGATGCTAAATTCCTAAAATTATCTTGATTCTCTATAAAATGAGATTCCTTAATAAAATAAGCGCTTTTTGGATTAAGACTCAATATCATCATATGAAATCTCTCTAGAAAATAGTTTTTCTAATTAATCGATTTAGTCAAGATAGTAATTTTTGGATGAAATAGAAACAGTGCAGTCATTAGAAATAGACGCTGATTAGCTTAGTGAATTTAGTTCTTGACCTGATGACATAAATAGTTTGGTTTAATTGTGTTTTATAATTGAAAATATAAAAATAATTTAAAAATTAACTCTCATTATAAAATGAAACATTAGGCCTAAAAGAAATTTTCTATCATCAAATCCCATTCCTGAGACAACTTAAACGATTTACAGCCTGTCAATTTAACTAACGCTGAATTAAATCCTCAGCCTCAGAGTAAATAAAGAAAATAAATATTAGTAAATGAAGGTGGAGTCTGAATTATGGAGAAGTACTTTAAGTTTTTTTGTATTCCTATTAAAAATGAGAGATTTATCAAAAAGTTTATGAGATTAGAAAATAAGCATGAGCTAAAAATTTATGAAGATGATTAATGTTTGAAATTAGTATAAAAGCCTATTCATGTACTTGATTTGAATATTGCTATTTCCGATCACTCAGGCCATGATGGAAAATACCACTGTATAAAACTATTTTTTAAGAATTAAGAATTTTTAATTAGTTTATCGTCATGTGAAGAATTAGACAGATGACTACTTGTAATTTAGGATTCGAAACTTATGGAGTAACAATCATAAATAAGAAAAGGAATAATAGCACAAGGAATAAATACTAATTTAAATTCTTCAGGAAGCAGAAAAGTTGACACTCCTACTTATCAAGGAATGAGAATGATGTGAAAGAATTTCTATTAATTAATTATAAATGCTATTTATTTCAAATCTTAACAAACTTACGTTATTCATATAAACTTCCTTCTGACTAAACAAAATTTAATTTCTTAATATAGCAAAT
This sequence comes from Loxodes magnus, assembly GCA_946699065.1. Lineage (NCBI taxonomy): Eukaryota > Ciliophora > Karyorelictea > Loxodida > Loxodidae > Loxodes > Loxodes magnus. The sequence continues at coordinate 539,087 of CAMPDV010000020.1, read as the reverse complement.
AATCTTTATATTGTAAAAAGTAGTAGATTCAAACTATAACTCTACAATCATCTGTCTTAAATAAAATTAATCTTACATTTAAATAAGCATTACAAATAGTAATTATCTTTTATGCATAAAAGAATATAAATTAAATATAATTATTTAAAGCATATATTATTAAATAAATTTTATTTAGATATCTAGAAAATAATAAACGCAAAAGCTAATTACTAAGACTCTTTAATTCTAATTAAGTTTAAAAATAAATTTTTAGATTTATTTTGCTTAATCAATTCAAAATAAATTATTTTGGATTTAGCGATTTTTTGTAACAGAAAAATTTATTTTAAACTTAAATCTTTCGTATTGTTCAAAGCTAAAAAGTTCTTTTTAATAGTTTATTTATAACGGATTTTTATCTTTTTTATTACTTAAATTTTAATAATAATGAACTATTTCTAGAAATTTATATGGATATTACTTTACTAAAATAGTCCGTTTTAAGAAGAATTATTAACTTGATAATTTGTATAAAACTTCATGGAATTTCCTAAATTATTAAGTAGATAGATCTTTATAAATCTGTAGGATAACTTTTATTCGAAATAAAGATCACTAAAATGCAGAATAATAATGAATATAGCTATATCATCTATTTATCCTAAATATAAGCTTTCCTAATTAAAACAAGAAATAAGTATTCCATTACTTTTTAGCTTACTTATTTTATTATATTATATTATCTTATTGAATATCAATAATAAAGCAAAAAATCTTCAAAAGTTATAGCTTCTTTATCTTATTTTTTACTAATGAGTTTATCTTATATTATAAATTACTTGAAATTATGGTTTAATGCTCTAAAATTGTTATATATAGGCAATCTTTCGCTTTAAAACTTGTAAGTTTAATTCTAATTTTGCTTTAAGAGTAGACAGTAGTTCTAATCTTACTACATTCCATAGTGATAGTTAGATAGCTAGTTATTTAAAAGAATTAGACCAATTATTCTTTGAATTAGAAGAAAAACAAAAGAAACCTTGTTCAGCTTTAGATTTTAATTTCTAAGGTTAGTTCGTCAGACAAAAGTTAACTTCCATTATTCTTTTCTATTGATGTTTTTCTTGGTTTGTTAAATCATCATTATTGTTATTAAGTACAGAGTAAGGAAAGCTTCGTTTAAAAAATAGATTATATAGAATCGAATTTGAAGGAGTAATTTGAAAATTAATGGAATCAAAGGGAATCAAAAATATTAATAGCATTATACTCCTTATAAGTTTAAAGAGCTTAATCTACTTCTTTATTTGCATATTTATTAAAAATGGAGGATTTCTTGCAATTTTTGGTTGCGACTTAAGAGCAGCTATAGAACTAGCAAGATTAGCTATAAAACTAAAGAAATAAAGTTGTTTAAAATTAATAATAAACTGAAGAAAGTGCAAACAAGTACTTTGATAAAGTAGTAAAGTTGGTTAAATAAAGAGAAAGTAATGTTATCAAATAGATCAAAACTTGCTATAACTAAAGCATCAAAATGATTGAAGAGCAAAATCACATTTTGCAAAGTATTCTGGAATAGGTTTAGAAGATAAGTGAATAGATTCTTGGTAATAATTTAGAAGGAATAGATTAGAATTAGCTTAAAGATTAAATTAATTTTCAGAAAAGCTTACCTAGCACTCCAATTCCTCTATTTGATTTTTAACTTAAAGATTTTCAAAATAATTTACTTCAGAGTTATCTGAATGATATAGGAGATGTTGTTTTGAAGTATTAGCTTACTATGAGTTTTGATGTTACAAATGTAAATAAACCTAATACAGGAGAAAATGGAAGCTGCGAGCATGTGCCTTCAAAGTAAAATTTTATATAGTTTCATGTTATGAAAATATAAATGCTGCGAGAAAAGGTTTCCTTGCAATAAATGTCATGATTTACAATCAAACCACGCTCTTGATGCAAAAGACTTAAGCCGTGATATTTAATGCGGATTTTGCTAAGTTGAGCAACAAGCGCCTTATGGAAAATATAGTTGTAAGTCTTGTGGTAAACAATTAAATTAACAGTCTTGAAAAATAATTAATAACTTAATAATAATCTAAATGGGATTTAGCACACTTTAGCAAGATAAAAGCTATTACTTTTTATAAAATAAATTAACTTAGAAATAATATGAAACTACTTTTGCTTAAATTATTTCATAAAGCAAGATTCTATATATTTATTTTCAAAACTGTCTAAATCTTTCTTAACTTGATATACTAAACTGATTAATTTCTAGTTAGTTAAATCAATTTTAACTTCTAAATCTTGAACTATTAAATATTTATTCATTCCAACAAAGTAATTATAAAAATATTAAAAGAAAAACTAAATTTTAGAAAAAGCTACTAAGTGCTCATTTGGATGAATAAGGAAACAATAATAAATTAAACTATTAAATAAATTGATAGAAATAAAACAGATGCATGATAATTTAATTTTTATATCTATATTATTATGCTTAATCTTAAGCTTTAATTATATATTTTAGTCTAAAAATTATAAATAGGAAATTATTACTTAAAGTTAAGACTAGCTTCATTTAAATTACCAAGCAATAGTTCAATTTATAAGATTATTAAAAGTTATATGTCATTTTTTACCTTTTTCTCCTCCAGAAGGCTATATTCTGCAATTACTTATAATGTTAGAAATAATTTCCTATTCAGGTACAACTTTAACAACATTTTATTCCTCTCTTCCTGCATTTCTCCATATTTAAACTATTTCCTTTGAAATTTTTCCTCTTTTTTAGTTTCCAGGAACCAATTTTATTTTATATTAAGTTTCTTTTAATGAGGAATACGGAGCACACATTGTCACAGCATGCAATAATTAATCGTCTTTAAAAGGTGTTTAAGTAAATTTATCTACTTCTGATAATTAAATCAATTCTTCTTCAGTCAAGATTTTTTCTTCTTTTAGAAGTTACTAAACTTCTTAATCTTCATTTTTTTCTATTATTTTCTGTTCATTTAAATTTTTGTCTTGTTCTTATTCATTATTTTATTAGGAGTTTTATTCATTTATCTTTTCAACTTTTTCTTCTTCCTATTAATTTTCTTCTTCTTTTTCTTCTTTTTCAGATTCATTTGAACTATTTTTTTCAGCATTTTCTTCTAATTTTTCTTCTTCAGAAGATGGATTATTTTCTTGTTCATTTTCTTCTTAAGTTTTTTCACTTTATTTTTACTATATAACTTCTGCTTTTAATGGTTTTGAACCTATTAATTGCATTCTTATTTATCTTTCCTCTTCATCTTATTCTCCATATTTTTCTTACATTTTTTTAAGTTTCTTAATCTAAGCTTTTGTCAGCTATTGCTAAGGTGCAGGTTTTTATTGCTACTATTATTATTAATTTTTCTTTTTTCCTTAATCTTTTTTTTGTTTTGAGTTGTCTTTTTAATCTTTTTCTTCTTAAATTTGCTTTTCTTTAGGCTATTCCTACTACTTCTATTTATTTTTTTATTACTATTTATTCTAAGGTTTAGGATCGTCAGTGTTAATTAGACTAATTTCTTAATTTTCTTACTAACTAAAAGGGATAGATGGATCGATACTATACTTTTAATATTCATTTTCAAGTTCCTATTAAAGTTATTAATTTCTTTCTTCTAAATGTTTCATTAAACTATCTTCATGTAATCTAAAAATTAGTGTAACTCCCATTTCTAATCTGCTTGGTAACATGTAATTCTTTTTACCACGAATCATAAAGCTACCTGTAGGAAGATATTCACCAGTAGGAGCGGATTTTGATACCTAGCTAGGATATACCCACCATGCAGAAGTCAAAACTTTTTAATCCCATGCATGACTACGACAAACACAAGCTATTCCTGCTTCCTCAACTGTCCTTCTAGGTATTAATTTTTTGCCTGGGTTTATAATAATGGTAGAAGAAGCTCCTTTTGTGTCAGCATGAATATAGAGATCATAATTTTTCATGTATCTTTTTACTAAAATTTCATTCTATTAAGCATCGTGTCCACTTACTACTATGAAGTTTTCAGTTGAAATAAACCAGTAGAATTTTTCCCATCAATATGGCTTTCTTATTTTGATTATCCCCTTTTAACTTTCTTCCTTTGCTTCTTGTTGCTTTGCTTTTTTTTCAGCTTGCTTTAGAGCTTATTCGGCAGCTTCAATAGTCTTTGTTTCTTTTTGCGAAGCCTTTTTTTTCATAGTATAGTAAGATTAAGCATTCTAATGAGCATTTTAATGTACAAAGATATCCACAGTAATCATTTCACCTTTCTCTTCATCCTCTAGTAGCAAAACTGCTTAGTTAGTTTCAAACTTTAATTTATGAATTATATTTGCATATGGATTGCCATTCCTTTACTCTTCTTTTATCATTCTCCAAAGTTCAGTCCAGGAAACTCCAGTTGAAAGGCATTACTTTAAGATTAGAATAACTTGATCAACAGAGTCTAAATTTTTAATAATCAGCTCAGCTTTGTATTCATTCTTAACACTTTAATCATGTAACTACTCGATTCTTTTTTCCTAATCTTATTTTATTCTGTTATATTTCTTTCATGCCTCTGATTAGTTTTATTCAATTTTCTCTTCTACCTTCACTGATTCTTATGAAGTATAAAAACTATCTACTGCTTAGTCTAAGGTATCAAACTCTTTTGTTTCCATATTTTAATGGCAATGAAGTAAAACTGGAGTGAATTCAGTTACTTGTCCGTTTTTAATGATTTGATACCCCTTTCCTTTACTTGCTAGTTGAATAATAGTATTTGAAAACTCAGAGGCTTGTGCTAAGAGATCTATAAGGTTTTAGTTATTTATAAGGTCTTGCAAGTTGAGTTTTTTATTAACTTCAGTATATTTCAATTCTTTTAAGCAGTGATCAGCTAATGGAAAATGCATGTAGGGACATAAAGCTGCTAATATTTGTTTCATAGTGGGGCTTTATTTAAATCTACCACTTTCTTGGAATTCTTGTAGTTGCTACTTTATATCAATTTATAAACTTTGGAATCCTATATTTGCTGCTTGAGTAAAGGGATAACGTTAACCTGTAGCTGTTTGAACATTTTCATCAAAAGCGTGAGTTCTTAGCAATGCAATAATGACATATTAAGAATCTGTCAGAATAAGATTTCCTTAACTGTAAAGTTCTAGTAGTAAATGATGCTCGAACTCTCCAACTCCAAATTGAAAATCTATAACTCTATCAATTCCAAGCTGTTTAACACCTTCTAGTCTTCTAGTTCTTATTTTTTTTCTCAATTTCATTGTGAAAACTGAAGGTATATTTGATTTTTCTCTGCTGAAGGCAGTTGAATGAACTCTAACTCCAGCTTCTAGAATTAAGTACTTCTTCACATCAGGCTGAGACAATTTCAATATATAAGTTTTAGAATTTAAATCATAAATATTAGCTACTCTCAACCCTACAAGAGGTTAAACATTGCTAGTCACTGCTAAAACATCCAAAGCTGTGAATCGAGCTTTCATCTTTAATAAAATTAAATATCTTATAATTTAAAACTTAAAAGACAGAATAGTTATCATTATACCTTTATACCTATTTCTATTCAAGCCATACGACTAAGATCTTAGAAAGGTTAACTCATGAATACAGTACAGATATCTAAATGATATTAGCAATTTTAGCCTACTAGCTCTGACTTAAATTAATATATTTACAAATACCTTTATTTTGTCTTTTCATTTCATTAAGGTATAACTACGAACTGCTTCTTTTCATTTTTTCAAATTTCTTCTATTTATTTAGTTTCTAAAGATTTAAAGAATACTATGTTTTATAAGGGTTTAACTATATATGTTAGTGATTAAATTAAATTAAGAAATTATGCTTTATATTAATAGAAAATATCTATAATTTCTAATGATATACAATTATTTTAATAATTAAGAGTTATACTGATTTGCTTGTCTAGTAATTAGATAAAGAGAGATACCTAATTTTATTTTTGATAAGACTACTTGATATTTCTCTAATAGATACTTACTAATTAAATAATTTAGGAATATTTACTTTAGCTAATTCTATATATTGAGACTTTTAACAAATTTAGTTTTAATTGAAATGAAGTATAAGAATGGTAATTAAATTATAAGTCTTTTAAATTAAATTTAAAGGTTCTTATTTATATTTTTCATATTCTATTTGTCTTACATTTTCATTATGACAAAAGGAAGTTCCATTTTCTAATTTTCTCAAGAGACTTCTAACTTGTACGGAGTTTTTATAGTGATAGGAATAAATTTTATAATTTTTGTAATTGGACTTATCATATGGTATACAGTATGAATTAGAAACAATAGCTTTTATGATTTATAATCTCCTTGACATAGTTCCACCTTCTATAGAAACTTCAAGGTATTTTTGAGATTGCTATGGCACTTTGATGAAGTGATGGATGACTGGATTAGAATAATAGGATTAGAAGGGTTTTCATATCTGTTATTTTAAAGACATATCATACAAGCAATGCTGCTAATAACATTTGTAACAATTGTATTTACAATTCCTATGAACTATATGTACCATGACTTTAGAACAGTAGACCTTTTTAAATAGACTACTCTCCTCAGTTAGCAACTAAATTACATTCCTGCACTTTACCACTTTTTACTGCTTGTAATCATCACTTTTGTTTTACTTTATCATTTAAAGACCTATCAATCATAAGTCAAAAGTTATCTGAAAAAAGGTAATACTAAGCAATGAAAATAAAAGTATAACGCTTCAACTTTAAACTCTTCATTTGAGAGGACTACCTTAATAGGACTTTGCGGGAGCAACATTAAAAAAATAACTAAGGAAATATTTAGGGAGAGAATCATGGTGCATACTTGACGAAATTATAATTCCTAACTACGAGGAAATAACTAAACTTGAAATTTTAAGATCATCGTTAAAAATAAAAATCGAAGCAAATTCAGAGTAAGATATAGCTCCAAGCACTTTTTGTACTAAAGTTCTTAGTAATTAGCTATAGAAGTAAAAGCTTGAAAAATAGTTGACTTTAATAGATTAAAAAATTTAAGATGCGACTGAAACAAGGTTTCTTAGTTCAGGTCATGCTTTCGTCGTTTTTAATAGTTGTCAAGCTTTAAATCAAACAATTTAGATATAATAGGATTGAAATTGTTGAGATCATTTGTAAGCTAAAGTAAATGATATGATAAAAAGAAAAAAGAGACTTAAAAGTACATCTACCTTTTAAAAATTTCAAGATGAGAAAGAAGAGGAAGAAGACTAGCAAATTAAGCTAAAGTTAAAATAAGCATCAGATCCAATTGATATCATATGGGCTAATATGGGTGGAACTCGAGGAATATACTTTTTTAGGAAGTTAATTTTGACAATTTCCTCTTATGCTATCATAATTTTTTTTACTACTCCAGCTGCTTTACTAAGTAATATTTAGTTTATGATGGAATTTGCCTGGTCCGGCAGTATTGTAATAATATCATATCTTCCTAGTTTAATAGTACTGTTACTTAATTAGGTGTTAATGAATCTAATAGATTGGTCTGCTTATTCTGAAAAGCACACTTCTCATTCAAAAGTTCAAAGATCTATAATGATAAAATGTTTATGATATTTAACACTAAATTTGTTGGTAATTCCAAGTTTAACATTAGCAACTTCAACATCTTTGTATCGACTGATATTAGACTAAAACTTTAAAATAACTGAAATGCTTAAAGATGTTTAGCTTTCAGAGCATGGAATATTTTTTGTTGCTATTTTATTATAAAAAGGAGTTGTATATAGTCTGTTTGAACTTTGCAGAGTTAGAGATTTATATCTTTTCAATTTTTCAAGCAAAATTGCTAATTTAAGCAGAAATAAAGCTAAACTATAAAGTTGGAATATGCCAGAACAATGGATTTTCTAATATGGCTTCTATTATGCACTCTGGGTCACTACCTTAGGCATTATCCTTTTCTTCAGCTCATCTGTTCCTTTAGTAGTTCCTGCGGGATTAATATTTTTCATTCTCAAGCATTGGGCAGATTCTTATAATCTATTAACGGTTTACAAAAGAGAAATGGAGAGCAATGGGAAGTTACTGCGTCCTGTTGTACTAAATTGTTCTGTTATGGTTGTTTTATACTAGCTTGCAATGATGGGATTTTTCATATTTCATAAGCATGAAAACTTTGTATTTGGAATAATAATAATGACTATCGGAACTCTCATTTTCATGTGCGCTATACAAAGAAGAATTATCATCTAACCCAATTCTAGTAAAATTATTCCTGAATTTGATTAAAATAAGTGAAGAAGCATGTATACGCATCCAATGCAGTTAAATAGACCTAGAATTTCTTACTCAAAAAACTAAGAATCACCTTAAAAAAACAGCTTAGAAAGAGTAAGCAATCCATATAAGAAAACTGAATCAAGCTAGTAAAGAAAAAATGACCCTATTTTTTTAATTTAAAAGGAAGAAATTATAGTAAGATAGAATAATAGAAGAAATACTGCACAAGAGCAAAACATCTAACAAGCAGCCAATGAAATTCAAATGAGACAATTAGGTCGAAGAAGAACTTTCAAAGAAAAATAGGAGATTGAAATAGAAAACTATGAAGAAAATAAGTATTATGAAATGCCATGAAATTCATAAATTTATTTTAAAATTTATACTCTTTAATCTTCCTCGTTTAATTTGATTTATATTTAAACATATATAAAAAGAAAACTAAAAGATTATTAAATCCCATTTAAATAAAATTAGAAATAGATTATATCGTAAAGGATCTTCTAATTGATTAAAAATTAAACGAATAAAATAGAGAAAAGGCATTTTTAATAAACAAAATTAAAAGATAATAATTAGATTCCTTTAGGTGCTCAGTTAATAATAATTAAATATAAGCATATGGAGATGAATAGATGATATATTATGTCTTATTTTATGGTTATTTTATTTTATTTTATTTAAATTAAATATTTATAACTATTTCTTAGATTTCATATTAAAAGTGTTGCTATTACAATTCTACTTAATTTTATCCTTTAGAAGAATATTTTGTTCTGTCTTATTACTCTTAAAGTATAATTTTATTCTTTTAAAGGTTATGCTGGATATAATCTTCTTTACTACTATTAAAAGATCATTTTTTCTCAAATTATTAACTGATTTAGTTTTATCTTGATGATATTACTTAAATAATCTCTAGTAAATCTTTAAAGATACAATTATAATACCAAAATATATAAATTTAGAATAAATAAATTTATATACCTATTATAAGCATTATTCTCCTTAAGGAATCCTTTAATATTTTTTATTAAGCTTAATTAAACTTAATTTAATCAAGTAGGTAATGCTCTTTTTGTTATAATTATTTCAAAATATAGAAAAATATAAACGAAAATTAAGCTTTAAATAGTTAAGCTGTGTGAATGATATAAGATAGTGTATTGGAGATACAAAAATATCCTATTAATTTAAATTAATAACTTAGTTTAAGTTAACTTTTAAATACTTTAATTATATAAATTAATATCACTTTATATATGTAATCTATTTATGAGCGTTAGTTTTTAAATATCTTCAATTTAATTCAATTTTATACAAATTAAATTTAAGTTGATTACATTTGCCTTAAAATAACTATAACACTACTTAAAGCTATTAATCACTTAATTATATATATTAACTTTATTAGAACACATAAAAGAATAAAAAAGCATATATATGTATTAATAAGATCATATATTTAATGAAGTTCTTATAGCAAAAGATATAAAATTATTTGATCAAAACTCTGATTATAGATTGTTTTAAATTAAATGCATATTGCATTAGTAAATTATGACTCTATAATATATTTTAAGATACAAAGTAACAAAATTTTAAATTCTTTATGTTTAATCAGACATTTAAAACCTCCTTAAGGTCTCTTCTATCATAGTTTTTCATTTTGTTATTATTGTTCTCCAATAGATGAGTTTGTTGCTAATTTTCCTCATTTAGAAGTATAGATTGTTTAATTTTGCTCTCTCTTATCAATAAAGGCTCAATATATTTTTCCTCAAATGATACCCACTAATTGTAAGATTTGGATTATTAAAACAATCCGCTGCTTCTAAACTCTTAGTTTTGGTAAGATGAAATTGATTCATCTAGTTCAGTTACTTTTTAGTTTCCAATAATTCCTAAAAGTCTACACCAAAAAGGAATTACAACACCTCAAGCAACAGTGGATATCAATACAACTCCCAAAACATAGCACACTAACTAGTTTCTTGACTCATGTGTCTAATCAAGACTTAAGATTAGAGCAAATGCAATAGCTCCACGAATAGCACCTGCCAATCAAATAATTCCAAATTTTTTAACGTTAATTTCATAGATTTCATTGCAGTAAAGCACTCTAAAATTAAATTTTTACTTTATTAAAAATGTGCAGATTATTAATGCAACGCCTCTTGAAAATAAAGCATTCAAAATTCCATACACAATAAAGTAGGAATTTCAGTACTAGGTAGTATAATGGAAACTAACTAGTCCTAAGTAAATAAAAATGAATGCTTCTGATACATTTCCCATTAGTTGAAAAACTACCGTTGTTCCTTCTCGAGCTTATTCGGATAAGTTATAATGGCAGTATTAGGCTAAAATTATTCCACTTACAAGTAAAGATAAAATACCTGATAAATCTAAAAATTAAGCTATTAAATATGAAACATAAGCCAAATAAATAACAGCTAGTACTTAAAATACAGCATTTTATATAATTTCTTAAGTTAATTTTTTCATAATTAAGGATGCAATCACTCCAAAGAGAATACCACATAATATTGAAAATATAAATTTCTTTATAAATTCATATACTTTTATAAAAGCAAAGTCCATATTAAAATGAGCTATATCAATTTTTTGAACCGATTAAAATAAAATAATGCTAACTGCATCGTTTATGATACCCTCTCCAAAAAGAATACTATATAAATCTGGAAAATCTTTGTCATTTATCATAGCAATTGCTGCAATAGTATCACTTGCTGATAGAACTGCACCCAAAATCATGCAATCCTTTATATCTAATTATACATTTTATCCAGGATAATACCAAAAACCAATTCCAAGCAAAGAGAAGCAAATCACAGTACCTAACACTCCGTAGGTGAGAATATAAGCAATGTTTTTAAAAAATCTTCTTTTTCTCATATGATAGGCAGCCGCCAGTATAATTGGAGGTAAAATAAGAGTAAAAAATTCATCAAGTTAAAATTCCCAAGTTTCTCCTGTAAAAACAAATTTCGAGTAGCTTATAATAACTCCAACAATAATTACTACACCAGATTCATGAAAATAGTGAAAACTAAACCTGCTTATTAAACTTGAAACAAGCAAATAGAGAAAGAGTAGGAGTAAAACAATTATCACTATTATGTACATTTTTAACTTTTTAAATTGCTTAACTTTTAAATTTAAAATCCTAAAATCTATGTAAACTTACAATCTTTAGAAAAATATTTAATTCAAAGTAGTCAGGTTTAAAAATAATTGAAAGAATGATTCAATTAGAAAACTACATAAACTAAATAGCATTTTGGGCTTATCTAGGAATTTGCTTATTTTAAGATACGCTCATACATTTAATAACATTTTTCTTATTCGTTCTGTTTTTATAGATTATCTATTTTAAATAATTTAACAATCTAAAGCTTAATTTTTATAATTCTAACTTTAATTAATGATAAATTAATATTTTTAATTATGGTTTAAAACTTTTTTATAAGTCATTTTTGAAAGTAGCTTTTACATTATTATTAATAATAATTACAAATTTAAATAAAAAATTAAAAGCTATTAATAAAGAAAATATTTAGAAATTACTTAGTAATTTAATTTAAAGTTATAGTTATTTACATTTAACTCTATAATTATCAATGCAAACAAAAATTAGGCTGTTGCTTCTTTTTTTGCTATTTTTTTATTATCCATTGCCAAAAATATTAAATTTAATTTTCAATCTTCCATTATTTTTTAAGATATTTTTTAAATTAGATTATCTTTTTATTTACAACTAGTAGAAATTAATTTCCATTAATACTAAAAGTTTAAGGCTAATTAAGTATTTCTTAAAAGAGTTCATAAAAATGCTATTGTAGTATCTTTTTAGTTAATATGCATGCTTTCATTAATTTAAACTATTTTTAATAAAAGTCTTATTCAACTTTATTCTTAATAAAACTAAAATATTCATATTTAAGCAAACTTGAAGCTAAATTTTATCTTCTAAAGATGTTCTTAAAGATAAAATTAAAAATAAAGAAAAGCTTATCCAAAAATATAATATACAGAAGTATTAAAAATAATAAGCAAATATAAATAAATCAAAATAAAAAGTATAATACTCATATATAAAAGTTTGATATAAGCAATACAATTATATCAGTTTTACTATGTTTACTTTTTATATTATTTTAATTAATAAATTAGTTTATAATTTATATTAAAGTATAATAATCATCATAATTCTCTAACAAAAATTTCTTAAATATCAGCAATTTGCTACATTATACCTTTTAATTAAATTTTTTCTTATTAAATTATAATTTTAGTCTAATTATAATTTAATATTTTTTGTTATTTATTCAAATTTATTTTATAATATCAATAATTTATGCATTCATTTATATTTTATTTTATAATATCTTTTAAGAATAAATATTTTGATTAAATTTACTAGTTTCATTATGAATTGTAAATATATATTATAAAGTAATTTACCTTTTATATTTAATAAAAGAATATATAATAAATTTAATTAGCTAATATTAAAATAAATACTGGTTTAAATTAATTTAAGTTTTGCTTTTTATATTTTTTGATTTATTAAGCTAATTTCTATTATTTATTTTTTTATTTCCCAATTTATTTTAATTTTACTTAACTTTTATTTTTTATCTTCATTTTTGTAATTTATCAAAAATTACTCTCCTCAGTTGGTTGCTTTTATTAAATTTAAAAAATTTGATTAAGAGATTTAAATAATTAGAATCAAATAAATATTTAACTATATTTAATTTATATTATAATTTTAGATTTAAGTAATTAAAGAAATTTGCTTATTTAATCATTTTCTTAATTTTAATACTTTAAAAGTTCCAAAGTTAAATTGTCAAATGCCTTCCTTAATATATTCATTTTAATTTTCAGGTTTTTACTATTAAACTTAATTTTCTTATTTATTTTCTTAATTTTCATTTTATTCTACCTAATCTTAATTTTAATTATCCAAACTTAACTTTTATTCAACTTAAATTTCCTTTTAGTCATTTAGGTTTTATTATTAATCAATTATTTCATTCTTTTGATTTTAAAGGCTTTACTATTAATTATTTAAGTTTTAATTGTCGTTTTTAGCCATCAAAAACTATTCCTATTCAATTTAAAGGTCTTGCTATAGAACTTCTTATATTTTCTAATCTTCTGCAAGAATTTACTATTTATCAGCTAAATTATCCCTGACATTTTCATGGATTTACTATTAAATTTCTTAATTTTCAGCTACTTAAGGCTTAATTTTTGAATTATCTTAATCTTAATCTTAAATTTTCTAAGCTTTTATTAGATTTTAGTTCTATTATAAATCATTTTACTATTCCTATTTTGATAAATCTTGAAATTTATTATTTTGAGATTATTTCATATTTTCCTTACTACTGTAACTTTGAGCACTTTCTAAATTTTTGCTTAATTTTTAAAATCCTTCTACTATATGAGTATTTATCTACTTCGCTTCTCTGTCTTAGGAAGAGTTATTCTTTTCTTATGATTGCATTCTGCTTTCGGATTTTTGCGAGATGCAAGAAAGTACGGATTGTAAAGTCTCAATTTCTTTTTCAAAATTGTTTTCTCTAATAAATGAATTGAATTACCCTTATGTACATGTAAAAAAGGAATTTACTATATTTACTTTTAGAATAATTTGCTAATTATTTTGTAATACAAACTTTTCTCAAACTTCTTGATTCTTTATTTCTATATATTCATTCTTTGTATCATCTATGTAAAAGATATTATCAAAGGATTATATTTATTGCTTTAGACTATACTGAAAATCTACTAGTCTAGAAAAACTTCTCATTCTTATCTCTTATTCTTCGTTAAAAACTTTAATTTCTCTTTTTATATCTAAATATAGAACTGCTGGTATTCTAGCTTATTAATTAATAAACTATTATCAATCCTCTTCTTAATTTATTACTTTAGCTTCTTTCTCTTGGTTCCAACAAAGCTAGTAAGTGCCTTCTTTTAAATCGATGATTTTAACAAGCTAAGCCAGACTAATTTTCTTATTTATTACAATAAGCTTGGTGTTATTAGTATGTCTTAGGAATAGATGAATTTCTGAAGCTTGCATTTTATTATAATTATTAACTATTATTTCTTTAGAACTTTATTCTCATCATAATTAAGCATTTATATTACTCTTTAAGCCTAACGTAATATAAACTAGATTAGCTTAATCAAGCTTACTTTCTTTAGGCTATTTAATAACATATTATACTTTAATTCTTAATAAGTCTATTTATGTTGCTTCTAAGCATTTAGAATGCTTGCCAGTTGAATGTCTTCTATGCTTTTTCAATTTAAATGGTAGACTAAGGATTAAAGTATCTTATATAAGTAGGAATAAAAGGAGTTTAAATAGTAAGGACTTACTCTTAAATTAAGTTTTTAATGGCATAAAGAATTTATCTTATTGTATATGTTTTAATAGCAGGTACTTATGGCTAGCTTGAGCTTGATATTCATAAGATTATGAATCCTTTTACATAGTTAAAGAAGTAAAAGACTAATGACTTCATAAATTCTTCTAAGGAAGAAAAGCCATTGACCTGTAGAGCTTGAGGATGCGTAAAATCTTAAACATCAGATATTTGCCTACACGTTTGGAATTAGTTCATTTGAATAAGTGAAGATCAGCAGAATTCAGATTCATGCATATTGATGAACTTTTTCGAAAACCCTAACTATGACATTACATCATTTAATAAGACTGAAAATTTCAGTCTTTTAAACTTCTTTCAAAGTTAATTTCCGCTGATAACTCCAAGTAAAATACAGGAATTTTGAAGGTGTTAGTCTTTCTTAAAAAACGATAACGAAACAACGTTATTAGACTTTTAAAAGTTTAAAATATCATGATAGCGAAATTTTAACTACGACAAGGAATTTTCATCAGAAGGCTAAGAATGCTATTAAAATTCAGATTGCTTCAGTAATAAATGCCTTTGCGTTCCATACCCTAAGAAAAACATAGGGAGATGCTTCTAATGAGATGATTCATTAATATCATAAGCTTTTCACTATGTATGTGATAATAAATTTAAAAACGAAAAAGATTTAACAAAGATACTGAATTTGACTATTCAAATAAAGTATTAGCATATAATACAAGCTATCCAGAAAAATAATAGGAAAGAAACTATGAAATGTCTTTAAAAATTTGAAGATCTTTCTTATTTATTGGAACTGGGAGAAAAGCCAAACTTTATTTTCCAATATTCATTGTTAGGTACCTTAGCAATAATTATACTACTTATACTATGCTATTTACTTTGTGCTTGCAAATGTTGCGAAAAGAAAAATGCTTAAACTAATTTAAAAGAAAAGCTGCTGAATAATAAAAATGGAAAAGAAGAAGTTTTGAAGATTTAAAGAATTTAAGCTTAAATAATTAAAATTTATTTATTTTTATTATGTCCTTCATAACTTCATCCTCCTGTTCCCCCTTTTCTCTTCATTTTATCATCTTTTTCAATTACTTCATACATTCTTGTGAAATAAAGCAAGAGGATTGACTAAGGGAATAGTATTATAGTAGGTTAGTGTTTAAGTGTGGAGTTGAATACTGAGAAAACATTTTTAATTAAATAAAATGCAGCAGGTTCCTCCAAATTTATTATTAAAATTAAGACAAAGATTTTAAACTGGATTAACCAAGTCATAAGCCCATAGAGAACAATAGCTTTAAAATTTATTAAAGGGTCTAAATTTGATGTAACAAGAAATCGTTGAAAGCATCTAATAGGATTTGTAATAAGGATTTGTAGTTTCTTGGTAGCAGTTTGCTGAAACTTAAAAAGAGATAAAATATATCCTCAAGAATATAAAAAGATGGCAAAAGAAATCAGGCACGACTGATTTAGTTTAACTGTTTTCGTGCAAAGAAACTATTAAATAACCAAAAGGAATCGTGGCTGTTGTTTTTGATCTTCCAACTGCAAACCTTTTACAAAGAGTATTAGTTTCATTAAGTGTTGCAATATCTGCAGGAAATTGTGTAGTTCTAAAAATAAACACCCCAATGGAAAACACATATAGATCTATTGATAAATTAGTACATGAGTTTTTAGATCCTTTTACTATCAAAATATACGAATCTAGCTTAGAGGATCTTATTTCATGCAATTTAGATCATATTCATTATATTGGAAATTAAAGCACTAATAGTTAAATTCAAAAAATACTTCTTAACAAAGAACTTCCTCCTACTTTTTCCTACGAACTATGTAATGCTACTCCTGCTATAATCGATTCTGATGCTGATATAGATTTTGCTACCCAATAGATAGCATCAAACAAATGGATAAGTGCTGGCTAGAACTTGGAGAATGCAGTTTCTTAGGTATATGTCCATTAATCAATTAGTAACCAGTTTATTTCCAAATTAAAAGTTAACATAGAAAAATAATTTGGTTTTGATGCTTAATAGAGTCCAGAATATGCTAGATTGCTTAATGGAGTAGAAAACTTAAAAACTAAATTAGAGAATTCTAAAATAGAGCATGGTGGACAATATAACGTTGAATAAAAATATTTAGCTCCAACCATTATTCCATCAAAATCTCTTGGTGACGTTTAAGGTCCAATTCTTCCCATTTTCGTTTATGAAAAATTAAACAAAATCGTGGCTAGAATCAACGACACTAACTAAAATGTCAATTTATACTTCTTCAGTTAGAACAGGGAAAACCAGAAATTTATTCAATAAAACCTGGCGAAGCTGAATAATTTATACATTAATACCTGCTTTGATTTGTCTCATCCTTTCTAAATAGGATGCTTAAGAGGAGCTTTTGGTATTATTTAATATTATAGGATTTGATTTAGTATCTAGACAGATTCAAGTAACAAAATAAGGATATAAATTTCTTCCTTTCTATCCTCCTTTTAATGCAAGAGTATAAAAATAGCTAACTGCTCTTTATAAAATGCCTCATATCCCGCAGAAATGCTTTTTATAAGGCTTAGCGGGAGTTGGCATTTTAGGTGGATTATATAAGCTATCCAAGAGATCCAGTAAAAATTGATAGAGATAAACAGCAAATTAACTTGAAGTTAAATCTAAAAATAATTATAGATAAATCGAAGATCATTTTTGCTCCTTATAAATACAATATTCCTCATATATACCTTTCATATTCATAATACATAGCTGACATTTTATAGAGTGATTTTCTTCTTTCACTATAAAGGAATTTTATTTTATCTTTGATTTATACTTCTTATAGTGAGGTTCTTATCTTGAAGTTATTAGTCTAATTTTTCATTTTTAGCTTTATAAAAGTACTAGAATTTTAGCTATTATGTTGCCACAATATTTTCATATTAACTTTGGCGAGAAAAGTAATTTTTAGTTAAGATTTTATTAAATAAAGTATTGACTATAGTTGATTAAATTATATCACTTATCTAGATTTTATTAATTAAGTAAAGCATGATGATATAAGAAACTAAGTAGGAAGAAGTTAAGTAAATAAAATGAATGCTTAAATTACTTATATGGTAATGTAAATAAGCAAAATAAATCAGTTTGAGATTTATAATTGCCAAAGGGATTTTAATTTATATTATGACTTAGATAAAAGTAAATCTTATATTTAGATTTTAAGGAATATTAGTAATATTATGGATATATTTTATGGGTTATAAGAACTTTTAAAAAATTGAGTTTTAATAATTTATGGCTAAAAGTGAATAATGAAGTGAATTGTTACTCAATATCCTTGTCCTTTTAGATATTCGGCTAAAGCCTCTACTACTTTATTTGTAAGTCCTGGGTTCTATGGAACTGCTTTTCCTCCAGCTGGAGGAATTACCTGCAATTCTTTATTGAAAACTGCGACGATGTAGGCTTAGTTAGATTTAGCTATTGCTCCACCGCCTCTTGATGATTTCAAGTAAACGGATCCTGAGTCTGAGTCATATTTAACAACGAAATATTTTTCATTATTAAGTCTCAATCCAGCAACGTGTTCTTTTGGTACCTTTCCTTCATTTGCAAGCACAGCTAAAAGAGTTTCAGCTTCATTTACAGCTACTTTTTAAGTGCCTCCTGTTTCTGTTGCTACTTCAGCTTCGTATGATAATAAATTGAAGTTTTCTGATTTTGCCCATACAACCCCATCAAGTCCAATTATTGCGGCTCCTTCGTTTACATTTTGAGTCCATGAACCGTCTGCACTTTAGCTTGCAAGAAGCATTGAAGTAATGTAAGCATCCCACCCAGACATTTTTATTATAATTTCTTAGCAAAGCACTTTAAAAATAAATAATTATGACTATTTAAAATATCTTCCTTTAATTATATTTATACTTTATCTACTCTTGTCTAGAATTTGACTCTTTTATTTTAATTTACTTTACTCAAATTCTTTATAATGTGCATTTACATTTTTCGTGATTTCTTTAATCTTTTCTCTAATTCAGTCTAATGATACGTTTGCTTTATATAAAATATACTTCCTATTTCAAAAAAAAAGCTCAAAGAACCTATTAAAAGTCCCAGAATAGTTATATTTTATTGTTAAATAGTTAGAAAGACCCTTTTATAATTGATTTCAAGTATATTAATAGAGCTAATATATCATATATATCATTTTAATTTCCTTTATCCTTTTTTTTACCTAGACTTAATCAATTACTAAAGTTGAGCAATCTCTCATTTAATTAAGTTTAATATATAGTAATAATGTTTATTTACACTGAAATTATTTAAGTAATATGTATATTTGAAGCATAATATATTAACTATACTTTTACTTTTTTTCAATAAAATCAATTTTATTTACACATCTAGCAATGCTTGCTTATCTTTTGCAATTTTTATATTAGGTAATTTGATTGAGCCTAATAATAATGAGAACTCTAAATGTATAGCATTTTAATTATGTAGTTAATTCTAATTAGCTAGGTTTACTACTTATATATATACTCAGTTAAATTCTCTAAGTTATGTCTTTTTAATTTTATTTGTAGCTTTATTATTTAAAATTTGACTATAAAGCTACTTTATTTTCTAATATTTTTAAGTTGAATAATATGATGCTTAGCATGTCATACTTATAGAGTAATTATATTAAACTATTACAGACATTAAAAATTTGTATTATATTCAATTATCGTTTTCACTAAGAATAATAACTCTTCTAGAAATAAAATACGCTAAGTTATCTAATTCAAGTACTTTTAACTTATGATTCATTTAAGTTTCATATATTTATTTAGAGTAAATCTTAAAAATTAGTATTTGTATTGCTAAAATAATAGAAAGTAAATGATTCAACCAAACTAAAAGTTTCATTGGCTCTATTTGTTTATTTGCAAGTTCAGATCTTCAAGCTATTCATAAAATTGCTTAATATCTTTTTCTTTATTCTTTTCTTCTTCTAGCTTTTATCTAGTGAGTTCTATTGCATCAAAACTGTTTTATCCCACTTTCATTAGCTCATGTAATTACATTTGAATCCTTATAATTTAGTCTTGAAGTAATTATCTTTCGTTTTATATATCTTCTTCGTTCTTCTGATATTCTTAATAAAGCTAAGATAGGCTTCCTACATCTTTTATTATTTCTGGATCAGCATTTTCGCTTTGCGGCAAAGTCAATTCATTTGTTTACTCATCTAGTACTAATAAAATTTAAGAAGGATCTTATGACATATTAATATATTTCCTTTAACTTTAAAACTAAATTTTTATATTATAAAAAGAGAATTTTATAGATCATAAAATAGGGTATAGCTGAATATTACTATCAACTATAAATGAATTTACTTTATATAATAATCTACCTACTTAATCGCTTTTATATAGCATACTCTTCAATCTGACTATTTATTAGCCTCATTTGTTTATTTACTAAATTACGTAAATATTATCATTCTATTTAGTCTTAACTTATTTTTCTTATTATTTATATATTCAAATATATAAAATAAGCTTTCTCTTAGTTGCTTAAATTAAAAAATATAGTTCTTTAAATATCTGTTTAGAATACAACATTAAGAAAATATTAAGTCCAATATATAGATAAAAAGAGCTTTTTTAATTCTAAATTAAAGTGATATTAAGATTTAAAAGAATGCTTCTATTTAAGTTTATATTTATTATATTAGCTATAGTCACCCTAATTACATTTACTTGTTACTCTAATTTTATAAATCAATCACGTCATTGCTAACTTATTGTCTATTCTAGTATTTAGCTTTAATTTAAAGTTAAATACTACTTTTGTTTAGAATTTAATTAGTGAATTAATAGCAAATAGTAGTTATTTGATATCTTGGCTAGATTTACATTTATTAGTAAGATTGTAGATAAAGTTATTCAGTTTAGCTTGGTAGTTTATAATTAAACTTTACTATTTGGTATTTCTTTTATAAGTAGCTTTATTAATAATTAAGTTCTAAAATATGAAGATTAAATAAATATATAATGCTTAAATTATTGTAGCCAAGAAAATTTCAAATATTCGAAAAATACTTCTAAATCACAGTCTGCCGAAACCGCTATTTATATACGTCAGGACTTTATACAGTAGCATCTCCCGCTACTACTATTTTCCCTAAACTTTCTAAAGCTCTGTTTCATGTATACTGAGTTAAATAATCAATAATTCCAACTGAGATTGACCTTAATTCCTCGTTTATGGCTATTAATAAAGAGTAGTCTACTATATTTTAATTACATAAAAATAAACTATCATTTCAAATAGCTACTTCAAAGTACTTTTTGCATTGCTTATTAATAAACAAAGGATTTGCATTCCTATCTTCGATAAAATTAAGATCTAGACCAACATGAGCAAACTTATTGAACCTCTTAAAGTTGCTGGTTCCTTTTAGATCGTAAATTTTATTATAGTTTCTATCTTTAACAAGATTTTCCATGACTATAAATATATACCTTTTATCAACGAACAAACTACCAGTTTTAACATTAACTTAAAACATTCCAAATATTTTTGCTAGTATACTTGGCAACTTTTAGAACTTAATTTTACACATATGCCTGAAATAATTATGAGCCATATTTTGGAACATTTACTTCTCTTTTGTTTTTATTTACTTTATTATATAAAGTCCATCATGAGTTAATGAAAATTTTGCATTTGTACGTCCACCTGTTACTCTATAAGGCTGTGATTAACTTAAAGAACGGATAAAGTTTTTCTAATCATCAATCCATAATTATCTTAAAGCCTCGAATTAGCTGGCATAAAACATTTTCACATCAAAAGTTATTTGCTAATGCTATAATTATTTATTTTCCTTTGTTCCAAAGGAGTAATCAAAATTATTTTCTTAAAAAGATAAAAGTTCGCATTCTAAATCATTTTCGTTATGTGATGATAGGCTTTTGTTTGACTATATGAAGGTTTAATATTATTCTGAACATAAAGTATATGCTACACTTGCTAAAAAATCTTCATTTGCTACTGGAATGCATCAATTGCTAACTCCCAGAGAAAAATATAAATTTTACTTTTTCATCATATCAAATAAATCATCTTACTGTATAGAATTTAAGAGACTTGATGAAAATGCTTTAGGATTTTGTTTATTGAAAGACAGACTACTAAAATTTTAAGATAAAGAAGGAAACTACGAAGGACTTTTTCCACTTTCTTGACTTTACAAAATATTTAAGATAGTAGCAGGACTCTTTAAACTCTAATCATTGTCTAAAATTTCATTTGAAGCTGCAGCTTGAATGGTTTTTCTTATAACTTATTTTCCATATCTATCGAGCTTCTCACACTCTTATATTGTTTTAATTTCTGATTTAATTTAAGCTAGCTATTCATAGAATGTTCGACTGATATGATTAACGTTAATAAACTCATTGATGTTATATTAAGACTATATTTGATTATTATTATAATGTATAGTTTTGAGGAACTAAGCTATTTGCTCTAACTTTTCTTAATTTTGTATTTATTTTTGCATATTTGGAGTGTTTACTTGTAAAAGAGTTTTCTTTTAGTGAAAGTAATTTTTAATTCCATTTATCTCTTCTTCAAATTACTTCAAGATCAACTATACATGCACCTAAAGTTCTTTAATCATTGAATTCATCAATTTATCATAATAATCTTAAATTTGCTTGTAATCAATATAAGGAATTGCTATTGAGTAGTAGTCAAACTTCTTAAAAGAAAATTCAATTAGTAAATCTCCAATTGAAAATAAGAAGATCTAGTTTTTGAATAAAAGATGATCACATCTTTTATTTACCGCTTAATTATTATAAAAATAATGCTGCAAACATTTGTAGAAGGAAATCTCTCAAATATAATCAGAAATTTAAATTTCATCAGATACTATGTGGCACTCATCACACTCCGTTTTTAAATAAATAGGTATACTTTTATTGATTTTCTGATAAGTTTATATGTTATTCTAGTAGCGTATGATTGATATTGTCACTATTTTTTAAGGAATTACTCAGTTTTCTATATGTTTTCAATTAAGTTTTCCACATCCTTCTGTTTTGCACTTGCTGTAAGCTTTTCTTCCTTTTTGAATTAAATAATCTCCTAAAGTCATATCTCTTTTATAATAAGATATCTTTTATATTTAAGGCACTTCACACATTCTAGACGTTGCTTGGGCATCTTTTTGTATGTTCTAAAATTTGTTATGAATATCATTCATTGTTGAATGAATTGAAATAGCTTGAGAGCCTTCTTTAATTTTATTTTCATTCTCAGATGAACAAGTTCGATAGTACAAATAAAAGTTATCTTAGATTTTCCAGTCTATTTCTTAAAAGCAAATAGAGAAAATATCTTCTTAAACTTTTACTTATAAAGATTTGAATAAATAAGACTCAAGCACTATGTTTCTGGATTGCTTGAGAATTTATTTGATTGCCTTTTATTTTATAGCTTTTAGATCACTTTGCTTTCCATGAAGGAGAAAACTACAGCCCAGTGTTTTATTAACTCCTTCGAAATACATCAATGATTTGTTAAATTCCTACTAAATTTTAAAAATTTAGCAAGTTCCTACAACTTGATCTGGTTTAAATTATGAAGCTTGAGAATAAGAACTTAAGACTTTTGCTCCAGTAACTCTAGCAATTTTCTTGAAATTTTTATCTTTTATATTCATAATGAGAGTTACTCCTTTCTTCATAAGTACTTCTTATGCATGATGTGATATTGACTTTGAAACTAGTAAAATATCAGGCTTAAGAGATAGAATTTCTTTACATAATAATCTCATATAATTTTATTCTTATTCATTCAATACCTCTAATGTAGCTATTCTATCCTCTTAACGGTAATATTCTAATGCGCAATCCAGCATTACAATTCTTGGTCTTTCAAATTGCTTTTTCATCTTCTTATGTACAACATTTTTATTAATAACTACTCCGTTTATATACTTTGCCTGTTAATCATTTGACTCAACTGTCTTAACTTTTACATAACTGTTTATATTCATTTTATCTTTCATTTGACTTTATAGTTTTAGCTCCGTAACAGCTTATAAAACTAACCTATAAAGCAATTAATTTCAAGATTCATCAATATTTAAGACTTGTAAAGTTTGAGATATTATATGACTGATATGCTTTTAAACAAATAGCGCTAAATTCTTTTTTTCTTCAGCTGATAAAATAGCTTAGTGTTATTCATATAAAGACTAATTCTAATCTTTGTTCAATCTCATTTTCAATTTTTCCTTTTATACTTTTTTATTTAAAGGATTATATTCAGATTAGCTTTGCTATATATCAGAAGGAGTATCTCCTTATAAATCATTTTTTTACTCAAATGATGATTTTTATAGATCTTGGTCTTCAAAATTAGCAAGACTTCTTTTAAATGGAGTATTTTAAGAAGACTTTATGACAGAAACAGAATTCCTATTCTAATCTGATACATTTCCTTATTTTTAATCTATATTATTGAAGCAATAATCACATATTTTTTAGTAATTGTTGTTGTTTTCTTACTGAGGAAAGTTTATTTTGTGATTTGAGCAATCAGAGCAGAATACTTGTCTACAAATAAAGCAGTTATACTTTCATCTAAATATCTTGTTAAAAGTTCGCTCACATTAATAGCATTTTTTTATTTAATCCTTATCTACTAAATCCATTTTTATTACTATTTAATTAGCTGTACTTATTAAGTTTTAGTCATACATTTCACTTGATTTGCTAAATTGATGTGAAGATATTTTAATATAAGAATTTTGATTTTAAATAGAAAGGAATTATTTAAAAATTAATTTACACAAAATAGTTTTATTTTTGATACTATCACTCAAGCTTCCATTCGATTGTTCCAATTTCGTTTTCTTATAAGTATTTATTACATTTAGAAAAGTGTTTGGAAGTAACAAAATCTCCTTTATTAGCAGCTAATGGACTTGGATGACATGCCTTTAATATTAAATGCTTATTTTCGTTAATGAAACTTATCTTTTTCTGAGCGAAATTTCCCCAAAGCATAAAAACTAAGTTCTTCTTTTGCTAGTTTAGAACTTTTATTATTTTATCTGTCAACTTTTCCCAGCCTAAGGTTGAATGAGAATTAGCTTTTTTCTTCGTAACTGTTAAGTTTGCATTTAATAAAAGTACACCTTGCATAGCCCATTTAGTTAAATCTCCATGTTTAGGTAGTTAGGTGAATTCTGGAACATCAGTATCATCAATAATGCATTTGAATATATTTCTTAAGCTTGGAGGAAACTTTTAATATTTAGGTACTGAAAAGCACATTCCCATTGCCTGATTTTCATCAATATAGGGATCTTATCCTACAATTACAACTTTACAGTTCTCAAATGTACATTTTTAAAATGATGAGAAAATTTATTCTTTTGGTGGATAGCAAGTTTCTCTTGAGTATTTAGTTTATACTTAATTTAAGGTTCTTTAAAGAATTCTTAAATCATTTTCATCTAAACAAAAACTTCATGTTTCTAATTTAGGACTTCATTCCTTTACATTCCAAAACTCTATTATCTCTTCCTTGGTTTCTTCTTATTTAGTTGACTATAATTATTTTATAGTAGCTACACGAGCTGACTAATTTTAAGCCATTCCTTCAACTTTTCTCTTTTTGCTGCTAGGAGTATCTATCAAGAACTTAGTAATAAGTGGTTATAATTCTGATTACATTTTTATATTTATAAATAGATGCATGGAGTCCTTTAAAGCTTTATTTCAATTATTTAAATGCTTATAAATCACCGCCAAATTAGAAAAGCAATGAAAAACATAAGCTTTAAACTACTAAATTTGCTTAATTTAATGCTGCATTCTACTAATTATTGCCTTTCCTTTTTTATTTTTATCTTCATCTCACATTATATTTTCTTCAGTTCATCTAACTATCTTTCCTAATCATATTTTACATAAGAAAACTCTTATTCATTCAATAGAATGATATTTAAGCTTTAGTAAAAGAGATTTAGAAGTATAAATGATAAAGTAGCGGTAAAAGAGAGTTTAGCAAATAGATAAGTAAATAAAAGCTAATTCAAATAATTAAATATATAAAGAATGTACGGAAATAAGCAAGAAACACTTATTAAAATTCTCTTCCTTCGAAAGATTTTAAGAACTAACCAGTATTATTCTGGAACTAGATTGTATGGAAAACTAGGACTAGCTTTTGTAAAATATGAAATATGTCCTAATTTAACTTACACTCTTCTAAATAACATATCTACTATTTAATAAACTTCCTTGAAAATTAGAAGCTTCACTTTAGCTACTAAGAAGTTCTTTAGGAAAGGCTATCTTAACGGATAAATTTCAACAAGATAGAGTTAGTTGGAACAAATAGGAGAATAAAAGTTTATAATATCAGGAGAAAAAGACTTCCACTTATGCTAACTTGATTAAAAGGATGTCTAATCTTCTTAAATGCTTTAAAATAGAACTTTTCATCGAAGCGTTTTTTGAAGATAAAAGAATTAAGTACTTATATTTTCAGGAAAAAGCTCAGTCTTTAAAAATTGGAATATTCAAAATTTAAAACTATTCGAAGATTGCAAAAAAAAGAGCGACAATACAAGGAAATGTGAATCTGTAAATTTAAATACTTTAACATCCATCCCAATAGCTAAAGTACCAGAGCCTGTTTAAATGTTTGGAGCCTTTTATCATAATAACTTTTATTTAACAGGAGGCTACAATTTTTTTTACTAAAATTGTATTTAGGAATATGATCCGACTAGGAACGAATGATTAAGTAATTAAGTAAAACTTCTCAAACCAGCTTAGACAACAGCAGGAAAATTATTTCTAGCTGCTTTAATTTACACAAATGGAAGTGTTCCAGCTATCAAAACTTGAATTTACGATTTTAAGAATGTAAGTAATCATGGTTAAATGTTTTCAGGATAAGTTCCAGTATTTTAATAGCCTGTTCCTTACGGAGGAGCACTGTTTTAGTACGACCAGTAAAGCAATTTATTTCGCTACAATTTCAAAAAAGCGAAGTGGCAAGAGCTTGTCTGATTCTTTAACTAAAAAATTCTAATTTTAAATAAATCCTAACTAATATATAATGCAAGCTTACTAAAATTTCCTATCAATTAAAGAAAACATTAATTTACATAATTATAGAAGCTATTAGCAGCTATCCTTCTACTTATAGACACATAAAATGTAATAAATGCTAAATAAGTATAGTATTAGTTTATATTGTAGTTGCATTATCTAAATGAAAGCTTTCAGTATTCTATTTATTACTAATCACTTATAATGCTCCATCTTTATTTAAGTATTACAACTTTCTTAAGTATTTAAATAGGCTTATTATAAGAATCTTTTATCTACCTTTAATTTGCTATAGATTTAATGCATCATATTAAATAACTTCCAATTACTAGATAATCAAATGAAATTATTAAGTTTTATCTACTTAAAAGTAATAGATAATGAATAGGGATAGATGCTTAAAGCTTAATATCTTAGATAGAGTAAATAAAGGTATAAGCATTAGCTTACTTCAAATGTATTAACATTTAAGAAACTAACTTTACTAAAACCACTCACCTTAAGTGTCCCAACATTTAAGCTTAACTAATAACTTTTCTATCTTATTAATTATTAAATTCTAGCGCAGGAAAAGTGATTAAATACTAATTGCATATGATTAAAAACATCAATCATTAGTAGAAGCTTGCAAAGTAAGCATTAAAGATAATGAGTCTAAATTATATAAATAGTTGTGATTATTAAGTTGAAAACAAAACAAAAATAGCTTATAAGTTACTGTAAGACATAGATAAAATAAAAAGGAAACAGTTTTGCTAAAGGCTGTGATTTAAATAAATGAATGCTAATTAATTCTAAATTAAAAAAATGAACTAATTTAAACCTGTTCCGATCTAATCGATTAAATATGACTATTTATCTACTATCAATAAATTTATTCATCATCAAAAGCTACAAAAGTAATCACAATAAAAACTAGCTGAATTTTAAAGAATGCAGAACTTATATACTTCAGCTAACATTAGACAAATCTACAAGCAATAAAGAAAATCTGCCGATAAAATTTTTTTAAACCAGTCCTTTAGTTGTATCTAACCTAATAAGAATTAGAAAATAGTGAAAAGAATAGAAAATAAGAGCGTGCTAAGGCTTAATAATTTGATAAATAAGAGCTAAGATTTTAAGTAATCAACATATAAAATTTAGATTAAAAGTACTCCACACTAAAATTAGCAATTCCCTTTTGTAAATTTACTTAATTCAACTATGGATAACTAGTAATTGAAAGAAATAGATAGCTAATTCAAGCCCTAAACTTCATGAATGAAACAAAGAACTGATAGAAACAATACCAAATTCATAGTTAATAAAAGAAAAAAAAGCTTGAATATAAGCTAAAGTTGATTAATAGCTAAAAATATTTCTGATAAAAGCAAAAACCAATAAAATCTAAATCTTAAGACTCAAAATACTTTAAATGCAAATAAAAGCTACGAAAGCAAAGTTTAAATAGACATTGACTATTACAAATCTAAATCAGTTGTGTTACAAAAGCCTAATATCGATCTAACTATTATTAAAAAATAGGATTAAGCAAAAGTTCATCATAAGTAATCTAAATCTTTAAGTAGAGAATTTAATTGAATAGTGGTAAAAAAGGGAAAAAGTATTAGAAAAATTAAAAAGAAAAACTTATATGTTGAATCAGGGATTTAACTTTAAACTGAATAATCTCCAAATCTAAATGAAGATGAATCTGATTATTTTATGAGAAAAACAAGTGATTAAACTTATAATAGGAATCAAAAAGATAATTCATAATAGTAATTCATTTTTAAAAGAAGATTCGCTTTTAAAGTATCAAACCAGCAAGATTAAATATAAAGCTTGCAAACAGAAAGTATTACAGAACCTAGTTTATTAAACTTAAGTCAGAAACAGGAAAAAGACAATTTAGATAATTAAATGAATTTGCTAAATGGAGAAACTACTTTAAATAAGATTATGAGACTTTGCAAATAAGAGGAAGAAAATTTCATAGATGCTTACGACTTTGCCAAAGTACTATCGTTAAAATGACTTAGAAAGAGTTGTCATAAATCAATAGAGTAAATAATAAAAAACTAGTTATTATAATGAGATTTTCTATTTACTTACGTTAGGAATAGCTAAAATAGCGAAATGTACAAAGTTAAATAGCTTAAAAATTTTGATAAGTAGCTAACGTTTCTAAAAAATTCATGCAGTTAAATATTAGAAGATATATAAATAGCATTAAATAGCATCCCAGAAGAAATCTTATACTTTTTTAGCA
Organism: Loxodes magnus; assembly: GCA_946699065.1. Classification (NCBI taxonomy): domain Eukaryota; phylum Ciliophora; class Karyorelictea; order Loxodida; family Loxodidae; genus Loxodes; species Loxodes magnus. The sequence continues at coordinate 509,963 of CAMPDV010000020.1, read as the reverse complement.
AAGCTTTTATAAAGAAAATGATATATATCCCAAGTTATTATCTTAGCCCTTATGAAAAGTGAAGGTTAGAAATGGCTAATGCAAACATTGTTTAGTAAGTTTTATAAATTTAGTTCTAATGATGAGCAAAAGCAAATGATGCTCATATTATTTTTTCTAATTACTAAGCTTTTACTCAAAGAGTTACTTCTAAAGCCTGAGAAGTATCAAATATGCTAAAAATCTTTAGCAGAATACTAGCAAATTAATTTGAAAATGATAAGCAGTATCATTTAGAATGCTATATTTTAGCATTTCATATATATAAACAGGAATTTGGACAAGAGACTAATAGACAATGATGTCTAAGATAACTACTATGTTAATAAATCAAGTGTAAGTTTCTTTTATCAAATGCAATATAAAGAAAAACTATGATGACTTATCAGATAAACTATATTCTATTAAAGATTTTAAATTAATTAGTCAATAAATTCAAGAAATTCAGCAAGAATGCTTGGACTGCTTATTGAAAATAGCTAGTTAAATAATAGCAGAAGTAAAAACTAAAAAGTTAAAAAATCAAGCGTGATTTTCTTCTGCTTCTGCCTCTAGTGAAGCATTTTCTGACTATATTAAAGGCAAGCATTCTGATATAAGATTATTAAGAAAGTAAGCAAAAGAGAATTAAAATTACTAAGATGACTTAGATGACTTATCTCATTAAAAGAACATTATATTTATAATAATTAATAGTAATTTTATAAATTTCAATAATATTTCGTATAACTAGCTTGCAATTTATGCATTCAACTACTATAAAACAAAAGTTAACTTGCTAATTTTATGCTATAGAATACAATTTTATAATCTATTTATTAATAAAAGCATAATAAACTAAAGAGTATTTTCAAGTCTTAAATACTAGGATATTAAGTAATTTATTGCAAAGATATATATTAATTATCTATATTTAAATAATCAAACTACTTATATTAGAATATTTAAATATACTTAAGTTATCAAAAAGTATAATAAAATGGATTAATCTCTTCGACTCTCAAAAAATTAACTAAGAAACCTAAAGAGAAAAGCGGCAAAAGAAATTTAGAAAAAATAATAACAATAGGAGGAGTCAAGCTCTTCTTCAGAAGGTAAAGTTATGGTAGGATAAATAGAGATAAGTTAACCTAAAAACGAAACTAATCAAAAACTTTAAATTTAATTAGACCAAATGTAAAAAGTAATCTCAAATTATGAAGAAACAACTTACAACTTAGGCGAAAAAATACGGGAACTAATGAGTAATATAGAAGATTAGAACAACGAATTACTAATACTTAGAAGATAACTTATTTGTAGCAAATTAATAACGGAAGAATAACTCTGAACTTAATCATAATAAAATTTTAAATACGACACAAAAATGGAAATAGAAAAAATACCAATAGAATTAAAAACAGAATTGAATCCAGAAAAAGAAATGATTGCTACAAGTTTCATTAAAAGATTAGAAAATATAGAAAATAAATTATCATAAAAAAGAACGAAATAAAGACAATAATACAAACTTTGTTGATGTTGCAAATCAAATCAACATATTTTAAAAAACTGTTGATAGTGAAAGAAAATAAACGAATAAGAGCAGAAAAGAACATGGAGACAACTCAATAAACTATGAATAACTCCAACAGGGATCTACAAATAAAAGCTTTTTGCAAGACCACTTGAACGGTTACAGTGGTAACCTTCCACTTAATAAAAAGGTCGTGGATCACACCCACGTTAAAAAAGCTGTCCGCAGGAACTGGTTGCAATTCCAGAGAATGCAAAACTCTACTAACTTTAAGTATATTATTATTATTATTATTTAAGTTATCAAAATAAAGCATATCAAAGCTATATTTAGTAATGCAAGGTTCTATTTGAACAAAGTGATATAAAATGTTTACTAGTAAATCTAAATTATCTATTGGAAAAGGAATGGAAGCTAATAAAAGTTAGATTTTTAGTTTTTAAATAAATAGAAAGTTGTATTTAAATGCACATTCTGATATCATTATCAAATAATCTTATTCAAGGCTTTATGATAAATCTTAAGTAAAATCAAATCAAATTAAGAGTGTTTATTCAAATAAAGCAGTTTAAACTATGACTAGGTGTTAATTATTAAATTTGCCTAAAAGCTTTATTTTAATATCTCTTAAATCTGCTTTTTTCCATATTTGAACCATTCTAATAGAGAGTAAAAATGAATATAAACTATTAAATTCTACCATTATAAAATAGCTTAAGCTTGGAATCTATTTATAAGTTATTTATCTTCTAAATAAATAAAGCAAAAGTGCAAAAGAAAAAGATACTTTGAGATAAAAATTATGTCGTTTAAAGTTTGACGAATCGATAGATCATTAGATGATTGAGATAATAGCAATATGATAATGGATAGCTATGATAAGACAAATAGCTATTTAATAGTTAAATTAGAGATTTACTTCTATCTTTTAGGAAATTATAAGAAATATATTGCTTTAAATTAAACTCCTGATTTTTATAATCCAAATAAATTGAATATGTCTAGATACTTTTTTGATTTTTATTAATAATTCTTTTTGATCTGGTATAGATATAAATTTTAAGGAGATAAAAGGATAGAACGGAGTATGTAATTCTAAAATTAAGCGCATTAAAATAAAAGGAAGGAGTAAATGAAAAGCAGGTAAAGATATGCTTTTTTTAATTAGTTAAGAATAAATTCTAATCTTTAGTTCCCTTATCATAGCTCTTTATAGCTTCCTTCCTCCCCATTTTTCTTTGAAAATTTCTTACATAGGAAGGTGCACACAGCTGCACTTATAGATAAAATAATCGCTATTAGATAAACTAGTAAATAATAGTCTATTGCTTCCCATAATTCAGGAGTTTCTTATCCACAAGTATGTGATTCCAATAAAAAGTAATAACCATATATATACCAGAAAACTAAAAAGCAGCAAACCATAAATGGTAATTATTTGGTTCTTCTTGCACAAGGAGTGCAGCATCCTTAAAACGCAGTTATTATAATTTAAACCCATGCTCATAATTTAAGATTTTCAGTTGTACAGTCTAGGTTATAATCTCCTAATAATATCATAAGCAAGTGAATATTTGCATAAATTACTGCTATAAGAAACATGCATCCAAAACACAAAGAGGTAAAAATAACTATCTTTCCTAAACCTTCAGATTAAGCCATTTAAATTTGTAATTAACTAAGAATATTAATTAAACACTTCTAGTTTAATAATTTCATAGCATCTTTTTAAAATCTTATATTCTTTTATACTACCAAATCATTTTTCACAAGGCTAATTCTATCCAAGTATGTTTAGATATAACAGGCTACTTTTTATCAAAAAACTGTGTATACATTTTCAACTTCTAAATATATAAATTTTATTAGCTTTTCTTAAAGCTTTATTCAATTTTTCTTTCTCTAGCTTATTATATTTCATTTGAAAACCAATGAGGAAAAATTAAATTAGTATGAATGAGTTAACAAGTACGAACGTGACTAGCAGTCATTTATAGATGATACAGCATAGAGATAGCTTCATTCTTATGATACCTAGATGCATTCAATAATGTACTTATTTACTAAAACCTTCAAACTCTTTATTTGTTCTATAATTAAATATTTTATGCTAGAAGGATTAATCTAATTACACTTTAAAAGAGTAATCATCATGCAAAATGAAGTCTCCTACACTATGAGCTAATAAAAGGGAAGTGCGATGATAATAATAGAATTAGTAAATTTACTTAAAGGTTAACATAATAAATAGAAAAAGAATAAAGAAATAAATTTTATAGTATAAAGCTTTTTCTTAAATCAGTTTATTAAATTAAAGAATAACTATTTCTTAAAATGATTGATCTTTAAGGAATCCTTATTATAGTCCCTGTATTTCTTACCTATTGATTTTATTTTTTCGACCAATTGCTACCATAATACGACACTTAGCACTGTTTTGCTAATATAAACTCTACTATCTTCATCTATAGAGATTCTTATGCTGTTCCTCATATATAAGCTGAAACTGTTTATGATGCCTATTTTGGCCTTGGTTGGGCTCATGCTTAAGACAGATTATGGTAAATGCATATACTAAGAAAGGCTGCAAAAGGAGAGCTAAGCGAAGCTTTTGGTGAAGATCTTTTACCCCTCGATAAATTAATAAGAACTCTAGGTTTTAAAAAGAGAGCAGAGTAATAAAAAGTTTAAATAACAGGACAGGCATTAGAAATGATAAGTGGCTACGTAGATGGAATCAACAGCTATATCAATGATACCAAGCTTCTACCAGTAGAATTCTAAATTTTCTTCCTTAACTTTGAAGAATACACTATTGAAGATACATTAGCCTTTTCCAATTTTATGGACTTCATGCTTGGCCTTAGTTGAGGAAATAAATTGATCAGGCATTACTTAAAGTAACATCTGCCTGAAAATATATATGTTGATTTGTTTAATTTTCAAGCTAATGAAGTAACAATCATTAAAGATAATGAATTCAAAGTATCAAAAGCAAAAGAATCTACATAGTAACTATCTGGAGGGAAACTAAAGATGAAGAATTTTAAATATAATCCCAGAATATTTGGAAGCAACAATTGGGTAATTTCTGGAGATTATACAGAATCAGGATTTCCTATCATGGCTTTTGATCCACATTTGACAAATTAGATGCCCAGTATGTGATATTTATATGATATGGAAATAAAAGGAACTTTAAAGCTACATTTATAGGGCGGAGGAATTCCTTGCTTACCTCAGGTTCTTTTTGGCCACAATGGAAATGTTGCATTCTCAGGAACAGTAAGTGTAATAGATAATATTGATATCTTTGAAGAAATAGTGAATCCTGGAAATACTTCATTTTACTTATTCGAAAATAAATGAACTAAACTAAAAATAGAAAAAGAGATTATTAAAATGGCAGGAGGAGGTACTAGAGAATTTGAAATCAAATATACTAAAAATGGGCCTATCATAACTCCTGAGCTATAAGAAAATCTTCCAAGATTTAGTAGTCTTTTTCCATTTTTTGAATCAAATTCTACTTATTCATTAAAATGACTTCCCCAAATAAACGAGTTTAACCCGATAAATTTAAATTGGGAATTGTTAAAATCAAGAAATGTAAAAGATTATATCAAAAAAAGTAAAGATATAAAGGGTCCTGGACTCAATGTTCTCCTAGCTGATGTTGACAAGAATATAGGATATACTCCATTAGGCTAATATCTTGACAGAAGAAATACTTCATACTATTAACATGAAGTTAGACAAGGATGAATAAGAAATGAGGAAAATGATTGAATACTTTTAAACTAAACAGATGAACCATCCTTATTTAATCCTGAAAGAGGATTTATTGTTACAGCAAATAACAAAATTACAAATCTTATAAATATGCATTATGAAAGTGGGCCATATACAAGAGCTCAACGTATAGAGTAATACTTATAAAATGAATTACTGCCAAACAAAAATATAACAATGGATCAAATGATTGAAATGTAAATTGATACTTCAAACCAGGAAGCAATAGTTTGTTTAAATAGTATGCTAGAATAATTACACTCCCATAGATGGTACAGAAGCTTAATGAGAAAATGAAATAGAAAAATGGAGAAGGAAAGTTACTAAGCGACTATTTTTGCTGTTTGGCATAGTTTCCTTTTTGATGAAATAATAAACTAATTCGATAGTAATTTTGTAGATATAATAAAAAGAGAGTTTTCTATTAATAAGCTTCCTTTACAATTGTTTTAGAAAAATTTTGACTCTAACGATAATCTACATTTGAGATTCTTAAAATCCTAAGAAAACACTTCTTAGCTTTTGAGTAGAAGTCTTACTAATGCCATTCAAAAGTTGATTGATCATTTTGGAACAGAAGATGCAACAAAGTGAATATATGGAGAAATACATACAGTAAACTATGGTCATTTACCGTTTGAACAGGTTCCAATTTTGAATGATATATTTGGAAAAGTTATCTAAATTTCAGGCAGTCATAGTTCAATATCTTCTTATGGATATGATTGAACTGATAAAGAGTTGGACTACAAGAGTGAAATCGGACCAAATTTAAGAGGAGTAATGGATTTATCAAATTTAAATAACAGCTTATTCTGTATAGATACTGGACAATCCGGAAATTTATTCAGCTAGCACTATTTTGACTAAAACGAAAAGTTTTAATCAGGAAATTATATAAAATTAAGCTTTGATGAAGATAAAGTAGTCCATACATAGAAGCTTGTAAAGACAAAGAAATGGCAACTTCAATCTTCTGCATTATATAGTTTTGGATTATGATAAAAAATTAGATTTAGATTAATATCATTATACTCAATATCTTAAAATAAAAACTCACATATTCAAATCGTTTTAAGATGATACTCTTATTATAAACTCATATTAAATAATAATTAAAATCAATAATCTGCAAATGCCTTTATTAAAGGCTCATTTAGATAAAGAAGCCTTTTGAGCATCAAAATTCCTAATTTTAATAAATTATATATGTAGGAAAATATTTAAGTATAATATTAGTAAATTAAACTATTTATATTTAGTATATTTAGCTATTAATTAGCATACAGAGTTACATTCAAAATCAAATGTATTAATGTCATACTGGCAAGTTCTTAATAGATCGTAATAAATTAATTTAAATAGATAGTTTAGTTTAAATATAATGAATTAGCAGATAATATCTATTGAGTTAATGCTAAATGTGTTAACACTGAAGAAATTACTAAATGATATTTCTTAATATATATGATTAATATTTATAAGTAAATCATTTAAGCTCTAATTTAGATTAGTCTTTTTAATTGCTAGTAAGAAGTAATTTCATTATAAATGAAATAATTAAATAAGTATAGAATAGCTCTAGTATTATAATTATATGGTTTTGCTATTTAATAGAATTTCTATATTTTAATAGAGTTTTATTGCTTTAAGAGTATGTTTTGAAGCGAGGATTTGTCATGTTATATTTAGGAACAATGGCTATTGCACGTGGAATGTTATAAAAAGGGACATCATTAATTTTTTTATTTTCACTACGTTAACTTTATCCAAATCTAAATATTAAGAATTACTTGTAATTAGGTGCTGATTTTTAAACTTTAATATTATACTATCCAGGGCCAGGAGATTCTGAAGTCTTGGAAGGCATCCTAGGTGCTTGTTGAATTTTTACGCCACTTGATTTATTATTTTTAATGTTGTAAGCTCCAGGTCCAGGGATTTACTCTTTTGTATCTGAATTTTTTAGCTTCCTATGAAAAGTAATAAATGGTCCTTCTCTTTATTATTTAATATTATAAAGACCTGGTCCTATTTTATCTGAATTAGGTTCCTTGTTTCTTGAACTTTTACCAAATTTGCATTTAAGTGGTTTCTCTAAACTTTTAGGATTATAATTTCCAGGTCCAGGTGTCTCTGAAAAACTATTACTAAGAGATTTTGGTTTAGATCTTAAAGAAAATTTTATACTATTAAATTTATTGATTTTAGGATTATAAGCTCCTGGTCCTGGAGTTTCTTCTATTTGTTTATCTTTTATTCTTCCTTTAAGGATAAAGCCTTGTTTCCTTTTAAATGAATTATTCATATTATAAGATCCAGGTCCTGGATTATTGTTTTCAAGGTCAACATATCTTTCCTTGCTTTTTGAAAATGTATAGCGAAGTGCATTTTGTTTAACACGTGGATTATAATATCCAGGCCCTAAATCTTTATTACTCGTATTCTAATCTTAAAATCTCTAAGATACTTATTACGATCTTTTTTATAAGATATATTTATTTGTCTAATTCTATACATTATATGCTCCTGGGCCAGGAGTAAGTGATTACTATCTCTGATATTCCAGTTTTTATCCGAAACTGAATTTAGGACTTAAGTCAATCGTCTTTCTTGTATATTATCCAGGTCCAGGCAGCTAATTTTCTTATTTATTTTCTTTTCTTCCGAGCATAGAAAAAGCTTTTCCTTATTCTTTTAACTTTATAGAATATTATCCTGGTCCAGGAGTATCTTTGACTTGATTTAAAATATTGGATTTTTCTGATTTTCCAAATTAAAAAGAACTTTTATTTCTTGAACTAGGAGTTTTATATTAGCCAGGACCTGGAGTTATCTATATTTCTTTTGCTTTTTGTTTTGCTTTTAGAGATCAAGCAGGAGATGATTTATATTAAACACTTCCAAAATGAGACATTATAATTTAAATTTATTATATCAAACAGCTTCTTTTTCTTTTATGTATTTTGATATGTAATCTATTTTATCTTTCGTACCTATAAATAACATCATAATAAGCAATAAAGCATCTATAATTTTATCGTAAGCTCAATTCTAATATGCATATCATATTTTAAAACTTTGAAATATTATAAAACCTTCTAAATCAGCAATAATTTCCTACCTTTATTATTTTATTTTATTTACCTTTTTTTTCTTCAAATATAGTATTATCTATTTATCTTTATTTCTACTAAGGAGATTAAGAATTATATTTATATAAAGAATTTACTAATTTCTAATTAGTTAAATCAGATATTTAGCTTTACGTAGTAGGGTAAATTACTTATAAATGGATTTAATAAATGATAGATTTATTAAAATTGCATTAGTTCTCCCATTTAAATCACTTACCTTTTATTTTATTATTACTTATATCTTTACCTTTTTAATAGCTTAATTTTTATATTCATTTTTACTAATTTAAAGAAACTTTACTTTCAATCTAAAAATTATACCTGCGTATTATTAAATATCAGCTTTTATTTATGTCTTAACTCTATAACTATATAGCACTAGTTAAAATTATAAGCATTTCAAATTATTTAGATAGTATAAAGCAAATATAATAATAAACTAAGCTAAATTAATAAATAGCTTTGCTAATAAAATAAAAAGAGAATAGTCACATTAACCTACTTTACCTGTCAATTCTTAATACCTTTCAGAATAATTAATTAGTTTAAACGAAAGTAGATATCTATATTGCTTACTTTCAAAATTAAAAATAGCTAGGATAAATTTATAATTTGGTAATTTATTGACTATTAGTTAAATATATAAGTGTTGTGTATTAATATATACCTTTAGGTAAATTAAAAAGAGGATATTTAGAATATAATAATCTATTAATAATCAGTAAACCAATTATACAAGCAACTAGTAAACTATCAAACAGAGATAAAAAGCTTATGTAAAACTAATAATATCTATAACTAGATTCTAATGCTCTAATCTATTATCTCATTTAAATATAAGGTAATTAGTGTGATTATTTAAAGCAATAATATTTATTTTTAGTATCATTCAGCTAAATAAAATAAACTAATATCCTACATTTATTTTAGAATATTGCTTAACCTAAATATTTATATTTAGTAATACTTAGAAACTTATAGCAATGGATTAAGCATTTATGAGGGAAATGAAGCATCTATAATAAATTAATTTTATTTAATAGCAACTTACAAATATGTAATTAAAATGTATCTACATTCTATTATCCCTTAATCTCAAATATACCTAAGTTCTTTTCTAAAATTTATACATTTGCTATCTGCTATAAATCAATAGTATATCATTGCTTATTGCTTCTTTAATACCTAATGAATGAAGATAAGTAATTTTTTATTTTATAAATAGAAAATTATATAATAAGATAAGGAATATATTAATCATCTCTAATAACTATGCTATTAAAGACTTAGAATTAATCTTTTAGTTATTAAAGCCAATAAAGCACAATAACTATTCTACGTATTTTAATATCTTAACTTATTTTAAGCCATAATTTTCACTACATTTATAAATATTTTATTTACTAACTAAATATTAAGAAGCTAAAAATTAATAAGCAGGCTTTTCCTTTTTATTTGTATTTAACAAATCTAAAGATTTATAATTATGTCAGTTTATGATATCTAGTTATTTTATAATTTAATTAAATTATGATAATAATGGTTTCCTTAAAAGCTTACTAATACTTTAAGAAACTCAAAGTAGTATGACCCCTTCATCTTATGCAATCTACTTTTCTGATTCTTGCCTTCTATCTAAGTAAATGTTCACGAGTTATTTTATAATATATCAGAATCATATTATTAACATTGTCTAATATAAAGTAATATTAGCAAACATTTTATCTAAACTATTATAAAATATTAAATAGTTTATTTTTTATTTGTTAAATTTTGCACTCAAAAGGTTTTTCTTAATTTAATCAAAATTTTATAATATTTTCTTTATTTTGCTAGCTAAACTTTCTTAAGGAGTTCTTATATTAATTTTCCTAACTTTTCGCTATTATCCAACTATAATAACTAAACTTATTATAATTTGGCAAATAAATTCTATAAACAATTATTCAAAGCTAGACTAGGAATTTTGATTCTTATTTATTTAATATTTAGTGCCTAATATAATTTTATTGTTTTCTAAATTAATCTAATGCATTAGAATAAAATTTGAAGATTCTAATATTTTGCTAATTTATTTAAAAAGATAAATTTAGCTTTCGTTTATAATCAGCTATTTTACTTAAATTATTGCTACATATCCTTAATTTAATATTTATATCACGCTTATAAATTTCAATGATAGCAGAATTAGCGTTTTTATGCAGTGTATGTATTTTATTTTCTTAATGATTAATATAATCATCTAAAAGTATTAGCAACTAGTTCCTTTATTCTTTATATATTTACATTTTTGAATGATTTTATTGCTAAATAATTATAGAGATAGTTCAAGGAGCATAATGGTATATTAGTGATTAATATTAACTTTTCTTGCTATTTATGCATATTATAGTTTACTTTTCTTAGTTAAGCTTAATTCTATTGACTTATAGAGTTAAACTTTATAGCTAAAATATTGAATTTAAGATAATTTTGAGTAGCTAATAATATAGCAATCAATTAGATATTTAGCCTCAATTCCATCTGAGTCATTTCCATTTTTATGTTCAATATATATTTAATTTAACCCTCATGTTCTTGAAAAGTATTGTCTTTCCTAACAATAAGTGATTTAATTGAGATAGTAATATAAGCCTAGATAAACTTGATCAATTTAAAGATTTAAAACTCTAAAGGAAATGAAATTGGTAGCAACTTCATCTAATCTTAGCACATGTAAAATTATAATTAGAAGCTTATTAAATAAAAACTAAAAGTAATAAAGCTAATAATGAATAAATTATAAATGCCTATTACATTAAAGTATACTTTCAAGGCTTTATTTCCAAGAGTCTTTCTATTAATAAATAAAATAATCTGTCTAATATTTATAAATTTCTGCTTTTTTGTTTCTTTTATGTGCTTTATAAAAATTTAATTAGATAAGTTAGACTTTAGAAGAGGTATTGAAATAATGAAAATTACTAGAGTAGTTGGGGAAAGTATAGCAGAAAAAGAATATGTAAAAATAGCAAACATATATAAAGTTTAATTTGTTATGATTAACAGCTAAAATAATGAATTTACTTTCTATCAAAAATCTCCTCCATACCATTGCTAGAAAAAAGGATGCTTTAAAGCTTATTCTGCTGTCATTCTCTATTCTGGATCGTATTTTAAAAGCTTTTTTATTAGATCTTCTAATTCTGGACAATTTATGGCTTCTCTTATTGATTTTAAATTTTCTACCTTTTAAATGCTTCTTTGTGATTCTGCGAATTCAGGCCATTTAAATTTAAAGTCTCGAGTAAATCATTTTGCTCTATCACGAGAACCATACTTTATCATTCATTTTGGAAATTGACCAAAATACTTTATCATCATAGATATATGCTCATAATTATGCCTAGTAGGGAACATAAGTTATCCAGTTTTCAATTCATAAAGTATGCATCCAACTGACCATATATCACTTTTAGAACCCCATCCTGTACCTTAAATAACTTCAGGAGCTCTATATTGCCTAGTATTAATAACACTTGTATGGTGATCTCATGAATACGTAGCGGATCCAAAATCTATTAATTTAATTTCGGAATTTTTAGGTACTATTTTATAATCTTTCTAAGGCTAATTTGCACTTGTTTCGCTATCATTCTTTGAAGAAGGTGTAATTTGCTCAGACTCTTAAGTCTCAGCTGTAGCGTTTTTAATATCGTTGTATGGAAGATGTTCGTACTCAGAGTTAACGAAGAGAATGTTTTCAAGTTTAAGATCTGTATGAGTAATACTATGCTGATGAAGAAAGTTAACAGCCTTTAAGAGTTATCTTGAGATGCTTTGTATTTTTTAGATTTCTAAGCCCTAGTGGTTATTTTGCTCTATAAATTAGTATAAATCCTCACCTAATAACTCAAAAACTAGACAATATGTGTTACTATAGCCAAAATCATCAATGAGACTTACAATATTATTTAGTTCAGAACCCTTGAGTTATATATCTTTAAGTATATCTGCCTCGATTTTAGCTGATTCTATGTATTTTTGAACAGGCTTAATCATTTTTATAGCTCTTCTGCATTGTTTTAATTCGTCTCACGCTTCAAAAACTCTTCCGAAAGTTCCGTCACTTAAGTATTTAATAACTATATAACGATCACCTAATTTTTTACCAAGTACTGTTTCTTTATCTATATGTTACATTTCTCTCCTTTGTTTTTTTGTCATTTCTTGCGTCTAAGGAGATTTTGAAGCTTTTCGCTTTTTTTCATTAGACTTCCGCTTTTCCATGAATAAAATTATTTAAATATGGTAGAATAGTTTATAATATAGATTAACATATTAAACCTTTATAAACTCTATTCTTCACTTACTATCCCTCTACTGTCCTCAATCTATTAGCTCTACTTTAGCTTCTCAAATCACAATATTGATAATATATGCTCAGTCTAAGTAGACTAAAAAAGGAAGAGTCTAAAGTATATCTTAGGAATGGTAGTTAAGTAGGTAAAGAGTAATATAGAGCTTAGTTTTAGATTGAAAGATTTAAAGTTAATTATCAAATTTTGCTCTTTTTAATTATAAAATATACCATGAGCTTTTTATTATCTACACCTTAGCCTTTTTCTGAATTTCCTTCTAAAAACTAGAATTAAAACTTTGCCCCCAACACTATATCTTGAAATGAATCCCCTAAAGTTAATTTTGAGGAACTATAAAAGTCTCAGACTCTTAAAATAAGCTAGTTAAATGAGAAAATGGAATAAATTAGATAGAAAATGAGAATGCACATTGAGAATGGAGTTCTGGATAATGATTTCCTTAAAAATTTCCAGGCTAGATAACTTTATAATTACAATTAAGCTTTCTAGAGCTAGTAAGGCTAAATCAATGATATAGGGAAAACGGAAGGAGATAACTAATATTAATAGAATAACTATGATATAGAGTAAGAATACTAAAAGATATTAAATAAGCTACTTGTAAAGAAATTAGAGCTAGAAGAACTTGAAACAGAATTTATCAAGCAATACGAAAATAGAGAAATGAAGGAAATGCTAATCTTAAAAAAATAAAAATTTTAATAAGCTGAGTAAAATCAGAGGCAGGCAGATAATTCTAACAATCCAAGTTCAAATATTGATTAATTACAGCAAGTGCAATAATTAAAAAGTATAGTTGATATGAGCAATAAGTAAAATGTAGTAGACAAATAAAGCAACTGCAAAAGTAAAGCAAAGAAAAAAAATAAGTAAAGAACTTGAAGTTCTAACTAATAAAATTTTTAAATTAATGAAAAAAAAGGGAAAATTTAAAAAATTAAAAACATTAATAGAGCTGAAATATCTAAGCCTGCCAAAAGAAAACATCAGAATGCCACTACATTCAAAACTTACTTGAAATAAAAATAAGAAAATAAAAAATTTGGTTAAACTTTAACACCTTAAAGCTTTGCTTAAAATATTTAAATTAAGAGAGATGTTGGGAATGAAGAAGACTAAATTGAAAAATTATGAGCTAAAATAAGAAAAGAGTATGAGCATACTTAAGAAGATTTAAAATTTATAAAGCAGATTCATTTAAATGATTAGAATTTTATTTAGGACTAAATTTAAAATGATTGCAATTAAGACCTTAATTAATTTAACAATTTTATATCCAACAAAAACGAAATAAAAGAGAAGTAAGCAAGAAGAGAAGACTTATTTAAATAAGATTAAAAAGAATAAAAAAATAAAGCTATAAGGTCGAAGATATCCTAATCCAGAAGTACTTCAAGGTTATAATAAGATTAAAAGATAGAACTCTAACAAGCTTATACCTTCAACGAAAATAACCAATCAGAATAAAAGCAAAGCAGCAATACTTAATAAAATGAGATAAATAATGCAGAGTAAAGCTCAATCTCTGTAAATCAAACATTTTCAGAAGATTAAAACTTCTTAAAGCAATAACTTGATTAATAAATTACGCTAAATGAGTTATCAACACCTAAATTTAAATAAGAAAAGAGTTTCGAAATAAACTTACAGACTTAAAGTGTTTCAAGCAACGAAATCGAAATAAGGCCTAAAACTCCTTAAATTACTATAAATAAAAAGATAAACAAGTATTACCCTATAAAGCTGCTATAAATAAATAGAAGTAAATCAAGTCAAGATGTTCATTATAAAAAAAATCCTAATAATTTTCCTGGCTAAGCAATTAAACCATTTAACGTTAGCAAAAATAAGAAGCAATTTCACTTTGATGATTTTGAGGAAAACGATGTAGAGTAAAATAACTTTCTAAATAATAATCAAAACTTCGTTTAATCTTACTTAAGAAAAATTTATAAAATAGAGGATTTAACTCGAACCTAATAAGTTAATAAAATTGAGTCACCTTTAAGATCATCAGTAACTCCTACGCAGTCTAAGTTAAGAAAGTTAGAATCTGAGAAAATATTTAGACAGGAGACTAATAATATAGACAATATTCAAAAAAGAAGGTTTAATCTTAATATTTAATAAAGCACTCCTAAAAAACTAAGAGTTGCTAAATCCCTTGGTAAAGAAATATTTCCAGTTTTAAGAAGCGTTAAAAATAATGATTTTCAGACTCTTCAAGCTTCAGAAGAAAACTGTAAACTCAAAAGCAAGATATTTAAAGTCTTAAGACTACTAAGTATCAAAAGTCTTATTAAATTTAGGGAATTATGTAGCCAAGCTAACGAGAATGAAAATTAAGATAAAATAGAATTCTTGAAGTTTAAGAATTTATCCTTTGCATTTATTTAGCTAGTAAGTAAAGCAAGATGCCCAGGCTTACTTACTAGCTTTGTATTCAGTAAGACTAATTTTAAGATGGATGAAGTAATTTTCAATCTCTAGCATTTAGAAGAAATTCATCATGTGCTAAAAAATATAACTTATGCCTTCGATAATAATTCTATAGACAATGAATGCATTACATCTGTTCATTATTTTCTTACTTAATACTAGTTATATAATAAAAAAAAGTCAGCTATATGTGAAACTATTAGGAGATACCTCAAGTATGTAGTTGAATACTATGAGTTCTTAAAATCTCAAGGACTCTTGAAATAAATGAGTTCTGCTTAATTACCTAAATGCGAAGTTCTTTCTAAAATAAATGAATTTCCGGAACTAAATGTATATAGGCAGAAATAGGTATTTTAAGATGATTTGCAAAAGCCATTAGAGATTAAAACCTTATTTTAAGATCTTCTTAGTTTTTCTCCTAATGAACCTAAGATTAATTAATCATCCTCTCAAAAGCAACTTAACATACCTTCACCTCTAACTAATCTAAAATCTAGAATAAACTAGGACTTACTTCTTAGAAAATCTCAAAGTTACTCTAAGTTTGATTTAAAAAATATGCTAAATTAATCAGCTTTTTTTAAAAGCAGAGTAGAACTGCTGTAAAATAAGCTTAGAATAAGCTAAAAGAGTGCTTTGAGTAACTATAGAGAAGAAAATTCTATTGAAATTTAAAAAGAAGAAGATAAGCTCAGCAAGCAGAACACTTTTCTAAATTAGGAATAAATTTAATCTAACTTGTAAAGTAGTAAAAATGCAACTTTGAAGAAGTGCTTTAATGAATTTCTTAAAGAGTAAATAAAAAAAGAAATAGTCAGTTTGAGGGCAAACGTACTAGGATTTACCTAAATAGAGATTTTTATAACTGATCTTGCAATAGGTAGAGTAAGCAGAAAAAAAAAATAAATATTAGACTAATTTATATAGGTAAATTTTAACTCTTTAGCTAAATCGAAATAATTTTACTAATAGCAGCTTTTAGTAACTTATAGCTAAAGTTAGCAATGAAAAAAAATTTAAGTCTTTATGCTAAAAATTATCAAGCTAGCTTGCTTTAGAAGTGAGGAAAGCAGAAAGACAGAAAAAACAAATGGAAATTATTTTAAGTAGTAACAACTTTAGAACTCAAAGGCTTTCAGATTTATTAATACAGAACTCAAATACATCAAAAAATTAATAAAAATCAAAACATAAAAGAAAGAAATTATCGACACCTCGTTGACAACAAGTATATTGAATTTTTTGTAAAATTTAAAATTTATTTAATTTAGCTTTAGAAATTTCTTAACTTTTCATTCTTCTTTTTAATTCTTCTGCCTTAGATTTAAAGTTAAAATTAAACCACTTTTTTAAAACTTCTATAGTAAAGTTTTAGCTTTATTTTGTAAATTATTGCTTAAATCTTAGAAAATTTATTTTAGGCTGGGGTATGCTTAGTATTACTAAATGCCCATGTTGACTTTAGTTTTCTCTGTACTAAACTTTCAATTTTTTAGAATTAGTTAAATCTCTCAAAAAGATGATCAAACTTTATTAAGGTATTTAGTGTTAAATTTTTGTTTTTTAGCTATTCTAAATAAATAGAATGAGTATTCTAAAGTAATTAAATGTGTAAAGTGCTATTAATATTTGAGAAAGGTATTAAAGAAAGTATTATTAACTGATAAAAGCTACTTTCTTTATTAAAAAGCTCTATCTATTATATTCTTTGAACTTTATATAATATCAAATATTAGTAAATTATATGTAACTTTTATGCTGTTTTTCTTAAAGCATAGTAACTGAAGATAACTATGATTATTCTTATTTTAATAATTACTAAAATTGAAAATGATATTTTAAGCTAGTTAAAACAGTAATGCTAGTTTAGAATGATTTAATTATGATAATATTAAAATATGAAATTTATGGCTAGAAGAAAGACTAAACTTACTTAGTAGTTATTTACTTTAAATAGTAAAAGTGGAAAATTTTATCTATCTATTTACTTTATATTTTATAAATGCTTTTTAAAATTTGTCGGATGTTGGGGAAGGAAAGAATAATTAAAGTTGCTATTTAATAATCTATTGCTTTATAAAATGGAATTTATATAAGAGTTTTAATATTTAGATGTTGGGGCATTTTTGCATAATTAAATTTATTTTTAAATTTTGCTTTAATAAATTTTTTTAGCCCTTGATTATGCTTTATCCCCAAAATTCTTGTAAATTCACTTTAAAAATTCTTCTTTACATTTTTCTTTCCAAGCAGTATTTAATGGTTATTTATTTGAACTCTTCTAAATTCTCTTCAGCGTTTCTTATGAAATATTTCAGTTAATTGTCTGATTTTAAAGTAAGTTCTTGAAGATTCTAATTGATATAACTATAATAACGTAAAATTAATTTAAATTAAAGTAAACATTATCATAAGCCTTGGATAATAGAATTTAAAACTTGCTAAAAGAAATATTTAGTAGTTTCTATTTCAAAAATATAGCAGAGCTTTAGAATTAATAGTTCCTTAGTAAATAAATACTTGTAGTATTTATTTACTCTCTATAGCTAATTTTTTATTTCCAATTATTAGGTTAAAATATGTACTTGAGATAAAATTAGGGAGAAACATAATTATAAAATATTAATTTAGCTATTAAATAATTAAATTTAATAAGATAATTATTTCACTCAAATGATTATCTTTAAAGCCATAGTATTTTATTAATAGGCATTTGTCTTGCTTCAATATAAGGATTAAAATACCATAAAGAATTGGAAATTTAAAATTACCAGATAAATATAGTAATTTTATTTAATATTGGGATATAATAGACATTTGTATATTGACTGAGATTTAATTATTAAGCATTATACCTTTATTCTACTTTGCTTTTCTTAATTTAATTTCATAATTAACGATTCAATTGCTTTATTACTCTATTACTCTTATGATAGTTCATTTTTTACTCCTATTAAAATACTCAAACTATTATTTAAGTATCTAATTGTTGTCACCTATTGAGGCTTCTCTTTAAGTAAAAATTAGTTTCCCTTTCACTTTGATTTGAGATTTTGGCTATTTACTTTAAAATAGTGACAATTTGAAGGAAAATAAAAATATATGTTAATTTTTTATAAAAATAGCCTAGCTAAAAGTATAACTGATATGTAATGAATCTAACTATAAAGATTAATACCAAACTAAAAATTACTTCGTCAAATTTTCAAAAGAAACGATTAAAAATGCTTTCCTAGTATTTATAATTGATTAATGTCTTAAATTGAGAGGAATCTAATTAAAGTCCCACATATAAAGTAGATAGTTAGAACAAAATTAGGAATATATAATTGTCTAAGTAGACAGATAGTTAGCAATGAATATTATATGTTTTATTTTATCCTTCAGAGCTAAATAATCAAGCTTTTTATATCTTTATTTAATACATTTAAAGCTATTTTAACTAAAATTAAATTAAATCAGTTCTATTAAAGATACTTTCCCTGTATGACTAAAAGTCATAAGCAAATAGAATAGACATATAGAACCTTGATTTTGATATATAAAATAGAAATAAAATATAGATAAGAATTTAAAAGGAAGTAAGGGATAAAAGATACTAGAAGCAGTTCCTTAAACCATAATCAATAGGAATGCTTTATACTATAAGAATTATTTATATAAATTAAAAGTAGTATAAACTTATAAAGCATTATATCATTAATAGATGCTTTTTTATTTGAGATAATTGAAAAATCTATATAAAAAATGAAAATAATTATTAGTTATTACTAAACTAAATAATAAAAAAATGGCAAAGTTACTCGTTAAAATGCATTACAGATCATTCAAAAGATCCTAAACTAAGGCATAGTAAGCTCAAGGGATCATTCGAAACTTTTTATCTTTAATTTTCTTAATTTTTGTGCATAAATACAAATTATGCTTAATTAAGTTCTTTTAGCTATTTCAACTTATGCATAAGCATTTTGTAGGAATAACCACCAAACTCTTTCTTTAATCTGTTCCAAAATCTTCTACTAGAGTGTACATATTAAGAAGAAAGCTCGCAAAACTTTAAAGCCTCACTTCTAGTCCATATCTTTTATTAGAGGGGCTTTATCACATTTTCGTACCTTCTTTTAACTTAGCTTGATTTCCTTATTTCCTATTTATTGTGAAAAACTTTGTTAATCTTTTTTGCAATTTTATGCCATTTAATTTCATCTATCGACTGGGCCCGTTGAGCTAGGAAAACATCCTCTTAGTAAGTCCATTCTTTAGTTTCATTGTCAAAATCAACCTATTTCATTTTATTAAGCAATCACGACTGCCCTATATTTAAATCAAACATTTACCTTTAACTTTTTCAGTAATCTGTAAGTTTATTTAAAATATTGTTTAAAAATGTACACAGAAATCCCCTTAAGCCTAGCTTTTAAAGGTAAATTCTTTATTTTAATTGTTAATCTTCTTAAACATAACTTACCTATTCACTAATATAAGCAACTAAATTAATTAATAGAGTGTTTTATCATTATCTTTGCTATATATTTTCTACCTCAACTCAAAAAATATTTAAATTATTTAGCTTTTACTTTCCTAACATCAATTTAGCTTTCAGTTTTAAATAAAGATAACTAAAAATAATACAGCTATAAAAAGAATAGCGCATATAAGTGCCTTGCATAACATATTATTAAATAAAGGAAAAGAAAGGAGAAATTTTAATTTACAGATGGTATTTTAATTCTATCAAATCAAATAATAAATAATAGCCTTAATTTACATTTTAAACCTTCTTCTTTTATACCTTCTTATTTTACTCTCACTAGTATGCCAAATTTTATTGCTATAGGGTTTTGTTTAATTGGCAGGTAAGAAATAAAAATGTAATTAGTTGTAATTTAAGAATTAATTAGTTTATAATTGATTACACTGTAAATCATAGAAGCCTGAATGAAGCCTTTGAGGAAATTGGTTAAATGATCCTACAAATCCTTTTTCTGCTGATGGTAGGGATTTAAAGAAGTTTAGTAGCAGTATAAATAAAGGTGTTAGGATTGCAGTTGGACTAGGATTGGTAGTATAAGAGATTCTTTTAAATTATACCAAAAAGGATTGGATAGCTATCTAATTTAGAGGATTGAAAGAATAATTTATTGTCATAATTAAATAAACATTTCATTATATTCAACAAAAGCTTTGTCTTAATACTTTAAAATGAAAAGAATTGAATTTGAAAGGCTAGGATAGAGTTAAACAATTCGAAATGGATAGAGTCTCGAATATGAAAACGCTTGCATAAACGATTGCTTTAATTGCGTTACGTCAATAGGAGAGAAATTATAAATTCGAATGCCAGTAGTTGGTGTTGCAATGGTATATATTCACCTAGCGACTTTTAAAAATTCATTTCTTGCTTTTGATCGGCATATGCTAGCTACAGCTGCTCTATTTGTAGCTTGTAAATCTGAGTACTGCCCTATCAGACTAGAAAAATTAATTATAGCCTATCTGGAATATGATTGGGAACGAAAGTTAAGAAATAACCCTAAAGCTTGAGTAAACAAAACATATAAAAATCTCATAATTAATCAAAGGCAAATAGATAAAATAGGAGAAATTCTTCTAGCCAATGAATTATGATTGCTGCATGAAATCAATTTCTCAATTAACGTAGATCTTCCTTATGGTTATATTCAGATTTTTGTTTAGTAATAGCAATTAAAAGAAGAAGAAAAAGCTAAACTTATAGAGATATCAAACAAGTTCGCAAATGAGAGCTGAAAAACGCGAGCATGTTTGATAGCCTCGCCAGAAACAATAAGCCAAGCTTGCTTATTTTTGGCCTGTAGATACTTATAAATAAATTTAGAAATTCAGAAAACCCCAAGCATGGAGAATGTTATAAAGCTTATGAGCATCCTTTATGAGAGCAGTTTTTCTCAAAAGCAAAACGAGACTCTCTGCTTTTCGCCTTCTACAGCATCATCAGAATCCTCCATCTATTGAATTGTATATTTGCAAAATTTTTTGCTTAAAGTAAATATAATTATTCCTGGCATCATAATCCTTTCTCCTTTCATATCTTTAGCATCAAATATATTTATCTTTACTTTTCCAAACCACCACATTATATTATTGCAGAACATCCTTGTATCAACTAATACTTTCCTGCTCTTTAAATTTAACTCTTCAGTTTGAATACTATATTTCTAAGTATTCTTAAGTCCTAAATAAATAAAATTCCTATACATAATTATTAAGTCAAAGTAGAGAAAAAATAGGTTATAAAAGGTAGAAGGTAAGTAAAAAAGCTTGTTAATAAGATAGAAAGTCATAATATAAAGCAAGTAAGAGAAGTTACACTAGCTTTATAGTTAAAATAATCATAAAGCAATAAAGTTAATTCAAGGAGAAACTATTATTCAAATATTACCTCTTAATCTTTTAAAATGCAGGACTCTTAAAAACTAAATCTAATTTTTAATAACACTAAATTAATTAACTATAATATAAGGCACATTCATCAGTTTTTCTTATGCAGACTGCGTATTATAATATCTCTTTATAAAAATACAAGTATAATTGAAAATGATAAGGATGTTCTAATAGATATAATAATCTAAAGGAATAAAAAGCAATGAAAAATTAAAAAATTATTGATAAAGATTAATTATAAAATCCAAAAGTTTATCCTATTTTACATTTACGGTTAGAATCATTAATTTGCTTGTTAAATAAGTATGAATAAGTTATAAGCTAGAGCCCTTGCTTTCTTAAGAGTATTAAATGCTTAATTATAATTTAAGTTATACACTTTAATATATTAAATATGTCTGCTATGAATTCATTTAAGATTGAATAGCCATTTAAATAATAATTCATAACCAAATAGTAAATTTAATTTAACCTACCTAATATAGTCAAAAGGTACTAAATGTGAACTTATTCACAATTAGATCTCAAATTACATCTTAGCAAGCTTATAGGTTGTAACTAGAGAAATAATTATGTTATATAGAAAAAATTTTTTGGTATAAAGCAGTCAATAAGTAGGATATTTTAAGGCAAACCAATTAGAATAGAGCAATTTTAAGAAATTAGTATAATCTTCTACTTTATTTATTTAATCAGTAGAATATCTTTAGTAAAGGTACTTACACCTTAAATTAAAATCTGTCATGCATATAGATAGCTACATTTATATAATAAAGTAATGAAAATATAGTAATGAGTGGCTTATTTAGTAGTTAGAGTTGATAAATTTTAATAATGGTTCCAATTAAGTACAAAATTAAAAGTTCAATAGAACCTAATTTATATCTAACCTTTGATAATTAAATTGATTTAACTTCAAGCATCCTTTATAGAAAGACTGCAACTAACTCGAGATAGCAGATTAAATCCAAAAAAGAAAAAGTTGATCAAAATTAATCTTTAGATTTGAAATATTCTAATGATGCAAGCTTTAAATATAATAATATGAAATATGATCAATTGAGAAATCCATTTTATAATGAAGTTCTTGTAGGCTTGAATATAAAAAATAACTCCATTGATACTGAAATGCAAATGGATTAAGAAATGCATATATAATCTAAAAATAATAGATATGATGAACTTAACAAATTGAAGAAAGAAAATACTGAAATAACACAAAATGAAAGAATTATATAAACTGATAGGCCTAAATATCGACATACGAAGAGTAATAGTGAAGATTATTAAAACAAGATTTGAAATCTTGACACTTATAAAAAGGAAGTTGATTTTAAGAAGAATTGATATAAACAATACATGATTAAATTATAAAAGAAAAAAGAAAAACAATAAAATAATATCTAATTCTCAGATGAGGAAGCATACATTACTTTAAAAAAGATTGGCCTTCAAAAAGAGATTGAAGTTTAAACTCAAAACTAATTAGATTAACTATCTTTTGAGTGAATCATGAAACCTTAAATTAAATACAACTGAACATTAGAAAAATAAAAAATTAGGTAAAGAGCCCAATCAAATCCTAGATATAGGAAAAACTTTCCTATCGTAGCTCAAAGCTTAGCAACAAAAAAATAACCCTTATGAAACTTTTTATAATAATTGCAAGATTAAGAAAAAAACGCCAAGATAGCTAAAGAAATTAAGACAAATTAAGAAATATAAACTAATCCTCTGATTTTTACTTAGAGAGAACTTTAATCTCAAAAGTAAACAAGCAAAACTTCTAGTTAATTTTACATAAAATTAACCTAGAAGAGGATATCAAATTATAGAAACATAAAAAATTAAATCTAAGAACTGAGAAAAACATGAAACAAAAACGTTTTTAAAAAATAGAAGCTAAAAATGAATAAATAGAAGCATTTGAAATTCTTAAAGGAAAAGTATAATGACCAAAGTGCATTAATGCCTAATCTAGTAATGTAAAATTAGCATTAAACATTTAGAAGTTCATTAGAGAAAAAGCTTTATGAAAGTCTTAATAATAGCAAATTGTGAGCTTAATTTAATTTAACTTCACTAATTTTAATATTTTATAATTTGCTTATTTATTAGATAATATATCTTGATCTTATACTTTCATTTAAAATTAAAAAAGCCAAACTTAGTTATAATATGGTAATGACTCAGTAATTATATATATTTAAAACTCTTGGATAGTGATTTTATAAATTAAATTGATTGATTTTGATAAAAGTAGTTTTAAGTCTTGAATAGAACAATGAAGTAAAGGATTATAATAGTTGAGATTAAATAATCATTAAATAAATTTAATTAGTCCAAAACTTTTCAGTTTAGTGTGAAATTATTTCGATAATAGATTATTTAATGCAGATATTAATATAATTAAAATTAATATATCTTATTGGCTAAATTTTATAACTAGAGGTAGTTTCAAAATCTAACAATTTACCAATAAGTAATGTACGCCTAGTACCAATCAGGAGATAGGTTGGAATTGATTTAATTTAAGTCGAAGCTTTTAACTATTGATAAAATCTGTATTATTCTTATAATTAAACGAATTAAGAGAAAGTTAGGATTAACATATTTATAACTATAAATTTTATTACATAGTTCATTAAATTGTTTAACTAAGTTTCTTAATTAAAATACTAAAATAGCATCTTTCTTCTATTAAAATATAGATTTTAGCAATAACTTATTTTATGCATCTAAAAAATAAAAGTATCTTATTCAGTAAAGAAATAAGTATTATTTAGAGCTTTGATAATTATTATATTTTTAAAGTAAATTTTACTTTTATATACATTAAGCTTACTTATATTTAACAATGTCTTTATTTTAGCTATGGAATTTCTTTCTTTCCTGTTATTATGTTTATTGTGCTTTTTAGATGCTCTTTTTGTAGAGATTTTGCAAATATTGCTACGTAGTTTTTTTGTATCTAATTCCAACTTCTTGCTAAATTATTTTTTTAATATTTCTTTTTTACTGATTATTACTCTCTTCGTGATATTAATTTGCATTAAGCTCCATTCTACTTTAGTTAATAAAGGGTTCATTTTCATTTTAAGGGGTATCTTCAGTTTTAAACTATTTTAAGTAAGTTTCTATATTGATCATTCCATATAAGTGTCTATGATTTTTAATTTGGATATTTTAATTTGACTCTAGGTTTTTTTAATTGAATAATAGGCTTTTATTAGCTTTATAGGATATGACACCTAAGCTATTTCCTTATTCACTTGCATAAAATTTTTAGGTATATAAATCAACTAAATTTCCCTTAATCTTTCGAGATATTGATTATTAATTGGAGTTGACGCTCTAATTATTATAAGTATTCTATTCTTCCTCTTCATTCTTCTCATTCTCATTTCCACAAAGAATTTAATTTCTAACAAACTTAGCACAGTTATACATGAGTGTATTGGCAGATCCCATTAAAAATATATTATAATGGTAAAAAATTAGCTCATTTAGTTTAATAATTAGTCATATTATCACTTTCTAACTTATTATAATAGTCATGCTAATTTTGCTATTCATCAGAAATTAATTCTAAGAAATCTAAAATCAAATTCCTTGCTTTTAAACCTAGATCTGAAGATCTTGTCATATAGCTTAGAGTATTATGCAGAAATTAAGACAATATAAGGAATAAGTAATTTCTTACTTTAATTAAAGCTTAAACCTTATAAGCTTCTAAAAAGAAAATATGCATTATAAGAGATAAATCTAAAAATAGGTATATTATTATATTATCCTTATGCTTTTAGTATCTTAATGGTCTGTAATAACTTATTTCCTAAGTTATTTAAAGTAGAGTCTTATAGAGTTCTATCTAATTCTAATAAGCGAAGAAAAAGCTGAATTAATTTCAGTGATAATGCATTAGATTATAGATCTATATGATGTTGCTTGATGCTTAATTTATAATGATTGCTTTATAATCACATCAACTTCTAATCATAGAGCTAAAAACATATTCCTCATGCAATTAGAGAATTACTTTTCAATGAGCATTCGATAACCTATCGACTTTTCAATTTATTAACTATTATTACGGAAATCTAACTATTCAAGACTCTTTTCAATGAATCATTAAGATTCTTTAAGTAAGTCTTATTACATTTAATTAGATTTTATATAGACTTCTTCTGAAAAAATGAACTTCATTTTAGAGACGTATTTAATAAGAAAATTTAGAGAATAATCTTTTAGAAGGCTCAGTTTGGCTAGTGCTATTTTATAGCAAAAGAAAATTATAATAGAAGAAAAGGAAATGAAATAGGTAGATATTCTAGATTTAGTCTTAACACTTAAAATAAAAAAATCTGATCTCAGAAAGGCATATCTTTCATTCTTGCCCAATCGTGTTGTGTTTCATCGTAAACATGCATGATAAAATCGCAAGCTCCATAAGCTGAGTAAGTTAATTCCTACAGTAAAAACTTACAGGATCTAATAAATATTTTTTATAAGTCTTCTATAATAATTTTGGTGTTAGGTGAGCTATTCTTAAAGCTACTTCTGTACGATTTAGTCTTCTGTTATAGGCTAATAATTGTTCTCCAATATCTTTAAATGTGGTTTATTGATTTTCACTTCTGTCTATTAAACTATGATATAAAGAATTTTTAGCTCTGTACATTTCATGTTCATACATTAAGTGGCAAAGCTCTTTAGAACAAAAAGCTATGTCATCCCAAATGTATCTTGAAGAGACATCTATACTGGTAAAGAAATGTCCTGCTAATCCCATTTCTTTGTATGGGAAGTAAAAAGCTTTATGAGAAGAAAGATCATCATACTCACCTAATCTTTGATGTAATGTGTTATACTATAGTTAAGGATCATTAATAATACTGTCTCTTGATGGTACATACTGACCCCAGATATGTGTTAAAAGTTAGAAAGCAAAATAATCCTCATGATATTTTGAAGGTGCTTTTATCATTATTGCTGCATGGCAAAAATCTTTATCATCATCACGTACATATACACAGCTAGGTGTGAATACTGCTTCTGAGTTATCTTCAATTGGTTCAGTTGAAGCCTTTCTTACATTTCCAAAATTGCTTTCTACTTAATTAACGAATTTTTCATGATCTATTTCACCAGTTCCTACTACAATTAAATTAGATGTGAAGAAATTCTTGTCATTCCATCTCCTAATATCTTCATTTTAAATTTAAGCTACACTCTTCCTATTTCCTAACACAGGTTATCCTAACATATGATCACGGAATGCTGTGAAGTGTACATTTGATAAGCAAAAACTTTCAGGGCATTCATTTTGATTTGCAACTTCATGGAAAACGTTTTACTTCAATAACTCTAGGTCAGAGGAATTGAGAGTGGGTTTAAACAATAACTAGTATAGAGTATCAACAGCCCAATTTACATCTTGCTTTAATACTTTAAATCCAACAGCACTATTTTCTCTTCCTGGAAAGCTAAAAGCTTATGCAGCACGATCACTAATTTAATCTTAAAGCTATTGCTTTGTCAGTTTTTCAGTGCCTAGGAAAGCTGCCTTTTATGTTAAATTATTGATTCCAGAATGTCTGAATTATTCGTTTCTTGATCCTACATTTAAATGAACACCAACTGTAGCTTACTAACCTTAGAAATATTCAGTAGCTACTCTAAGTCCATTAGATAATGTAGTGATTTAAGTATTTTTACTATATTTTAATGCTTCTGGAATCTACCCATACTCAAGCTCTCCGTGATAAATTAATCGAGATTTGGTGAATTAAGTACTGTCTACAGATGGTTATAGTATGAATTTAGTGGTTGAAAAATGCCTACTCAGCAATCTGCCTAATTTAGACATCTTTATTAAATTAAGAAATTTTAGAATCTTAAGATACTCCACAGACATTCCATCTCATCTTTATGTCTATTACTTCCAATAGCACTATTTCACCTCGTTCTTACTTCAAGTTAAGCCAAATTTGCACTTTCATCATTTCTTTAGCATACATACTTAGACAGAATCAAAACAGATTAATATAGTCAAAAATTAAAAGCATAGTTTCTGAAGCAAACGCTACTACTTAAAGCAATAATTATATAACATAAGCTAAACAAAAAAGGAATAGCGTGATAGCTTGAAATTAAAAGCAAAGAAGAATAAAATAAAAGATAAAGTAAACTATTAAATAAGTAAGTATCGACTTAAAGGAATATGATTGAAATGATATATTTATCTTTTTTCTTTGGAATTAAAAAGTTTTTGTTTAAAAATATTTGATGTAATAGGAACTGCAACGCTAGTAGATAAGTCTTGATATTAAGAAGTACTTAGAAAACGTAATGAGGACTAAAAGTTCCTTAATAGATTTACTAGACGATTGCCAAGATCTCTAAGATATTTGAAAATATTTTGAAAGCAAGCTTGTGTAACTAAAGTAAGATGAAATAAAAGCTTTGGAAATAAGCAATTCGTTATAAATTTAATAGAACAATGACTAAGTTGTTCCTAATAGAATCTTCATCAGTAGTTTGCACTAGTCAATCACATATTCTTAGTTCAAAATCGTTTTTAGTATTTTTGGCGATATTTTATCTTCTGGATGGTGTGAATAAGAAAATGAGTATAACTACGCTTATGTTTAATTTATGACTCTTGACTAAAAGGCAATTTCTTAAATAAATAATTTTATGTTTGGTTCCTAATTCAAGAGCATAGCTTGCAGAAGTTATCGCTAAACTGATAGTAAATGCAAGTGATAGGAATGAAAGCAACCAATTATTAAAGTTTAACAGCCAGAAACTAAGATTGTTTTTGAGCTAAGTCAAACAGGTTTTGAGGTAGAAATTACTAATTTAGAATAGGAAAAAGATGAAAACTGACTCCTTTCAGAATTAAAAGCTTTGTAAGTGATAAGCATTGAATTTCCAATAAATAACACAAGAAGCGCTGTAGCTTTTTTTAATTCAATAGAGTGAATAGATTGTTTGAAGCAGTATTATCAAAACAAATATAACTTTAATATCATTACACAGAGAGTTCTACCTACTGTCCTAAGAATCTTTAACTTTTCTAATATTAACAATGAAGAAAACATGAATCTTTAAATTCAGAACGATCTTCTGTCAGACTACGATATTTTAGATGTAAAGTACAAAACATAAGAAAACTGTTTTGATGTTGAATTCATTTACAAAGAGCAAGCTGAATAAGCAATGGAGAAATATGGTAACAAGATGTGAAAAAACTAGTTGATTTAGATGAAAATTCATTAAGAAGAAATAAAAGAGGATCAATTGATGATGGAAATTAAAAGCTATTAAGAAAAAAATGAAAATAATGTATTCTAAGAAAATTCGGCAAATAAGCAATCTTCTTAAACTCCTCAAAAACAATCTGTGCTAAGCTAAAAAGTCACCTAAACTTAAGTTACTAAGTAGGTAAATTAAGAAGAGAAACAATATGATATTTTGATTTATGATATTCCACAAGAAGCTGATGCCAATCAAATAAAGAAATGATTATGAAGCACTTTCAAAGTAAGCAAAGTAATATCCATTAATAAACAAGAAAACTATTCAAGAGTTAAAATGAAAAATCTTAATTTATTAGAAGGATGAAATTACAAAATTGTGAATAACCAAGAATAAAAAATTCCTGTTCACATTAAAAATCTTCCTTTGTACGTAAATGAAGATGAATTCAAAAAACAATTGATTAACGAATTATTTGAAGGATTTGATCTTGACAGTTGAATTTCAGTTGGAATTAAAAGTTAGAAGCAAGCAGCTTGAGCTTTAGTGAATTTAATAGGTTTTGGAAATGCAAAAAAAGCAATTTAAAAGCTAAATAATACAGAATGAAAAGGCAAGAAAATTTAAATGAAATTTAAGAATCAATAGCATAGATAAAAATTCTCTAATAAAGAATTGGGATATGATGCAGAGTACAGCAACAATGAAGACAACGAAGAAATTTTTTGAACTATAAATTATTTAAAATAGAATTATTTTTTTCAAAGCAATTGTTTAATATTTTATTGCTTTCATGTTAATTTTCAAATATAAAGTATATAATCTAATTATCATAAAAAAGATTAACTATAAGCTTTTAAATATTATTATAAAGCTTGATACGTAAAGATAGTCTATATGATAAAGTAAAGAACATTTAGCATTTATATCAAATAAATCAATATTTCTGAGAAATATTAAAAGCTTAGTTTTATGTTTAGTCAGCTAGTATAAGGTAGCTGATAAATTGCTTCCTATAGTTTTAATTTAAGAGTCTTAAATTTAAACTCAAATTTTATTTTGCTCTTATTTCTTAATTTTTATTAGACTAGTTATTTTCCATGCATTCAAGATAGATAATATTCTCATGCTAAATTTTGATTAATAAAAAGATGGATAAATAAAGAAATTCATGTACTAGAGCAAGTTAATTTAAAGCTTGTTATTGCTTGTATAATAAAAATGGAGTTAGCAGATACTAAATTATTAAAGAAGATGCTATTAAGCATTGATTTAAATACATCTACAATAGAAATGGTAGAAGAATTAACTATAAATTTAAAATTAAAATATCAAGTATAGTACATTATTTATCTATTATTTTAGATCTTTTATTATACTTCTAAGTAAACTTCTAATTTATTTTATTTACCTATATCCTTTACTTTACAATAGACTTAAGATTGCTAACGAAAGATATTTAAATATGTAGAATGTAGAAATTAATTTATTGCTAATAATTTAGTTCTATATAATTAAGTTTTGTCTAGATAAACTTAACAGGATAGAATAACGCATTAGAAGATGTTGCTTTGAAATATAAAGCTTAATACACAAATTACAGATTATAGTTTTTCTTTTTCCAGTACTAGGTCTAAGTAATTAGCTATTAAGAACTATAATATAGATAGTATTGCTAAATATAAATATCATTATATCTACAATCGGTGCATAGTTAATAAGCTTAAATTGTATTACTAATTCATCTATTACTCCAATTTTTATTAATAGACATCAAATAATTAAAATTGGAAGCAAATAGATAATAAACTTATTAACTACATTTCCTGCTACTATACAGATAAGTTATTCTTATTTAATTCTTATAAATAATTAAATGTTTTTCAAAGGTATGTATGATAGATAAGAAATTAGTAAGAATTATATTTACAATCTCATTAGCCTACTATAAAATTAAACACTTTCATTTATTCAGAATTGACTAGAAAGTGCAATTTTCTCTAGTTTTGATTTTCTATAAAATTTTGAAGCAGTACTGTATGCTTTAGGCAGCTCTATTTATTTAATGAAAAGTTTAGCTTATTGCTTTAAATACTTGCTGCTAAATGCTATAGTTAACCTACTAAATGGATTTGAGATTTATTGTTTAGTATATTGAATATGGAATTT
The DNA here is from genome assembly GCA_946699065.1 of Loxodes magnus. Taxonomy (NCBI): domain Eukaryota; phylum Ciliophora; class Karyorelictea; order Loxodida; family Loxodidae; genus Loxodes; species Loxodes magnus. The sequence goes on along the minus strand of CAMPDV010000020.1, from coordinate 478,821 downwards.
AAATAATAATGCTTTTAGCTTTCTATTAGTTAAGCTTAAGTTGAAATATACTTACCATGCTAAATATTAAAATGGAAAAGCTATCTTTCTGAAAGAATTGTTTGGTTTTTAGCTATAGTCTTAATATAATGCTTGGTACAGGTTTTTTGTAAATTCCACTAACGATGGTTTAAGCGGGATGGCTTCTGACACTAATCACAAGCTTAATTTGCTGCCTTTTTTTATGATATTTATCTATTTTAATTTTATAAGGTGTAGCTACTTGCCAATCTCTAATTTAACTTAAGAAAATACAACTTGAAGATTAATAAAATAAAGAAGATGAAAAGCAATTTGAAGGAAAGTTAAATGAAGAGGAGTAAAAAGTAAAAATAAAAATAGAATTTACTTAAATTTCTCAGTTACTTCTAGGTAATTCAATAGCTAACTTTTTTATTGTCTGTTAAATGCTGGCTGGGTCTTTTCAAATTTGATAATATTCTGTAATTTTTGGAAATTCTTTCTCTGATTATTTTGCTAAAAACAAAGGCTATAACGTCTTTGTATTGATATATGGGTATATAGTTTCTTTTTTAGCTATAATTGGATTTAAGGAATAAAAAATTTGATAAGTAATAATGACTTTTGCTAGATTCTTAGTTTTTATTCTTATGCTTGCTACTTGCTTTATTGGCTTTAGTAATGATTAAGGATTAATGCAGAAAGAAAATCAATAGAATCCATCAGCTTGAAATCCGAGTGGTTTTGCGACTATGTTTAGCATAGTTTTATTTGCCTTTTTAAATCACGTGCCTATTCCTACCATTGTTTGTAATTTTCTATTTAGATTCTTTTGGAACTCCATCTTCTGTTTCTCGGAGTATTTAGCTCACCTATTTTGTAGCGTTTATTCTTTACATGATATTGGCGCTGACAGTTACTTTTACATTTGGAGAGAGAACTAGAGTTCCCTGTACGTTAAATTGGGATAACTATAATCAGGAAATTATAAGAGCTATTTTGCTTTTGTTTCCTGCTGTAGATGTTTTATCAGTTGCTCCATTAGTTGTCATAATTAACTCAAACATGGTTTTATAATTGTTAAAAGTACCTCAAACTAGATGGAAACACAAATTTTATTATATTCCACTAAGAATCATATATACAATCATTCCTATTCTAGGATCATTATGAATCACTGATATCGTAAACTTTAATGCAGGAAAAAATCACCAGAATTTCAATGGCATTTACCATTTTAATTTTAATACTTCCAATTGAATGGTATTTTTATACTTATCTAATAGTAGAGATAAAATCTAAACTTATAAGCAAAGTAAATTTATATTATATATAGAATACCGTGCATATGTTCTCTTACGTCACCATTATATTTTGCTTTATACTACTATTCATGTGATTATACCTCAGAGTACTTTCAACAGCTTTATAGTTATATTTATATTTAAAATACTTTAATAATCAAATATAGAAATATTCCATTCATATGAGCTTTCAGGATAATATACTTGTAGTTAATTGTGAATCAGTAATTTAATAAAGCAAATGAGGATTTTTTATTTAAATCTAGTGATTTGAAGTAAATTACGATTATAGAAATAAAGAAGCTTGAAATGTAATTAGTTTGCTATCACTTTTTGCTATTATTCTCTCTTCCTTTATTTCCTTTCCAATTCCCCTATGCCCCTGTTGCAGCCTAGCCTTATGACAACACCTAAGAGCCTGAAAATTCTGCGAAGAGTTTATCAAATTCTCTGCTATACATTTGGGCAAGAATGGGATCACTTAGAGCGATTAGATTTTCTTGGTTATTCTGAACTGCTGCAATAGTTCAATTGAAACTTCCAGTTATTAGAACAAAGTTATCAATTAATACAAATTTATTATGCATATGAGCATTAGGATTTGGATCCACAGTAGTTGGAATTCCATAATCAGCTAAAGCTTGAACATCCGATCCCTATTGCTTCATACATTCATCATCACTTATTATTTTTAAGTCAACACCTCTTTCCCAAGCTCGAATTAGAGCGTCTTTTAAGCTGTTATTTGTTATAGTAAAAACGCATACTCTCATACTTACTTTTGATTTATCTAAGTATGAAATTAATCTAGTTAAAGAAGCTTAATTTGGAAAAAACATCGCATCTCTAACTAATGGTTTTACTTCATAGCATTTAGATTAAAAAGCATCTAAAACGAAGTCAGCCCAATCCCATGCATTTTAACTTTAGGCAACTTAAAGAATAGTTTTCCTCACTGCCTTGTTAGAACTTTCAGTCCTGTTCACTTTTGCAAGATTTGCTTCTAACTATTGCAAAAACTAACTAGAAGTATTTCCTATATTCTATTGAAGGAAAGTTTTAATCTCCTCACTCATTTTTGTTGATTAAAATTTGAAAATCAAATAATGTTTAAAATGAAGTACTACTTAAAATTATAAAAGCAAATATAAGCACTATAAGTAAGCATTAAGGAAACTATTATTATATTTTTATAAGAGCTTTATTCATATGTCACTCCTTTCTCAATCACTTTACCTAATATAATTGCTAATTAGTTAATACTTAGTTGCATGATTGCTTCATAACTATCTAATATTACTTAACTAAATACTCCTCTAGTATAAAGGCCTTTGTTTCAAAAAAATAAACTGATAGATAAGATTGAATAAATTATAAACTTTAGTTAAAACTTTAATTTTTTTGCTAAAATAGCTGCTAAAATCTTAAGTTATTTAAGATAAATTAGAATACCAATTTATTAACTTTATTAGCTTTCATTCACTTTCTAAGTTTAAATTCAACTATTAAATTTGTGTTTATACTTAACTTTAGTATAAAGTTGATATAAGTAATGGAATTACATGCTGCAATAATAAAAATATTTACTATACAGCAAAATACCAAAAGCTTTATTTAATTTCTAGTTAGACTGTATATTTTATACAGTCTGCTATTTTTTATTTGAATGCTTTATGGAATAAAACCTACTTTATATTAGTTAACTATCTAAGATAGTTAATAGAATTGTTTTATTTTTTATATATTGCGACCTTTGCCGTTTTGCTTCAAACATTCACATTTATAAAGCTTAATTTCATCATATAGCATTATTATAAAAGTATTGCTCATTATAATGACTGGATGCATATACAATTTATTTTTGGGTTGACTATAAATAATTAAACCTAATGACATTAACAAGAAATTTAGATATAACAATCTAAGAATTATAGTATTTCCCTTACTCTTAGCTGATTATATAGAAAATCCATGGAGTTCCTTAATTAATAAAGCTAATTAAGAGTTTACAAAGCAAAGGGGAAATAAATAATTAATAATGATAGGGATATGAATCTCAATTATTATAGTGTAAGTTTCTCTTAGCAATAATACCTTTTATTACATTACTATACTTAACTTTAAAATATCTAGTTTAAGAATTAGCTGCTTTTCCTTTAAGTGCTAAGAGATTAATCAATATCATAATATCACTAATTAAATGATTCAAGTTTAAAAGCTAATTTATTCTTTAACTTTACTTATTAAAATTTAACTGAAAGCAATAATCTTACTTCTCTTTATGGCTACTAATTTATTTAATTTGATAGCTCTTAAAATTATGGAAAAGCCTGGGAATGCTATTATTTTAAGATAAGGCCTTAATACTACCACTAAGCATGTAATACTAAAGCATAAATTGGATATTTTGGAGAAAAAGGAAATAAACTTGTCTTAAGTATTTCAAGGCAGAAAGGATAAAGTAGATAATACGTAAGACGAAATAAAGCGTAAGTTTTAGGAAATTGAACTAATGAAATAATAATTCAAATAAACTAAAAAGAAAAATATCTTACCAAGTTCTAGCTTTAAAGCTTAAAGTAGAGAGGGGTATTATATATCTTAATCAAGTAAAAATTGAAATCCTCCTTGTGGAACCTATAAGATTTAGAATGATTATATAAAACCGTAAGTTTAATTTATTAACGTACTGTAGAAGAACTCCTTCTTGGGATATCAAATTCAAGAAACCAACAAAACCCAGAAAAGCTAATAAGAGTTAATCTTACATATTTTATGATATAAGTCCGTAACAATAAAGAATAACTTCACCGGATTTCTCAAAGCAAACTTCCAGAGTTCCCATAAACAATGATTTATAAGTAAGCGATAAAAGATTTGAGACTAAAAACTTTTCATTTGTATTTTAAAAGAAAGTAAAAGTACCTAAATTCGTTAAATATTTAGAAAGAGACGATATCATTTACAAATCTCCGTTAAGTACAAAATAGTATGATCCTAAATATGAAGCTGTTGAAAAAAAATTAGCAAAATCAATTATTGATTTTGGAAAATAAACTCAAAGAAATGATTTCATAATGACGAAAAAACTTAAAATTTTATCTCCAGAAGGATAGACATTTTATGACTACTAGATAAAATAAAACCCCAAAGTACCTGATTTTAATCAATATGAGCAGAGATATATGGATAATTAATCACCATTACCTTCTTTTATGAGAAGGATATGATCAAGAGGAAGTATAGAGTTAACTAATGAAAAATCTCTTAATCTTAATAATTTTGCAAGTGGTAAATTCCAAAAAGTAGAAAGTAGTTTCAAGAATGCATAAAAGTCCCTAAGTATTTTGTAAAACCTGAAATAGGTTGAGTAAGAACAGAAGGTATTGCAGAAATTAGAAAATTTCCGTCAAAAGAATTTATCTACTCCAGATTTATGATATCTGAAATCATAACTTTATTCTATTAAATAGTATATATTCTAATTTTATTGCTCAAATAATCAAAACCATTGCTTTCCTCTTTATAGTTTTTTCTATGTTTTTCATATTTTATAATCAAATAGAGAAATTCTGCTAAGCTTTCTTTTAATTAGAAGAGAGTAATTTCCTAGCTTAATTTTAAATAAAGTATTATTATTTGTTTTTTATAAGTTTTGAGTATTATATGAATAGTAATAAAACTATAATTATTTCTTATAACTTGTTAGAAGATATCTTTATATTTATAAAATAAACTTTAATTAAAAGAAGCTTTTAACTACTTTATTCAGTTTCAATCAAGAATATTTATTTATCAAGTTTAAAATTTATTAGTTTTTACTTCAAACAATGCAACAAATAAATTATTTTGATAACTTGAATAATCTAACTCAGCTTTTTGACTCTTTACTATTTCTACTTGACAGAAATCTTCAATTCTTAATCTCTTTTTTTAAGGATTGGATAGATTAGCATAATAGGATACTATTTTAAAACAGATAGTTTTAAATTATAGCCTTTTCAAATAAAAATGCTAATAATTTACCCTTAAACTTAAAATAAACTTGATATAAAAAATGTTAATCTTTTCATTCTTTTATATATTCAGCAAGATTTGCTCTTTTAATTATATCTTAAATTAATTAAAGAGAACTAGAATTAAATAAGAATAAATATTTAATTTTTTTTTATTTTTGCTTATTTCTAATTTATATATATTTTACATCTCATCCTAGAGCTTGTTTTTCCAATCCTTTATATTTTCCTACCATATCACTTAATCCCGCCTCTTCTCCTTCTTCACTATCTATTCTTGCACTTGAAAACTAATTTCTTATGCTTTCTATTCTTTATGATGCTGGTTTGCTTTTGTCAACTTCACTTTCTTCTTTCTTTTGATTTTCTTCTTCTTGACTTTCATGACTTTCTTGACTTTGACTTTTTTCTTTTTCTTCTTCTTAAATAGGTTTCAGTGATCTAGAAGATTTATCCTTTGAATGACTAGAAATAGATTGGCTTCTGTTACTATCTTAACCTTGAGAACTGATTTTTTGATTGGATTTTTAGAACTATAGGTTAATTATATTTTCCTGTATAACTTCTTTTTATTTTTCTTTTACTTATTCTCTTAAATCTTCTGTTTCAGCATTTTCCTATTAAACTCCTTAAATAAAAATTTCTTCACTTTTCCTTGGTACTTAGTTTACTTGAGTGTAAGCAATTTTAGATTACTAATTTTCAACTCCAAACATTTTCACACCTACTAAAGGTTCAATGTACCTCATTGTAAATCCAGCAAGAACAAAAATGCCAATAATTGAACCTAAGATTAAGCAAACCAATTCTAGAGGAGTTTGCTTATAAAATCTGATAGTGTAAAGACCAAGATCAGAAACTTTAAATTAAACTTAAATTACTAAGTTAGATTTATACCAAAGCTCATCAGTTCTATATTAAGACTTTTATTTAATTGTTCCTTCTTAAAACGCGCTATGGTATCCTGTGCTCTCTTCATCTTCTTCTTTAAAGTTATAGGCTGAAGGATACAGCAAGATTTCAATTACAGTAGGATTATTTCCTTTGAAAATATTATTAAAGTCTGGCTTTACAATTATGGCTGATTCACTGCTTTCATTAGGAATAGAAGAAGTTGTGCTAACTTGTATTTTAACATAACTAGCTTACATTTAAGGTCCATTTAATATAACATCAATACTTGAACCAGAAGATATTTAGCATTTAGTACATTAAACTTCGACTATACATTTTGTTTCTTCTACCTTGCAAACTAAATTATTTCATTTTCCTTAGTTTTGCTTTAATAAAATTTCGTTATATTAATAGGCAATTACTTCATTACAAGTGCTGCTTTTCTTATTGTTGCTTTAACTTAAACAATTTCCTTGATAATTATCGAAAGTGAATTATAGTTTTAGATCGGACCAAAAAGAGGAATAGGTTTCAGTTAAAACATTTCTAGGAATAAGCATTTTCTTCTCGATAATGTTATCAACTGAATGCTGGTTTACAAGTAAGCAAAACATCATGCTAGCCATTAAAAAGAAAATAATTGTACACATTCCTCCAAAAGAGGTGTTGCTTGGAATTTGGAATTGATCAAGTACAAATTTGTGGTATTTAGTAAATAGATCTATTTTTACCAAATATCCCGATAACTTTTTTCGTAATATCAAAATTCCAATTATCACTAAAAGACAAAAGGGTAGGAAAAAGCATAATATACCTGTTTCATTTTCTTTTTCTTATTCAATTTTTCCATACAATACTTCAGGTTAGCTATATTAGATTAGTTCTTCAATCTATTATTTTTCGTTTAGTGAGGTTGAGCCTGGAGGACAATAAATTCCTTCAGGACAATCTAAACAAAATTAAGATCCTTAAATATTGCTAAAACTATTTTCAGGACAAATTTCGCATTCTTCTTTATTAGCTGCACCTCAATAGGGTTGCTAAAATCCTTCGGTACAATTTACGCACTGACTTTGATTAAAAGCATATGATCCTGGTGGACAAAGGTCACATTATTAATTGGAGTCTAAAATATAACCTTAGCTGCATTACCATTAGCAAAAGTGACTTTAACGCTAGTTCTTGCATAAAGCTTATATATCTAAAATTCAAGCTTTGTTAGTTACTTGTTTAGTGATTATTTCATTTCCTTTAAAAACTCCTCCTCCAAAAATATACAAGGTTTTACCAGAATAGGCAGCTGCTGAGCCATAAAACAGCAAAGGGTTTTCAGTATCATATTCTATTTCTGTGTAGATATTTAATTTAAGATTATCAGAATACCCATATAGAAATAGATCATCTAAGTTTTAATTGCAATGTCCTCCTACAGAAATAAATTAGCTTTAATCAGACACAAAAGCAGATTCTGATTAGCAATAACCATTTTATGTTTGTTTTCACTGTTCATTGCTTATGTCATATAAATAAACATCTCCTTATTCAGATGAATCTTCCAAAGAACCTCCAATAACGTAAAGAGTTTGATTTGAAATATAACACTTATGATGATTAATTCTTGGAGGAGCATATTGCTAGGTAACATTTAATTGCCTTCATATTTAGGTATCAAAAGAAAAAACATAGAAATCTTTAGAGAGACCGTTTTATGTCTAACCCCCAAGAATGTACCATGATTTATCTCAAGTACATCCACATGCACCAAATGTAGGTGGAGGAGATGACTCCTATGTAATAATTTCTCAATATTAGTTTACAGAATCATATCTGTACATATCGTTATAAACATTTAAATTATCAACTCCACCCCAAATATATAAAAATTTCCCTATTGAAGTAGATAAATGATCATTTCTTGGACTTGGAATTAAGCCAGATATTTAAATATTTTATCAATTATAATTTTATCCTAAAATGCTTAAGGTCCAAATATCATTCAAAGATTGTCCATTAGAGCTTAAACCTCCAAAAATTATTAAATTATCTCCTATTGCATTCATTGTATGTCTCATTCTTGCTTTAGGAAATAAAGTATTTGGCTGAACTAGAGACAGAGATTTCTCAGACTTAGATAAATTTAAGTAGAGTAAGTCGTTATTTATGCCTTATTAATCTATTCCTCCATAAATATATAGAACTTACTAATAGAAATAAGCACCTAAGTAGTTCCTTTTATACTGATCATTGTTCTTTAAGCTTATTTAGCTTCAACCCATATCCACTCTTGTAAAATCTAATTATCAAATTTCTCTATTGTTAACGCTTTTTTCATTCTGACCAAAAATTTTATAAATCTTTTTATTAAAAGAGTCTACACAAATTCCTGAGGAATAAGCAAAGCCTATATTTTAGTTGGAGCTTTACTATTTCCATTACCCATTTCTCAAATCTAGCATGTAAATTGATATATCATGCTCATTTGAATCTGTATATCCAATACCATGATATAAAAAATCACCTTATTTGAAAATCCATCCACTTTTACTTCCTTAAGGAACACGACCGCCTGCATAATATACCTAACTCCATTTTTAATTTAAGGTATCATAAGTTCATAAATCATTTAAATATCCTTCATTGCCGACACCTCCAAATATGTAAGCTATTGTTGTATTCTAAATTTGCTCGTAATAAGTTAGAGCAAATTTTCTAGGAGAAGGTTTTTTGTCTCTCGTATATATTTTTTACCACTCATAAGAATTTAAGTTTAGAGCTCAAAGATCATTTAAATTCCCAAAGGAGTTTTAGCCGCCAAATATAAAATAGTCATTATTCTAAATGTCATAAAAACTTCCTACTGCAGATCTCCCACTTGGTATCTAATCTGAAGAAGGAAAGATTTATTCTCACATCTAATCCATTACACTGTAAGCTCAAGTATCAGAGAAGAATTAATCATCTTTTTCACCATGAGAAACAATGAATTTTCCTTGATTATTCAAAGATGTTACGGCAAAGTATTTTCTTAGTTCAGGTGGAGCGAACGTTAATGGAAATTTCTGAAATGAAGAAAGAACTTGCTAGCAAGCAAAAAGGACTAAAAAGTTAACAACTTTCATAATAATAAATTTAAAATTATCCCTTTAAAAGCAATTTAATCAAATAATTCTTTAATTTCATAGTAAAGAAAATTATCTCTTCTTTCATCTTTACTAAGTACAAGCAACTTAAACGAATTATCCAATTTTGATTACTTTTATTAGGAAAAGCATTTATATTCAACTTTTTGGAAATACAAATTTCTCCACTGCATTCAAAAATATAATTGATTTTTAATTTCTAATGAAAAGTGATATCCAGTTATTGTAAAGGCAATTTATTAGAGCCAATTTAAATTATTTGTTTTCTCTTTATAGTTCATACTCTCAATTAATTTACTCTCCTTCGACCAAGTAAGAACTAGATATTCTAGCAATTACAAGATAAATTATACTTAATTTCATTCTTTTCTCAGATAAAATAACTTAGAAGAAATCTAACTGAGAAATGAGTAGAAATAAAGATATTAGCAAATATTTAAGCTATACTAAATTTAATTACTATTAAAGGGAAAATCCTATTAGATGAATAATATTCTAAAAATAAAATTAATTATAGGTTTAAATACTTTCTAAAGGCAATTTTATAAAAAGGTTATAATTTAAACTTTAAATAAATATAAGCTATCTTTAAATATCATTATTTTTATTTAAAAGTTTAAAAGTCAAATTTAATATTTTATAACTAATTTTTCTTAAGTTATTTTTAGATGTTTAATTATTTAAGTGTACTCTTTTTAAACAGAAAATTAGAACCCTGATTTAAGTTATGTAAACTAATTTTTAATCTTTTGAAGCTGTTCTATTTCCGTCTTCTTAGGACTATGAAATAAACTTGAATATTAAAATGGCAGTACTTTTATAAACTTCTCTTCTAAATGTATTATTAAAATTAACAAAGGACTTTAAAATTAGTATTCATAATAGATTTATAGATAAAAGCATAAATTTGAGAATTGGCTAAATATAATTATTAACTTGCCTTTATTTCAAGTTAATATATATTGCTTCTTATTATAATTAAATTTGAAATATCATTTAATTATTAGATCTTTATATAGCTTAACTTTGTATCTTTATTTTGATTACCTATTTTATAAATTTCACAGGACCTTTCTTAGGATAAGACTCTTATATAGTATTTATTTTTAATCATTCTCAGTGTGATATTATAAACTAAGTAACTTTTTTTGATTTCAACTATAGATTTTTTAGTTTTATAAAATTTAATTACCTAAAGTTACTTAAGCTAATTATTAACTTCTCTAAGTTTAGTATAGAAAGATTATGATTACATTGGTATCTTTTTATTTTGAATAGAGATTAATCTACATTAGCTTAGAGTTTTAATTGTTAAAGTAGATATAATATTCTGAAGATCTTAATACCCACATTCCATTCTTTATAGCTAAAGTATTTAATATCTGTTATTTACTTTAAATTTGATCTTAATTGTTAAGTATAATAAATGGCTTAATAAATAATCATAAAACTACACTATATGACTATCTAAACTAAGTTATTAAAGTTAAACTTAAATAACTTTAGGCAAAATATTCTGAATAAAGCCAGATATAGATGTAGATATTAGAAGGCTTAAATGTATAACTGGCATCTTAGCTAAGGTGTATTAGTAATAATTGTTATCATTTTATTGTTTTTCCCCTTTATTTTATTACAGAAATCGGTTAAAATGGTAAATTTCCTTTAAACAGCTGTATTGCTTAAAATGGTATCTCTTACTTTTGTTGAACTTACTTAAAGACTTTCCTACATAGCCCATATCTAGAGATACATCTTTTAGGAAGTATTTTGCTGATATAAAAGAGATAAGGATAAATAAGGGTGAAAATGATGGAATGGTAGTTGATTTTATTAATTAAATGTTATAAAATTTTTGTAAAACTGAATTAAAAAATGGGTCCCAAAGCAAGTATTCCATAACATTAAAATGTAAATAAGTTTAATAACAAATAAATCAGAAAAAAGTATAAGTCAGCAAAGAAGTTAAAAGGTAAAAGCACTAAGAAAATAACAGTGGAAATTTAAGATTAAAATGATCCTATTTAGTTTCTTTAGATTGAAATATACGATGATAATATGACATGTGGGTGATTGATTTCTGAAGTGATTAGGAAGCTGCAAGAATTGCAAAGAAGCAAAACCTAGGAATAAAAGAGCAGACTTGTGTAGTTACGAACACGTTGGAACAATGAAATTCTTGATTATTGACTTAGTAAATGAGAAAGAAGTTTGGTTCCTTTACGTGATGGAGATATTTTAAAGGCAGTCTTTTGCTTAAAGCAAGATTCATAGATTAATATTTTTCCCTCTATTCATGAATTTCATCCCATTAAGTGTATAGGAAAAGGAGGCTTTAGCAAAGTATTTTTGGTTAGAAGGAAAGATACAGGAAGACTTTACGCTATGAAAACTATTAAGAAAGATTTCATCATTCAGGCCTAAAAAGTAAATCAAATAATATCTGAAAGGTCAATCTTGGAAAAGCTTCATAATCCGTTTCTAATAAGTTTGCGCTGGGCCTTTTAATCAGTAAGGCTTAATATTTAGACAAAAGAATTACATTTGGTTTTAGATTTTTGTCCAGGAGGTGAACTTTTCTTCCATTTGCATAACATTGGAAAACTTAGCGAATAAGAAGCTAAATTTTATTTTTGCGAAGTATTATTAGGCTTAGAAGAACTTCACAATCTTAATATTGTTTATCGGGATTTGAAACCTGAAAACATTTTGCTTGATTTAGATGGGCACGTTAGATTAACTGATTTTGGTCTTTCTAAAGAAAACATTAAAAAAAGTTCCAGAACTTACTCATTTTGCGGCTCGCCTGAATATATGGCACCTGAAATGCTGATAGGATAAGGACATGGAAGATCTCTCGATTTTTATTCATTAGGAGTTCTTTTATTCGAAATGCTAACAGGTCTTCCTCCTTTTTATAACGAAGATAAAGAAGTTATGTTTCATAACATATTAAACAGCAACTTGAAAATACCTGAGTATTTATCCCCTAATAGCTAATCTTTAATTAAATAATTGCTGGAAAAAAATCCAGAGCAGAGATTAGGAAGTTTAAAAGGAATTGAGGAAATAAAATATCATCCTTGGTGTAAAGAGATCAACTTCAAACTTCTCCTGCAAAAGAAAATTCCTCCCCCTTTCCATCCTAATTTACGATTTTCTAACTTTGATCCTGAATATTTAAATTTACCTGTTGACTTAGAGGCTGTACAAGATGAAGTAAGCTTCTTTACACATCGAACTCCCTCCACTAACAACCAGCATTTTGGCTTTGAAGAGAACTAGGACATTTTCTTTGGATTTGAGTATGTTGACGAAGATGAAAGCAAAAGAACTTAGTACATTCTTAAAGAAACTCCTAGAAATGCTTCAGTAGCAGAAAATCCATAGATAATGAAAATAGTTTAGTAGGGGCCAAATGCAACCAAACTTAAAATAGATTTAGATGTGATAATGGAAAAAGATCTAAAGGATGCAAAAAATTATGTGAGTAGCAATGAAGACTGCGAGAGTGAAAAAGGAAATAACCATTTGCTTACTTCCTCTTCTTCGCCTTTAAAATAGCTGTCTGCAAACTAGTAACAAGTAATGATAAAATAGTACTCAATGCCAATCAATAACTCAGATAACGATTTTGAGGATTTATTCGAATCTACTAATGGAGAATCTGTTCAAGAAATTGATTTTCAGAATAACATTGATCCTGACTAAGAAATAACTCATGAATAAACTCCTAATCACTTTTAAAATAATGACCTTATTTCAGTTTCTCGATCTCTCGGATTTTCTAGATTTTAAGGATAAAGTTTAGGTACTAAATTGAATGAGAAGAATAACTAGAACTATAAGAAATTAAATTTTTTGTTTGAAAATGAGGAAGAAAAAAGTTAAAATTATAAAAAGGACAAATCATAAAGTAATCAAAAGGACACTATTTAACCCAATCTTGAGATCAATAAACTCAAATAAGAGGATATGACTTCGTAAGATCCTGAAGTTAATGAATTTCAATCTAATAATTCTCATCTCTCAGCTGATTAATCTCAATCACCTCTGGGAGTAAAGATTCCTAATGTGTTTGTTACCAGAAACAGTCTTTTGAATTGTTCTAATTAAAACTAATTTTTGAATATAGCTTAATTTTAGGTACAAAAGAGCAAATTTCAAATCTGTGAATAAAAGGAACTAAATTAAAATAGTGACATTTAGCAATCAGAAGATTAAAACCAAAACAAGGTATAAAATAGCAATAATTCAATTCACGAGAAAAGTTCATTTCTGAAGGCCCTTAAATTAAATAGTGGAACCCATTAAATATAGAAGTAAATAGAAAAGCAACATGAGCGCAATAAGACAGAAGCTCAATTTGACTTTCCTATTTCAAATTTTAAGCATCAAATTATACTTAGTAAAAGATGAAAATATCCAATGCTATAGTCGCCAGTAAAGGCCTTTGGACCTAATAAAATTAAATCTAAGTCTTAATAGATTTAAGCTTTGAATTAGAATTAAAATTAAAATTAGGGTTTCAAATTTAACTTAGAATAAATGTCTAGATGCACCAATGAAACTGACTAATCTGAACTTCTAACCAAGCAAGCTAAAGCTATATAGGAATTTAATGGAATTCTCCAAAGAGCTCCTTTATCTTTTCCTACTAAAAAGAACAGTGCGCTAAGAAGAGCTCATAATTGATTTGAATTGTATTTATAGATTTGAATAAGTACTAATTTTATAATTTCATCTATTTAACTAACTTAGCTTCCAACTATAATTATTTAAATACATCTTAAATAAGCACTGATTACAGATGATATTATAGATTCGTGCATAAACCCTATAAATATTTCAAAAGACTAGGGAAATTTTCTAATAATATTAAAATTTTATATCTTATAATCAAGAAAATCAATTATATTTATATTTACTCTACTATCTTATAAATAGTATAGCTTCAATTATTAAAATTAACCTTTAAATTAAATATTTATTCCATGCTTTATTTTTATTTTATACTTAGCAAAATTATTAAAAATAAACCTTTCGTAGATCTCATTTTATTTTGGTTTATTCTAAAATAAGTCATTTAAATAAATATCCTGTAGCATTATACTTTCACTATTGCTTTAATTATTTTCAATATCTTACTTTAATCTAGTTTGGAGAGTTACTTAATAAGATGCTTTCATTTTGTTTATTTAACTACCTAAAAGTTAAACTAATTGCTATTTAGAATGTAAAATGATTTATAGCATCTATTAACTATAATCATCTAAGCATCTGATTACCTAAATTACTATAAAAATGATGATAGTCTTTACTTAATTTATATCTAGAGACAAGCTAATGCAAATATAACTGATGAAAGAATAAAGAAAGTTGCTTATGAATATAAAGCTCTTAAAATAGTTTAAATAAGCAATCTATATATTTATTCAAAAGACGTTATAATAATATCTACTTTGTCTTTGCTTTAGCATCTACATAATTCAGTTAATAAGTAAGTAAAACATATCAATAATACTTGCTTTAAATACATATTTATTGCTTAAGCCTCTCATTTTAAAAATAGCGTTTAATATTATAAATTGAGTGACTATTAGATTGAATGGAATTAATAATTGTTTAGTGAATATATGTATTATAATCCTGCTCAATTTTCATATCAGTTACTATTTTCAATTTTCTGATATAAACATTCTTACTATATTTTAGTGATATTTTAAAGATGAACTTTAGTCCTAAGGAAAGAGGAGATATGACTAAGAAAATAATTATATTAAGCGATTAAAAGTATAAATATGATCCAGTTACTAATACAAATAAGCAGTGCAAATGAATATATAAGCTATTGGTTAGAATATTAACTTTAATTAAAGAACAGTTCAACTTTTATTTTCTAAAATTTAGATTTAATTGATAATTATGTTTTCTTCTAAGCATTAAGTTACTTAAATTTAGGCAAACTTCTTAAATAGTTAAGGTAAAAAAAGAACAGACTATTTAGAAGTTGATGAATAGAAGCCTAGAAAGTAAAAAAGTATTAAAGTAATTTCAAAATTCGGAATCAGTAAACTATCCATAGCTACTTAGGTTATATCTTACGTAATATCCACTGTTTGGTCGATATCCTACATGCTGTTTTTTCTTTAAGTGAAAAAGTTCTTTTTCAAATCCAGGTTTTGTCTTGAACGACACTTATTTTTCTATTTTATCAGGTCTTTGATAGTATCCAATATCACTTCTATTAAATTCTCTAGTAGGATAGGTATTCTTGTATCCATCATGGCTTCTTCCTGTAAAATTTCATCTTGTCATTTCAGTAATTTTAGGCCAACCTTCTTTATTTGCAAATGGTTTAGTTCTTGGTTTACGTTTATAAGTTTCAGCAGGGATGTGGAAATAGCTAGTATAAGGATTATATTTTTTTGTCTAGATCTACATTTTAATATTTCAACTTTATTTAAATTTCTTTAATTCCTTTAGAAAATACCTCATACTATTATATCAATAACCAATAAGCAGAAGCATCTTTAACAAACTGCTTATCAAGGCTAGCTCTTAGGCTTAATCTAATGCCATAATATGATTTTTCCATAATATAAATGCTTTAATGATTAGATGGGGATAATTTAGAAGTTAAAGCATAGGAGTAATAGCAGTAAATAGATGTTATATATAAGTTAAAAATGAGTAAACATAGTTTTGTTCTAATTACTATCTCAAGGAAGTTCTTTTATATTAGAATATTCTTGGATTACTTCATTCACTCTGTCAATGATTTGCTGGTAATTTTAAGGATATTACAACTTAATTGCAGTAATGACAGTTTGCAAATTTAAAGTTCTTCCTACTTCTCTCATTTTAGCATTTCCTTTCTTATCCACTATTAAATTTCCTTCTTCATCCTTCATTGGAACTTTTTCTTTTTTTTAGAACTTTGCAAGCTCGTTTATCTACTTGATCATCTTGTCAAGTAGATCATGTGTATAATCCTCAGCTAATGATAGTGATTCCTTGCTAAGAACATTATCTGGGCAGTTTTTTTTGAATATTCTATGTATATAAGTCTTGAAAGTCTAAGCAGAGCGAGGCTTCATTTGCTTCTTCTTATCTTTGTTCTTTTTAACTTATTAAGTTTAAGGTTATTTCTTCGCGGGCATTATAAAAAATCTCTTCTTTCTTATTTAAATAGACAAAAAGTCCGTATTAAGTAAAGCTTATAAGCAGCAAATTTATTATAATAAATCAAAAAACTAAAGAGATTAAAGCTAAAAAGTGAGGTATGTAGTCAAGAAAGTGCTAAGCAGTTGTTTCATTTAGATAAAAAGTATAAATACTAAAGAATAGCTTTACCTAGTATACCTCTTTGCTTGGCTATACTAATTAATGAAAGCAAATACATTTATCAAGCTATCTATTATGAGGGCTACTAATTTAACTATTAACTTTCATGTTATTTTAGTTGTCAATAATTAACGGATTAACGTTAGAAGAGACACCATTTCCTTAATTCTTAAATCTTTGATTAATTATGATAATAGAAAATGGCTCTATGTGAAGAATGTGATAGCTTTGAATCTATTTACAAGTGTGATGAATGTGATCAAGTCCTTTGCGAAGAATGCGACAAACGAATTCATAATAAGGGTAAAAGAACGAAGCATATAAGAAGACTAATAACTACTGATAAAAGTATTAAAGTGTTCTGGGATTATTAAACTCACCCAGATTAAGAACTTGCTTATACCTTAAAATCACTATAAGACCATTGCAAAGAGTTAGGAGGTCAAGCCTAAGTTTATTGCTATAGTCACTAGCCTATTTACTGCTAAGGATTAGCTACAATAAAAGTAAGCAATGAAGAAAGTATTTAGAAAAGAATTGTCTATGAAATATGCAGATAACAGGGAGATATAAGTCTGCTGTATTCTTTTTGTCAAGAGCAATCTAAATTAACTTTAATCGAATATATTAGAAAAAGTAAAGCCAAAGTATTTATACTTACAGCTTTGTCGGTTAAACCTTTTTAATTAGTTGATAGTCCTTCAATTCAATCGACTCCTCCAAAAATCTAATAAATAATAATCCAGTAAACAACTAATGCACCCAGTCATGAAACTCAAAATTACTAGCATCCTCGTTTTCATTCTGCAGGTGTTTAAGGGTTTTAAATGAACGAAAATTAGATACAATCTTATAATAAGTATAGTAAACAAATTATTGAGCTTATTCCTCAAAACTAACACGAAAAGGTAACAAGCAATAAATAAGTGCAAGAACTTTAGAAATTAATGTTTCAACTTGCTAGTTAAGGAGACTTAATGATAGAGCAAAATAGGCTTTTATAATATATAATAGAAAAAATAGGTTGAAAGAGAGAAGTAGCTGAAGTAGTTTTAATGTAAGCTGAGCAAGCTTAAATTATTCATTTCACGAAAAGACTTTTCGGATCATCAAAAACTCTTATATTCGTTTCATTGTTGCTGAATAAAATTACTTTAGAATCACTTAGATGAATTCTGGAGTCTTTGAAAATAGATGAAATGACTCCAAATGAAAGATCAATTTAATCAAGAATAAAAGAAGCATTTGCTCTAAAGTTAACTGCTCCCTAATGGGAACAGCTAATATAAGCCTCTAGAATGACTGAAAGATAAAATTCTTAATTTAAGTTTTCAGTTACTGAAGTGCCAGATCCTGTAACTTAGATCCTAACTATTGTTATTTATCCATACGGTGAAGGCTGAGATATTAGTGAAAACAATGATATCAAATCTGATCCTGCTTATGAAGTTTTCTTATAATTCCTTTAAAACTTTTTTACTGGAAACCTAGAAGAATTTTGAGCTACATATGATTAAAAAAATCAGTCTTAGATCTAAAGAAAAAAGATTTGATCTTCTAGCATTGAATCTTCTGCAGCCAGGCATGAGCATAAAAAATCGAGAGGTTCAGTTGATTGTGAAGGAGCAAGAGCAATTCCTGGAGGACGTTATGGTTGTGCATAATTCCTTAAAACTTGTGGGCCTTCTATTTTAAAAGAGTGCTCTCTAGGCAAACTATCCTAAATGGTATAATAGGCCATTAATGATGATATTTTAAGATATCACAGAACTCTTTTAATGTGAACTGCTAGTTTAGATAAAAAGAAAAATGGAGAAGAAGAAGTAGAAAAGTCATAGATTCAACTAAAGATATAATTAGTTAAAAACGCTATCATAGAAGTTCTTAGTGAATCCAGATAAGGAATTTCTTTAGCTCAGTTGCCTTAACATCTAAAGAAGAAACTTAGATTTCCTTTAGACTTTAATGAATTAGGAGTTGCCAAATTAAAGGACTTACTAAATTAAATGATCTAAGTTAAGATTGAACTAAGAAATTCAAATCATCCTTTCGCTGTTTTGATTCCAACAGAGTTAGAAGACATAATAAATGAACTCAATGAGCTTCTATGCTAATTTCCTTCTGGCATTCAGGCGAGCAGAGTTTAACCTTTACTCTAGCATAAATTAGGCTATAGTATTGACTTCAAAAAATTTGATTGTAATAACATAAAGGATTTTGTCCAGTAATATGGAATAGCAGAATGGTAATTCGTTGAGTAAGGTTATTAAGGGCCTATATGAAGCATGGATTAAATATTTATCATTCCTAAATATCCACCGAATCCATTTCATCCTAAGTCAAAAAGCTAGGGATCTAATGCTTTTAAAATTTAAAGTAATCCTTTCCCTTAATAGTTGCAAAACAAGATAAAGAACATTTCTGATTTACCAACGGAACTTAATAATCGAGGAGCTAATGAGACAGAACAAAGAAGCGTTCGATTTGTTGAACAAATATTGGATGAAAATTTTTCCAGCAGTCTTTCAAGCAATCCTTAAGACCATTAAAATAAAGGTTCAGTATAACTCCATTCTTATGCAGAATCAACAAACACAAATCCTTATTTCTATAGATTATAAAATGTTAATTAGAACTCTTCATCTATTAGCACGAACGCTAACTTCCATTGGAATGCGTCAAGTGCGGATTTCTAAGAAATCAAGCCTTTAAAAACATAAGAAATACAAGATTAGAAAGTAGTTAATCTCTTCAATTCTCAGCAGAATTTTTGCAACTTACCTCCTCCTCCTGGATTTCAGAATACACTCTACAAGAACAAATGAAATGTTAAATAAACTTTTTATTTCATTTTGCTTTATTTTTCTCTTTAAATGTTTAGATAGTAAGTAACTAAACCCTTTTTTATTTAAAATTAACTAACATCCTTTTTCCTTACTATTGCTCCATTAAATAAACTCATGCTAAAAATGATTGTACATTATATAGAAACTTTAAGCAAAGCTGCTATTTTACTTAATAACTAAATAAATCTGAAGCAAAATGATAAAGCCAATAATATTAGTTCTTAATATATAATAAAAAGGTTAGAAGATAAATGCTAAGAATATGCTTTTCTTTAAAATAATTGCTAAAGTTAATGAGAATCAAAACTAATATTTAAGAAAGAAAATTAATGTAACTAAAACCTATAAAGTTGCCTAAGCTTATTACTCCTTTCGTATCTTTAATCGTTTTATTTAAGTTAGTCTACTACTATCTTTTTATTATTTTATTTTCTAGTTCATTTAACCTTTTATAAAATTGACTCATTTTTAGTGAAAGTTAGATAAAAGCTAGTGGAAGGTAAATTTAGCAAGGTATGAGTACTGATAGAATTTAGAATTTATCAATAAAGAATAAAATAAGATTTTATAAATTCTATAGTGCTATCTAAATTAAGGCTAATTAATTTAGACTTAAAATATCAATTGTAATTAATAAAGGAGTCTTTTCTTCTAAGTCTTTTATAGTTAGTTAGTGACACTTTTATATTCATATTTTTACATAATTATTGCTTTTTTCAAAAATTATTTTCTTAAAAATAAGCAAACTGGAAGTTTGCCAACTCTTCTTTAAAATTTTTACCCAAATTTGAAATTTAATCATTTCAAACTTAGCCTAGAATTAAGCAATTTCTTTTTTCTATATAGGATCATATTATATTTCATAATTTAATGCTATTTTTTGCTTTCATACTTATCTTTATTCGAGCTTCACTTAAGATCTTTAAGGTCAAAGGCCATAAAAATATTTTATAAGAGTTAATAGAGATATATTTTAGCTGTTTCAAGTATATTTAATATTCCCATAGCCTTAAAAGTTCAGAAAGCAACATCAATTTATCCAGCACATAATTATCTTTATTTTAAAGCATAAAATGAAAAAGTTGAGCTTCTTTTAGATATATTTATATTTTAGGATATGCTAATATAAAATGTTATTATAGATTTAGGATTTAAGAAGATATAGAGCCAGTAACTTAAATATCTTATTTTCTCTTTTAATAAGATTAAACTTTTAAAATTACCAAAATTTAAAGCTTTTTCATTACTTAATTTATATTTTTCACTCTCTTCTTATCTAGAAAACACATAAGGCTAACTTTTTCAGAGTTTCGCAAACTTAGCAAAAAATCTTAGTTTATACAAAGCTGTATTTTTAGTAGATTGTACTTCTAAGTTCTATTAAGAGATGCACAGTAATCATCATTATTTTTACATATATAGTCAAATAAAAGAGTTAGCTACTATTAGCTTATAAATTGTAACCTTTTAGTGATTTTAAGTAGCATTATAACTTTAAAGATGAATTAAGGAATTTAACTTATAAATAAAAAGAATAAAATATAGTGTCTTTCAATAAGAATTGGGATACTTAGCTTTAAGAATATTAACTTTCAAATTTTTCTAGTTTTCCCTTCTGTGCCTTTTAATAGTTTAGATTAATTAATATATTAATTTGGATAAACTAAAATTTAATTTTATAAAAATAAGCAATAAATCCAGATAGCTTTAATATTAGATTTATTGTCTTTAAATATCTCTACTCTTATACATTTAGTCTCAATATAGTTTCTTATGGAATTAAGAATCATCAAACTTGGATTAAAAATTTTAATATTATTTTATTATTTTAAGTAAATATGCAATGCAATTCTGAAAAACAAAAGTTTCCTAATGATTTTATGGTAAATTTTTAATATCTCGATATTATAAAAATACTTTAAAGCTATTAACTAGATTTTACTGAACAACGAATAAGCTAAGAGGTTATTTATAAAGGCTTGTCTATAAATTTGGTATTTTTTGCAAAATAAATATAAGTTTCAACTGCAAAGCAAGTTATATTCTTTGTCTTCCAGACTTAATATCTTGCAATGTTAAAGTTAATTTATTCTTATTCATGTCATTACAACTTGAACTTTTGGAATCATTTCAAAATTTATTTTTTATGCATTTATCCATAAACCTACTAGTCTAATTTCTTGCTAAATAAATTATACAGTAAATTGCTATTCCAATTTCTACTCGAACTATGTGAAACAATTTTTTATCTCATTTTGCATTTTTTTGTAACTCATACGCTGATATTGTAGATAATTATAGTTATATTTTAGTGTAGCACAACCTTGTAAATGAATAGTTACAACAGATGAAAAAATATAGAATCTGCATAAGGATCAAATTGTATTAATGTCTCATACTGATACATTGTTTCAAATACATATGCATTTAACTTCGCCAATATTTTTAGTAAAGCGAAAATTTCAAAAATTTGGATTTTTTCTATTAAAGCGAGTTTAAATCTAATTAATTTCTAAACATCTATTTCCTTCTACTTTACCTACAATAATACTTCCATCTTCATATATATTAATTTTTGCTATCATTACAACCTTCATTAATATCTTCAGCCCCTTTTTATTTGTGCTGATAACTATCTACACTAACATTTAATTTATGCATCATTCAAACTACAATAAATCAAATATATTCTGATGCATCTGATTTATTTTAATCATTTATGCATAAATAAATTGGACTTTCTCCATATATTTATAGTAAATTGAGCATTTTTAAAAGCTCTTTCTCTCCTCTGTTAGTTTTTATCCTAAATTTATTTCTTTAGTTTAAATAATTAGGATTAAAGTAATTCAATAAATTAATCATCTTAGATAAACATACGAATTTCATAATAAAGTTTAATCTACTCTTGTTACTTTTAGTTTACTCTTAATGTATATAAATTCAATCTTCTTATCATTTTTATTCCTTCTTTTCTTTTTATTTTTCTATTTATATCTATATATCTATATATCTAATCTTTAGGTTATTTAGAAGTTATAGCTTTATTACATATTTTGTTCTTTACAATAATTACAACTTTATTAGAAAGTTAGAATTTAAAGAGAAATATTAGTTTCTTTAGTTAATTATATTCTAAACTTAAGCTGCCTTGTTTATAAATTAGCCCTTTCCTAAGATAATTAATTTACTGTCTAAGTTTTTTATACTTTATACTTTTAGTTTTATTCTAATTATTTATAATGAAACCTTTATTTTCAATCAGGATATACACTCTTTATTTGTTAGAGATGGTTATAGTATCATATTAAACTAGCTTAATATTAAATCTCTAATTAAACAGAATCATATTTAGTTACTTATTTAGCTATATAAGTGTCTAGTAGTTAACTATAGTGATAGTAGACTGATACAAATTAGAGTGTTAAACTAGAGTAATGATATAGCAAAATAACTACTTTTAATAGATTTAAAGCAAATAGTATATTATCTATCTAGAGCTAGATATTCTAATACAATAATACTATTAATGAAGCACTTATTACTAGCAGCACTTTTACTTTTAACTAAATTTAGATATTGTAAATAACTAGTTTTATTTAAATACCAATTATAGCAAATAAAGCTGCCATTTGTAAAGTTTCATTAGTTAAAGAAAAATAATATTATTTGGCTTAATTAATTAGACGAATTGCTTAAGAATCGTAACTTTATCAATTTTTTACTTAAAATTTACTCTTTTAGATTAAGCTTCAACCTATCTAATTTAGATAGCAGATAATATAAAGTATCAAAGACAATATTGATAAAAATAGTATACTTGATTGATATTAAAACTCTTAACTAAAATAATTAGCTCGCTAGATAAATTACCTAGCCAACTTAAATAAATTAATGTTCCTAAGATTATTTTAAAAATTAGATCTTAACTTAAATTTAAGACTCAAAATGGTGCTTTGTATATTCAGCTAAAACTAAAAATAACTCACTTAAGTATAACTTTTTATATTTTAAATGTTAAATGTAAATGACTAAAGTACATTATGATATTAGCATATGATACACTTATTATATGCATCTTATGGAAATTAGTTGTGATTGGTCTTAAAAATATTATTGTTTATGAAGTGATGAAGTAGTAATAAACTTATTAGCTAAGAAAAATAAAGAAAAAGGTATAATTTAAATATTTTATGTAAAAGTATGAAATTGTCATTTTTTATATGCTAGTTGAGTTATAAATGATCTAATGGTACTTATATTTGCTGCTACAGTTGAAGGAATCAGCTTTAGGAATTTTCTGATCTGCCAAATTTAATAAGTTAACTTTTTTGCAAATTTATATCAAATACCAAGCCCAAAACAAAGAAAAACCGTATGTCAGACACAAATTTAAATAGTAACTAGCTTTTAATATGAAATTTCGTCATCTATTCCTTCTCTCAAGTATTCAATTATTTGCAGTAAAGGTTTCTCAATAAGTTAAACCTAGATTTCGACGTAATCTACTAATCAAGATTTTCCGTTAAAACACTCTTCAGTTTAAGCTTATATATTAATCAAAGCTACTTGTAATCCTTTCTTCAACACACCGTTAGAAATTGATTAACAGTTACTGAGCATCTCTTAAGAATCTTGGTAATATTTATAGTAAAAGCAAGTATCATTCATTTCACTTCTGAGATATTTGTCTAAAGAATCTGTTATTATACTTTAGTGACTCTTCTAATAATCTAATATATTGTTCATTTTAATCCCAATGTCTTGAGTTATTTGTTCTTTTTAGTTTATTATTTACTGAAAAGAAAAAATAGCATTTTCATTAAGCATGGTAAATTCCCGTAAAGTAGCAGAAGCAACCTAAAGTTGAATAATTAGATCGTAGATCATAACTTCTAATTCTAGATAATAATTGATTTAGTCAAATCTGTAAATATATCATCATTGAGATATACTAAATTGTACCAGCTAGATAAATACGAAAATTCCTATTACTATTCATTCAACTCAATGTATTAGTTTCTTTTTGGTATTTTTAATCTTTTTTGATCTCATTCGTTTCTTCTTTTGCTTTTTCCACTTTCTTATTTACTTTTGTGAAAAGGTTTAGGTTTCTTACTATGGCTACTTTTATTTTTAGTCTTCAGTATCTTTTTCTTAAATAACTGATTAGAGATTTTAACCTTTGTTCTCTTCGTCTCCAAACTACTTAAAAGTTCCACCTTCATTTTCATTTAATTCCTTCTTTGTTTAAAAGGACTAATTTTAAATTTGAAAAAAGGTGTAATTTTCATATATGGATTACTCAAATTATTAAGTTTCATTTAGCTTAGTAACTACAATAGTCTGAGGAATAGTCAAAAATAGTTTAAGCATTTGCAGATGACTATCTTTGAACTTCGTCAAGTTAAATCTAATTATTGTCATAAATATTATCAAAATAATAACTAAAACTGACCCTATTATTATCGAAATATGCTTCGCTCTTAGGCTGAAATCTTCATGATACTCATGAAATTTTTTAGTTACTGAAATAGAATCGTAATATGACTTGAAAATCCCATTATAAGAGTTATAAACACAAAATTCTACAGAGTTGCTTGCTATATTTAAATTACGTGCAAAATCATCTTAAATCGCAAACGCTAAAGACGAAATATCTAGGATTGAACTAAATAAATCTCGCTATTAATCAGATACCTCTTCATACTAATCATGTGAATAGAAATACTTCAAATCAACGTTGCTATTTAATAGTTTTTCTATAAGGCTACTGAAATATTATTATGGAGCTTTTAGAATTTCGTAGAAGTCTTGCACTTCTATTGAGTATTGTTCTAGGTTTTATCTCGTTTAGTTTTCGAATTGATTATTTGTAAATTCCTTTCTAAACTGAGAGACTTATAAATTAGCTATAAGATTAAGATAGCGAATATTGTGAGGAATTTGAACAATGAGGGAATTTATCTTAGAACTTTTAATTTAGTAATCTTAGATAGTTATTAAAACTTTGAAATTGTCAAGTTGTATGATACTACCAACAAAACAAATGGCAACTAGAATTGCAAATAAAATTTATCCTAAACATTTGAAATGCTAAACTGACTCAACACTTCCTTGTATTCGCTCATCTGATAAAGCTTAGTTGTATATTGATATAAACTTTTATTTTTAGTACGAAACACTTGATCCACCTCTTGCGGAATTTAGATCGATATCCATTTGAATTTTATCCTTTTTACGTGAGCCTACATATTCATTTTCTTAAGGGGTTAACATTGGACTTTAATTTAGTCCAGTACAAGGACTTTAAGGTTCTAGTTCATAAAAGGCAGCAGATTATGGTTCGTTTTCAAAATTCAAATTTTTTTCAGACTTAACTGCTGAAAAAATATTATTTGTAGTAGTTTTTCTGTAAATTTTCTTTTTTGACGAAGCATTATCAGTCGGACATGCTTCAAGGCCATCATCAAAGTCTGAAAAATCCAGTTTCTTGATTTTGATATAATGATAAGTTAAAGTTCCTCCTTAAACTACAACAGGAAATACTTATACTTTAATTATTTTCTAAACTCCTCTATAATAGATAATGTTCTTTAGTATTAACACATACTTTAGTATTGCCATCGCAAGCAAATCTCTCACCGTTATTGTTCTAGTATTAGAAAGATAGTTCGGAACAAAAAAAGCAACTTTTTCACTCTTATTATAGAACTTCGATAAATCGTGGAGAGAAGGACATAAAGTGGAAATATGGAGTTTTCTTCTTTTTTTAACCTCTTTAAAGCTGTTGAAATTAATGTCAAGAATGGAAGGAACATACTAAGTCATAGCATCGATATTGCCTTCTAAATCTAATCAAAAATAACCTTCATTAGTTATTTCTTCCAACCTCTATAATATGCCAACATATTCCAATTCTGTATTCTGACTTTTGATATTTTTATCTACTTAGGTATTTAAATATTCGCTTGATACCAATTATGTGAGAAGATAGACTGGAAAAATAAATTCGTTCTGATGCAAAGCAAATAACAGTCTTACTTTAGAAAAAACTGATTCTTCACCTGTTCGTTGATTGCGCTGCATATAGTGAGCATGGGGTTCTTATATGCATGGAGGACATAAATCATCAACTTTAGTTCCTACTAGAGATTCACTTTAGTAACCAAATAAATGAATTACATTACAACTCGCTCATTTTATTACACCGAAACTACTAGAACTTCCAGACACGAAAATAACAGCAGAATCAGGTTGAAATATGCTAGAAAAGCACTTAAGATGCCTGGTAATTTCTTATTACTTAATTCTTCTAGCTTCATACTCTTCTGCTTAATAAAGTATATTATAAGATTAATCTTCGTTTTCCTCAATAGTGCTGAGATACTCAGAATATATCAAAGCATATTGTAAGTTATTAGGGGAAATCTACTAAAGTTTAGTGTAGCTCTTATAGATTTTTTCCATTACTTCTATCATATCTTAGCTTGTTATTTTTAATTGATTGTAGTTTGGCATCTCTTAGGAAAGTATAGATCAAAATTCAACTCTAAGTCTTACAGCTTATAGAATTAGTTGCTTGAATTGTTGAAGTTCTATTTCATACTATTTTATAAAAATAGGCTCTATTAGCTCCTTTCCTAGCAAATTAGTTCCACATCTCTTTTAATACTCTTGAACTGCAAAACTAAGCCTCTACTCTCTTATTTTATAAAGCTTCTTAGAAATTTAGTTCTTCATTTGATAGACCTAGAACTAAAGGATAATGCTAAGCTAAGACTCTTAAATATTAGAGAGCTGCTAATAAGCAAGCTAAAAATTGTCTAGATCAAATTAATAAAGCTTAGCTATTTCGATATGGAGATATCCTTACTCTTGCTTAGACAAGGCATTGCTATGCTAAAGTGCACTGGCATAGACATTAATTATAAGTTTAGGTAAAAGCTATTAACTCTATATTATTTCTTGCAAGCTCTTACTTTAGCAGGGACAAAACTCTCTATCACAAATTTTCTTATGGCAATCTAGCATTCCCATCATATAGTTCTTAATTTGAATTTTATTTTGGAACTCTGCACAGAACTTAATCATAAACACGAAATGCTCTATTTTAAGTAGACTTTCTGCCTTCAGCTAATAAGAAAACTTATCAGTAAACTTGTTATGGAAATTCCTTATAAAAACAAATATTAGAGGAAAGCAAAATATCGCCACCAATATGCTCTAATCAGTCTGAGCTATGTAGCTGCCAAGTAAGCATATTTGAATAAGTAAATAAGCTGAGTTTAGTTATTACTAGAATCTGCAAACTTAATTAGAAACAAAAGCATGATTTACCATATGAAAGTATCAAACGAAAGAGCCAAAAATCAAGTTTAAAATAAGTTGGATTCTCTGGGTTTATAAGTTAAAGAGAATAACTATCAAGAGCTTCCATAATTAGATAATTAACTGTATCTTTATATGGGTAAAAGATCTGAATTAAGTACTTACAAAGAAGTTTTATCCACTGAGTTCAAACTTAATTCATTAAAAAACATTAGGGTGCAAAAATTTAAAATCATCAAGCAGCTAAAATAATAAACTTACATTATTCCGAAGATAGAAAATGCTTTGAATGTGTAATGTCAGTTTTAACTGAACGCCATACAGAAAACATTGATAAAGGGCATTAGAAGTACTCAGTTAAGCAGTACAGCTAATTAACTTATCATTTTGTAGATAAATCTTTATACAGAATCTATTACACGAACATGAGTCTCTAAAGATTTCATACTGAAAATCAGAATAGTTGCTATTATTGACAAACTTAAAAACAAAACGTAAACAGGAAGATCCAGAAAGGTTCCCTTTATATAAGCTGTTATTTATAAAATCTAAAGTCCAGTTGATATCACTATTTCTTTATCTCCCAAATATCACTTAAAATCGGAACAAATTTAAAATGCAAGTGTCTGCAAAAATCCAGTAAATAAAAGCACAAAAGCAGATGACTAAGAAACTCTCTTGTGAATTATTAGCTTGCTGTAAAAGTGAAAAACACTCAGTTTAAGCTAAGAAAGAATGTCCTGGATCTGAAGCATTTTTTTTTATTTATAACAACAGTTATAGTTATAGTTTTAGCATTAAACACCTTCAACCTAATAACTTGAATAATAATATAACAATACGTCTTTCTTAGTAAAATGTATCATAAGTTTTCTATATTTATTTCTACTTATGCTTCTATTTATTAAGTCAGGCTTTAAATAGCAGCTTATTAAATCTTTTTATTCCTTATATTATTTTAATACTACTTATATTATTCTACTACCATAGCTTTCACAATATACCATAAAATAAATTTAAATGCCCCGGGTTTGAAGCTTACTCTTCGAGTAATACTAAGATAGTATCTATGTTTTCTTCTTGTCTCTAATAATCTTGCTTAATAAAATTAGAAAGAAGAGTAGTATTTGCTTAATTGCAGTTAACTATTTAATTAACTTGCTTAAACTTCCTTCATTAAGCACAATAATATTTAGAATTGCTTAAATAAACCTTTACCAAACTAGTCTTTTTTAATAATACTTCATCGAAAAGAATAATATTCGTCACCAAATATATTTATTATTTAAGAAAGCTGATCTATTTATTTTTAGCTTTATTTTAGAGTAAATAATATAACTTAATGAGATAGTATTAAATATAAGTAAACTGCTAAAAAAGTAATCACTAAAGGTATACTTAATTACCTCACTTCCAAATAAGTTAGAATAAATCCTATTCTTAACGCTTATGCTACTTGCTTATTCATAAACTTGCATTTTTTACTTCTCTATAAGAAGAAGCATTTCATCTCACTACTAAGTACAACTCTTTATGCTTTCAATTTTATTTCTATTCTATTAAGGATATTACAACTTTATCATGAAACAGGCTTCATAAACTGATAACTTCTAATATTTAAATTCCGAAAAAACCAAACTTCTTGATTAAAATAGGAATAGATTAGACACTAGATAAGGTATAAATTCTTAAAAGATAGCAATTCAAATTTAGCAGTTTAAAAAGATTTAGAATTAAAAGGCTTGAGCATAAATAAGTAAGGTAGAGATTACTCTATTAGATTAATTAATATTTAGCTTTTATAAATTACAGTAGCTTTTACCTTATCCTTGCTTTCTACTCCTTTAGTTATGCTTTTATAACATTTTCTTTTTCAAATAGTTTATTTAGATTTAAGACTGCTTTATAATATCTAAAATAACTAGATAAGAAACAAATTTATAATAATGCGAAAGTTCAGAAATTCCATATCTATCAATTCATTTATTCTGTTTATCTAAAACTACTTGGTATTCATGCGCTATGCAGCTTTTTCTAGTGATGTAAATGAGGATAAAAGTTCTTATTTAGTATCAAAATAAAAGAATAGTGATTATACTGTTATTTTATAGACTTTAATCTCCAACTCTTTAGTGAAATTTATAAAATTAACATTTTAAGCTTAACTAAAACCTGTCACTCTTATACTAACTTATTATATTTGCCTTTTTTCTACCTTTAGAGTAGGGTTATTTTGTTTGCTCTTTATTTAAAAATAGTATTAAAGCTTAGCTCTAAAATTGTTTAATTCTGGGAAGTTAAAGAAAAATCTGAAAACCAAGAGTAGTTTTTAAATGCTATTATTAGGTTAGACTTACTTTCTAGTATTAATTAGATTTAAATATCACAGCAATCTCCTTTATTTAATTAAATAGTTTATATTAATTATCAACTAAAGCTTAGTAATAATTATTTGCTATTCTGACTGCCAACTTCTAAAAATAAGCCAGTAGATTAAATATAATTAGCTTGCTTTTGCTTTAGTATTAAAGTATGCATATTGCAGCATCTCATTATAATAACCCTTATACACTTCTATTCCAATAAACTAATAATAGTTATACTAGATTCATACCTTTATGAAATAAAGGCTTCGAAATTTGCTTCTATAGTCTTTAATTAAAATTAAGAGGTTTATGCAAAGAAACTATTAACTAAAGCACTTTAAGAATATCAAAAAGAGATACTTTATTAAAATAATTTAGCCATTAGATATTTTAAGCATTAAACTAAGTGTAAACTATTAGAGGATACCATTTTAAATAGAACGTAAAGATTTCTGAAAAGTAAAAATAAAAAGGGCAAGTAAGATATCTAATAGTATTACGTTAGTAAAAAAGTATCAAATGCTTTAATACTCAGATATTTGCTTTCATAGACTTTAATAAGTAGCACTAAACCAATATTGTCTAAAAGAGTTTAAGTTAGGATAGTATAAGAAAGAGTAGACTAATTGTTATTAGAAATTAAAATAATTTAAAGTTTTTAAAATTAAAGTTTACTTTAATCATCATTGAGATAAGGGAGCTCTGTATTCTAATAAAGTTGAGGTATCTAAAGGAAGTCCAGCTAACATTTTTAGGAAGTTTTCAAATGATTATCTCTACCTGTTAAGCCCATTTACTGCAGGAATTCCTCTTTGGAAGAGAGGAGCTTTACACCAGTAAGCTAAAAATGATAAGACTGGATGGAAAGGCTAGAAATTATTTGTACCCTAATCACAGAACTAAATTCTAGTGAATAGCTCAGAAACTGTAATAAGATCTAATATAATAGCGTAAGCAAGTAAAGAATCTTCACAAGTTTAATGGACTACATAAGTCAATTTACCACCCATACCGATTTCACTTGTGAATTCATCTAAAGCTCTTTTGCTGTCGCCAACATATGGATCATACTTGATTACAACTAAATGGTCTGGCTTTTCACCTGGATTATAAAGTAAAGGATTTGATTTAATTATATCCATAACAACATCAGACTTAGACTTTTCTTTTGATTTAAATTGCTTCTCTTCATTTAAATTTTTTCCATCATTGTTTCCTAAATGATTGTAAGAAATAAGACTCATTGGTTTGATACCAGCACCTACTAGGAATTCCACAATACAAGATTTAAATTTAGTTTATCCTGTTTTAAAATCATCTCCTGCAATGAAAATATGTTTGTCCCATTTTCCAGCAAGTCTATCAGCATATAATTTTTCAGCTAAATCCATTAGTCCTGGTACATAAGTATTTTAAGGACTTCCATTAATAAAGGGAACACCTTCCATTAAGCAAGCAATAGCAAAGCATGTGCTTGGGGCTATTTCACTATCCCAATTATCTGGCGTTTTGAGTGTTTTTTCAAGTGCTTCCCATGTTTGATTGACTTCTGGAGTTACTTGAGCATATCTTTCAGTATTAGCTGTCCACATAACAACTACTTTTTTCAAATTATTATCAGTTTTGAATTTCTATATGTCATTTCTAATATGTTCTATATGATCCCATTTTGATTTACCTTATTCTAAAGGTAGTACATTATTTGCTCTATCTGACTGATTTGACGCTATAAAATCGGGATAATAAATGCTGGGAAGTGGAATTGTTTTTTCTATATATGGTCTTAACTTATCTATAAGTTCAGGCTCTAATACTTGAGCTCTAATCATCGAATCATACATATTCAAGTTACTAATGTCCCAGCCAGTCACAACCATTTAATCTGGGTGTACCATTGGAATTATTTTGTTAAATGGAACGTAAACTGGTTTACCCTCAAATTCTCCCATGTAAATAGTGGCAGATTGTGTCATACTTCCATAAAATGTAGGATTTTTGGTTGCTTCTCTTGTCCTCCAGGAAAAATCAATTCCATCAGGTTCTCCTCTTAAAAACTTAGCATGGAATTTATTTGAAATAAGAGCTGCATTAAAAGTAGTTCCATTGTTTCCTCCATAACCTACTAGCATAACTCCTAATTTTTCTTCCTGTGGGAAAGGTTCAGTTTTAAAAGAATAGTTCTTAGTGTAAGTTCCTTCCATAACTACTTGATTCTAAGCATTACGAACAAATTGAGGTACAGTGTAGTTAAAATTAGAAGTTATAGGAGAATTTTAAGGGTAGAGTTGTTTGAGAAGCTCAACCATTTATTTATAAATTGAAAGGATTGATTAAATATAAAGCTTCAAGTAAATAAACTAACTTCTTTTACTTAATCTCTATTTCAAATCGTTTAATTTCCTCTATGTTGAGATTTTTAAACTATGCTTCGCTATTTTTTATCGAACTTCACATCTATTTTTCATTTAACTGCTTTATTTAATTTATTTCAAATCACAACTAAAATCCAGCCTTTTCATAATTTGTGAAATCTTAAAAACTATAAAAAATACTATAGGTTACCAAATCAAGATAAACCAACTGGGAAAAACAAAATTTATTAAAGTACAAAGTAATTGTAAAGTAGGAGAGGAAAGAGAGTAGAAATGTAAATATTAGATATATGTAGCTATAATTATATGAAGTGTTTAAAAAATTAATTCAGACAATAAAAGACAGCAACATAACATTTAATTAAATATTACTTGAACACTTATAATTTCATTCCATTTAGTTTTATAAACTTATGTAGTTTGACATTCTTAAGATAGCATGCTATTGAAAGAGTTTATATATAAAGCTTCATATAGTTTAGTTTTAGAAGCTAAATATATCTATTCAAATCCTATTTTAAGATATATAGTTTAATATTTTTCCTTTCTATGATTAGAAGATTTATTTTGGTGTGCTATATACACTAAATAGAGGAGCTTGATAGATAAAGGTAAATTATAGTGATTAAATAATAACTTTTTATTAAAAGAATGTCACATTCTTTTAGACAAGAAGTGTTTAACTCCCTCATATGTAGTCCAGGATACCGCAAAACCTGGCATTACAAAAAGCATTCTTGGAAGTGTTCCTCTCCATAGACCATAGAATCCCTCAGTTTCAAGAATGTATTTAAGAGCTTGAGAAATGTTTGTGAATTTTACTTCAGAAGTTAATTAAGAGTCTTTTCTAGCTGGATGTATAAATCTTCTAGGATAATTCGGCAAAGAACTGTAAAATCTTTTTTGCTAACTTTAAGGATTTTAGCTTTAAAATCCAGATGATGAAGATTTTGTACTACTAGAAATATCTTAAATTTAAAGCCTTGTTTTAACCACATCAAAGGGCATTGTTATTCAACTTGCAATTGCTGAGGAAATGGCAGAACATAAAAAATAAGTATATAGTCCTTCTCCTGTATAAGGCCTTAAAAACACTTTCATATTTTCATTAGAACTAACGAAAGTTGCGAAAAAGGGCAAATTCATTATTGCAGTAACTGGAAGTGACCTATAAAATGCAATAATGCCTTCGTTTTTTATTATTTCCCTAATTCCTGAAATTCATAAATTTTAGCCAGTTAACTGCAATCTTTGTTTAAAAACTGCATTAAAAGTTACCATCTGCTGGCGTTTCAATAATGTCATGAGTAAGACTTACAAAAACACCAACTATTGCGTCTTTAACAGGATGATATTGCTAATCGTTTAAATTCATTTTCTCTTTTGTATACTCATAAGTTACAAAAAGACCAGCATGCGCTACAGTGGCTCCTATCATAAAAGCTCCTACTCCTGAATAGAGTCTCAGCAAGCCTTCTTACTTATACATACTTTTAAATGTTTGAATCATAGTTTAATTTTTGCTTTTTGACGCCTACATATGAGTCTACATTTAAATATTACCTTTATTGTGTCAGCAGGATACATTACTAGTTTTTCAACACCTCCTGCAATTGAACCCGCAATAATATGCATAAAAACCGGTGTTTTTTCATCTCTTTCTTCCCAGTCAAATTCTTCCATTTTTTAATCATAGCAAAAGTTTAGTAGTTTAAGATTTATTCTACTGAATCTCTTATTTTAAATTTTCTATTTTTAAATCCTTGCACTATAATGATATGTTTCACAAATATAAGCTGCCGTCTAATTAAAATAAGTCTAAATCCTCTATCTAACAAGTACTTGTTTAATCTTCTTAGAAGTATAGCTTAAATATTACTTTTCAATTCTTAAACCAATGCTTAGGTCTTTGATAAATGAACCATTGCTCTTTTATTAATACAAATGCTAAAGCATTCCTATTAGCTCTTTCAAATAACTTATATTTTAGGCTAATCCAAATTTATACCATTTCTTGCTTTACCTTTATGCTGATCTTTACCTTATTAATCTGTTTTATCTATTAAATAATGAGATATTTTTAAAGTTAAATTAGAAGGTTTTAGGAACTAGATAGATTTATATGGTTATCAGAGGAAAAGTCCAATTAAATAAGCAGGAGTTAAAATAATCGTATATTTAATAGCTAAATTAGTAATTGGGAAAGATATAGCTTAGCGCATACTTCTAAGAATGTACTTCCTACTCTATTTTAGTAAAATAAACTTTAAATTTACTTAGCCAAGGTTTAAGTTATTAAGCTTAGGTTGTGCTTTAAGGTATTTAGCTATATTAATACTAGTATGAGATTGAAAGTAAAGATTAGTTTTAAGTTTAGATTTAATTAAAGAGAGACTTAATTTAAGGCTTTAAATAGGTTTGAGGGAGTTGCCTAACTAATTTAAATAAATGGTAATACTCTTTTTATTATTTACTATTTTCTCCTTTGGCAAGAGTATGTACCGTGATGAAGTCGGAGTTAACGATTGACATATTTAGCAAGTTGGAGACATATTGCACTTAGATACCTTAGATCATCAACAATTTGCTGTTCTTTCAGCCTAAGGAATTCTTGCTGTCTTAAACATAAAAGACGGAAACATTTTGTGAAGAAAAGTTCTATGAAATCCTAAATAAAGCATTTAGGAAAGCGAAAGCTAATTGAAAGTAAACAAGCAGCAAAAGATTATAGTAGTGAAATTTAGGAATCATCTTTAAGTATGAAAGCATAATGGAAGACTTGTTTCAGATCAAATTATTTCAAATGATATGAAGCTTAAATTTGTTAACAATGAAACTGTTCTCTATACTTAGAACTAAGTACTTATACAAGATCGATTTGGAAACATCATCCAAAACAAATCCTAATAGTAAATTTTTATTCATAGGAACACTTAAATTCTCAATGTTGGAAACTATGAGGACTATCTTGTAGTATGTAAAAAGCAAGCTGGGTCTTTTAAGTAAATGCTTTTAATACAGAGTTGAAATCTAAAATGAGGTGCAACATAATTTAGACTTGCCTCAGGAACCTTAGCACATAATAGAGCTTAGAGATAATTTTATATTCATAACAAATTAAAATGCTGCTACTATAAGAGACAACAAGATCTACCAAATTTCTGACAAAATTCCTCCTTAAATTAAAAAAATTCAAGTTTAAGACTATTTCATTATGTTTGAAACTTAGAATTAGTACATGATTTATGAGTTCGATGATCAAAACTTAAATCAAGTAAAAAAAATTGACAAATAAGTAAAGCCTGGGTTATAGAGTTATTTCGTTCTTTACAAAGGAGCTTTCTTAATTATAGAATCATTCTAGTCAGAAAGTGGCTTTAAGTCAATTTTGTTGTAAAGTGAATAGTAAATAAGCTTTCCTTATTTCGTGAATAAGTTCTGGAATGTTCAATCGGGAATTATTTTATGAACCTAAACTCAAGAGCTATTATACTTAAACTTGGATAAATTTAACACAAATTGGAAAAGAGATGAAAGTCTCGTTCATATTAAGCAGGTATTTTTCACTGAACTTCCAGTAAGGGAGAAATCTGCGTACTTCTAAAAATATGTAGAAGTGAAAAATATTTAAGACTTATTCTAGAACGTAATGCATCGCTTGACTTCCTAAATTAACTTCTTCAAATACGAACTTCATTTAGTTCAATAGGAAGATGATGAAATTTCTAGAGACTATTTCGGATTTAAGAAAGTCGCTGTAATATTAACTTAAAGTAATAAGCTAAAAGGACTTTTAAGTACAAATGGACGTGAGCTTTGGACCAAGCAACTTATTTATCCTGATCAATTGACAGATTATTAGCTTAATTGTCCTAAAAGCTTTACGAAATTTTATTGTTGGCTTATTAAATCTTAAAGTAAGACTACAGAAGTGTATGTTCTCGACGCTTTAACAGGAGATATAAAGCTATAGCACAGTTATCCATTCTAATTATATAAGCAATTTACAGTCTACGGTGATAAATCTAATCTTTATGATGATGAAGCTAGTTTGGTGTTGATAAGTAAAAATTTAGATATTTATGCCTTCCCATAAATGCCTCAGAAATAAATCTACTTTTATACTCATGCCTAATCAAGTATAACTGTATGGAGAAATACCTTAAATAATTTCACTGAACACTTTAAAATCCAACTTGAAGGGGAATAAATAGTAATGATTACAAGTACCAACTCAAAAAATAGAATTATACAAAATTCGATAGTCACAGGTGACTAGAGAGTTTTCTACAAGTATATAGATTCAAATGTAATATCCTTTATTACCTAAACAAATGCGTCAAGCACTCAAGAAATGGAGTTTTCTCAAAGTATTTACATTTATGTAATTAACGTAGTTACTGGAAAAATCTTATCAAGAACCTACTAAAGCTATGCAATTTAACCATTTACCTTACTTATAAATGAGAATTATGTAGTAGCTACTTATTTCCACGAGAAAATGTTTAGATAAGAGCTAATAGTACTTGAAATGTTTGAAAATTCAATTCACTCTTCTGCAACTGATATGATTCAAGCTCATTATTTTAATAAGATTCCTAACACTAAATCAAGCTATGATAATGAAATCCCAATGACACTCCAATAAACATATGTTTTGACTAAGAATGTGAAATATCTTTAAGTAACTACTACTTAGTAAGGCATTACTGAGCATGATTTAATTTTCATTACTGATTAATCCGAAATTATCACTCTAGACAAAGATTTAGTGACAACAAGGAGACCACATGAAAAGGGAATTGTTACAGAGTATACGGATGAATTACTAGTTATTTACAGACCTGAATTACCTCTAAAAGAATCATTTACTGCTAACTATTATTTAAATCTTATTCTAGATAGACTAGTCACAGAGCCAGCTGCTTTAGAAAGCACAAGCTTGCTTTTTAGCTATGGTCACGATCTTTTCGTTACAAGAATAACTCCTGAAAACGTAATTTTCTATTTTAGAGCTTTGATGTTTTAACTGATGATTTTAATTATGCTGCCATTATATTAACGGTGGTAGTTTTGGTGGTAAGTTAATTAAAAATTAGGTGGGAACATTCATAGTGAGAATAGTTAACAAAAAGAATAGAGCATATCAAGAATTTATAAGTAACTGAACATTTTAATAAAAACCATTATTTACACTTGCTTTTATCTCCTTTTTATATCTCCTCACTAGCAGCTTAGCTTTACACATTCTTCTTAATTATGGAATTACTCTTGTCTTGCCGCACTTTTTATTATCTCTTTCCACCTTTAAGCGAAAACTATATCTGATATTACTTAAGTTATTTTCTATAATTTAAGGTATAGCAGTGATTATTTCATAAAGTAATCAGAGCTAATCAAGCATATTAGCATTGTAGGATACTATCAGTAGAATTAATAATCTTCTATGCAAAAGTAAGCAAACTGCTAAGATAAATGATAGCATGCTATTATCTCTTGCTATAAATTAAGCTAATGCTACCCTTAATATCCTTTCAACTAAATAAGGATTAGATTTAATTTAATTCTACTGAAATGTAATTTATTTAAGGAACCCTTTTTATCATATAAGAAGTGCTTTATAGAAGTACTAATAATAAAGCCTGAAGGAATTGGAATATGTAAAATTGAATATAATAGAAAGATATAAATTATTAGTATAACAGTGAAATAAAATAGCTCTTAAGATAATAGAAATTACTTTATTAAATATAAACTTATTATATAACTACTAAGTTATGATATTTCAAAATTCCTCCAAATATTTAAGCAGAAACAATAATAAGCAAATCACTAATTCATACTAAAACGATCTGCTTGATAAGTAATACCAAAATATTAATATTTAGAGAGGCAATAAAATGAATGAAATTGGAGGATCTAAGATAAACTTTTAAGATGAAATTTTTAACAAGCTAACTATAAATAGCGTTTAGATCAAAAGCGATAAAACTTCTACTGCTGTTTCTCCAAATAATTTATCTTTCAGGGAACAATAAGAGGTAGAGTTTGGATCAGATTAGCATAAGAAAAGTAATTAAATAATACCTAGAGAAACAGAAAAGCAATAAGATTTTAAGTCTTTTCCAAAAGTAACTGAAAATTTAGCTAAAAGATAAAAGTAATTTAAAAATTTCAACATCAGTATGCTTGAAAATTTTTTGTTCTTATTAGCCAGACAATATTTCGTTGATAAACAATGATCTGACAAAAATCATTCTCTAAATTCAATTTAATAAACTCATCATATTTGCAAGCTTATGAAAATATGTTACACTCTTACAATATAAGAACAGGAATAACTTTAGTAAGATTTCCAAAGATTAATAGAGAAACAACCTTATTTAATCCAAAACTATTTATGGCTTGAATAGATGTTTTCAATAGTAAATGGCCTTTTGTTTTCTTGGAAAATCATAAAGCCTAATGATTACAAATATAGAAGCTCATATATTTAATTTTCACTTCTAAGGTATGTTTAGATTGACTATCTATTAAATGATATTGTTCATATGGAAACTTTGTGATTTTCCTTTATGTGTGCAGGGCCTCCTTTTAGTTTCGTAACTGATGACTATATTTGGAATTATGGATAGCTACTAAGAAAAAGTGCGCAAAATCTAATTAAATTCTTAGTAGAGTTGAACACTAGAGTTAACTTTGAAGCTTATAGTAGCATTTCTCAGAGCCAGAGTTTGAAAGATAAAGAAGAGAAATTTTAATTAAGCTGGAATTGTGTAACCAAAAGTCTGGAAAAATAGCATAACAACTAATAGGAAAATCTCTTTCACTAAATAATAACTCTAATGGAATAAATTTAGCTCATGAAGTCTTCTTATATAAACTCTTACGAACCTGTTTCAACTAAAGCTAGGATTTCTTAGTTTATTTAAACAAATTGTCATATTTTTGTTAAGGATAACTTATGTAGGTATAAGAAGGTCTATGCTGCTAATAATAAGAAGCTTTTCTAAATCTTAGTGGAATT
Organism: Loxodes magnus; assembly: GCA_946699065.1. NCBI lineage: Eukaryota > Ciliophora > Karyorelictea > Loxodida > Loxodidae > Loxodes > Loxodes magnus. The sequence goes on along the minus strand of CAMPDV010000020.1, from coordinate 439,178 downwards.
TGAATTGATTTACAGAACTTTCGAATAAAAATTCTTCAACTCAATTGAGAAATTCAACAGTCTTAATTTAGAAGAGCTTACTTCAATTCCTGATATAGGCGAAAATAAGCAAGAAAATGAAGATTAACAAGACGAACATGACATATAATAAAAAATTTAAGAACAATAGGATAAATTAGCAAGGCATATTTAGTCAAGCAATAAAGACTTTAATAATGACTATTTAAAGCAAACATTCCTAGCTGATTAAATTAACACAAATTGTGGAAATAAAATAGATCTAAGACAAAAAGTTAATAAAGTTAAAAAAAAGGCAAAAAAGAGCAAAGTTAATGAAATAAAGCAATAAATTGAAGTGAATGAATAAAATAAGAACTGAATTCTTGTTTAGAAAATAAATTCTTTATTATGTTATTAGATTTATGCTTATCATCATATTCCTTTTTTATTTAAAATTATCATATTTATTCATTTATTAACTTTTTTTATTTTATAAGATATACTATAAAAACCATACCAGAAGTATTCATTCGTTGAAGTCAATTTAAATTTAATTAACAGAAAGGAAAACAAGTATAAATAGTAAATGCAATTAAAGAAACTTTAGAATTATAAAATTAATCTCTAAGTAGAATTTATTAGTTCCTCTAAAATGAAAAGTGAAGTAAGCAAAAAGATTTAAAAGAAGAATCTTATATTTATTTGTAAAAGTAAATCTACTAAAGGTAAATAATATAAATCGAATTTTTACTAAATATCCTAATTAATGCAATTATTCCATTTGGATGTATAAATCATTTTTAATGCTTTTTACTTAAACAAAAACTTTCATTAGGAAATATTAAAGTAAAATAAGATTAAATTTAAACTAAAGCAGAAAATAATTAAAAATATAGATAATTATGTAAATAAATTTGATGTTTCATAATTTGATAAAAAAGTAAATTTAAATATTAAAAATATATTAAATTAAAAAGTTTGGGAAAGCTACTCCTTCTACCTTGTATTCTCTGCTATCTATTATCTAATATCTCACCAATTAAAATAGCTTTACATCCTTGTATTAATTAGTTAGTTTGCCTATAAAAGTGTAATAGTTTATATGTATAAATATTATTAAGTGTAATCCTTTTATTAACTTTATTTTTCATTTATTTTCTTTAAATTTTGATTTTCTAAAAAGAGTCAAAAGAAAAAGTTATAAGTTTATCTATTTATCTACGTTAATCGAACTATAGTGGTTCTAAAATATAGCTAAGATGATGTTTGCAAGCATCTGAATATTACTTATGATTCATTACAAGAAATGATGTCTCTATGATTGTAATTCAAAATGTGAGTTTTAAAAATTACCTACTGAGTGTTCTGATTTTTATGATTGCTTATAGCTGAAAACCTCTGATTCGTTTGATTATCTCAAATTGCATGACATATGCTATATCAAACTTATAATGAAGATGATCGCTATTGTCGATTATTCCTTAATTTTTTTAGCCTGAGTGCATTTGATGTATTATGAAAATTTGAATCAAATGTATATTAAGGAATTTATTTCGAGTTAGTTTTGCTAAGACCATTTTGAGACTTGGGAAGATTCCATAATCCAAAGCAACACTAAGTATTAAGTGTTGAGATTCTAAAATTAGTTTTCCTTCTTTATTTCTATATTATAAAGCAAAAAATTCCCAATTTATAGTGTAACTTTTACAAACCCTTTTTATACTAACTAGCTATAATTTAAAGCCTCTAGATTATATCTATTTGGGAGCAAAAGACTTCCTAACCTATTGGATTCTGTTATTATTATTAACTGTAAAAATGGAATAAATAACTCTCACTTCTATCTAATTTTACCTCTAGGAAGAATGATTCTCACTAAATGATCGCAAATTTAGTTTTCCGAATACATACAAAAATAATCTAGCACACATATACAGAGTCATCAAGTATTAAGGCAATTTAATAATGTATATAACCAGTTAAATATCTGAATATACTTCATTTAAGTAACTAATCATTTCTAAGTGCAAAAACTTCAGATTAATAGGAATTCTAGATGAAAGATTCAATTATTTACGTCTACTGATTCTTTTAATAGTTGACATGTTGCTTTTACTTTTACTGAGAAAAATTAATTAATAGATCTATCTTTCCTTTACAAGAATCCATTAAAAATAGACTCAATCTCTTATTCTTTATAATTAAAGAACTTACATTAATAAACTAATACAAGCTAAAGAGATTCGCTTATTGCTTAAGTTATTTCTATGATTCATAAATTAAATGGTATCAAACTTCTAATGTATCTTATATATTAGAGTATCTAAAGTAAGTGCTAGAGATATTCAAAATTATTACTTAATTACAAGTAGAAGCAAAAGGAAATAACTAATATTCCTTTATCTTTTGCTCTAATGGCTTGCTGTATATTAATGATATAGTTTATTACTATTTAACTATATCATTCTACTCAAAAGTATATAAGTTCATATCTATTTATTAAAGATTATAAGTATTAAAATAGAACTAGCATCATTTTGATAAAGGAAGCAAATAAGCGTTTATTAGTAAAGATTAGGAATAATTTATGAAAATAGTTAGAAGTATTTAAGTAAATGAGAAAGATTAAGGAGAAAGCTAAAGATATTATTTCATTTATTCTATATGTAGCCTTTTATACTCTATAGTAAAACTCTAAGCCAATTTTTATTACTTAAGCTATTTCTATTGTACTTCCATGGTAATACTTATCAATTATTGTTCTATTAAAATAGCTTCATAATGAATCAAAGCTAACCAAATCAATTATCAGAAATTTTAGGAATAGATTAAAAAAAGGCTTAGACTCTATTACTAGTTTATAATAACAATGAACAAATGGCTGCTGAAGCTTGATTTAACAATTAGTCTGATTGTGAGAATAAGATAAGCAATTATTAAAATCAGCAGCAATAATAAGAAATTTGTATTGGATGTAATTAAATGTTCTCTAGTTCTGATAATGATTTAATCTATTTGAACTGTGGAGATATTATATGCTTATTTTGCTTAGGAAAACAAATATAAACCTAAATAGTGAAGGAATAAGTGCTTGAATAAGACATAATCTGCTAAAATTGCAAAGTAATTATATCATCTGAAATATTAAAAAGAGTTTTACAATCTCCTTGATATTAATACATAATGGACTACAGATCATACCATCAATAGTTAAGTCAAAGAAAAAACTTACAATAAGATTAAAAATTGAATTAGCAAAGCTAGCTGCTAATCCAATAAAACTAGCTTATCTAATAAAATCAAGGAATTAATTTCCAGTAAAAGGATTTAAATAAGTTAATTATGAAAGAGATAAAATAGCCCAAAATGGTAGAAGAAGAAAAAAGTAGATTATATTAAAATAAAAGAGACAGTTAGAATTGGTCTAGCAATAGAATAGTTTTCTAATAAATAGCTTAGCCTATTAATTATTCGTTCTAATAAGTAAAAGAATTTAACTTAAATTAGAAAATGTAAAATCTTATAAAGCAAGATGAAGATGAAAAATGCTCCATTTGTTTAAGCGAGTATGTTAGTACTGATTTTGATATTATAAGACTTTTTAAATGTAAGGATCACTTTTTCCATGAATCTTGCATATTAAATGCTTTAACTTAAGGCAAGCAAGGTTTTAAATGTCCAGGATGCTAGTAAGAATATGGAGAATTTACAGGTGATATGCCTCCTGGAAAGATGAGTACTTAAATAGTAAAGTAAAGATGTAATGGATATTAATGCGATACAATCTAAATTACATATAAATTTTAATCTGGTACTCTTCCAAATGGAACCAGATATAGTGGAACTGTAAGAACTGCTTTTTTACCTAACAATTAAGAAGGATAAGAAGTTTTACATCTTCTATAACAGGCATTTGATAAGAAATTTACTTTTGTAATAGGAACTTCACTAACAACAGGAGCTCAAAACGCTATTGTTTGAGCGATACATCATAAGACTTCATTGCATGGAGGTTCTCATAGTTATCCTGATCCAGATTATTTTAGTAGAATAAAGCAAGATTTGAAGGCTAAAGGCATATATTGAGAAAATAACTTGATAATAAAATTATACCTTACTTTAACTAATATAATCCATATTAATTTCAGCTATGCTAATTCATAATTCTGCATATTTAAATATATACAATCATTTCTATTTAGAGCTTTAATAAACCATTTAGATTTGATAAAGCATGTATATGCATTAAAGCTGACTGAGGACTAAATGCTTAAGTGATTTAAGATAAATGATAATAAATATAAAAGTATGCATATATTTAATGAAATTAAAGCAATTATAATAAGCTCTATTTATGTTCTTTTAATTAAAGAAACTATAAAACTTGCTTATTATATACTGAATTAACAATATTTAAAAGCTGAAATAATAAATGTGCCTTATTGCAAGTCTATCAATATAGATAAAAGATTTGGGGTAGTAAATAAATAATATCTAAAATAGTAATTAAACTTAAAATAAGTTCTATATTACTATAAACTAAGAATCGTTACTTAAATATGTCTATTATTTTATGGCTATGATTTCCAATATTTTATACATTAATTTGAACTGAATTATCAGGCAAAAAGGTTATTATTTATTAATTTGAAATGTTTAATAATATATCTAAGCATTTTATAGACTTAAATAGGCAAGATTTAAACATATCTTAGCATTTATTAAAGGTTTTAAAATTTTAAAGAGAATGCTTTTAAGAATGATAATTTAATGTATTGATGAATATTAAATTGCTCCTTTTAATTATCTTTTAATCAACTTCAAACTTTTTATATTCCTTTCTAAGAGTAAGAAATTAGCATTTCTCTTTTAAGATCTTTTTATAGTATCTTTTGCTATTTTTATCTATTAAAATTGAATGAACTAGTCTGAAACGATAAATCTTAAGAAAAAAATTTAACCTTCAGAAGTAGCAGAAATTGTTTATTAAGCAGAGAAACAAGAAAATTGTTAGCATAAAAGTATAAATTTCATATAAAGAATACAAAAACATGCTCAAAGCAAAAAGAATATGGTTGACTACCAAAATTATAATTTAATAGCTTTCCTAACTGATCTATTAAGGAGCTTAGTTATTGATTGATACCTTTTTAAGCTTATATTAAAACTATTAATTTAAATATCTAAAGTAAAAATTTATATTAAATTAATGATTATCAAAAACCAAATTTGTCTCTAAGTTCTTGGTCAGTTAAAGCCTTTATATTAGTATTTTGGTTTGCTAAATCTTCGTAGAAAACTTCATAAAATAAAGTGTTTTATCTAACTCTTGGATCATTTATAATGAAGCCTAGATCTCAATCTGTAAAACCTGGATTAATATCTCCTAAAGTTTTATCAATTTTCATTTCCTCTAAATCTTAATCACTTCATTGTGTATTGAAAATAGCGTGCCTTATATAAGCATATGAATTTTAATAGCTTCTTATATTTTAGTCTTCTAAAAGTAATTTATATTTGTTTATAGCACATTTAACTCTTGCCTTATCGTAGCCTGCTAAATTAAAATACAAGCCACCTTATTAACTTGCTGTAAATAGTAATCTAACTAAAGCTAAACTTCATCAATCAATGAAAGTCATAAATATTGCATGATTAGGGTCTTAAGGATTTTAAAGAACAGGCCACAGTTCATTACAATTTGAGAAAAGTTTGCATGAAGGTACTTCAGATAATCCAAAAGATTGAGAATTGGCATAAACGTCTACATAAGTTCATGCCTCGAATCTTTTACTAAAAAGTCCCAAAACATCTTATATTCCTGTATGTGCTTCTATTTAACCTGGATGCTCTTTAGAAATGGCCAATTTGAAAGCATTGCCCTTTGGATCTTTTACAGGTTCTGGAGCTCCTAATTCAGAAACGGGTATTAGCAAAGATTTTTGCATTTAAAAAATAAAAAAAATAAAGGAGTTAAAAATAAAAGCCTTATATGTACCCTTATAGCTTACAAGAAGCTAATTTAAAGAAATCAGCTTTAATATTTTTCATTACGTGATATTGAAATAAAAAATATACACTGATTGATTTCTTAACAAGAATAAATTAACCATTTTTAACTAACCAAAACTTATTTTTGAAACTTTCAATCAAAGTTAGTTTAAATTTTATTCTGGCTACTACTAAGGCTGCTTCAAGTTTCCAGAGAATTTAAATTCAGTTGATTTTGGATTTAGTTACATAGTTTTGATCTTATTCATAAGTAAATCTCCTGAATTCTCCTACGTTTCACCTTGGTTTACTATTTACTTGTTTAAATCCATTTCCACTTGTCTCTTATCATAAAACTCAAAATCGTCTAGAATGCTGGTTCGGTTTTTGTAAGCTTTAAAAATCTAAAGCATCTTACATGCTTGCATTAAAGGAACTTCTTGAGTGTCTCTTGAGTTGGTAACTGGTTTCCCTTCGTTATTTCTAAATTTAAAAGTTACTCTAAAATGATATTTCTAAATTCTTTGTTTGGTATGTCTTTTACAAAAATTCACTAAACATCGAATTGACCCATTCACTTACCTTGCTATGCCCAATCTCCAAAAGATTTATTTGGATCAACGCCTGATTTCATTTCAGCAACTCCAACAAACTATCCAGATGCATTGACAGAGAAGAAAAGAAAAATAGGTAGTTATCCTTAAGCTTCTTTAAAAGCCTTATCCAATTTAGCATTTCCTTCTCTTGTACTACTCCAGACTTAATACTTAATAGACTTGTGAATATCGTCTTCAGAATATGATTTGATAACAAAGAAGCGTCCTTGCTGAATATTAGTATCAAAGTTAGATGGATTAATCATTGGTAAAATGCTATTTTACTAAGGTGGTTGATAGTCATACATTTCATACTGAGGAGGACATCCCATTTCATTTCATTCTTGCATATATTGCTAATCATAACCTTCTTAATATAAGAAATCCTACTAAGGCTGGGCTTGATAATTCCATCCCTGTTAGTATGGGTTATCCATGGTATTATCTGGAGCAGTGTTCTGTTGCATTTAGTAAGGATCACTTCTTTACATTTTTTATTTAATGACTTAATTATCAAAATCAAAAGTATTTAACATAACCTCTGCACTCCTCTATCCATCCTATAGCAGCTAGAAGGATTAAATATAGATAGTGAGCAAGGAATGATATAGCAGCATAGTGAGAGTAGGAATAAAGGAATTTGAAATGGATATTTTATTTTCTTCTGCTAAAGCTTCTTTAGTTCATTTTTTATTTTCTTATATCATTTAAATGGATTTGGGTAGAAGTCTACAGAAAGTCTACGAGGAAAACGCTAGTTTGATTCCTATGCAGAAATAAGTCATTTCCAACTCTGATATAATAGACTGACTTAAGTTGGTTATTAAAGAACTCAAATTAAGATAAACACAAGGCAAAGAAGTAGAAGTGCAGAACTCTTAATATGAACAGCTTTTGTGAAAGCTAGAGTAAGAAATAAGAAATCATATTAGAATATAGTAGCAACTTAAGCTTCACGCTGAAAGCATTTAGCAAAAGCTAGAAGATAGTGAAAGAGCTATGATAAAAATGAAAAGCTAACCCAAAGATTTAAACTCGACCTAAGTAAGCTAAGTCTCAGACTCTTTTAGAGATAAAAAGGTAGAAGAGTTACATAAAGAGATGTCAAGCTATAAATCAGTTATTAGGCAAAAAGAAGAAAAACTACAATTAATCCCCATCCTTGAAGAGAAAATAAAGGTACTAGAAGCAAAACTAAGAGCTTAAGAATAATACTTGCAAAAAAAAGAGCTTCAATAAAGCAGTAAAAATGAAGATTTTATCAAAAAACTTTAGTAGGAAAATCATTAACTTAAATAGCAATTCAAAAAGCGCTCAGAGTTAGATGATAAATACGAATCTTAATTAACACAACATCATAATACACAAAATTAGCATTTAGATCTTTAATTTAAAGCTTTACAAACACAAGTAGTTGAAAAAGACTCTTTATTAAGAACCTGCAAAGAAGAAATACATTAGTTAAATAAAGAAGTTGATAAGCTAAAGCTAAACTACTCTCAAGCTTCTCATTAGTTAAATTAGAGTTCCATTTTAAATTAGTCTAATATATAAAAAGATTTGAATAGTAGTAATCAAGTTATTTTTTAGAGCAGCAGTAACAATGCTAGCTTTATTAAGGAACCTATTTTTGTATGTTCCAGTGCTAAATAACCTTCAAATTAAGAAAAAATTAATGATATTAGTAGACTTTAAAAGAAAGCAAGGAAATTCCAATAGACTGAGAAAATAAATAGCACAAGAGACAAAGAAATGGAATCTGAAAGATAATAGTATGAAATTAAAATTAAAGCTTTAAAGGAATCTCTCTAATAAGAAGCCGAAAACCTAAAGCAAAATAGATTTAATGAATTATAGTCAGCTAAATAATCTAGACCTAGAACTGCCAATGTAGCAAACTATGTAAGTTCTATAAGTATACAGGAAAACTTATTAGCGTAAAAAAAATCTACAAATGAAGCTTACAAGAATTTATTGAACACGATGCAATAAAAGAATGTAATATTTAATATAGATGCCTTAACTTAAAAATTACTCTTAAAGTAGAAGTTCTAGTGTTTCTCGTATATAAAGAAATAACTCTGGATAGCTTAACAAAGTAGAAAATAGAATTAGTTCCGTTTCTCCTAGAAGGAAACTATAGTGAACATGCTATTAGCTGTAAACTTAATTTTATATTATTTTGTACTATTAAAATGTGCCAAGTTAATATTGAATCCCTTTAGTCTTCATTGTTTCAAACAAGAAAAAAATTATAGGAAAATCTAAGTATTTAACTTAAATATTTATTAACAGATAATGATAGATATTGAAAACCTAGTTCTAATTATCAATAATATTCTCAGCAAATAAAAGATGAAATAATCTTTATAATTAGTAATAAAATGTCTTTAATATTTTGCTTAGTTGTGATTCAATAATTATGAAGGTGCTTTAAGTAAAGCTTTTGTAATTTAATGACTTTTGTATTTACTATCCATTTATTTCTTGTTATAATATTAAATGCTTTTTATCAATTAAACTAATTAATTCAATTTAATTTTAAACATTATGAGCATTTTATTAGAAATCAAAAATTAAAATGAAACCAATAAGATTTTACTTATCTTATTGATAACTTTGGTAGATATAAAAACGATAGAAATAGCATAAGTTATCATAAATAGATTTATAATTATAGATTGGTGCTATTTTTACTAGAAGTATTTAAGCAAATCATTCTTAAAATAGGAAATACTGCTTAATTATCTTAATAAAGTTAAATATAAATGAAAGAATTAATAAGTAAATGAGATAATAACTATAAGGTAAGTATAACTATCTAAGTCATTAATTGCAGATTAACTACTCTAAAATTGATACCCTTTAATTAAAAATATTTGATGGTATAGCTTAATTTAATTATTTTGAATATTAATTGCATTAAAGCAAAAAAAGCATAACCAAATACTAAGATATAGTGGATTATAAGTATAGATTGCTCTTTATTTATTTTTAATTATATTATCTTGATGCTTTAATATTGAATATTACTGCTTGACTATGAGGAGTATATTTAAATTTAAATCAAAATTATAAGAAACAATATTATATTAAATTGACTCAATTTTTTTCAGGTCTTAACCTTAGAGGAAGCTTAATTGTATAGAGAGCTGTATCTAAAACATGGATCAATTCTTCTATATTTCTTAGCATCGCCATACAGTTTTAAACATTTGGCTCCCAAGAATTAGTATTAAAGTTTTCTTTAAGCTTCTTAGAGTAAATTTAAATTTCCGATAAAATTCCAAAATGCTATGAAAACAAGTTTCCTATAGCTTCGTATGATGGTGTCATAGATTTTTTAGATGAAACTAATTAAGCTGCTAATTAATTTTCCTAAGAAGGCTTCTGAATACGAATAGTTTATTCCTTTTATTTAATTTCTTATAAGTTAATGTTTGAAGAACTAGAAATCAGCTTTTTATTTTCTGGCCCATAATTCTTTTGAGACAATTATTCAGATAAACATCCAAGAGGAAGTAATATATCATTTCCTGTCTAAATAAGAGGAAAAGGAGAATCGAGTCCAAATTGAATACAAGCAGCCTAAAATTACTTCTATGTAATTTCAAAGCCATTTGTTCCTGACATATATGCATATCTGTAAGCTCGACAAATAGTAAGTTCCCCAGGATACATCAAACCTTCTGGGAGGGATTAAATTTACAAATTACTTAGATTTTTCTTAAAAATTCCAAAAAAGTCATCAAGAGACATAACTCCTTATCACTGCTAATTATTTAAGTTGAAGATTCTCCCCAAACTTTGCATTTGCTGTATTCTTTTCTTCACAAATTCGTTTACGTAGAATTCAAAAATTCTATCTAAGTCTATATTGATATCATCTTTATCTGCTGTTATTTTCCTGTATTTCAGCTTTAAAGATGCTTCTTATTATTTAATGTAATTTTACTAAAGTCATGGAAGAACTTAGCTTGAAACTTGCTGCTCTCTCTCAAGTTTTAAATATGTCTAAGGATCATCCTAGTTATCAATTATTTGACTAGGTTGTTAATAGCATAAATGTAGCACATATAAAAAGTACTGCTATGTATAAGGATCAGATCATAAAATCATTTCTTCATTGTTACTATCCCCAGTTAATCCACAGAACTTAAGAAACATATTTGCTCTTGCATATTAATTTCTATAGCATTTTATTGAAGCCAAAAAGTTTAGCATCCATATTTCTCCAAGTCTCCTTATTTTATACTTTTTTAATAGTCAAATTATTAAAAATTCATCTAGTGGCATGTCTTGGTGTACACTTCCAATCACTTCATTAGATAGCTCAAGTTTATCTCTGTAAATTTTTAAAATATTGGCTTTTAATCAAGACATAGGAAGCACTCTACCGAGTTCCATTTTTTATCCAACATTAGATATGAATCTTAAAATCATAGGTGTTAAAGTCCAATCTCCTTCAAATAGTTTTGGTCTTTGGAGTAATTCTCTTAAATTAAATTCTTTTGCAGTTTACTCTTTTGGTTCTTATTTAGCAAAAGGAATAACATTTCATTGAAGTTCACTTTCACCAACTTATACTCCTTTATCTTTCGTAGTATTCCTTGTTTAAATCCAAAGTAAGAGCTTTCTCATTTATTCTAGAACTTCTTTCTTTTACAGAGACTTTTTTTCCATTTATGAAAGTACTTGCTCCATTTAAGTTAAGTTTTCTTGTAAATTTCTGTTTTCAGAAACGGAATTTATCACTTCACTAGTAGTATCTATGGGATTTATTGACTTTTACCAATTGTCTCCTTATTACTTTAACTAAGAGTCGTTAGCTAATTTTTCATATCCTTCAGTATCTTAACGTAAAATTCCTCTAAGGTGCTTTATTTCCATTTCTAATCTGGCTTCAATTTGTTTATATCCATCATTTCTATGCTTTGCAGCTGTTAGGGCATTTTACAGCTTGATATTATTTTCAACAGTATCTTTTGTTTAATCTAGAATGCTTTAAATAGCTTTCTCATGCTCTAGGTTTAATTATTCTATATATTTATCTTTTGCTTGCATGATTTTGATTACTTGAAGCATATATTCTTCTCATAATTTATTGTAAGTGAATAGAATCTTATCCATACATTCTCCCAATTCAACTCTGTATAGCGAAACTCTTGTAGATAATTCTTCAAATCCTGAATTAATTGTACTCAACTCTTGTACTATTTAACTTAGTTCTTTTTAGCCTTTTAGAAAATCTTTTATATTAGGATGCAAAAGAGATTCCTAAAAATAATTTCTTTATTCTTAGCCCTAAGATATTGCTTCTCTTACTGAACGTATTCTAGATTTAAGCATTCTAGTGGTTGTAGTATTTATTTTTTTGCGATCGAAAATGTCAAAAACTCCTTTTTAAGACATCATCATTGTTATATCAGGTGGCCCTCCTTAATCTTCCATCTCTATAACAAGCTATCTTACTTTATTCTTATTTTCAGTTAGCTTTGAAGGTTTTAAATTAGGTGATCTAGCTCCACTTGTAATTTGAAGTCCTGGCAATCTCTAGTGAGATTATGAAGATAAAGGTTTGAATTTAGTTGGACTATTGAAATGCGAAGAATTGTTAGTAGATAGATGTTAGGTATGCTTGTTCGATTGCTTTTATAATTCTTTCTTCTTCTTACTATGCATTTGATTCTTTCCTTATGACTCTTAATTTCCTGTAATTTCTGAAATTTTATCTTGTTACATTACTAAAAGTATTAAACAATAAATCTAAACTACTAAAATATTACTTTTTACTATTTACATTACTCCTTTAATTACGCTTCTGCTTCTAAATAAGGAGCATAAATCATTAGCATAATTAGTATAAAGAGAGACTAATATTAGTGCTATTGCTATGTCTAAATTGAATTCCTATTTATGTAGTTTCTAGTATATAAGTAAGGCAGTACTTAAATCCTACAAAGCTAGCAGTTGATATAAAGGTATGAAGAGCAAATTGTTTTAAAGAATAAATTAAGAAAGTGAAGTTTATATAGAGAATCTTACTTCAAGTATAATTAGTATCAAGATCTTCTCTAATAAAAACTAGGCAAAATTATGCTTCTGACTAAGAATCCTCCTAGTGTTTTAAAAATACCACAAAAAATAAAAAGAAATAGTCCTATTTCAGTCCAGTAAATTATTAGGACTACTTTAGTTAAAGTTTCAATTTGCCAATCTTCGCATTTCGCCCCCTCTCCTCAATACCATGAGCTGCCACAAATTCCCCAAACAACACTAAAGAAAGTTAGAAAGATAGAGAAGCCACTGATCATCCTAATAAAATCAGGATTAGTTAAAATAGATGATTAGTATTGTAGGTTTTAGCTATTTTCGTAAGAGCCATATCCTTATAATATATTTTAGTTTGTCTGAACATTTGGCTGGAACATCGCAGAAAATACCTGCTAATCCTCATTTCCTCCACTGAGTCTCAATTTATAATTTTGATAAGCGCTAATGGCAACTGTTATAAACCTTAATATGCCTACAACTCAGTATATTACAAGAAAATCGTACAAAGGCTCAGTGCATTGTGTGCTATAATTAAAAATGATTAAAGGAATAGCAATTGCTTCTCCTAAAAGTTCAATCTGAAAAAGGATAGTTAATAAGGTTAAGCATAAAAGAGCTGTAGCTATTTTCTAACTAACCTAAAAAACATCTTAATTACCTTAGTTTTCCATATATTTTATAAATATTAAACCATTTTAAATCGATTATTTTATATACCTAGTCATTACAATCATATCAAGAAGTTTATTTATTATCTTATCAATTATATCACTATATCATAAGACATTTAGATATAAATAATCAAAAGGAGCATCAAATACTCATTGAAAAGATGTATCTTTTGAATGCTAAAAAATGTGTTTTATAAGTATTAATAACAAACTTTTTAATTAAATAGTTGAATTAAGCCTTATATCAAGTCATTAGGTTACTATAGCATTTTCAGTCTTTTCTATCCTTATGCTATACTAGCAAGCATGATAAATTAATTATAACTGCTTGTTCAGTATGAATCTCTTAAAAGCAATATATTCCTTTTAGAGTTTTCCCTTTAAATATTTGTAGTTTATATAAAAAGCATAAATAGCTGAGAATAAAGCTAAGTTTCAAAGATAATTGTAAATACAGCCATCCTTTAATTTTATATAGGTCATATAATTGTAAATACTTGTTATTGATATAAATGGCTAACAGTCTTTCTTATTAGTAAGAGCATATGTTTTGAAAATCAAGGGTCAATAAAGAGGTAGGAGCCCTTGAGAACTATTTCACTGACACTGATAGAAAATTCATAAATTACTGACAAAGGAAACATAATAACTACTAAAGATATCCTATGCTACGACCTGCTTCTTCTTAAATACTAAAATCTGATTTTAGAAAATTTAATAAAGCCCTTAGCTAGTATGACGAAAGTACATTCAGCGAGAAGTCTAAATTTGGCTGAAATAATAGTGTTATTCCAGAAGACCAAAACCTTATCAATTTTAATTAAGATCAAGTTTAAGAGTCTTTTTAAAACAGAAGTATGCCATTTTGGTAAGCAGTTCCGTAAAGCTATCTATAAAAGTAAGTTCTTTCTATAGGTTTAATCTTTATTGTCTAGAAACTAGAGTAAGAATGCTAAAGATATTGAAATGCAAAGAAGAGCCAATCATTAAGAAAATAATTCTCATTAGCAGGAAATCTTAATTCAAAATAACTATCCTAATGCTTAAGCGCAAAGATGTTGGTCAAGATAATCAAATAATTCTCGTCAAAGGCCTAGCAGCAAATAGCTTAAAAACTAAATTTAGAATTAAAGAGCTAATAATGAAAAGAATATTCATTTATAGTCAAAGCAAATAGAGCCTGAATAACTATAAATTTAAGCAAAAGGTTTAATTAACTCAAATGATATTTAGTACATAAAGAAGCCTTAAACAGCATAATCATTAAGATTCAAGAATTCGTAAAGATCTCAAACTCCATTGTGCAACATTTAAAAGCCAGAAATTTAGAGAGTAACACACTCATCTCAAAATCAAAGAAGATCTTAAAGTAGACCTCAAAGTAGACCGTAAACTAGATCATAAGATAAGATAAGTATAAATAATCAAAGTAATGATGAAAATATTGATTTAAAGTCTTAAAAAGAAATTTAAAGGCCAAAGTCAGTGATGTCCAAGTCAAGCAGCAAATCTTATGTTAGCAAAAGATAGTTCGATGAACTGTAAAAACAGTTTTAAGATGAAATGCTAGTAATTTTTAACTTTAGAGAAACAAAGAATTAAAACAACTAATCGAAAAAATTCTATTAAAGGATAGTAAAAAAGAGTAGAAATGACTGGTATAAAACTCAATTTTTAATTTTTTTCAAATTTTTTCAAATAATTATTTTAATTAAAGCAACAAAAAATTATCGACTATTTTTTAGAATTAAAGAATCATTACATAGAATTTCAAAACATTATAAACATTATTTTATATGTAAGAAATTTTAAACAAGTTATTCAAATACTGTTTAATCTCTCTTAAACACAATCTGCATAAGGGAAAACTAAACACTTTATTATATTATTTGGTTTTAAATAATTTTAAGTGTAATATAAAGATTTCAGAATGTGAGAAACTGATTTAAAAATAGCTTGATAATAAAAAAAATTATTAAGATAGTAATTAAATTAGAAAGCTAACTAATATGTAAATAGAGCTAAGCTAAACATTCTTATTTAAAATGTTTAATTAATTTAATAATGGTAAAAGTATTTATAGGTAAATTACTTAATAAGTTATTTTTTGCTCATTTTCTTTAATATCTTCTTTATTTTTTTATATTTCAGTTGCCGATCTTTCTGGTTTCATGTATAACAAAATATTTCAACATTATTCTGATTTGCTAAATAAAGTTCCTTTTAAGTAAAGATTAAGTTTCTTTAATAAAATTAAAAAAGTGAAAAGTGCTTACTTTAACTAGTTTATTCTCATCGATTTAATTAATAGAAATAAAATAAATTTTAAGTTTTATTCTTTTAAATTAATTTAACCTTAAACTTATTAAGCTAGATGTTTGAATTAAACTGAAAAGGACTTAGTGATAAGTGCTAAACTTTTTACTTTAGGAATCTAATAAATTAAAATAATAGCAGTTAAAGGAGAGAGTGCAAATGTAGTAGTCTTATAATTTAAATTTAAAAAGTCATTAATCAAATTATTCCTTTTTGTAAAGTTTGGGAATGCTAGCTCTGCTAAGAGTGAATCTTTCAAGTTTTTCTTTTTTTTCTTGAAGAATTGGTTCTAAGATTGCCACTAGTTCTTAACTTCCTTCTACTTTCTTAAGATATGTTATTATATCTTATAACTATTATGAGCTAAATTCTGTTTTTTTCCACTTTAAGACAGGAAATACTTTCTATTACCACTGATCTGAAGTGGGCATTGTATTAGCCATACCTTCCAAAAGGTTTCGTAAATCGAATCCATTCATATGTCTCATATGTCTACCTACTTCTTCTGCTAATATAGAGTAAATCTCTTGGGTTCCTTTCTGGTTTCTTCATAAATAAAGCCAAACATATGCAAGTCCCATAGGTTTAATGTTATGTTTAAGTAATAAAATTTACTTCATAAGTTTGTCCCAAACTTCCTGGTTCTGAATTTTCAGCCTTCCAATAGCTAGTATCAAAGAAGTACATGCTTAGCATTTCATTTTAGGTGCTCTCAGCTTGACTTATTCTACGGCATGCTATACCCAAGGATGCTAATTCCAGTCATATTCAGGTAAATAATATTTAGATCTTATACCTAGTTCCAATAAGGAGTTTTGAAGTTCTATATCTCTAAAGTGCTAAGCATTTTTAAGGTTGTATAAAACTTCATTATTAGAATATTCTTTCCAATTTATGAAATCGTGATTTGGTATTTTTTCTCTATGTTTTAAATTCATTTGGGGATTATATCTTAGTTTAGTGAATTTATTCAGTTTTGTGTCTATCTTGAAGCGTACTATCGTCCTTAATAGCATTTATAAATTAAATAAAAAATGCTAACTAATTCAAACCATAATTAAACTATCCTTACCTTACAAACTTTCTCATCTCAAAGAAATCCTGCTTCTCATATATATCATCCTAACACTTTCTTCCTAGAAGCTATCTTGCTACATTTCACTTCGAAAGTTAAAATAATAGTATTTTATACCCTAAACAACTTATTGTAACAAGCAATTACCATAAATAATTTAAAAGTTTGCAACTAAGCAAAACTACTTGATTATTAGTTTTCAAATAGAAAGTCTATTCTAATGCACTAGCACTAATTAATAAGTAAATAATTTAGTATTAGAATCATTTAGAGAAATAGCTTATTTATTTTATCTTTATGAATCTAATTATTATATTACTCCCAAAACTATTTTAAGAAATGCATATTTTAAGAGAATAAATTTAAAACTATTTTAAGTGCTTTTGAAATAAAAGAAGCTTGCAAATTTATTTAGCCTTGCAAGTATCTTTTAAACTAAATATTTATAAAGCAAAATTCTATTATCAAACACCTTAATCAGTTTTAATATAGATTTAATATGAAGATTTAAACTATTCTATCAAATATTTCAAGATTCTTTAGTTAATTATTCATAATTATTCAAAAGCAACATTTCCCTTTATGAGCTTTTAGTAAATAAAATTATTTAAGTTAAATTACTTTGGAATTGCTTTCTAACTACATACCAAATGCCCTTATTTATACTTTTAAGGTAAGCAAATAATTTTATATAATTAACTTTATTTAAACACTAATAGGAATATTTCTCTCTTCTTAGAGTATAAGAGTTATAGAAGCTATAATTCTTTACAATTTAACTTTGACAACTAGAACTTCTTCAAAATAAAAGGAAGTAAAGATGTAAATGCTTATTAAAATAAGTTTAACTAATAATTAGCTTTAGTGCTAAAATATCATACTTATTCTAATTATTATGTTTAACAAGTTTCCATAACTAAATAAATCATAAGATCTACCTTTTCGCTAAGTAACTTATTAAAAGCTATAATGCAAATATATTATAGAAATAGGTAAATAAAATATTAATAGCAGTTGAAAAAGCTGCTTCTTAAACTGTTTTATAGAAGTATCTAATAAAAAGGAACATACTAATTTAATATTAAAAAGAACGAGTATTATTATATAAGAATAAATGGTCTGAATTTAAATTAAGTTTGGCTACTTTAATATTTTAGTTTAAGTAAAACAAAATAAATTTTTTTAATTTTATTGTTAACTAACAAAAATGGTGAGTCCTACAGCTTAGTTTGCAATTTGTCTTTTCAATGGAATTGCTTCGCTTGGAATAACATTTGCAAATAAATTCCTCTTTGCGTCCTAGAACTTTAAATTCCCTTTGATTGTAAGTTTTGATTTTACTGTTAGCTTTTATTACTTCAGTATATATGTAACGTTATTATTTGCGAATTATGTAGAGTTTTTTGGCCTAGTGACAAGCCTAAAGATTCGCTATGGACTATTTGCAAACTTCCAGATTTTTCATGGAAAGATTTGAATGCTTAATTGAAAGTTATGTTTATTACTGTGGCAAACGTTCTATGTGCCTTTTTTGGTTTGAAGCTAGTAAACGTTCCTATGTTCATTGCTTTGAGAAGACTCAATACTTGTTAGATGTATATTTATGATACTGCTATTTTAAGAAAACCTATAGAGCCAAAAATTTGTGCAAGTGTCTCTCTCATGACAATTGGGATACTGATAGCAGCTTTTAGTGATTTAACTGCAGATATTTTAGGGTATTTATTTGTTATTGGCAATAATATTCTTACAGTCCTTCAATACTAATGGTAGAAAAAAATATCTGATGAAAGCTCAAAGCTTAACGCAATGTCTTAGACTTACTATATAAGCTTAACAGCTATTATCCCTCTATGTCTAGTTTATTTCTACTTTGAGGCTCCTAATGTCTTTTATTATGAATTCAAATATGAAACTGCTTTCTTAGTTAGCTTAACCTTATCTTCTATTGGTGGGTTTTTAATAGTTTTAAGTATTAACATGAATAATACTATAAACAGTCCTATGACTGTAATGGTAACTGGAGAAAGCAAAAATATTGTGGGAACTATTTTAGGATTGCTAGTATTTGGAGATGTTATTTTGACTACTAAACTTTTATTTGGTCTTGGACTTTCTCTTGTAGGAAGTTGCTTATATGCATACGCAAAATTCGAGTAGACTGCTTCAAAAATAATACCTCCTCCTCAAGCAAGCACTGAAACAAGTAAAGATAGTAAAGCTTGATATAGGAAAATTAAATTTTACATTTTATTTTAAATTATCTTATTTAAGTCTGTTTTCTTTAGGGCTACTTTATTTCAAAACTCTGTAATATTCCAAAACTATTATCCAAATTTGGTTTTCTATTCAATTACCTTGCATGCTTAAATTTAAGACGAAGGCTATTAAATTTTAGATATAAATAAAGTTTTACTATTCATGAAGTTATTAATTAGATTATAACATGGTAAATAAAATAAAGCAACCACCTGCCACTATGATTAATTAATAGCTAGTCGCTTAAAAGCCAAGAATAATATATTTTAATTAGTACTATTAAATTTAAAGGCTATAGATATTAGTATAGTAATAAGTTCTAAGCTAATATTATGAGTTATATTTCTTTATTTTAAGTTACTAGCAGTATCTTAAATGGGGCATGCTATTCTTAGTAAATTAAGCTATATTTTTATTTTAAGCTGCATGCATATTATTTCTAATGGTATGTATAAGCAAGTCTTTAGTTATCTTAGTATTTGAAGAGAGTTTGTTTAAAGCAATGCTTAGTTAGATAATTTAGTAAGAGGGAAAATTTAAATATATATAGGGAAATATAATAATTTACTAATTTTATGGAAGGGAAAATTCAAAGTTAAGGGAAATCCCTTACTTCATTTTTTGGCTTCACTTTAGCTGGTGTCGCTCTTGGACTTTCTTTATTTTATGTGAAGCAAAAAGTTTAAGAAAAGAAAAAACCTTTTCTTATTGATAGGCAAACTCAAGCAGAATTTGAGTAACTTTATGACTTTTCCTTTGGCAGAGCTGAAGCAGAAACTAAAACTCCTTAACTTATAAGCGAAGCATCACCTTTAATGGAAATAAGTAGAGATTGAGATGAAAGAAAAGTAGCCCAAATATGCATGAAGGTTAGCAGAGAAATAAAAGATTAATTAACAGAACTAAGGTAAAAATACTCTAATGACACAGGGTATTTAAATAATAGCAAGTCATAAAGACCCTTATACTAATTAGAAGAAGAAATGATTGAGAATTAAATCACTTAATTTTGTGAAAATTAATCCCTTGACCATTAGAAATTGAATAACTTCATCAAAGCAATGGATAATTAAAAATTCTTCCATGAACTACTTCAAATTAGCAAAAAATCAGGGATTTATTTTCGCCTTTTAGAAATAGAAGAAATTCAGGAAATAGTCGATTATTACTTACAACAGCTTTAAATTGCTGAAACTCAAAATCCGGATTTAGATTAATCAGGTCTCATGCATTAAGCGGAACTAAAAATGAGGCTTAAGTATGGAGTATTCTAAGATATGCTAATATTTATGTGCAAAAGCTTGTTAGTAATATATGGAATTGATGACTAGGCTCTAAGCAAACAAGTTCTGAAAATAGACAAAAATTTCAGAGAAAGAGGATTTCTCCAAAGCATTATAATTATTTTGAGTATAATGAACTCAATTACTTAGACTTCACAAATTTAATAAAATTGATAAAATTTAATATAGCAAAACAGAATCTTCGCACTCTACTTAAACAAACTAATTCCTTCAATCAAATCTAAATTAATTCTATATAGCTAGTTTATCATTTATAAGGCTTAATTTTCTTCAATATTACAACAAAAGAACCTTAAATTTTTATTAAATATGCTTATAATTTCTTAATTAACTATGTTGATAATATTTCGTAATTTATAGAATTTTACTCAATAACATAGGTAATTAATCTTATAAGTTTATAAGTTTTAGAGCTTTAAATCTAGAAGCATAATAAATTAAGCATTAATTTAAAATTAAAGCAAAATCGTTTTATTATATCCGCTTGAAAAATTCACCAAATAAAACTGAGATTAAAATTGAATTTACTTAAAACTCTAGTAATCTATAATTTAGCTTTTTATGATTGAAATGCTTAAGTTTTATTTTCGATAACTAAGAGTTCTTAATTCTAAAGTTAATCTTAGCTTATTATTTTCCTTTTAATATTGTAACTAAATATACAATTTTTAACTGAAGAAAACTTAAAACTATATGAAATATACAGAAAAAAGTATTTAAGTAATATATATTTAAATTTATCACTCTATTATTGTATACTCAATTCCTTTAATTTGACATACTCTTCGATGAAAATTTTCAAAACCTATTATAACTGCAGTTAGGTTATCAAGCGATCTCTTTTAAATGGAAGCTTCAACAATTGCTTCAACTGCAAGGCCACATTACTAATGAATGTTTGGAGCCTTTTATTCGTATACGGTACTTCATACTCCTTGCTAGGTTTCCTTATTAGATAGTTTGTCAAATATTCCATCACCTAATTTGAAAAATTACAGCCAAGAATAATAAAATCATACTCGCTTGTTATTTTAAATGATTTTATTTCAGGAACAGCTATTATTACATTTGGATTTCCACCATATTTAACTAATTTTGCCTCAATATCACCAAATGCTCTTGAAACCTACATTAAAAATTACACTTAATCTACCAGGAAATGCTCTTCATGGACATTAAATTAGTCCATTAGATGTTAAAAGGCTTTCAGCTTAACTTAGACCTTTTAATTAAGGAGGTTAGCTCTAGTATATTTAACCACCAGCTTCGATAATTCTTCGACTTTCTGATTCATCTGAAGGCTTATGGTCTTTCGTTAAAGCTATTACTTGTTTTCCACTTTCTGCTGAAAGGATGGCACGAGAATCACCTAAATTTGCTACGTAGCAGAAATTTCCCACTATTAGTACCACAACAGCACAAGAACCACTTCTGTCTAATGGCTGCTGTTAGCATGCATATTCAAAGAATTTTTATTCACATTAATAAAATCCTTGCTTTAGTGCTTCTCTTGGATTATTAGGAAAATTTTGGTCTTTAATTATAAATTAATGCAAATTATCTCGTAGAAAATCAGCACAAGCCGAACCTCCATGTCCGTCATAAACAGCAAAAAAAGAACATCTTGGTCAGCATTCATTTGCTCTATGACTTGGCTTCATTATATTTAAAATGATTGCTACACGATCCTCATTATAGTTTCTTATAATTCCCTAATTAGTATTAGCAGCATATGCATGAACTATTCCGTTCCTTTTTAAGGAGCATTTGGTTGATTCACTCAACAAGCTTTATTAAGTTTTCTAAAATGTTTTTGGTTCAATCCATGCTTTTGGATTTTAGTCTACTGAATGTCTAGTTGAAAGAGATTAGTAAATGTTCACTTTTTGACTTAAAGCTTAAAGGTCAGTAGTAATTTACTTTTTTTCTGCTAAGCTAGTTTAATTTTTATTTTAGGTACCAATTTACATACTTTACTTCTAAAGATGTGCTCTTTCAGTTAAATTTTACTTTTCATAGCTATTTTAATATTTAGCAGGATAATTTACATTGATTTATCTACTTTACAGCTAAGCTTTTGACTCTACATTCTGATATCTTTCAGCTAAATTTTATTTTTCAATGTATTGCTGTCTATCAGTGAAATTAGGCTTTACTTATCTAGGAGTATAAGTTTAATTCCTATCAGTTAGGTTTTAATTTTATGGAGTT
This sequence comes from Loxodes magnus, assembly GCA_946699065.1. Classification (NCBI taxonomy): domain Eukaryota; phylum Ciliophora; class Karyorelictea; order Loxodida; family Loxodidae; genus Loxodes; species Loxodes magnus. The sequence continues at coordinate 416,701 of CAMPDV010000020.1, read as the reverse complement.
AGCATCTTTCTTATCGCAAAGTCTCTCTTGCTTTCCAGTGAATCTGTCAATGATACTTGTTTGTTAATGTTAGAGAAAACAAAATCACTATATCTTTAAGGAGTAGCTCTATTCTTAATCTCTTCTGCTTTCTTCCTCGACATTATTCTTTCTTTTTATATATTTAGTACATAAAATTAAAAATTACTCAATTCATTAAAATTCATATAAACTAACACTTGCTACGAACTATTTATATCCAAGATGGATTAATAACTAATTAGAATATACAGTAGAACAAAGAATAGGTAAGTTGATATAAGATTAAAGTGTTAATTAATTAATTAAATTATAGGTTAGGAGGTAAATAGTAGCTCTTTAATAAACTTAAATTTGTGCTTTAAAGTATTTTTCTGGTTCTATATTTTTAAGATTAATGTATAAGAAAAACTTACTGGTTCACTTTGATAAATACTGTTTTTAAGTCGCTTGCTGATAAAAAGGAGCAAATCTCTTTTGAAATTTTCATTTTCTTCAAATTAAAACTGCTAAAACAAATTTTTGATTTATTCGTTGTTTCACCTGAAATTGAAATAATTACGTTTTAACGATTGCCTCAAATATTATTTTAAGAACTATTTAAAGCTTTTAAGTCAAATCTTGGAAGTTAAGTTACTTGAAAATACCTAAATTCAGAACTTTATTTTAGAATAAATCCAAAACTAACTTTGCGAAATTATAGCACGGTCTAATGTCAAAGTCTTAGCATTTCATAAGGTTTTCTTGAATAATCTTAGTAATATTATATTTAAATTTGTTAAATAACTGGAAATGCATTATTAATTCTGAGTAAAATGGATTGAAGTTTTTTTCATGAAGACTTGAAATAATGATAATTCTTATAACTTCAGAAAGCTTCTTTTTGTATTTGGCTAAAGTTTAGAAGGCTTCTTATACGGTGTTAGACTGCATTAACTGTGAAAATATTTCTCTTCTCGTTTCTGTATTGAGTCTTAACTTTTTAGCAAGTGTAGAAATTTATTACTAAGACTTAGCTTTATTTTCTTCTTATTCATTTTGTTCTTTAGGAACTTATTCATTCATAACAGGAGCCGGAACGGGAACTCCAGTTTCATCAAGTTAAACTGCTCCCTATCCGATTAACTTCCACCATCCTCCTTTTTCATTTTTTATTTTATCTAAAGCTTTCCAATTTGCTTAAATTTAGATTTCTTTTCCTTTATAACTGCTCGCCAAAGTCTTTTTAATTCAAGATACTAAAAATTTCATCTTTTCCTTTTAGTCTGATTTCTGGGTTTAAATAGCCTACTGAATTTATTCAATGAAGACATCACTTCTCTTAGAGACATTTGTATATTTTTCTATTATTTAAGAAACTAAGCTTGTTATCTATTTGAACTCATCTTTTCTAAGTTTATATCCACAGACTTAAGAAATATCAGAAATTTAAAGTAGAACTTCTTCATCTTAATCTAGAGAGGTTAGAAATTCTAAATATTATAGAATAAAGCTTGCTGTAAGTGACCCAAAAATATACAGGTATCCATAACTAATTCCTATGTTCTATCATCCTTATTCCTTTTCATCAATTATCTTTATACTCTAAAATAAGTAAAAGGAAATTAGATTTCTGTTTCTTAGATAAGACACTCCTGTTAAAAATGCACAATACTATGATATGAATAATTTAGACGTTTTGATAAGCTGAAATAAGTTGCTAGCTATAACTTCATTCAAAACTTAGTCAGAAGATTATTAATAGTAGTTGAGTATCTAGTTTGTTATAACTTAAATGTTTTGGTCGTTTATTTTATTTAATAAACCTTTTACTGATTTTAGTTCTAACGGTACGTTTTGGTTCTGAGAATTTGCTTAATCATTTACTTTAATTGGGTCTTGTGAAGTTACATCAGCAAATAGATTTTATTATTTTTTTGTATTTTCACTTTCTTTCTTCTATTTTTTCTATGGGTCTTTTTCTTCCTATTCGATCTCTTATTAATCTCTTTTTTATCATCTTCCTTCTCCTATATCTTCAATTCAATCAATAAATCCCTTTTTAAATCCATCTTTCTCGAGGCTTTTTTTATATTTACTTATTTTTTTTTCAGCCTTAAGCTAATTTTTGTCAGTAAAGGCTGAATTCTTTTTTTTAATTCCTAATTTTTTCTCTAAATATCTGATCTCTTTGTCAATGCCTGACATTAAAGGGTCACAGTTATCTTAACTTTATTCTTCGTCTAGCTAATCTAGTTTAACTTCTACAAAATTGCTCTTTTTTTATTGTTTGCTTTAGCTTTGAAACCTGCTTTGCTTTTTCTAGTTTCTCTTTTCCTTTCTTAACTATTTACGATTATTTAGCCCCATTTAATGAATTTATATATTGCTTAAAGTTTAAGATACAAGCTGTTTAAATTAATTTACTAAAAGTAGAATAAATATACAGATCATTAGTATAATAGACAAACCCCTTATTCATACTAAATATTGTCTTACCCTATACACTTAGTAATTACATCTAACTAAATTAATCTAAACATAAGCTAATAACTTATAAGATTATTTCTACTAGCTGCATATATTAAAAGCTAAGAGATTACTAATCTGCAAATTCTCAATAGTAAACTCCCCAATTAATGGAAATTGAGAGTAGAAGCATAACTCATACACATGCTAAGGATAAAATAATAGTCCTATTATTATTTATTATCTTACTATTGTCACTTATATTCATTTGTTAGCATTATTTGTACTTATTAGTTTCTCTTTATTTGAATACATGTCCATATAGAAAATCCATTCCTTATATCAATTAAAAACTATCAGTTCTTTTAATTACTCCTTACCTTAATGCATTTATGAGGCAATAATAATGCTTTCTTATAATCTTCATTAAATTGTTTATTGCAAATACTTGCTAGATTAATCCAATGACTTGTGCCAGTAATGCAGCAATGAAAGTAAAGAAGTATAGAGTTGAAATAGGATTTAAAGTATTAAATAAGCAAGTAGTATATTTAATTACTCGTGAATTTATTTCTATAAAAAATAATGAAGATACCGGATTTTTTGACTAGCCCTTGTTTTGAGTGGACATTTGAGGAAGATAACTTTCTGTTGTAGAAGATGTAAAGCAAAAACTATTTCTATAAGTGAGCTAAGATTGCTAGGCATTTGAATAAAAATTTTTCCTTGTCACAATAAAAGAAAAACGCAAAATAAGTTAAGCGAAGGTGGTAAAATATTCTTTTCCCTGTGATGCGCTAGGCTTGGAGTAGGCAAGAAGCAACCAAATTTTGTCAGCTTTTATCAATACATGACCCTAGTAATAAAAAAACTTGGCAGATATTAAAGGACGAGTTTCCTAAATACAGTTTCAAGATGCTTAAGTACAAATACAAGTAGCTTCAAGTAATGCAGTAAAACGAATTCATATAATTGCATAAAGGGTAGAGTAATTAGGAAGTAGCTAAATTAGATCCTCTGCAAATTTTATGTAGTCACCTATCTCTTTGCTGAGTTGTGAAATCTAAAAACTAGTTATTTAATGATAATCCTTATAATAAGGCTAGAGCTTTTTATTTATGCTGTTATTAAAAATATCTTATTAAGTTTAATTTTGCTAGCATTAGTTATTTGCATTGAGTCTCATATAAGTCAGCTATTTATAAATTATTAAAATAGACAATAAGGATCATTATAAAGAGTCAAAGATATAAATTGACCTATTAAATACTGGTAACTCAATATTTTTAGACTTGAAGCAGAAAAGAAGAGGAAAAGGTAATAATTAATAAATGTTAATAATATTTAATAAGAAACTTCGTGGTTTGAAAGTCAAAATTAATAATAAAGGGATTATAGAGAACTAATTCAAGATTAATTGGACAATTTATATAATTTATATATAAGCTAAGTTAAAAATTGCCTTTTTTGCTTGCTAAAGGGGATTAAAAAAAAATTAGCCTCATCTGAAAAGAATAAAAATCAGAATTTTTAAAACTTCTAAAAATTTACTGGATATTAAAATTAAATAAAAATCAAATTTTTTTTAAATAAAAACAGTATGAAGGAAATGCACAGCAAAGACAACTAAAACTGATCTTATGAGGAAGATAAGTATATAGTAGATTACTTGATTTTGAATCCAACCGTCATTTGAACGCAGTTCGCAAAGACTCTGAATAATTTCGTCAACAATGGAGATCAGCTTAAGCACTTTAAGCAAATCAAAAGGCGATGGTTTAAAGTCTTATAGCCTGCCTTATAAAGATAATGAAATCGTCTTGATGCTTTGAAGTTCTGTGAACTTGTCAGACAAAATACCAGTTAAACGAGGAAGTTTTTAGGTAAAATAAAAAAAGAATTTCCTGGCTACACGTTGAAGATGCTTAATTTCAAACTTTCGTAATTAAATAAATTAAAGAACGCTAATTTTGTTATGATGCATACATGCATTAAGTAAAGAGATTTGACTAGTACAGCTATAGATCCTTTAACGTTTCTGTCAAAGTAGATAGAGAGTAAGTTCTATTTTGAAGATAAAAGTTTGAATGTGTTTTATTAGGAGAACTAGGAAAGAATTGAGTGCTGATATTTATTCGGATTATAACGAAATAATTATTTAATTTTATGGTTATTTTTATTTGTTTCTTTAATAATTAAAAGAAGTATCTTAATCAGCAAGGTTAGCCATTATGATAAAGGTATTTGCTACATTAACTCAACTATATACTTTTATATAAATTTATTTATTGCATTCAATCTAAATTTGCTATATAATCTTATCATTATTACCAAAAATTATAGTTATACATAAATGTAAAAATTTGATACAAACTTATCTTCGAGTCATTTCCACTTCCAGTCTCACATTAAGCAGCAGCTCTATATTTGATTTAATTAAACTCTGACTATTTGCAGATTTAGCATATTTTATATTATATATGTCAGAAACATCTGTTAAACTTATAATGGCAAGTAATTTATTTATTCTCACTGTGTTCGTTATTTAGTGGATCTTAAACCTTCTTTAGTTTTATGTAATTAAACAGAAAAATTAAAAAGCTGTCAATCTTACTTACATCACTAAGAATAGTTTCACTTTCTAAGAAAATAAAAGCAAATAAAGTTTTTCTTAAGAAGTAAAGAACTAAAATAATCTAGGCTTTGAAAAGTTTATTTTCAGTATTTGGACACATATTAAGACTCATTAAATAATCAAGTTTACAAATTAAAAGTGTTTATTGAAGGCTTATAGAGTTTAAATCTTTTGAGATTTATAGGGTTATTTAGATTAATTGAATAAGTTACTTGCATCTCCTTTTTAAGTGATTTATATTTATATTTAAAGTAAGAAATTCCTTCATTTATTTACATCACTATTGTTTATAAACGATATCTAAATTAATTTCCTGTCCCTTTGCTTGAATTAATTGTAAGAGAGTAATTATTTAAGATGATTGTATTTTATATGAAGGAAAATGAGAACTTAATTCTTATCATCATGCTTTAATATCAAAATAGAAGAGTTGCTAATTTTAGAACTGAGAGGATGACTATTAAGCTATAGATTTTAATTAACTGTAAAATAACTTATAGCTCCAAATAGTGATAGTGTTCATTAAATAAAGATTCCTTAGATAAGAGAACAACAAGAGAAATTATATAATTTTAGAAATTAGCCAATTATTAGCAAATCAGCATTTTATACACTTATTAAACTCTCCTTTCTATTCGTTTTAAAATCTACACTAGCTTAGCTTAGATGAGATATAAGGAACAGGTATTCTAATTATTGAAGGCCTAAATCTTAAATTAGTCAGAATAGTAAAATTTTATATTTTAAATAAATATTAACAAGTAAAACCAGGTTTAGTTACCATTTTCATTTACGATTTTAACTGTCTAATTTTCTCAATGCTTATCTCTGAAAGATGATACCAAGTTTATCAAAATAATTGAATATAAGAATTCAATTAATTTTTTTATTTTAAATATGGAGCTTGCATAAAAGGAACCTTTATAAAGATATATAAGCTTTTCAGCTTTAATTATAGTAAACTTAATATACTTAAAGATAATTTCCTTTAGCTTTGCCAATAAGTTATTAAATTAGGCAGGAATTTTCATAGAAATAAAGGTAATTTTATAAAAAATAAGTACTGTTAAAGAAATTAAAGCTAGTAGTTAAAACAGATATAAAGTTAGGTGATAAAAGTAATAAGATCAGTAGATATTTCTTAGTAAGCCTTTTTCCTTAACTAAGTTTATTTAAAAGTAAACATTTCTACTTTACATAACTTTTCTGATTTTGCATCCTATTACCTTTTTACCCTAAGTTCTGATATATTTCAATAATTATCATCTTATAAATCTATAGATACCCAATGAATAACCTTCATTTAAAGACTTGATTTACAAAACTTCTCTAAGGGTGATAAATTCTTTAATATTAAGTTATTAAAAATGACAAAGAAAAGGTACTTATCAGTTTATACTGAAATGATAAATTAGAGAATGCATTATTAATATAGAATTTATAAGTTTTATTTATATCAAAAAGAAATAATGCAATCACTAATTTAAATACTAAAGCACTTTTTTCATCAAATTAATGGATTTATCATTTACATTTCAATTCCCTACATCCAAGTATTTAAGTTGGTTTCCTTAAACTCAAATAAAAATAAATTCTTAAATAATATAAAATAAAGCATTTCATTAGTGAAATTTATAAAACTTGTATCATTTAGAAATAATCTATCATTTTTCAATAGAAGCACAGAATATAACACATTAGATAGATTTCTAGTCTTTTAAGTTCATGTGGTTATTTTCAATAATGGATATAAAAATCACTTCTTATTATAATTATTAACTTGATGTTTAAATAATATCTATATATTTAAGCAATCACTTTTAAATATGATATTTTTTATTCTCTTTATTAAAATATTTGACTAGGTAAGATATTAGTAATTTTATTTAATTTAAGTGTATAATTTGATTATCTATATTCTAAATTGCTGAAAAATAAGCCTATTAGACTTTATCTTATTTATTCTTATTTAAAAGGTAAATTCAATAAATCGTGATGATTGACTCTGACTAAACTTTACCTTTTTTTAAAAACTGGTTATCAAAATTTTCAGTCTAAGCTTTCGAAATGTTTAACTTAGTGGTTAAAATATTAGAGTAATAGTAGTGATAATTAATAAAAGGCCTATCATGATATTATATTATTTAGATCAGATATTTATTGCTAAAATCTCTGATTTAGAATAAATGTTATATTTAAATAATAATTAAAAGCCTTTTTATTATTTTAATTCTAATAATAAAGTCACTATTATTAAGCCAAATATTTTATATGTAATTTTTTGCCTTTTTGAGCATAAGCTTTTAGTTAATCAAAGATTTTACATTTTATACCTCAATTTTAAAGGGAAATATAATTATAATTTAATATTTAGTTTATCCTGAAAAGAGATCTTCATTTTATTCCTAGTTATCCTTATTCTAATTATAGCTATAACAATTTGTAAATTAAATTATATGACTATTTCTTTTATAAAGCCAAAATAATGAAAGGAAGGATTGTATAATGTTAACTAGACAAGTTAAAAATATAAATAGCAAATCACATATTTAAGCATCTCAGTATATATTAAATAATATGTAGTGTAATCAATGCTTCAGGTATTAGTTTATTATCCTATCATTTCTTTAATTTATATATGACTTAGCATTAGGAAAATAATAATCTACACATTAGATTAATAAAAATTAAAATTCACAATATTGCTTTCATTTAAGAATAAGCCTTTATTAAAAACCATTTCCTAAGCTCTATAATCTTATTGCAATATCAAAAATTTTAATTTATAAATTAATTATTTCCTAAGCTATATAAATGCTTTCTTTATAAAAACAAACTTAACACTAAGGAAGTTAGTAAAATAATTGCTTTAATAGTTGGCATTTTAATGAATAAACTAATTTCTAGCTAAGAATTAATAAGATATATGAAAAAAATTAGATATGGTAGCGCTATCAATATTAGGTTAGCCATTTTTAAGTTTAATTACAATTGTTCATTTTGGATTTTTGTCTTTTCCTGCGAAGTTTTTCATAGATTTTTTGCTCATCTTTTTCTACTGCTCAATCTTCTTCTTTTTCTTTTAGTAAGATACTACCTTTTGCTCCTTTTAATAATTATCTCATTTAAATATTGCTTAGCTCTGCTATTAATTCATGTAATTCTGATCCTTACTAGAGTTTTCTTCTATAAGTTTGTCAAATTGTATGTGATTTAGTAAATTTAGTCTTTTCAAAGTTTAATTTCTTTATCTTTTGCTTTTTACTAAGTTACCATCTTATCTGACTAAGAGTCCTTTTCTCTTGCAAAACCAGCATCTTTGTATCTTTTTTTATTTCCAGGCTAGTTTTCGCTTCTTATAAATATGTATAGGATCTCCATTTAATTATTTTTAAAATATATTGATTAAGTATATGATGAAATCTATTAAGCTTCTCTTCTACCTATGCTATTCGCATATTCACTTCAGGAGATTCAGATTTACTACTGGTTTTCCTCTTTAATTAGATATTGTTTTGCTGAATCTTCACAGCTTTTGATAGCAGGCTCTTAATTTTTTCTTTTAGTCCTTAGGCTTAGTTTTAGAGATCCTAATTTTTTGTGTATAGCTTTTATAATTTTTTTAGTAATTAAGACTAAAGATTGTCTATAATATTTTCTTTATAATAATTGAAAAGATGGTGGGAGCTGAGGATGACCTTTGTGACTAAATCTTCTGGCTTTATGGGTAGGAACAAGTTCCTTTCCTGACGCTGAGAAAATCCCTGGTCAGAGTCATTTTCTGAAGGGAATGCTGTCTTTGAGATTATCCACTCTTAGTAGGGGCTTGAAGCCTAGCTGCTCCTAGCGATGGAGCTCCCTAGCAGTTATGCCTGGAGCACAACAGGATATCCCCGTTATTTCATAAAAGGAGAGCGACGAGTCGTGCAATCGGAAAGGAATTTCCGATCCAAAAACTTTTTTAGTTGAAATTAATTAATAAATATTTACTTTACTTAAGATAGAAGTCTTTTTATTTAAAAGGAATTTTATCTGCAAAATGATAAAGTTTAATTTAAACCATAAATGATGGCTTATGATCAAACAATAATAGTTAACTTAAGGAGATTTAAACTTATCAATTAATAAATATTTTGGATATGAAGCTTTACTTAAATAAACTAAGTTTAATTTATTATTAGAGTTTGACTGTCTAGCTTCTTTATTTCTAATTTATGCTTTATTATAACCTAACTAGTTAAAAGTAAAATAAATTTGGTTATATTAAATTATAAATATTGAAGGAGCTTCCTAATTGTGATTTTCTATCACTATATTAATATAAGCATAATTATTGTTAAAACTCAACTTCTGAAATCTAAATAATTACCTTTAAACCCATTACTCTCCCTTTTCTTGCATCTCTACGTAATTAAGGAATAGTATAGATAGAAATGAATGCTGTATATATTTTAATTTAAAGTAAAATACAATAAAAGGAATATAGCAATGAATAGCTGATAGTTTAAAAGTTAAAAGTCAATTACTAATATCTTAAAGTTAAAGCTATTGTGTTGCAAGATAAAACTAGTTAATCCTGATTCCTCTTGCTCTTTTAATTTTACTATTACTTAAATACACTTTGTGCAGACTGATATATTTAGTAGCTCTTATTAATAATCCAATTGTGATAGTTAGATGTTAAAATTTTAATAATTACTAAGCAAATTTATTAAAGTGAGTTTGTAACGCTTCTTAGAGAATTAAAGCTAGATTTTACAATAATGCTTTAAAGTATTAATTAATAGAATAGATTGAATTAATATATCTAATATATTTAAATTTAAAATAATTGAAATATCAAATATCAGCACCTTACATTAATTTAGCTAGCTCCACTAAAGATTAATAAGAAGAAACTAATAATTTAGTTTATCATTAGGTAGTTTATAGAAATATAAGTTAATAATTTAAATTAAATATAACTATTATTTCTATAGGCCTTTACATCTTCTTTGAGCAGTCTTATAAAGTTTACATTATGAATGTAAAGACATTTACTAGTATTGACATAAATTATCCTCTTTATTTTATTAAGAATAAGAAAGTAAACAATTAGATAAAAGAATAGCAAATCTAAAATAAGTGTGGTTGTGGTGGAATGGTAGAAAATGCTTTAGTTTATTCTAATATGAGACTGAAAATAGAAAATCCAAAAGCATTTAAAGGAGTTAGGAGTAGCTTTTTTAAAACATTTGAATTATTAGTCGTTGAATTTGAAATTTATAAACCTTCCAATTAAAAATTGTTCACATAATAGATAAATATATTTAATAGACTAATAAAAAGAATTTATAACTTTATTCCTTTAATTACAAATAAGTTTTTTATAAACAATTTGTAATTTAAGCATATTTTCATTAGATGTACGACTATAACTTTTTATATTAAATTAGAGTATCTACAATTTATTAAAATGATATTAAATAGTTTGCTCCATTTAAAAGATATTAATAATATATCTAAATACGATAAAATAACTTATATAGATAACTTACAAGTTTAGATGCTGGTTCTAGTAAAATATCTATTTTTTAATTTTTGTCTATAATGAAAACAATTTTTAAATAGCCTAAAAATAACTTTAAATCTCTTACTGAAATTTTAAAATAATTTTAGTTTTTTCCTAATTAACAACGAAAGAATTCGTAGCTAAATTTTGTTCAGCAAAAATTTGTATTAAGCCCAATTGTTTTCTCTGTGATAATATTTATATACTCTGTATGCATTAAGCTACATCTATTTTTGTAGAATAAAGTAGAATTAAGCTTAATTGATTTAATTGAGATAAATTTTGTATTAATAAACTCTAAGTTTCCTTCCTTCTAATCTATTTTCTTTTATTTTAATATTCTTTAATTGCTTAATATTTTGCTTATTTTAAGTTTTATTTGTAGTATTTAAGATATAATGTATCAACTTGAAAATAGTAGATATAAGAAGATTTTAATCTAGAAAAGTAATTAGCTATTAGTATAATTATTAAGGTAAATAGAAATGAATTAACTATTTAAAGTAATTACTATTTATTTTAGATTCTATTAAGTTGCTAGTCTTTATTGAAAATTCACTTTTTCCTCTTTTATTTAGCTAAACTTTTTATAGTATTATATTGATTTATCTTAACACTTGAACATCAATATTTGTATGCTGAATAGCTTTTGGGATAATAAGTTGGGTAAATTAATAAATGACAGAGTAGGCTAGCCTAGATTATCGTATTAGATCTTACTAGATATTATATTTATTTATATAAGTATGAAAATTATAATTTTTGTTCGATTAACTTTGTATGTGTGATCTATAGGTTATGAACTAGTAGAGCCACATGTAGGTAGGTTCAAAACCTACCACTTTGTCAACAAGCTTTGCATTCAGAGTACTAATTGGGATGACAAGTTGTGCTGGATATTAATTTGATTATTGAATTGACATTATAAAATCACATTTCTATGCTTTAATTGAGCGAAGCTATTCCGATAATTAAAAGAGTAACTCTTTAGATTTAATATAATTTGCAATTAAAATATAAAATATCATAATTAAATTGACTTATTTTATAATTTATATAAATTAGAGCATTTTTAATTTATCGCTTCTAACTATCTTACAAAAGAAAATTATTTCAATATAAATTGAAAATAATAACTTCTAGCATCACTTAAATAATATACCTTTATTTATAATTAAGATACTTTAATATTAAAAAAATCAATAGATGAGATTGCTCTACTACTCACATTCAAAATAATAACTCTCAACTTATTCTAAAAATTATTATAGCTGAAGCTTTTTTCTTAATATCATTTTATAAGCATTTATTTTAGCATTAATTATATATTCAATAACAGGTTTATCTTAAATATTGCCATAATATAGTAAATTTTTTTAATTAAGATGCTAATTTATAATCAATCGTCAAGATTCTAAGTTCCCTTAATTGTAAATATCATTAATTATTTACCTTTAAATTTCTTTTAAAAATGATTATTAACATTATACTACCAACAATACAAGCAGATTACTCTACCTTTTAATAACGATGAAATCTTTATTTAATGGTAACTTCATTATTTTGAATTTTTTAAATGAATTTATTAAATCTTAGGAGGATATAAAGAGCTATATTAAGCTTTAGTAGTTTTTGATTTGAATAATTTAAAACTAACTATTTTAAAAAGCATTATAAAATATAAACTCTATTGATCATTATAAAATTAATAATCTTTATATTTTTATTATATATTTCATAGCATAGTTTCATTAACTATCTGATATCAAATAGATTTTTTATAACTAATTTAATTTTAAAATTCATTTGTAGAAATTAAGCTTAAGTTAACATTTCATTGAGTTAGTTAAGTTTCTAATATTTATGAAATAATGACAATACGATAATTTTATTGTTTTCTAGTTATACAATTAAGCGGTATCTCCTATTATGATATTTATAAAGATTCTTTCTGATGTATATTACTATCTTTAGCTTGATTAGATCTTAATTGTAAGCTATCTCTTTTAATTTTTATTTATATAATATTCTAAATATAAGAATTGCTTAAATATAATAAAACTCTTGTGAACAATCCAATTAACTCAAACCTTTCTTTAGCAATGTTCAACTTTTATAAATTATAAAGTTTAATAAATATTCTTTAACTTAATAGTAAAAGCTTATTTCAATTTTTTCACTACAAAAATACTTTTATAACTTAGCAAGTTAAATAGCTTAAAGAAAATATAAAAACTAATGGAAAATAAGATATAATACTAGATAATAGAATTCCCAAAGTATAAAAGCTTAGACTAATTCCTATAATTTTACCTAAGTTAAAATAAATATATCAAGTATTAAGTTATCTAATTAGCTCTAAATATTACTTATCTTTATTTTATTTGTCATATTATTGTTCCTTTTCCTTTAATTGTACTTTAATTTATATTTCATTAAAAGTAAATTAATTTTAAATTTACATCTTTAGTTTTCAAGCAAACAACGATTAATTAGGCAGATGATTCTATATAAATGTAATAAGATATTTCTTTTATTGCTGCCTTTTATGATTATAAGATTAATTATGTGTTCCTTTAATATTTAGCAAGCTAACTATTTATAAGTAATCATAAAGAAATATTTATTTGTAAAAGCTAAACTTTTATAAGACATAAAGGGTATTTTTAAATAAGTACATGTATATTTGACTAAAGAGCATCATAATTATCATAGCCTTTTAAATTATTAAGCAGACTCGTATTAATTAAGTACTAATTAGCATCTCAAAAACTAATATCAAAATTAAAGAAAATTATTTTAATTAACTAATGTTCAGCTTCTGAGGATTACTAGAGGAAGTTGTATTTTATAAGAATTAAAAGGAGAAGTTTAAATAAGCAAAGTAATAATAAAAAGTTATTATTATTAATAATTAAATTACATAATATTTCTATTTTTCTACAAAGCCTTTTCAAAACTTATTATCATTTTATTAAGATTCCTTATCTATTTACTGAATCTCTGTTTGCAAGTTTATAAAGTTTGGATCTTGGCTATTTTAATTCATATTGCTGTTCGTATGCTAAGATTCTATTTCCCGAATCTCAATATTGTGAAATTCATTTATTCTTGATGACATCTAGAAGTTGTGTGTAAAGGGTACAGTAGAAAAAGCTGAAGTCCTTTATGTGCTTTATTCAAAATATGCTAGCTCTGAAGACTAAATTTGCTAAGAAATTTGATTTTCTTATTCTGTATTAGGTTGATTTTCAGTAGTTACATTTTATAAACTCTCTTAAGGATGCATTAGGTTTCGACTAGATGCAATTTAGTCTTAATTTATTCTTGGTGTAATAGATAGCGTCTATTATTAAATTTACATTTGGCTTATTTATTCTTAATTTTCCGCTAATTATCATTCAGACTATACTTAACTCTAATTTTGTTGGGAAAAATTTAATAAATCATTCTATCTTATTATAGGTGAGCTAGCTTGGAGCGACTGTAACTACGATGAATTTGTTTAAGACTGATGGCCTGATTAGATATGATTGCTTTATTAATAGATTGGAAAACTGCTAACTGAAGCGAAAGCTTAATTTTAATTTTACTGCTCAGAAGTTAGTTAATTTTATCTTTAGTTGACCTATTAATCATCGTGTTTAGATTCTTCATAATAATCTTAAGCATCACATTAGCAATTTTCATCTTATTCTATTACTTTTTAGTCTTTCTAAACTCACAAACTTTACTCAGCTTATTCTATTTATTATTAAGGTTCTTCAGAATCACTCTTGCAAAAACAAAAGCAAGATATAAAACTTCATGCTTTTTAAAGATTGAAAGTAATCACTGATCTTCCGGTTTGTACTATTTATTAAAAGAAACTTACATGAAAAATTGCTGTACTAATTAATAATAATAGGCTTCTATATTTAAACTATGGTGCCAAATTTACTCATATTATCTTCTAAATAAAAGTTTCCTTTAATAAGATTAATTATTGCATGTGTTCTACTTACACTTATATCTGAAATTCTAACATCACAGTCGTGACCTCTTCCCATTTTAACTATGCTTTTATTTTATAAGGAAATCAAATGTAATCCTTTATTTGCTTGTCTATCTCTTGAAATTATTTCTAATATGATAAAGTTTGTATCTGGTTTAGGAATTTCGACTAAATCTATATATTCTCCATTTATTTTTACGGAATCTGGATAATTTTCTTTACACAATTCACATTCAAGACTTTTTCAATAAAAGTTAAAAGAATCTCCGTTTTGTTTCATTACCAATTTACTTTTAAGCCATTGCTATAAGCATTTTAGATGAATAAAACGCACTGTACCTGAACATTTACAGGGTGTTATTAAAGGATTTTCCTTTAAAAACTTCTCATATAAGCATATTCTGCAAGGAAAGGCAGAAACTTAGTTTTAAGTGTTGGACTAAATAGAATATCTATATATTATAGCCTTACTCTTCATTAGCATTTAATACCAGATTATTTTCGAATTATTTAGTTAGTTATTGTATTTCTCTCGTTTGCATATCAATTTAGTTTTGAACAAGAGGCTATCTATTTTTAAATTCAGCTCCTAAATTTTACAATAATTCATCAGCTCTTATTTACTTAATTCTAAATTTAACTCTTCCAAGCTTAATAATATCACCTTCAGTTAATTAAAAACCCTTGAAGCCTCTGAATGGCTTTAATGATTTTACAACCAACCACAATTTCTCAATTTAACCTTGTGAATAACTAGTAGAAACCTAAAATTTTCCTAAAGTTATGAATTACCTTCTTTATCTAATCTTAAGCCACATAGTTCTTTAAACTATTCTTTTTGATTTAAATTATCTTTTTCTTACTCGTTAAAGCAAAGCTTAACTTCATCCTATATTCTTATAATTTTGCAGCTTTGATTGGCTCGTAACTGGATTTTCGTAAGATTTTTGGTTTCGTAATCGAACAATCCATGAGAATCTCTGGACCACGTTACAGCCTTAATGATAACTCTAATATTGGTAACTTACGAATCGGAACTCTTTTAAATAGTTTTGGTCTTCATTTTAATTAAGCTTTATTTAATTATGGCATCTTACTAACGATTTAAACTCTTACTTAATTAGTCTTATATTTCACATCCCATACCCATTTGGCTATTACTTATTTACTATGCTCTTCTCTCCTATTTTTATCTTCAAACCAATCAATATTTACAGCTTTTCCTTATAATTTTAAGGTATAGCTGAATTTCTTTGTAAAACCATATAGATGTGATTAAGCAGAAGCTTTAGTTAAGTATGTGATAAATAATTAGCAATTATAATATCCCTTAATAAAAGAGAAGAAACTTAAATGAAGTGATCAGTAAACATTTTATTAAGAAGCAAGTAAGTTAACTTTAATTCGTAATGAATGACTTAAATGTTTATGAAGAGGCAATTAATAAAGCCATGTTAAGTTATTATTAATATAATCAAATATTAGAACATTCTTGCTCTTCGAAAATAAATTAAACAAGTAACTAAGTAATATTAAGTATATTATCTATGGCTAAAAGAATTTTTATTAACCGTAACTTATCTAAAAAAATTCTCGCTAACTACTAGTGACTTAAAGAAACTAAAGCATTAAAATATATTTATTTAAATCTAAATGTTGTTTTCTTTATAAGCTTGAGATAACTTCACTCTTCTGAATTTAATAAAAACTATCATAAGCAGGTAGAAATGAGAGATTTGTACTACTTTTAAGGTATCTTTATCTAAGAATCTATAAATTAAATTGATATCTTAAATACTAATTTAAGATATAACTCTTATCTAATTTCTATTTAACTATAATATTACTTACATGCTTTAAACTTTCTAAATGATTAAAGCTTTTAATTCTAATTATTTTATTCCTTTATCTTAAAACCCTCATTTAACCATATAATTAAAACGCTTTTATTTTAG
The DNA here is from genome assembly GCA_946699065.1 of Loxodes magnus. NCBI lineage: Eukaryota > Ciliophora > Karyorelictea > Loxodida > Loxodidae > Loxodes > Loxodes magnus. The sequence goes on along the minus strand of CAMPDV010000020.1, from coordinate 400,100 downwards.
AACATATTTTTAGATTTTCTAAAGTATAATATAGTGACTTAAATAATTCAGCTTTAAAAGAATTAAATTTAAGAATGATAAGCGAGGATTAAACTGATAAAAGGAAACTAAATTTTAAATTTATATCAAAGAAGCTAATAAATAAATTTAGCTTTATATAATTACAGGATAAATATATTTAAAGGTAACAATAAACTTAGAGAGTTAAAACATTAAAAGAAATAAAATGTCTTTATTTGCCTTGAGTTTTATCTTTATTATAAAAATTTATTAAGAGTAAGTTTAAAAGATTTTAGTTTAAATCATCTGAAAATTCCTAAATCTCTTTATTTTTTTAAATGGAAACTAAAAAATCAGTTAACGATATAAGTTAAGATGCTCCTTCTTTCTTTTTCATTAAAAATTGTCCAATTAGGAAATCTAATAAAAAGATAAAAAGCCCACCTTCTATCTCTAAATTCAACCTAACATCTTCAAATGAAATGATAGATGATAAACAGATTGCTAGCTTTAAGTATAGTAACTTAGATCATACTTCTGAACTTTCTTAATATGATGAATATTCGCTTCTTAAACCAAGTTTACACCTTGATTTTCTAGCTGGAAAATGCTAAAAAAGGTCAAAAGCTGAATATTTTTAAAAATATTACAAGTGACTTTAAAAGTATGGATTTCCTATTTGCACAGGACCATATACAAGACTTGCTGGAACTAAAAATCCAAACAGGTAAGAGATTAATTGAAAACTTAAAATGATCTAATAAAACGAGATAAAACAAAAGGAGAAGGATATTGAAAACTAGGCAATATATTCAAAGCTTTTCAAAATATTTGATTTAAAGGGACCAGTTAGACTTAACAAAACATTTGATGGAAATTTAGAATAAAGAAAAAAATCATAGTCTAAGGGAGTATCACTCGAACGTAAGTTACTTCTTAAAAAAATTAAACATATCTCTACTCCCATTCCACTTCCTCCTTTAAGAACTAAACTTCATAAAGAGCAAGCAACTTTCAGAACTAAAAATAGACAAGATATAAAATGGTTTGAGGATAACTTTTAGCGATTAAAGAAAAGAATGGATATGTAAAAGACAAATCTTAGAGAGTTTTATGAAAGCATAAGATTAGACGAATTTGAAGAGTAAGATTTAGCTACAAGGAAGTAGCATCTCAAAATACCAAATTTCAAAAAAGATAATTCGTTGAATGGATGATTGTTTATTATTTAATAAATTATCTATAAATTAATTACTAGTCCTTATAAAAGATTCTTAGTGGATTCTAAAAGTTAAAATAAAGCTAAAAGTCTATTTTTAAGAAGATAAGCATTTTTTAATTAAACTCTAATAAAATTTATAAATCTCATCTTTATAATTAAAAAGGTATCAAGTTTAAAAACTTAAAGGAAATTAAATAAAAATTCCTCTTTAACTTATTTTTGTAAATTTCTTAATTTATATTAGTAGATATTCAATCAAAAGAAATTTGAAATGTATACAAGTTATTTTAATTATAAGATTTTGTTCAAATGCTACAAAATATCAAAATCTCTATTAATAATAATTTAAAGTCTTAAATTTTTAAAAACCATCAATTAACTCAGATATCAGTTATATAATTAAATTAGTTATTCTTTTAGTGAGAAAGTATGATATTATTATACTGAAAAAAGGCTTTTATAGTTGTAGTGATTAAGTGCTTTAATGTATATATAATGAAATAAATTCTAACTTAATCTTAAAAATTTAAAATATCAAAATATTAAAATATCAAAGTAATAATTTGTCTTAGAGTCTTTAGTTATAATTACAAATATAATCCTTTTTTTTTATTAATGCATCACTTTGATAGCATAGTCTCATTCAAATTTATTCTAATGATATAGATTTAACTTCAATCTGTATATTAGAAAATATTTAAAAATTAATAAGTATTAAGAAATTAAAACTTCAAGGCTATCTAAAAATGTCTTTCTTATCAATAAGTAGTTTAGAAAGAATTAATAAAGAACTTAAAACTTATAAAATTGCTAGAAACTATGATTAATTAAGTAATAAAATGCTTAATTTTATTAATTTTTATTTATAATACTCATAATACTTATTATTTACTAAAGCATTCATTTCAGTAATTTTATAAAATATTTTCCATTAGCAATATTCAAAAAAATTTCATTATTATGTTTTAATAGTTTAATATAGAATTGGATATCGAAATCATTTGATAGATTTATGTAAGCTGCAAGTCAAATAAATTTAAGATATCTTAAGTATTTATTATTAGTAAATTTATTCGGAATTAGTTAAGCTCTTTCTTCTAATATTTCTCAATAATTAATCATTATTCTCTAACTAATATAATCTACTTTGCCACATTTTATGTTCATTTGGCATATACTAAATTCTTAGTTCTATACTCATTTTTTTCTCACCCCCAAATTAATTTTTAAACTTTGAATCTAGATGTATATCAAACCATTATTTAACACACTTATTTTCAAATAACTTGTCTATAATTTAAGACCTCCTAGCTTCACGCTATTGTTTTCACCATCTTAAGTATAAAATTCTATATTAATTACTTTAAAATCTTTTTTTATCACCTTTAGAATGAAAAGCAGCAAGATCATATCAATTAGGTAGTCAAGAATTTGAAGTTTTAGATTTTAAAGCTTAGTTTTAACGTTCTACAATAATAAAAGCAAACGTCTTCATATTTTAACCTCAATTACTAGTTGATGATAGCTTAGCTCTTCTTAGTTCTACAAGAATTGTAGAAGTCTAATAAAAATTCAATTTAGCATGTGGAAGATCATTAATAGAGGCTAATTTATTCTAAGATTACCTGATATCTTCCTAATTTTAAATATACCAATTGTTTATCTGTTCCATTAATTTTGTTTCTTGCTAAGATAAAATTAGAATCTACTTTTTAAGTTCTTCTAAAGTTTGAACTTCATTCAGTTCATAAAAAAATCTATCGTTAAGTGAGTTAATTTCTTCAAAAGCCTGCTATAGTATAGCAAAATTAGCTCGTTAAGTGCAATACCCCATTTAAATGATAAAAAATATAATTATTATATTTAGTGTAATATATCAAAGCAAACTCTTATCTTAATAACATCTAGCAAAGTACCCTACCATATATCTACAATACATAGAACTATTACTCTTTACACAACTTCTGCTTTTGTTCTCTATACATTTAAACTGCAAATATTTATATAATTTGCTTTTAAGAACTAAAAAGTCTAAATCTAATTAGTTATATTTCATATTTATTTAGCAATAGATAAGAAAAAACATATTAGAGCTTCTGATTTATTGAATTGTTTCCTTATTAATTGATATAAATATAAAATTTTACTTTTAATAATAGAGCAATCTTTAATATTAAGCAAGGATCTTCAATATTTAAAAAATAATTTAAGAAGCCAACTAAAGGTATGCTAAATAATACTAAGAAAGGAATAGATATTAGATATTAATATTAAGTTCCTTTCTATATAATTCTTTCTTTTATATTTATACTTATATATATATCTTTACTCTCTATATCTATACTTAGAAAAAATATATAATTTTTTATTTGCAAACAAAAAAGGCTAAATCTAGCTAATTAAGTTAAATGCAAATAAAATAGAAATTAATATATAATTATTCTTATCCTTCATTTCATTGTCCTAACTGATTTCTTTTACTGATATATCATACATTCAAACCTAAATATTAAATAATAATAATTTAATTTTGCAATTCCTTTATAGAATAAAATAGTTTAAACTGATATGTCGAATATATTGGTATTTAGATTAACTTAATTTAATTTATGGATTGTAATAAGACTCTTTACTATTTTTATTTAAATAATTAAATAATATATTGGATAATATTTATATTTTATTAGCTTTTTATTATTATTTCACCTTTTATCTATCTATTTAGCTTCTTAATCTATATTTACCTTTAATCATAATGCAAGAAAATATTAGCACTAATTTCGTTTGCTTATTTTTAGATAACATTATATTACTTCTATTTAACAAGGTAAAAATATATAGAGTGATAAAAAATCTGAATATAATTAAAATGCTTATAAAGAATAATAGAATACAACATTTATCTTTTATTATTTATCATTTTAAATAAAAAAGCTTTGCTAATACCTTTAACGAATAGCAAACATCCTTTTACTTTGTATTTATTTTAAGATTTTAATAAATTAATATTTCAGAACACTCTAAGTTGTAGAATCTTTGCTAATTATTTAATTGCTAAATTAATATTCTGACTAATTATAAAGAAATTTCTTTTTGTTAAAGTAAATATAAATCAAAATTTTAAACTATCTACCAAATTTAAGTTTTGCATACATTTAAATTCAAATAATTTACGTTAAATTAGAATTATATTAATTATAGCTAATAAATTAGCCTTCTTAATCCTAGAAGTAGCTTTTTATAATTATTCCCACTAATGATAGTTAAAGTTAAACTTAAAAAGTTTCTTTTACCATATTTTTATAAATTCTTAGAGTTTATTAAAATCCTTAGCTTTTCTGCTAATTATTAGAAATGCTAAATTTCATAGCTTAATAAATCAGAATTTATTACTTTTTGAACTTTATTATAGTAGAGATTTAATATTGATGCTAGCTAAGAATAAAGAAGAATGATATACAAAATAATAATTGAATTTCTTTTAAATTAGCATAGCTTGTGATTATTCTTATCTATTTAAATAGAAAGTTAAAAACATAGCTAGCTGCTTTCATTAAATGACTTTATTTATTTGATATATTAATTAAAGTTTACAATTAAATGCAGATAAGCAAATCTTCGAAATTTATACTTAATAGCTTATAGAATTTAAGTTCTATCATAATTTTACTTATTTTTTAATTAAATAGCTAATTTAACTAGAACTCTGATTATTAACTCTGAAAAACAAATATTTTGAACTAGTGATCTATATGATATTGATATATTTATAGACTATAAAACTATATAAATGATAAAGGAAATTAGCTGAATTAGATGAAAAGGTTTCCTTTCGAATTGTGGTAGTAAGTTGATATTCTAATGATTTTAATCTATAATAATTTATTTATTAGCTTCTTATAAATAAAGACGAATGTTATAGTTCATAGAAATATACACTTTACCTTTAAAAATATTGATCATGTTAATATTCTAGTTAATGTTTATTTAGCTTTTTAATTGAGATTTTGATATATTAGCAATACTTTAAAAAAGTTTACTTAAAGATAAACATATCCTTAATCTTTCTATAAAATAATTAATAGTTTTAAACTAAGGCTTTAATACATTTAATTAAATTATACAAAGAACTAGGATAAAGCATAATAATAAACCCTTATTAATTAGTTAGAACTTAATTAGCTTATTTAAAACAGCTTGCATGTGTCTTACTTTTACCTAATTTATTTTTTAATTTCTAGTTAGTTATATTTATTATTGATGCAAAAGGTATAAAATTATTTATTTTTGATTTTTCTATTTCATAATTTAGAGCATAGATATCTTCAATCAATAACTTTTTAAAATTCATTAATTTAAGTAGATTTTTAGAATTTACTTAGATAATTATAGTATATAACTTTAAAAGCTTAGAACTAGCTAATAAAATAGTTTACTTAGAATCATTTTAAGTGATTTACATTGAGAAAAGCTTATATTAAAATTTTTGATTCTTTTGCGAAAAAGAAGTTTTTGCTTCAAGATTATAGAAATTAAATAGCCAGATTCTATCGATAAATGTAAGATTTATCATAAATTAGCTTAAATAATAACTAAATAGAAAGTTTCAATGCAGTTGTTTAATCATCATCCTAGTAGAAATTAATTTTAGCTATTAGTTTTTAATAAAAACTATCTTAATTATATCTCCTATTAAATTTTTATTAATAAAAATATAAATAAGAAGAGTAGATTAATAATAGCCTATAATAGCTTGCTATCAGCTATATATAATTATTCTGTTTTTTTCAGTGTAGCACTTAGTCAGTTTATCAACACTTATTGCCATTATACTTTAAGATTTTGAGCATTGTTATTTTTATCATTTTCCTTTTCTTATTAAAGTATCACTAAAATAAGACATATCCTAAATTACCCTTCAAATAATTACTTATCTAATTTAAATCTATTAATAAGCTGAGGAAGAATGAATAGGAAACTTTTAATTATGTTATATAGTCATTTTTTAAATATATATTAAAATAAATGAAAAATAATTAGCTATATTTGATAAATTTTATATCATAGACTGCTTTACTATCTTTTAAAATTATCACAAACATATGTCTTTTAAAGAATAAGCATTAAAATTTTGTAAAGCTAATAAAGAATTATTTATTTTAACGCTTATAAAATAATATTTGGTAATTTAAGTATTACTAAGTAATTATAAATAGCTCTACGAAGAACTGCTAAACATATTATAAGATTGGTAATGTTTAGTTTATTTATTAGACCATATTAAAAGTAATATAAGGTTTAAATTAATACATGAAATGAAATAAAAGTGGTTTTTCTGAGAGAATACTATAAATATAAATTAATTAATTTTCAAAAGGAGTTTAAGAATTTTAGCTAAAGCTTCTAAATTGTTTAAACTTAATTAACACTTACTTAATAAAAATGCATTTTCTTCTTCTATATATATTGACTGTCGTTACGCTTGCGAAATGAAGACGCTTTCCAAGTGCTCTGAATCCTCCATCAGCTAGATAATAATTCTAAGGAGCAATGAGCTAAAAAAACGGGATATTTTACGTTTCAATGGGAAGAACTTAAGGGACTAAAATATCTGAAGATACATGAGGGTTTGATATGAATCAATTAAAATGATAGTTTGTAGCTATAACTGATGATATTTATCCAGAACCCAGATTTCAAGGATGCTCAGAGTTTTATGATAAAGAAGATTCACTGATAATCTTTGGAGGCTATTCAGAGAATGGTCCTAAAAGCGATTTGTGGAAGTTCAATATTAAAATTTAGTAATGAAAATAAATAGAGGTTGATGGTATAAAACCTGAACCAAGATATAGGGCCAGTTCCTATTTAGTAGAAAATGAAAATGATGGGTTCAAACTATATATTTTTGGGGGTTTGGGATTTGGAAATTCATATAATGATGTTTGAGTTTTTGATTCAAAGGCAATTAAATGATCATAATTACAAACAATAGGAAAATAACCAAAAAATCAAGAATGTCCAAATATTTTAGTTGATAATAATGAACTAATCGTTAGAAATAATGGCTACATTTAAGATTTTGATATGTATATTTTAAATTTGGAAAGCTTGGTATGAAGAGTATAAGAAGTCAATCCTCGTCCTGGTGATTAATATTTAGCAGGAACTTGTGTCATTAAGGAAAGTAAAAAATTTTATATTACTTCAGGCTGATCTGATAGCTAGGGTATGGATATTTAAGAAGTATGAGAGTTAGATTATTCAGATCACAATAATTTAAAGTGGAAATAGCTTTGGATAGAACCTTGAAAAGATATAGTAAGAGATTCCTTTTTTACAGCTTGCCATAATAATAAGATTTGGATGACATGTGGATGAACTGAAGATAGATTTTTAAACGACGTGGTAGTATTAGATTTAAAAAATCCAAAGCTAAAATGAGAAATTGTTTCTTAGAATTTTAAATCTCCTCAACCTATTGCATTTCATAGTATGAGCATTATATTAGGAAATGCATATATTTTTGGTGGAAAGTATTCAAATAACCAAGTGTTAAATTAGCTTTGAAAACTAGATTTAGAAAAATGAACTTGATAAGTTGTAATAGCAAATGGTGATTAACCAGAAAGAAGATACAATCACATAGCAGTGGTACATGGAAATTTTATTATAATCTGAGGAGGCTCTAATGGTTAAAATCTTTTAAATGATATGTACAAATTCAACATAATCAATCTAAATTGGGAGAAATTACAATAAAAAAATACTCCAACACCAAGATAAGGAGCATGCGGGCAAATATACGATAATTATTTCTTTATTTATGGAGGTCTGATATAAGAAAAGTCAACAAATGAATTGTGATAATTAGATTTAGCAAGTTATTAATGAACTTTATTAAATAAGAATATGTAATAGCCTCATGATGTTTTTGACTGTGTGCTCCATGTGAACAACGATAAATTATATATAATGCTAGGATAAAAGGACAATGATCAAGAAAATAAATTGATATATTCATATAATATAAAATCTCGCTCATTTTAAGTATTGTTTTAAACTAAAGGTAAGGGTACAACAGCCCACGCTTCGGTTTAAAATTTTGTTACTTATTTCGGAGGATTAACTTGAGGATAATTTTCTGACGATGAGTTTTTTATTGTAGATTTAAATAAAATGACATATTAATAGATATAAAAAGAGAAAGATGAATTGTGACCTCCATTTGTCTTTGGTCATTCAATGGCTTATTACAAAAGAATGATTTTACTTTTTGGAGGAGTTTATTCAAAGAATTAAGTAAGCATAAGAAGTAGAACCTAAAATGAATTTTGGATATATGATGTACCTTAAAAATGTTAAGGTGAAAACGAAATATTATGTGATTTACCATGCAGTTAAGGAACTTTTGATAAAGGAGTATGCTAGCCTTGCTTTCCAGGTACTTTTAATAAAGGAAATTTAACATGTTAGAAATGTCCAAAGGGAATGGAACTACCATATTCAGGAGCCGTCTCTTAAAAATAATGTTTGCCCTGCTCTGAAGGCTATTTTGCTACTGAAGAAGGATCTTAATTTTGTATGGAATGCCCTATGAATTATACATGTCCAGTAGGTACTATAAAACCGTTAAAAAAAAGAACGATAATCTCTGAAGTATCGCACCAACCTAAAAATTATAAAGCTAAATAAGATGAAATTTAATAATAAAATTTTTGAATTGGACTATCAATCTTAATTTTATTAGCAATCTTAATAATCACTGTTTGACTTAAGAAAAACTTATATTAAAAGCTAAAGAAACTAGATTTATTTCTATAGATGCATAATTATGAACTTGATTAATTTATGAAATTAACTTAAACATCATTAGGAGGATTATTTACACTTATTTTCCTTATTTTAGCAGTTTCTTTGATATTAAGCATCCTGTTAACTTTTTTTATTGATAATATAACAGAGAGTAAAGCTCTTATTCCTATTCTCATTATACAGGAAGACTACTCCTAAATATTTTCTGATGTATCTATAATATTTAGCTTTGATAATTATTAAGGTTAATGCTTAGACAAAGCAAATGAAACTTAATAGTTTGCAAAATGTAATAAAAAAATAAGCTTAGAGATAGAAGGAGTAGCTTTAGAGTATAGTAAAGGCTACTGAGATTAGCTTACTTGCAAGTCGTTTAAAAAAGCATGCATTCTATAAATAAGATGCTAATCTTGCAGAATCTAAGACTTTTCTTATATTTAAGCTAAATTAGAAGAAGAAAATTCCTTTTCTAACTCTATTACTTTTAATGTAACATCCAAATCTTCCATTCCTCACGAAATTTCCAGCGTTAATTATACGATTTCCTCTGATTCTGGAAAGGTTTTCAGAGGTACTGATCCAACAATAATAGAAATAACAACTATAGCATCTGTGTTTGAGACTAATGATCCAATCTTATTGGAACATAATGGAAATACGGGTTACCATTTAATGAATTCCGGATTTAAATAAAAAGGAAGCTAATATGATAGCTTAGAACTTCAATTCCATATCAATTTATATGCAGCTATCAAATTCTAATTGAGCGATAACGCATTATTGACATAAAGGTTGATTAAAATCTCTCCTATAACTCTAATTTCTTCTATTCTAGGATCTGTGTTTGGTCTTATGGGAACTATTGGAGGTATAATGAGTTTTTTGGAGGGTAAAAAGATTAAAATAATGAAAATATTAGAAGGAAGCAAAGAAGAATAATTTGATACTCTAAAAAAGTAGATAAACTTTTTAAGAGGTAATGCTTTAAAATAATATATTATATCCAAAAAAAAAACTAGGAAAAAATTCTCTATTAAAAAAGCAATCTAAAAGTAATTGAATCGAAGAAATGACAAAAACGCTTAATTATAAATCAATATAGAGGATTTATATGAAGATGTTTCAGATGTAAAAAGCCCTTTAGAAGAGCAATTAAAATTGCTAAAAGAGAAAAATAAAAAAAAATTAAATATAAGCAATTCTCCTATCTCTAAAATATAAGATCTTTAAGTTATCAAGTTTGAAACTAAATAAACGTATTCAGAAGATTTAGGAGATTTCATTGAAGGAATTTCAGACATAAAAGAGATAAAAAACTATTAGTTTTACCAAAACTACAGGAATGAAAACTGAAAATAGATTTTAAATTTAAATATACAATAAAATAAATTTCTTTAAAAATAATAAAAGTAAGTCCTATATAATTATTTGAATAAGTCTTTTCTACAGTCTAGATCTTCAATATGATTCTGCTTTTAATACATGTTGCTATAACTATTAGTTTTAAACATAATCTATTTAGATTATTAATTTTTATCTTGTTATTTGATAAAATAACTTTAAATAAAACATTTTTATAAAGTTTTTAATATAAGAAATAAGATAATTACAAGATTATTTTAGTCAAAATGAAGGAAGAATTCATCTACAATTAGTTTATGATAATAGGAATATATTACTTTAATTAATTTTCTTCGTTTTGACTAAGCTCAACATAGTTAGTTTAAGTTAAAAAATTGTATTTGGGATGATAGCTTTACAGTTATTTATATACTTTCTGATTTAATGCTTTATAATTAGTTTATGTTATAAGTTCTATTTCCTATTTATTATTACTTAAATATAGAGCAAAGTCCTAATAATTTACTTTAAAAGTTAAAAACAACAAAAAAGGAAGGAGGAAAGTATTATCTTGTTCTAAATCAACTAACTAATTAGATTAGCTTTAAGTAAAAGCATTCCTTGTTTTAATATTTATATCAATATATTTAATTACATCTTGGTATCAATTAAATTTATTAGGTTCCAATTTATTATCTTACAAACTTTAAGCAATTATACAAAGATCTTTATTGGCAAAAATTGGTAAAGATAATCTTGCAAATAATTAGATAGTGGATAAAAGTGATAAACACTTTATGAATCAGTTATTATTTAATAATTAATAAAATAGTTATAATTAGATTATTAATATTAAAATATTATAAATTATGACTTTAGGTTAATAGCATTCAAACTATTAAAATTTTAGAGATAGATATTCCTCAAATATATTATTGCTTCTATAGAGATTTTTATAGTTTTTATAATTATATTTCCTTAGTTTACTTCAATAACTATTAAATATAAGGCTTTTAATTTTGGTTAATTATACAATAATAAAGGTAAAGCTAAGCTAGTATTATAAACAAGCTTTAGATAAACTATTGGCATTTCGAATTTTGGCTTTTATTTTTGTTTTTTATACATTAAGATTCTAAATTTTTTCCTTAGTATTTTGCTTTCATAGATAAATTCATAAACTTAATTTGTGATGATTTAATTAAATTTAAAGGAATAAGCTTAATAATTAATTAAATAATGAATTCTATTATTTCTATCTAATATAATAAAAGACTCTTTAATAAAAGAATATAAGTATTAAACTAAAAAATGTGTTTTCAAACTTATAAAAACTAGTAAAATTAAAATATAGATAAGCTTAAACATATAATTAATAGAATTTTATATTTATTCTAATTTGATCGCAATTACAAAAAGAAAATCTATAAAATTAGAATAAATATTTAAAATTTAATACTTTACATTCTATAAAGCAAAATATAAAAATTAATTCATTTTTGTTCACAAGATTAAGCTATAAAGGAGTCAGTTTCGTTAGATTTCCAAAAAAAGTTTAAAGATAAAAAATCAAATAGGAACTAGATTTAACGAATGTAGAATTAAGATCCTGGCAATTTGGGATTTTATTTATAGCACTCTAATCAAACTAAATTTTGTTAAAGCATAAAAATAAAACTGAATAAGAAGAAAAATTCGAAAATTAAACTAAATGAATAGTATAGCCTAATAAATATCTTTATATCATTAAGTTTTTCAATTAAAAGAATTAGTTGCTAGTGTTTGCAATGAATTTACTTAGATATCAATTATAATAAATAAAAATAAGCTGTATTAGTATAAAATATTCTAGATAAATATTAAATATATCTAAATTTTAATAAATTTTGATTGATTGTTTTAGAGAAAGATTTTGAAAGAATAAAAATGCCTCTATATTTCTCCCATAATCCTTTCTTTCAATAATTAAAAAAATTAAAGAACCAATTACAAGAAGAAAAATAGATTATAAAATGTAAAATTTATTTAGCCTAAATATTTAAAGCTTATATCAATAAATTTACTTTTAAAAGGAAAATAAAGACAATTAAGATTTTGAGATCCAAAAATTATAAGCTGAATAAATAAAAAAAGTAAAATAACTTAAAAATAAAAATAAAATTAATACATATAAAAATCATATTGTAAATAATTATAACTTTTTAATATATTCTAATAAAGATAATAAATTATTCTCTCTATGTCTAGTTAAAATTATTAAAGTTAAGATATAAATCCTGCTAAGATTTGAAAATGTTCCTTAAATATTGTTGATAGATTAGAATTCCTCTGTTTAAAGATTTACATAATATCTAATAAATTTTTTATTGTGCCAAATATTCGAAAATAATTTTACATTTTACATTTTTTATTTAATTAAGTTTATTAGTTTGAAGAATTGTTGAATGAGAAATATATTATGTCGAGATATTAGAGAATTTTACTTAGTATATTACCTTTCATTTTAGTATATATTAGAAATTAAATAATTTTAAAGTTATTTTCAAATCAAATTACGTTTAATATTAGTTTTATGTAATTTTTTAGATACATTTATTTAGATATTATTTATCAATTAAAAATAAATAAATTATTACCTTTTAGCTGTCTAATTAAACTGAAGGCTCTATTGTCAACTGATAACTCATTTTGTAAATCTTTAATTATATTTTCTTTATTATTTTGCTGTTTATTAGAAATTCCATATGTGATATAGTCAGCTGAAATTTCAAAATGATTGCAGTATTTTATTATTTCTTACAATTTTTCTTTTTCTGGTTCTAATTTTAGTCAAATAATTTCTACATTTTTAATATTATTTTGCTTCATATAGAAAAGACATTTTTAAACAACTTTCTTGTGCTTTTCTTACTTAGATTCTCTATAAAAATTCAAAATTTGTATTTTGTCAGTCTCTTAGTTATATATTTAAGTTGCCAATTAAAAACCATTAAATGAAAGTTCTGAACATGTAATAATTGAAACTCAAAGATATCCTCGTAGCATTCTTGGGAAATTTTATTTAAGAATAAGCAGATTATTATTTTTTAAGTTAGCTAATAGTTAGAACATAAGGCTATTCTAAGGCATTTCAGGTATTTCTCATTGTATATTATAAGCTACTAAAATAACTAAGTAACTAAGATATTTTTTCAGAATTTGTAGCGTTTCTTCTAATTTATCTTCAATCTAATTGTATGAAGCTCAATGTAAATTCCAGCACTACTAAGGTAATCTACATGCTAACTTGGATTCGAATTCTATTTTTAATTCTTCAGTACTTAAGTTAATGTTCTCACTTTCATTTATCTGTTAGTAAGTATGAACAATAGTTATTTGATCTTTATTAGAAATTAAATTTTCCAGGATATAATTAAATGCATCCTTGCATTGCATATTATCTTCAAGCAATAGCAAAAACTTCTACCTTTAATACTCCATCTATTACTCTTTATATTCTTTATAACTATATATTATACAATTTCTAAATCAGTAGATAAGTAAATTAATGCTAAAACCAATTAATTACTAATAGACTTTTAAAAATCTATTTAGAGGTTTATTTAAGTTTATCTAAGCAAAACCAATCAAAGTTAAAATTATTTTTGGCTAAGTACAATTTCTTTTTTAAATGATTTATGTGCTTCCTCTATAGATGCTATTGTAGGTGTGATATTTTAATTATAATAAGTTATAAATATTAAAATAATATAGCAAGGCTTAAGAAACTTATATTAGTATAAATTAATTACTTTAACTAAAATAGAAGTTAGCTAATTAGTAAATCCAGAACTTAAATAATCAAAGAAATGTATTTTTGAACAAAATAGAGAAATAGCAATAAATAGTTCAACAATAGCAATGCCTTTTATAACTTTTAAGATACTAAGCACATTTATTTAACAAACTTCCATATTTTTACTAAAACTAAGAATTTTAAAAAAGCTAATTAGCTGCTAAATTATCTTATTCCTTTATAGTTTATTATATCTAACTTCATAAGCATCAGTTTGATTTAAATATTTATAATAACTATTTATTTAATCTTTTATTGTTCATTTAGAAAGTCATCAGATAATTAGTTTAATATTAAAATAACTTTGAGCGAAAAAACTTTAAAAATAAAGCAAAAGATTGAATTTTATCATTTAAGCATAAATTTTAAGTTAATAAGCATTAATTAATTTACTTTATACAAATAATAATTTTAGTGCCTAATCTATAAGAAGAATACTAAGCATTTTTTATTTAAGAATATAGAAGATTATCTATCAACAGTTAAGTGGCTATCCCTATATCATAGATAATCTTAGTAATCTTAGGGTTAAATTTGATGAGAGGAATTATAACTTTATAGAATATAGAAATAAATTAAATGTAAAAGTAATTTAATCGAATTTAGAGGTTGAAATAATAACCATATCATTAAATGCTAGAAGTTTCTTCTGTTCAGAAAGGCAAAGTTTTTGTTCATTTAACTAGTAATCTTTACTTAGATAATGTTTTTCCAGTAGTTCTTCATGTTTAGATTATTTTAATGTATTTCCTATATAAATTATTCTTGGCAAATGTTGATCTAATAATTACAAATATTCTTCAGCCACTTCTCATGGAAGATGCGGAAAATAAAGAATATAGATTTAGATCTTATCTTCTTGCGATAAATTTAATACAATTTGCTAAAAAGATAGATCTCTAAATTAGAGGGAATTAGCAGAAATATAAGAAAGCTCTTCTTAATTGCAAATAGGATCAAATATTAAAGCATCTCCTAGCAAAATATTTTAACTTTCTTTATTTTTACATTAAGTTTCTATATTCTCAGCAACTCCCTTTAGTAATAATAAAAAAGCCATCTATATGCAAGAGTTCTGATTTACGCTAAAATTTCCAATTCCTTTGCATAAAATGTTTATTTAAACTTCTTATTTTTCATATAACTCCAGCTATTTTTCAATTGAGCTAACTAATTGTCCTAGTTACTCACTCTTTTACATGTTTTCTCTGAAATAAAAATAATTACAGAAGTGAAGGAATTTGTTCTTTTCACATATATAAAGGGATACTATAGTCAACTATTTTACAATTATGATTAATTTTTTTTATCCTTTATCTACTCTTTTTTGTTATAAGAGTTCACTCACTTTCCATTTAATATCTAATTTAATTTTCTTTCTTAAAGCAAGAGTTAGAAACTTAATAGCAATAAATTAACTTATTACTAAAATAGAAGTTTACTAGCTCATAAATAGAAATAAATAGCAAAATATTAATCTATATGCACTATAATTAAAATAAAAGAAAATCAATAAATAAGTATATTCTAGCCCTTTCACTTGCAATCTAATTCCTTTCTTTACTTTTATTTTCTTTATTTTATGGTTAATTTATATAACTACTATTATCTTATAATGCTTTCAATATTATATTTATGGCTTGATATCCTAAAGAGCAAATTAAGAAGGAGTATTAATAGCTTTATTTCGATAATTGGAGTCTAATTAAAAAACGATATCTTTAGATTAATAATTATATTTTAAGCATTTTACCTTTATTCCTAACTTCTGCATTTGAGTGATAGAATTTAGAAAATAAAACTAAGAATTGAATAAAATAAACAGAAAGAATAAGGCAAAATAGAATTATACAATAAAGCTTAAAATGGCGCTTTCTTTAGAATTCTATTTCTTCGAAAGAATTAATTTTCTTATTTTTATTTATAAAAGAAACACTAATATAACACACAAAAAAAGCTTAATTTTATAAAAGAAATGTATAGTTGCAAGCAAGAAAAGACACCCGAATAAAGTGTGATGAGAAAAATGAATGAAGTAAAAGGAATGAAGTGATATAAAGCATTAGACTTAATTCTAAGAAAAGGATATTTAGGATATTAAGCAATAAGAAATTAAAATACTTCAACTCTAATATTTCTTAAATGCTATAGTTTAGCTAGGTTTCTAAGTAAATAATCCAAGCTTGCTTTAAAATAATTATCCTCTTAAGAAAAGTTAAACCTCTTAGATTGTAAATTAATTAAGTAGGGCTTTGAAAATGAATTCTATATAAATTCCAATGAAATTGAAATAGCATAAAATCAAGACTAAGGTACTGAAGTTTGTGATTCTAGACTTTTAACTTCATAAATAACTACATAAAGATGGTAATAAGATCCTATTAGACTTTAATAAATTCGATTATAAACACAAAGCGAATTCGATATGCAAAAAAAGACTTAAAATTAGACTCAAAATATAGTTAAAATTAAATAGAAAAATAGAAATATTAATAAAAAAGCTAAATATTTAGTATTTTAACTAAAGCTTCAGAAGTTCTAAGGAGAAAATAATATGCATCAAGAATTTGAAAAAATAAGAGAGTAAAATCTAGAATTTAAACTAAAAAATATGCTAAAAACTGAAGAAAATAGAGATATGTTATTTAATTCATTGAGGGAAGGCTTTGATTTTATTTAGGTAATCTACTCGTATTTCTTATTGAAGTACTTAAGCCATTAAAAATTTAGAAATTATAACGATATTCTTAATTAATGAGGAAAGCCTCCAGTTGTAGATGTCGATGAAAATAATTAAATCATGGAATGAATTTCAAAAAAAGACTATAAGTAAATTAAAGAAAAGCTTAGGGAAATTATTGCGGATTAACAAGACAAATCTTAAGATTAATATGATTATCTAAGAACAAATATTATACTTTTTGGGGATAATCACATTTTATATCAAATAGGAATGGAAGGCTTTAAAATCTAATAATTCTAAATTTTTAATCCATAGCAAACTAAAGACTTAATACATGAAAACTCTTTGGAATAAGTATCAGCTAATTTTACAATTTCTTAATTATCATATATAACAGTTTAGCAGAATGAGTTTTATAGAATAATATTTAAGCTCCAAAACAACTTCATATATGGAAATATTTATTTTTATGAAGAATATGCTTATAAATAAATGCAGCAACAATAGTAAGAAAAGCAAGAGTGTAAATAATAATTAATTTAGGAAAAGGATAAAGAAAATAAAAAATATGAGAAGATAAACTATTTTACTACTTTATATCAGAATATCTTTTAAATTTTACTAAAATAAAAACACGCTTAAAACTCAGAAGATTGCTAGTTTATAATATTCAAAGAATTCGATTTTGAGAATAACAAGAAACTGCAAAGCTTTCGTAAATAACAAAAACAAGAAATTATAAATTTCTGTATATAGTATTTCAATCAACCTTAGAAGAGAACTTAATTTATAGAGCAACTTGACTAGTTTGATTTCTTTTTACTAGTCTATTTAAAAATGTTTTAAGAGGTATAAAATATTATTCCATTTTTGAATTTTATCAATTATTAATATAACTTAAATTTTGGTTTAAATAAGTAAAAAATTAAAGAATTACTGCTTGAAAATAAACTGAGAGAGCTTGAAGAATAATTAGAATATGTTTTAACAAAAAATAAGAACTAAATGAGATATCTAGTTTTACTAAATAAAGAGCAAATCTGTTATTGTCTAGAGTTGGATTAAGAGTCTAATATCTTTCAAAGCTATCCTTAACTAGTCTGCTCATAAAAATAGAATTTGTTCGAGCGTATGAACCAAAAAAATTTCAAATGAAGAAATATTTTTATTCAAGTTCAAAATAATAAAATTAATTAAAAATATGGACAAATCTACAACGAAAAAACTTTAAAAAACTAAAGAAAAATATATTTTAATGAAATTTAAGATAACTCATAATTAGATAATTGAAGATTATAATATAAAATTCCAGATTGTGATATAATCAAAACTATCTATTAAAAATAAAAGCACGACACTCATGTCAAAATTTGTTTGATAGAACGAAATTCATAAATAAGAGTTGTTAAGTTTATAAATCAAAAGAAGAGATTAGACCAAATGGAGTAAATAATTATTAAATTAAAAGGTACTGAAAATTAAAAGTATAAAATCTACTGCTGCGAATTATTTAACTTTAATATTAATTCTAAAGATAATATTTATTGGCTAGAAATGGAATACTGTTAAAAAGGAAATTTATAAACTTTTATTGAAAGTCAAAATAAATAACCTTTTAGTATGGAAAGGATTTGCAATATTGCTTAGTTTTTAATCGAAGGACTTGCATTTCTTTAAGATTTGAAAATATATCATTCTGATATCAAACCACCTAATATTTTTGTAACTGCTGATGAAAAACTAAAAATAGGAGATTTTGATTACTCAGATTCTCAACTTTTTTCAACTAGAAATTAAAATACAGTATTTACAGAAGGTTATCAGTCCCCTTAAATTAAATTTGGTAAATGTTACAATGTATTCAAGTCAGATGTATTTTCATTGGGAATTACTCTACTTGAAGTTATAACACTAGAAAGTTAGAAAAATTTAGAGCTAAATACTTAGAAAAGGAAGAATATTGATTTATTTAATTTAATAGGAGAAAAAATTAAATTTTATTAAGAAGACTAAGGCTATAAAAACCTTTAATGGCTTCTTTTTATTATGCTATAATGGAATGAAGATAAGAGATATGATTTTTAAGAACTAAAAAATATGGATTTAAGAAATTTAGTTCAGGACTATTAAGCATATGATTTACCTATAATTTAAAAGATTTAAAATCCAAAATTTGTAGAAAATGAAACTCTAAGCTCAATATTTAACTCGGGTTCTTCCAGTACATTTTAAAAAAGCTAAAATTCGTAAAATTCCGAAGTTTATAAAAGCTAATCAGAGGTAAAATCTAGAAATGATTTATTAGAATTCTCTGAAAAGATATTAACCCATAGTATCTCATTAACGATAAGCTTTTTTAAAGAACTTTCATAAAGTTTCATATAAACGCATTAATTTAGTAATGAGAACTTAATAATGAATGAGTAATAAGTTTAAGCATAGTAATAATAGATTCCTTTCTTGATACTAGAAAATCTTTAGCATAAATATAGGGATTGCTTCTTTTTAATAAAAATGATTTAGTAAAAATGTAAAACTATTGATCAAGGAAATTTAATTAATACTTAATTTAGTAGAGATGATACAGTTTACATAGGCTAAGTAAATAAAAACAAGTTTCTTCATGGAATAGGAAGAATATTATCTCATACATTTTATTACGAAGGCGAATTCAAAAATTCTTTTTATCATGGTCATGGTATCTAAATAAACTTCTAGAAGCTAAATATTAAAAAGATAATTTACAAATATAATAAAAAGAAGTTCTAACATCTTCTCGTGAAAACAGAAGGCAACTATTTCTAATTATTTTATGACTTCGAAATTCCTTTTTTGGAGATTCAGGACGAAAGAAGAAATTTAATAGAGAAAATACAATAAAAATTATATACAAAAATAAGTATTAGAGATAGCCAGAGATTTGTATATTAAATATAAATGAATTAAATTATTTACACAGGATAAGTTGATACAAATTTAATTCCTAATGGATATGGAAGATTTTTTGATAATAAATTGAAAATATACTATGAAGGTCTTTTTTGTCATTGAAAAAAACATAAATATTTTATTTATGTATCGTTAAAAAATTCAGATGCTCTTTTTATAAAGTTTAAGAAAGATGAAATAATTTGAAAAAAAGAAATTGATTTATCTAAAAACGTTACTGAATAGCTTAAAGAGTTTCTTCCAGTAAATTTTAAAAGTAGAAGTGAAAATTGTTGCGAAAATTGCTAGAAAAGATTTTGTTCTTTTTATGGAGATTGCATATGTCACTAATCAGAGAAATTTTATATGCGTAGATAATACTAAATAAGAAAGCAGCCTGAAGTTAATTAAATAAGAGATCATCGGCTATAAAATTATCACTGCTTCAGAAAATATCTCATTCCTATTGACATTAAAGAAAAGACTGAGTAAAAAAATATCTTGAAGCATTAATAATTCTATGCATTTAAAAAGAATCATGAGAATGCAAAGTGTAGCACTGATTAATTTCAACTAAGACATAATATCAAAATAAAAGATGAAAGTCATGTGTATTTTAAAGATTTTGAAACTAATCTAGTGAGCTAATTTGATATTTCTACATAAATAGCAAATCCTTATTATAAAATACAAGGAGAAGAAATTACTTTATTGTCATTTGACATTATTTCATCTTTAAATTTACTAGCTTGTGGTAGTTCAACTGGTGATTTGTACATTGTGAAGAATTAGAAGCTAGTTTATCAATAGAAATTAGTTCATTCCAAAGTTAATATGCTTAATAGTGTTGCTTTTTTTAAAGTAATGGGTTAAGATAAGCTAGTAATGTGTACTAATGATTGCCAAATAAAAATTAGAGACTTATAAAGTAACTAAGACCAAACCATCTAATTCAACTTTGAAGTTAATTATGCTACTTTCTCACCAGATTAAAAATTAATGGCTGTTGCAGGTGATTAACTAATGCCTTTGGTTGTAGATACTCATAACTAAGAAACTATAGCCCATTTTAAAGGAAGTTGTGATAATCAATTTGTTGTTGACTGAAATCCAATTCAAGATAAATTATTTGCTACAGCATGCTAAGATGGAACCTGTAGAATTTGAGATTTAAGAGATTCTAGTCAGCCATATTAAACTTTATATGGAGAATTAAGCATGGTCTATAACTGCAAATTTTCAAAAGACGGATAGTTCATCGCTTATTCTGAAGCTATAGATTTTCTTCATATTTATGATTTTAAGACTTTTTAAAATAGGCAAAAATTAAATTTATTAGGTGATATAAATGGATTTGCATTCACTCAAGACTAGGATAGTCAATTATTTATTGGAATTCACTATGGAGAGCATTAATCTTTAGTGCAATTTGCAAGAGCAATTTATTAATAAAAACTTAATTGTCCTAAAAATTATTTCAATCATAAAAATTAACTTCTTTAATTAGCTGCTTTAATTTTTCTAACTAAATGTAGACTTCTTATATGAAAAGGCATTTGAAAGTATTTAGTATTTAATTTTAAATAAATAAGCAATTTTATAAATTTTATAATTAGCATACGATATCTAAATTTACTGAATACTAAAAACTAATTAAAATAATGATATTCATAACTTACTAGCATGTAT
Source organism: Loxodes magnus (assembly GCA_946699065.1). Classification (NCBI taxonomy): domain Eukaryota; phylum Ciliophora; class Karyorelictea; order Loxodida; family Loxodidae; genus Loxodes; species Loxodes magnus. The sequence continues at coordinate 378,587 of CAMPDV010000020.1, read as the reverse complement.
ACATAAATAAATATATTTATTGTTTTATCTTATAGTAGCAATTATAGTAAACTCTATATCTCTCTTATTCCACTTTATTCTTCCTTTACTTAAAGCGCTTCGTCTGTAAGTTTAAATAATATAAATGATAATTATTAAATGAATAAAGAAGTAGAAAATAAGCAAAATAGAGAGTTATTGGATAGAATAATCTTAAAAGAGAATATATTATAAGAAGTAAAGAAGTGATTCTTAATAATTTTAAAAGATTAATAGTTTTTATCTTTATTTACTTTTATTAATTAAATATTTCTATTCAATCAGCTTCATTCCAATTATTAATTCTAGCATATTTTGCATTCCTAGACATATTCAAAAAAAATTTAATTTTTCATGGTATCTTTTAAAGACTGAAAAAATCATTATTAATATTTAAAATTTTTAAAAATCAGTTTAAGAGATATAGGTACTTGGCTAGCTATTTTATAGAAAGAATATTAATAATTATAATAATAAGAGATTAATAAAAAAGATACCTAATTAGAATATCATTTTAGAGTATATAAGTATATAAAGCATTAAGATTGTAAGTATTATATTATTATTCAAATTTTATTTTATACATTCTATTAATTCTTTTATTATTTTAGCTTTAGCTATTAACATTACTGAAAAGTCCTATTTTTAAATTAATTGTATATAATTATCAAGGATATTTCTAAAATAAATTTCCTCGATTTATAGTAGAAGTAGGTGATTTATTAATGTAAGGCTTCTTAATAATATTTATTCTTATTTACTTAGTAAAAATATAAAAAACTATACTTATCATATTAAATCTAAAATATTAAAGAAGAGAATGCTTATTTGCTAGTTAGCATTAATAGAGCACCTATCTTATATTATAATTTAATTAGATTATAAATTAAAAAGTTTAATTTAAGAGCTGATTGTGGCTTAGAATATTTATTTACTCATTTATGCTAATTTTATTACCTAAATTCTAAATACCTTATTTAAATAATTAATGTAAACTACTTTACTAATATTTTGTTAGTGCCAAGCAAAATGCAGTAGCTGACTTTCTAAGAAATGACTTAGTTTTAAAATTTAAATAATATAAGTAATCTGATGATACTTATTATAATTATAGATCTAACACAATAATAGGATAACTAAACTAGTAGACTAGAAAAAGTAGCTAGATAATAAGATGCAGATTTAATTAAATATCCTTAAATCTATTTAAATAACTAACTAAATTAAATAGTAACAGCATTAAAAATAGATAAGTCTAAAGTATAAAATACATAATAATTAATCTATTTAATATAAGCTAATTAGTTAAACTATAAAGCATAATGATTGTATTTATTAATGCTATCTAAATTATTTAAATAAAATAAACAACCAATTCTAATAAAGTAGCTTATGTCTATCATTCATTTATAGTATAAAGAACATAAATCATAGCGTTAACTCTTTACAATAATAAGAGTATCAAATATCTTAAGGAACTTAAAAATATTTAGATTTGGTACTTTTTTTGAGAGATATAGTAATGATATCATTACACAAATGTATAAAGACAAATTTATGTTTTCTATAAAGTAACTAGAGTAGTTATTTAGAAAGAACTCTTTTATGCTTTTAATATTATAATGTTTTTTAAAAAGGGAAATAAAATTAAATCTGAACCTTTTAGCAGCCAAAACTTATAAAAAAGTAAAGTTTAGTAACTAAATCAAAGAAATCAAATTCGTCTTTAACCCTTTGCAACTTAAATCATCAGCAAATGATAAACTTATAATCAGATATAAGAGGATACATGCAAAAGCAAAGCTAATTCATAAATTTTCTTATCTGAAGGGGAAAAAGCGAGCTTAGAAAATAAGAAGAAATAAAGATAAAATTATTAGTTTTATAACATTAAAAGGAAAATGCAGAACCTTAAACTTAAAATAGCCAAGTTAACATAGTAGAATTAAACTTAAAATATTAGTGAAAGATTGTAAGAATAAGCAGTTAGAAAGAATTGGAACGAATAAAAACTGCAAAGCCTTAGTTTAAGTCCAAAAATTCAATAAAGAATCATCTGAACACCCTAGGCTAATTAGGCATTATAGTTATAAGATATTTAAACTTCAAGTAAATTAGAAAATAAGTTTTAAAATTAAATTAAACCAGTTGATTTCCTTCATTGCTACTCAATTAAAAGCCTCTCATCCAATGAGTTAAACTAAATTAAAGTTCCAACAAAAAATTAGAAGAAGATTAACATAAATAAGATAAACTTGGCAATGCTAAATCAATTAGACTAATTAAAAACTTAGTCATCGTAAACATCAAAAAGAAAAAGTTGATAAGAACAAGAATCTAAAAGCTAACAAAATTATAAAATGCAATAAACTCCATAAAAGGAAGACAACTAAGCTTAGACAATTTATCACTTTGATTTAAATTAATAAAAATAAAATAAGTAATAAAATATATAACCTTTAGAAAAAATAGAAACAAGAAGTAAAATAGACTTTAAAGATAAATATCTACAAGATTAAATCTTTTCTAAATAGAAAGAACAGCAACTAAGCATTGAAATAAATAAAGAAGTAGTTTCAATAAACGCTAATGATCCAATATCAACTAAAAACTCTAGCAAAACGGTAACTTAGGGAATCAAAAAATTTAAAAGTGATAATTAAACTTTAAATTAAATAGATATAACTAAAGCTAGAACAAAAGATCATATTTAAAAAGAAAATTTATACTCAACTTAGATTTATACCATTGATGATAAATCAAATCATAAAAGGTCGCCAAAATAGCTAAGCATAGGGTAATAATCTAAAATTTGGAAGGATTTAGAAATAAACCCTAACTTTATACCTTAGCTTAGCAATCTTTAATTAAAAGAAACTTTTAATAAGAACTTTGCTTAAACTCACTCCTTGACAGAATCAAGAAATCAGATCAGAAACATTATAAATAGGTTATAAAACATAAACACTATGAATACAGACATATAATTATAGAGATAGAATATTTAAATGAAAAGAATAAAAAAATTACCTATAGAGAATAAAATATACAATCAAATGAAGAAGGAAATCCCTTTGGATACTTTTTTATCAAGTAGAAATATATCTCCAGTCTAAACAAAACTTGAAAATGAAAATGAATTGAAATCTAAATCTAAATCTCATAAGAACTCAATTTAACTAATTACTAACACAGAATAAAAGAACCAAGTTTAGTCAAACAATTTTAATTTTAGAAACAAAAATTACAATAGAAAATAACTCTCATCATCTTAATAAAAACATAATAAAAAAACTTAGCAAACATTAGAAAAAGTAATAGAAACTAGAGATTTAATTAATAGAAAAGACAAACTTTATTTTGAATAGGACTCCTTTTGTGTAAGCTGATATGAAAAGCATTTTGATAATTAATTAATTTATTAATTAAAATATTTAGCATGTACTCTAATATCGCTATCTTAAAATTAATATAAAATTTAATAATTTAAGTTATTTATAGTAATAGAGACTATTATAATAGATTTGCTAGCAATTAGAAAGTGAAAGAATTAAATACTTATTACATAAGCTTTTATATTTTTCTTATTTAGAAATATGATTGAGAGATTTAATAATTTTTAAAGTATTTATCTATTAAAATTGTAAGGTTTTTTATCAGCAGCAAAATATTTGTTGAAGAGTATATTCAAGTTATTCTTTATTTCATCATATTTGTTTTTATTGATATAATTTTAAGGTGAAAATATTAATTCTTATTTACACTAATCTTTTATCTTAACTTTTTAACTAATAAAAACTAGTAAGATAAATTAATACTAAATTAGCAAGGTCTTAATTAACATTTAGTAGATATAATGAAATAGATATATAATATCTAAGTTATGACCATTTTAGTAAATCTAATTGATAGAATGTTTTAATAATAATTTACTATAGCACAAATTTGCAATCAAGTCTGAATATAAAGATATTCACAAAAATTAATTTGCATTTAAAATTTTTCAAAAGAACTGACAATAAATAAGAATAATGATTGGAATCTTTAATAATTTTACTAAAATTTATTTATTTATTATTATACTTCTTAATATTTTATCTTATAGTAGTTTTCTAGAATGTTCAAATTATTAAAATATTGCTCTTTTATTTATAAATAATTTTAGTTAAAAGAATTGAAAAATCCAATAATAGGATTTTATTATTATAATTTGCCTATTTGTTTGCAGTTAAGCTTATATAATTGATTAACTGCCTTATGGTATTATATTTTGTATTGATTTAAATTGAATAAATAAATAAAATTTATGAAAAATTATTAAGTTTAAAGTATATATTTCGAATTTTAACTAACTGAAGCTTAAAAAAATCTGAAGTTAATATTTTCAGATAAATAAGATTATAATATTTCTGAAGAAATTATAGATTTAAAAAAAGGTTAAAAGATAAAGACTCTCCTCCTCATTCAAGCTGCTGTTCTTATCTGATTTTTCAATAGTTTTTGCTTTATTACAAATTTCTCCCATTTGAAAAAATTTCTTCTTTCATTAAACTTGAGGGATTTTTTTAAATATCTGAAAGAATAATTTTCCTGCTCAGTTGCTTGAGTAACTTAACTCATGCACTCAAGGTTCATCATTGAACAGGTTTTGTAAATTTTCTGTTTCAGGGGATTTCTCTTCGCTTTTCTTCTTTTATAAATAGTAGAATTTTTTATGTTAAACTTCAGATTGCTTACCGTCTGAGGGATTTTTTATTAGTCCCTGAGTTACATAAGAGGTTTAACTTTTATCTTTATCTTGGACTGTTCAATTCAAACTGAGTTTTTTGAACGGCCACAACCCATTTAATGATTATAATTCCGTAAACTATTTTTGCTAAATCTATTATTTTTAAATTTAAATATGTTTATTTAAATATTCAAGCTTTAATTAAGCATCTTCTTTCCTATTTAGAAGAACACTAGTTGCAATTATGCACCTTTAGACTTCCTTACCTCATCATATCATATCATCATACAACTCCAAAAGCTTAAAATTTAAAGTTTGGTATAAATTTTGATATTATTATGGTATAAAATCTAGAACTTTAATACAAGAAATAAAAAATACATACTAATTAATTAAAAATTGTTAAATAATTTTATCATAATTAGAGTCAATAACAGCCACGCTCATTATTTTTGTAATTAAAATTAGTTTTATTAAAGTTAAAAACAATATATCTTCGAAGTTAAGTAATATTAAACCTTTAATTACTATTATCTTTTTAATAGAACATCATTTCTATTTTTCTCTCTAATCTATTATAACATATTTCATTCCTTAATCTTTCTCATGAAAGTTTAGCAATTCGTATCAAGAAAATGATTATATGAAAAGAAAGCAAAGTAAATCATAATAACTGCATTTGAGGGAGATTCTATACAGCTGATAACTTTAAATATAGAAGCTTTTATTATTTTTGGAAATCAAAATTAATAATGTCATTAATATATAGAATTAGCTTTAATTTTATTTCTAACGTACGTGCTTATATTCTAAATCGTGTAATTATGTTAGCCTTATAGATCATACGTGGTATTACAATTTATAATGTTAAAAAGATTTTCTGGTATTATAAGAATTCTTAAAAATGTATAAATATAATTTATTCAAATTTCTTAACTAAACAAAACTTAAAAAACTGTATAATATAAAATTAGCATTTCTCTTTAACTTACTTAACTTATAAAATATGAATCTAAGATTATTTAGTATAAATTAAGGGGATTTATTCTTTTAATACCTAGCTTTCATTTATCTTTAACTTTAAACATAAATCCTTTATATTTTAAATTTAGCATAATTATTAGTTATTAAAATAAATTTATCATCTAAAATAGGATAATTTATACTTGCTTAGCTTCTAAAAATAAAGAATATTATTAAAATTTAGAGTAATAATTGTAAGCAAAGAAGCATCAATTTATCTAATAATTTAAAAAATTGTTTATCTTATGATTTAAGTTATGCAGTTGACTATATTAAGCATCTCTATAATCCTAGCTGATAAATTTTATCCTTAACTATAACTTAATTTAAATTTTATTTTAATTACTTTAATCTTTCAATGCTATTCTTCTTAACATTTTTTCTGGCTAAGCAGTATATTACTATAAAGTCTTCTAATTATCTCTTTTTACATGATCTCAGAGAAGTAATGTTTTCTATTAAATAACAGCAATTTAATTTCCTTTTTAGCTCCTATTAGTATTATCTCATTGCATCATTTATATAAGCATTATCTTATTATTTTTTGATAGATGGTATTTTATTATTTAATCATCTACAATCTCTTATTTTAGTTTCTAGGCTTTTCTTTTAAACTTCTAAATGGTTCTATTTTCTTTTAATCAAAATAAATTTCTCTGAACCAAGAATTTAACACATATAGTCAATAGCTTATCAGTTTTGATTACATCTATTTAATAATTTCTCAGAAGCAGAAGCAAAATTAAAGTGTTCTATGTTTTGTTTTAGAAGTGAATTGCTTGACTTTAGAAGAAGGATGCTTTATTAATATAAAGAAAGGTTTATTAAAACATTTCTACATTTCTACATTTCTATATTTGAATGAAATCCAAAAAAGCAAAGTAGTCTTTAAAAATAGAAACTAATTTAGAGCCTGACACTGTTTTAGGAATCCATAATCTGTAGAGAAAATTTAACCTTTATAATTTTCCTAAAACTACTATAGAAAAAGTAAAGACAGGCTTTACTTCTAAATCCAAAATCTCTAAATTAAAAAATACAACTTCTCTAAAAAAATTGCCTGAAGGTAGTTAATATCCTATACCTTATAGAGATAAGGATTATCTAATGTATACTCCCAGGATAAGTTTCTACACAAGTACAGAAGATGCTACTTAGCTAACTACTAATTGCACTTTCAATAAAGTACAAGACACAATTAAAGAAAACAATTCTAATATAAAGCTTTAATCAAGACATCAGTAATTTGTGTCTTCTTTATATGAACTCTAGACACTTGTTATGGATCTTGGAATCACAGAATGTAAAATTATTATATAGTACAAATTTAAAAATCAGTGAGTTAGTAATCTTTTAATGAAGAGTCAAGGTTTTTTGGAGTATTCTGAGAGATAGTAGAAACAGTCAACAAAATACTAGAAATGTCAAAATAAGAAAGATAGTAAGTAGAAATTAGCAGCATTAAAGAATCTATATAAGAAATTTCTAAGCTTCAAAGTATAATTTGCAAATAGTTCAATAAATAGCTTTAAATTCAAAGTTCTGATGCTATTTTAATTTACCAAGAATTATGGAGATTTATCATACTCACATTCGATTCTATACTGATGAGTATACATTACAATATTGATTTATAGTGTAGTTAGCAAAAACAATCTGATGAATAGGTAATCTCACAGAAAAATTTGGAAATAAGAAAGCTAGAATATCAAATATAGAGCAAAGACAAAGAGATAAAAAGAATGAAATAAGATTATGAACAAGTTATTACCAAACTCAGAAAAGATAATTAAGATTTATCCTTTTTATTAGAAGATCGAAACTTATATATTTAAGAACTCACCACTGTCAATAAAAAAGAAGTTGTTTTGTTGGATTTAGGAGTAAACATTGAAAAACTTGACAAAATAATTGAGTTGGGGTAGTATGAGAAAAATAAGTAATTGAAACATCTTGAGGAAATAGGACAAATTATTGAAGCAATATAAGTTCCTGAAATTATCAAACTAGATAAAGAAATACAAACCATTGATTAAAATTGTATTGTTAAGATCAACAATCCATTCTACTAATTGGTTAGTAGATAATCAGATTTTTTTATTACCAAAAAATTAGTTTCTGCTGATTAAATTATTTAAAAGATTATATATCAAAGAAACATTTAGCCTACAATTTAGTACTGGAAACTTGTACTTCAGGTGATTATTTAAGAAGTTAATTAAAAACAATTTGGATAAGCACTTTATATTTTTTTAAATGAATTAAAGGCTTCAAAAGAAACTCTCAGTCAAGTTTTTTGAGATATTTTAATTTCTGACTACCCTTTAGAGCTTGAAATGCTTGTAAAACAAATTTGTTCTGACATTAACTTTAAGATTCTCGAGTACAAATAGATTTATTAATACATCAAAGCTAATTTTGAATAACATGTAGCTAAGAACTTAATTAAGAGACTCTCAGAAGTAATTGAAATAGAGTTAAAAGTAAAGGATGATATAAACAAAAAATTTTTTATAAAGAAGAAAGGAATCTTTAAAAATAAGTTCCTATTTCTAACTTGGATGACTTATTACGATATAAATAGAAAAAATCTGATGAAAGTAATTGAAGATAACATAGACACTTCCTAAATTATTTCATTTTCTGATATTTAAAATCTACTATCGAATGTAATGATGAATGAAGAAGATTGTAATCTATTACTTAAGAGTCTGGATACTCTGAATTAAGAAGGTGTAGAAATTGAAGAAATAAAATAATGATATTGTGAGCTAGCTACGTTTAAGCTAAGAATTCCTATGCCTATTTTTATTAGTATAGTATATGAAGAGTGAAAAGAAAGATTTAATAAATAAGTTTAAGTTATATCTACTGCTTTGAAGACTGGTATAGTAAAACCTGTTTCCTATAATTAAGTAATTAACATTTCTGTTGGATTGTACCCTGAACTGTAAACTTAATACTTAGCAGATATTTATTTAAACTCTCTTACACTTACAACTTAATCTTTTCATGTACTAGATTATGCATAGTAGTTATCTAAACTCCTACCTAATCTAATGCCTTTACAAAAAAAGAAAAAAACAGTGCAGAGTCCTAAAAAACCTTGATTTTAATTTAAAATAAACTTTCAAGTTAATAGCTTTATTCTATCTCAAATAAGTATATCCTTTATTTTTATTTTCATACTGAATGCTTAATTTACCAAGAAGTATTATACATATATCTTTTATTATAATGTAGACTACATTTTAATTAATAAATTTAATAAGAAAATTTGATAGAAATACATAAAATTTTAGAGCTAAAAGTAATTATTTTTAAGTAGGAAAAAATACAAAAAGTAATGATAAAAAAATAGCTATAACTAAATAGCAATACTTAATAACTAGTTAATTTTAAGCTCCTAAACTACTATTAAAATAATTAAAGTTAATAATTAGATAACTAAGGAATTTAATACTATTTAATACTTAATACCCTTATTATGCATTCATATCTACTACTAGCTAGAATTTTATCTATTTTAAATGTAACTCTTTATTTAATAATTTAATAGTAAAATTAAAACAAGCCTTATTTAAAACTGCTTGCTGGCAAGTTAATATACTAAATATATTTAGTTAAAAGGTAAATAATCTAAATAAGATTTATGAATGGTTTGAAGTTGCAAGTTTAATTGAATACAGAACGTCTAAGTAACCAATAAAATAAAATAAAATTGTTAGAATTCTTTATAGATTGGGTCTTAGAATATAAATAAATAGTGGTAATCAAAAATCTATAAAAGGGTGATGGACTTTATAATAAAATGTTAATATTGGAGATAAGCAAATTTATTTTTATATAATTAGTTTATTTAAATAAGATAAAAGAAGAAATTTAAAAGTATTACATTATGTATGAATATGAATAAAGGCACTTAACGTTCTTAATTTTAGAACTATTTAAATGTATTAATAGAAGAATATACTTCATATTATTTATATAAGTCTTAAAGGGTAAAAATAAAGGTAATTAGAACATAATAATTTTAAATACTTTACTAATATAATTCTTTATGCTTTTAGCAATAAATATAAGAATATTACTTAGATTTAGAAAAGTATGAAATAACTTTAAAAATTAATTTTATTCTTTTTATAATAATTTTAATTAAAGAGATTAATCATTTTTATTTAATTATCTAGATTGCTGTATAAAATTATGAGACTAATTTATAAGTGTAAGTATTTTAATTAAATTAATAATCTTACTATTTTTTATTCTCTAAATAGAATCAAAATATAAGCTTGCTTAGATATCATTATATAGATTTTAGGGTTTCGTACTCCAAATATTCAAATAACATAATGAATAACTTATAAAATTAGCTATTTATTAATTTATTTATAATAAAAAGGCTTATATTTGCTATTTTTCTTAGCTTCCGACAAAATTAATAAGTATCAGCTCATATTAAAGAAATATCCATTATATTTGCTGCGTTTTAAAAAGACAAGTAATAAGAAGGGTTTAAAGTGTGAAGTTAATTGTTATGCGTTTTATAAATAAATAGATTTTTAAACTCTGAAAGCTAGCTAAATAAAAATGAAGTATCAAATAACTATTTTCATCATATTTACTTTCTTCGCTTTTGTAAGGAGTTAACTTCCTAAACTGAATATCAATGTGGATGATATAACTGTTTCTGGAATTTCTTCAGGTGCTTTTATGTCTGCATAGTTCCATGTTGCCTATTCATCTCTTATTAAAGGTTCATTCCATTTCGCTGGTGGACCTTTCTGGTGCGCAAAGGGATAAATAACTTATGCTACAATGAACTGTATGAGTTTCCCTATGCTATTGAATGTTTAAGAATTAATTAATAAAGCAGAGGAATACAGTAAATCTGGAGAAATTGATGACTTAAAGAACCTTCAAGGAAAAAAAGTATTCGTATATAGTGGATCTAAAGATTCTCTTGTAAAGACTGATGTAGTTAAAGCTAATGAAAAGTTCTTTGATTACTTTGGGGCAAAAGTTTTGAGCGAATATTCAGTTTAAAGTGAGCATGCTTGGGTTACTGATACCTGGGGAGGAAGTTGCGGTGTCTAAGCTAGTCCTTATATTAATAAATGTGATTACGAAAGTCCAAAAATTCCTCTATAACATGTTCTTGAGTATGCTTTGAATGAGAGAGTATCAATGGTATAAGAAAACTTATAAGCCTTTGATCAAAGTCATTATGGATCAAATTCTATTAGTTTTGCAGATAAAGGATGGATATATATTCCAGAAAAATGCAAAGATTCAACATAAGAGAAATGTGGATTACACATATCATTCCATGGATGCAAAATGACACCATCTGATATTTAAGATAAATTCGCAATACACAGTGGATTAAATGAATTCGCTGAATCTAACAATTTAGTCGTCCTATATCCTCAATTAATACATCTCACATTAACAAACCCTAATGGTTGTTACGACTGGTGGGGATATACTGATGCTAATTATGCAACGAAGAAAGGTAAATAGATGGATGCAGTCTATAGAATGATCAAAGATCTAGCTGGTATCTGATAAAAAATATTAAGACAATTTCTAATAATAGTTCTGATAAATATTTCAAAGTATTTTAAGTTATATCATTCACAAAATAAGTATATTATAAGCTAAATCAAACAAAAATATGCCTACATAAAATAAGATTATTAAAAGATACAATATTTATAATGATTCTTCACTATAACTAATCTAATTATTTAAGTACATAAGTTTATTAGTTTATATAATTAATTTGCTAGTTGTTTAGACTTATATTCTAAATAATATCTGCATAATATTAATTTGAAACTAATTAATAATCTACGTTCATTTAACTAAATTATTTAAACTATTCAATATTCAAATTCACGAGTATAAGCAATCTTTGTAGCTTAGTTTAATTACTTGAAGTTCATAAGCTTATTGATCATTTATTTTACTTTACTTTAAATTCTTAATCCTTTTTAAAAAGAAGCACACTGTTTATATTTTATAAAGAGAGTATAAATAAGATTATAACTAAGCATTAATAAATAAGCCTTACTTAGTGTATAGTATAAACTTAAATATATCAAAGAAGTCTTTATTAATATAAATGAAATTTTCTCAGTAATAGCTTTATTCTAAATTTTAGAGAAATAACTATAAAGCATACAGAATATGGCGTTAATGTAATTAGTTGATATAATGATTTAGCAAACAGCAAATCATTAACTCTATATTAATAAACCTACTTAATTAATATATCTCTTATAAAAGATCACATTCTATCTAAAGATATTATAATACCTTTTCATTATGATTTAATATGAAGTAAGTTTATAATTTTGACTTAAATAATTATAGGTGCAGAATTTAAGATATAGAATATATTAATTTATACTTATTTTAAGAATATAATTACAATTAACTATTAACTCATTTTTTAGCACTTGAAGGTCTTTGTCTCTGAAATTAAGAATTACTTTTACTTCATTTGGAACTGCTAAAAAATTTTTAGCAACTAATTTTTTGGCAGATTAAGGTCTTGACATATTCTTTTACGAAAATCCTTAAAATTCTACATAGTTTTCATATGATCTCTTTGTATCGTTGTTACCGAATTACATTCTCAGTTAATTTTCTACTTCAAAACTATAATCCTATTAACTTTATTATTACCTAAAGCTTTTAGATTAGAATGATCTATCAATTTTATAATATCTACCATCAGTCCCTTTTATGTTTGAAAATTTATTTTTCATTAAATCTCCCTTTCCACATGAGAGACAAAATTATGGAGGTATAGCTTTTTTTGATAATAAAACTTAATTACCTTAATCTGAGCTCAATTGTTACATAGCGGAGAGAACTTTTTTAAGAATTTTTTGCAAAGACTCCACATCTTTATTAGTCTATAATATAGCTCTTTCAAATGTTTATAACTTTAAATCATGCTAATTCAATTCCATTTAAGTAGGTTCTGAATCTGCTTTTCCTTTCAAATCTCTTAAGATTTTTTTAATATCAAGTTCTTTAAGTAACTTCTATACTTTCTTCTCAAAGTTAAACATCTCTTCTTGAAACTAATTTCTAATCTTCTAAAAATCTGGAATCTATAACTGATTTTGATTTTCTTAGTTTTGATTATCATTTTGCGTTGCACCGAACATCTGTCGAATTATTTCTTCTGAAACTCAACTTTTTAAAGCAAAATCTTCTAAACTCTATAAAATTAAAATTTACTAGTTTTACTTAAATTACCTTACTTTCAGTTTTTCCTATCATTTCTATAATCTTTTAAAACTCTTTGTTAGTAACTAATTTTTCTATTTAATTTCTCAAATTATTTATATCCATTTGATGCTTACTAGTTGAATTAATTAGTTCAGTTATTTTCAATTTCTTTATATCCTCTATATCTTGCTTAATAGTAATTAATTCAGTACTTTTTACAAAATCACTTAGGTTTTTCTACATTTAATCTAATAAGCTATTATCCTGCTTTATTTCTACCGTTTGCTACTTTTTTTACTCTTGTAAACTGTGAATTTTAGTATCTATTTTAATGTCTATTTGCTTTGAAAATTAATCATTTAACTATTATAATTTTCTGATAATATTCTCTTCAGTTTATCTACATGCATCGATGACATATTATTCATTTACTCTCACCTTTAGAAGATCTTCACAATCTTTAATTTTTCAGTAAGTATTTACTTCTAATTCATTTATTCTTTCTGTCAGATCACTAATTTTTTTAGTGGTTTGAGTTTCTAAATCAGTTATTCTTTACTGCAATTACTCTTTTTGAGTGTTCATTTCATTTCTAAGTTTTGACTTAAGTTTTTTGTATTTTTTCTTGAAATCTTCTTTGCTAACTTTTTCTTTTATTTATCTTTCGTTTTCCTTAAGTTGCTTTTCACAGCTGCTCTTGAAACTCTATAATCCTAAAATGTAACTGCAAACCGTTTTAAGTGCATTGCTTTGATATTCACAAGCATCTTGCAAATGGAGTACATTTGACTCTTCTGATTTAATTCCTAATTGTTAATTGATTGTTTTGCCAAGCTGGATACTTATTTTAGATGCATCTGATATTGCAACTTTTTCTTAAATGAAATCTTGAAGCTTAAGGAGAATCGAAGCATGTTGAGATACAACTTCGCTCATAGAGTTTAAATAACTCTTCAAGGACTCAAAATTTAGTTCAAAAGATACAAGTTTAAGTTCTTAAACATTTTGGCTAGAAGTTTGAGTGATAGATACATTTTAAGTGAGGTTTGATTAGATTTCCATTTATAAAATAAGAAAAAGAATACTTTTGAACTAATTAATTGAAGAGTTTTCTATTGCTATCAAGTAGTCCTCAAACTAACTTGTTAATTTCATCGTTAACCTAGTCAGCGTTATGTACATGAATCCAGTGACCTGTGTTAGATATTACCAGCATCTTTGATGAATCGGATATCACTTGATTTGATCTTAGGGAAATATTTCTAAAACAGTTTCAAGTTATTAGCACTGTGTTTAGAAAATTCTCCAGTCAAAATCTTGACATCACCAGTAAAAGTCGAGTCAATCGTGGGAAATCCACTAATTTACTCAGGGTAAGCATCTCTAATATATTCCATATTGCACTTAAAAGATACAGTTCCATCAGCGTTGCTTTTTAAGTTGAAGAGAAGTAATTCAACCAAAGCTTTATTCTGAATAGTAAATTACTTGAATACTATTAGTCAAAAAGGTTACGACATCTTCTTTACTCTTATACTTTTGAGTTGCTTTACAGGCTATATTCATCTATATGAATATCTTACAAGTTGATACATATGGGCAAAATAGAAAGGAATACTTTTTCTGTAATTTTCAGGAGAGGCATCAAGAAGAATCAGTTACTTGACTCTTGAAGGGTAAAGTAAAGCTGTTGTCATTGCAGTTTTGCCTCCCATTGAATGTCCCATAATTGTAGCTCTCATTATCTTCTAATGATTCATGAAATTAATAATATCTTAAGATAAAGTAGTGTACTGCATATCAGGATGATGTTATGATTTTCCGTGGTTTCTTTAATCAACCATTCAAATGGTTGCTTTCTCCTATAGTCTTTTATTTTGATTAATAAGATTTGTATACGAAAGAGAATTTCCTATTATTCCATGCAGTAGTATTATTTGTTCTGAGCCTGTTCCTTTTTTGTAGAATCCTAGTTGCAAACCCTTTTATGCCATTTTCATCGCCATTTTAATATAAAAAAGTTCAAGATTTTCATTAAAGCCAGTTTTACTTTATTGCATTTAATTTCCAGCATAATTTTATTTTCATATTTGATTTAATAGTTCAAATGATTAATAAGCAAAGGCTAAACTTAAAATAAAGGAGTTACATGATTGATTTATAAATAAGTTGACTAATATTGCAAATCAATATTAAAAATTCTAAGAAGGATAAAGCTACTCAAACATAACGCCAATAAAGAAGCATAAAACAAGAATTAAGATGCTTTGCTAAATGATTTAATTGGCTACTATAGAATAACCATATTAATTAAATGCTTATTTTACTTCATTCTTTAATACTAACTTATTTTAACTCTTCAATAATTTAGCTTTAATACTAATATTAAACAAGTTAGGTGTGAAGGTACCCCTAATATAGAATAAACATTATATCTACATAATTTCTTGGACATATGATTTAATCTTTGAAGGCTTAGTAAATAGTCTAAGATAATATTAGTTTCTTATAGTAGCTTTATAATATAAAATTAGAGTAGATAGATTAATTATTTTAGAAATGGTAATAAGATAATTAACTTTAATATAGTGAATAGTATTAGCTTCTATTTATAGTCCTATAAATAAACCTCTTACTAGTTAATTATAAATAGATAGACTCAATTTAGTAATTTAAAAAGCTTATATAGTGTAAATATTAGCAAAAGCCTTCTTCAGTTATAATAGCTATTTTAGAATAATGCTATTAATTAGCAATGAAGGGTATCTATTATAGAAGTAAATTAGTTAATTATCTGGTTGCTATGCAAGTTAAATACTTACTTATACATTAATACTTCTTTATTTCCTATAAATGTATATTATACTTGCTGTAATATAATTCTAGCAGGCTAATTAAAAGCATTCTTTTCATTATTAAATTTGGAAATAATCTTACCCTGAAAGTTTAAATAGGTATAGAAGTAAGAAGAATAAAGAAAGTAGAGGTATAGAAGAGTACTAGTAATTAAGTATAGAATGTAGGGATTAAATATAATAAATTAATATATTAAAATATGAAAAATCTAGTAACTGAGAAAAAAATTAAATAGGAACTTGATAAATAAGTAGAACTTAAAAAATAGCAAAAGCTAAGGGATTAAATTTAGCAATAAGAGTAAATTTTAACTCATTATTAGTAATACTAGCTTGGAGGAGATGATACTACAGATCTTTAAAATATAATTCAGAAAAAATAAGCTGAAATCTAATAACTAAAGTCCCATCTTAATTAGTAGACTAGCAATAATAAGGATGGAAAAGCTAATAATTTTGATATGAATTAGAATTAGGCTTAATAGTCTAAATAAGCTATAGGAAGCAAAAACAATCTTTTCGTTAAAAATAACTAAGTCCCTTCAAGTTAATAGCAACAGCATATTTAAGCAGTGCCATAACAATAAGCTCTTAATGAAAGAGAAAGAAGATTAAGACAGAGAGAATAAGAAAGAGCATTAAAAAGTAATCCTTAATAATACCAGGAAAGCTACCAAATTCAAGTTCAAACTTAAAACTAACTTCAAAACGAAAATATATCCTAATAGCAATTTATACCTCTCCCTTTTTCAATGCCTTAGAAACAAATTAATGAAAGCAATTAACCAGGAAATAGTGAAAAGAAAATTTCTAAAAGAGATTTGATATGGGAATAGAAAAAAGCTTAATAGAAATAAGTTCCAGTATAGGTATTTGAATATAATTAAAATGGAGAAAATTAATTCTTTTAGATATAAGAATAAAATAAAGCATAAAATATTCCTTTTAAAAATGTTCCATAAGAAGAATTTATGTAAGCGAGTTAATTAAATCACTAAGGTAACTAAAGATCTTAAAGTAAATAAGAATAAGTACAAAGATAAAATAATTAAGAAAATGAGCAAATTCAAAATGCTAAATTGTAGCAATAGAGATAATACGCTGAGATCTTATAATAGTAAATACAGGATTCGAAGTAAAAGCAAAAGAATGAAAAAGCTTAAATTTAAAATGTATAATAAGTTTAAGTAGGAATTACTAACGATTTAAATAACAAGAAGTAGTATGCAGAAGATCTTATGCAATAAATGAAACAAAAATAGAACAAAAATATTCCAAGCAGTGAGCAAGTAGATGATGTTTATTTTAAAGGAGAAATAAATCAAGAATATATTAGACAAAAAAAGCTCTAGCAAAAATAAGAATTAGATCAATAAATTTCTATAAAAAACTAATAAACCAGTAATAAGCATTTTAGTGACCAGCCTCAGTAAGTTTTATCGACTTAAGTAATCTAAAACGATAAAAAAATCGCATAAGAAGCTTATAAGAGAGACCTTGATTAAATATTAAAAGCCAAGGAATAGGCAAAAAGATAAGAAGAAAGTAATTTTATAAATACTGAAGAAGATTAAAGTTAGCAGTAAAAACTAGAGATAATGAAAAGATAATAGTATGCTTATCAATTATAAGAGCAAATACAATAAAAGTAGCAATTATAAAATTAGGGTTATCAAGTTTAAGTTAAGGATTAAAAATTTAACTAAGGATTGAGTCCAGAAGAATTTAATAGACTTAAAAATTAGCAACAGTTTCCTCAGTAATAGCAAATGAATTGATAAGAATAATTCAATCAAAATGCTTAAGTTTTGCTAACAGAGACAACCTAAAATACCACATAATAGAATTTTGGAACAAACAATAGTCCTAAGTTAAACAAAAATAAAGAATTAAGGGGTAATATGTTTTAAGCATCGTAAGAAATTAAAAAGAAAGAAGAAGACAAAAAAAACTAATATAAACAAATGCTTCTTTAGTAGATAGAGGATGATAAAATCAGAAAAGAAAAAGAAAAATAGGCTAAAATTAAAGAATAGTAATAAGAAGAAGAAAGGCTACGTCGAGAAATATAGTAAAAATAGTATATGGATGAATAATTATAAAAGCAAAGCTAATAAAAAAAAGAAATATTTAGAAATGAATTAATCACCTAACAACAATAATAAATCTCAAAACAGAAAAATGAAAAAATACCCCTTTAAGCAAATCTTTAACCAGTTGTGTTTAACAGCAATTAGAAAGAATTGCAAATTAAGGAAAATTAAAATAATTTTTATTAAGATTAGGAAAGCAATTATTAATAAGAGTCTGAAAATGTATTTAGTCATTAAGAACACCAAATCAGCAATAAATAACTTTATTAAAACAATCAAAATTAAGTTTTTTAAGGAATTCCAAAGTAAATGATGATATAATAAATAAATTAAGAACCCATAAATTATTAATTTACAGCGTAATAAAATATCGCTAATTAAAATCCATAATAGTATGAATTCTTACTAAACGAGTATAAAAAGCATATGGAATAAATATAAGAAGAAAACTATAAGCATAAAAATATGCTTTTAGATCTCAAAGATTAAATGCTAAGATAAAAAGAATTAGAGATGGCCAGATAATAGTTATATACAAATCCACTTCAACCCCCTCCTGCTGTGATTTAACCATATTAAGCCTAAAACATTCCTTAAGTTCCCTCTAATAGCAATTTCTAATTTTAGTAGTAGTAAAGACAAAATGAATTTCAAGATATTTAGCCTAAGCTAAATTAAGTCTAATAGTAATTTAATAATTTTCAATTACAAAATGAAGAACAGTATCAAAATCACGAAATTCAAAATTAAAATTTATTTTTAAATGCAAATCCTTAAGATTTAGTAGAAATGTCCTTAGACGCATCAACACGTTTTATAAACCCAGAAAATATGAAATGAGGAGACGTAAAATTATATGAAAGCATAATACCAAATCAGAAATTTAATAATTTGAAAGATAAAGAAGAATAAATCATTCCAGTATATTAATAGCAGCCTATTTAATAAATAATTTAAAACGCTAATTAAGAAGAATAGTATCTCTAGTCAACAGCAATAGAGCTTCCTAACCTTTCTGAAGTAATTTATAGTTCTAAAAATTAAGAAGAATTTTCTAATGACTAAGAAAATAAAAATATACAGTAGTAATAAGAATCTTAAGTTTATCTGAAGTAAAATTTAGAACAATTAGATAAAAATTTATTTTCTTCTAGCCCACAAAATAATTATCTTAAGATTGATCCTTAAAATAAACTTGAGGAAGTTCAAGAAGAGAATAAAAGTATAAATGATTTTCAAAAATAGTTTAGTTAATAATCATCATTAGTTAACTATTAATCTTAATCCTAAGCATTTGATTGAAAGCATGCTTTAAGTGAAAATTAATTAGAATAGACAACTGAAATATAGGAAGAAATAGCCTTTGAGTAATAAAATGAATACGATAATTAAATAGATAAAGAAAATTAAGAGGAGAAATTTGGATAAGTCATGTAATAATCTCCATTTATTAGTAAATAAAAAGTTTTAAATAATTAGGATTTTAAAAGGATATTTACAGCTCCTTAAAATAATAAACGATAGCCAAAAATTGCAAATAACTACTAGCGTCCTCCAACAGTACAAAGTAAAAAACTGGAAAAATTACAAATGCCGAAATTTGAAAATGAGAACTTTGAATTTTAGTTAGATGCAAGCCAGTAAAGTAGAAGTTTGTCGAGAGGTAGTTAGAGAAGTTCCTCTAAAAAATCTCTTAAATTTCCCAAAATGTGATATACTTCTGTTCAAAGTTACTTTTTATTTATTTCTAATTCATATAATTTAAAATTAAAGCAAGTACATATCTAAATATTATGATATCAAAATCTAATTCATCATTTAAAGTATATTTCCAACTATTTTTATTTTGTGTTTTTCACTGGATTCTTTTGACTAAATTTAAACATTTATTTAACTTTTTGAGCTATCATTAATAATTTATCTCATTTATATCCATTAACTAAAATCTAATACCAAAAGCAATTTATTTTATAATTAATTAAATAACTCTATTTCTTCAAGGTTTAATAAGATTTAAAAAGGAAATTAATATTTTAATTATTTTAGAGGATTTATCTTCTGCTTTTATTAACTCCCATTCTTTTAAATTAAAATTGCTTATATTTGTATTCCATGTTTTATAAAATAAAGTTCTAAAAAGATTAATAAAATGACTTAATGCTACTTTTACTTAATCTTCTAACACTAAGCTTTTTCTATATTAATTTAGAAAATTTTAATTTAAATTAAGATCTTCTAAATAATCAATTTCATATTATAGAATTAGATAGATTAAGAAAATCCATTGGTTGAACTTAATATTAAATTAATTTTTTATTTAGACCAAACTATCATTAAATAAATGCTTTAGTATTAAAAACAAAAATATCTCTAAGAAGATAAATATCTAAGTATGAATGCTAATTTAGGGATAATACTTATTATAATGTAATTGAAGGAATATAGCTATGTTTATATTTAATTTGCAGTTACTAAACCTTTAAATTAACTAATCTTAAAGTTCAATTTAATTTTAATTTTTTCTTTTTGGTTAAGTTGAAATTATTTAATTCATTTTATGGTAATGCATGTAAGTGAAAACTTAAATTGAACCGAAAAAAACTTTAGATATATTTTATTACTCTCATAATGATTATTTTACCTGGATAAAGTTATTTCCTGACTTTAATGTAAATGAAAGATATTTAAGTATTAAATATCTTCTATTTTTTCTGTAAAATAACGGTAACATTCTAAGATTTAATCTCTCTTTCTTAGCAAATAATAACTTGCTTTGCTACTTTGAGGCATATAATTAATCTTAATATTTAAATAATTAGATAGCTTTAAATTTATATATCTAAGTTTTACACTAAATACCATGCAGCTAATAAAATTTATCATAAGAATATCCCTTTAAAAGATTTTTAGTATACTAAGAGATTAAAAGAAGGCTTTAAAGTACATTATTTAAGATACTTAATACACTTTTTTATAAAAATTGATTTATCTTACTAAATAACTTTTAGCTTGATCTACACTATAATAAATATAAAGCATTCTAACTTCTTAAAATAAAAAGCCTAAAATAAGATTAGTAGTATATTAAATCAATTAAATTATTACTATTTTCATTTTATTTAGTTAGAGCTGCCTTTAATTTTTATCTATAACAACGTTTTCATACTTACTCTTAAATATTATCATGCAAACTTCCTTCTCATTTTTATCCTTCCAAGTTAATTATAAATTACATGTTTGATTTGAATAGATTAATAAATAAAATAAGCTAACTTAGTTATTTTTACTTATTAGCTATCCATATTGAAGTTAGAAATGATAAAGTTTAGATAAGCTAATAATTAAATTAATACTAAATGCTTATTATTTAATAAAAGAGTCTATTTCTACATAAACTGATAATTAGCCTATTATATAAATTATAAGAAGGATACTTATTACTTTAGTCTACTATATATCTAAAATATTTCTCTATTTAAATAAATTTAGCATAGGGTTATTATATAAAGTAGTTGCTATTCCAACTATTTAAGGTTGGATGTATTTATATCAATTTTAAGCATGCTACTGCTAGATTATACATTTATTTACTTTGAAAAAGACTATAAACTTAAGTTAAAATATAATTCTGAAAGTTGCATATATAATAAGAAATCCTAATTAGGACATTAAAGATAAAATAGCATGGATGTATAAAAAGCTTATAATTCCAAATTTAATTATAAATTATAATGTAATCATAGAGCAAATCATTTAAATAATGCAAATATATTTATATTTAAAATCCCTAAAAATAAAGATAGATGCTATTTAAACTAATTTTTAGGATTATATAATTAAAAAATCTAGCTTTTGCTTTATAAATATTACTTGCTATAACTAAAATTTGATGATTAAAGTTAAAGATATTATTAATATGAAAAGGATTAAAACTAATCAATTAACTTTAAATAAATTAACTGTAATATTAATATTTTAGGCTTAAGAAAATTTATCATCTTTATTTTAAATTTTATATTGCTTTATGAATTAAGAACAGGAGTAATCTAAGAGCTTCTAAGCTTAATAATCTTGTGTATCAAAGAGGGTTTAAATAAAAAAGATAATGGTAGACTTATGTGACAGATAGTTTTGGTCGAAACCTGGCTAGCATTCATCTTAAAAGTTCAAGAACCTTCAAAAATATGCTAAAAAAAGGAAATAAAATATTCATAAACACTAGATATAATTAAACTTATAGAAGGAAAAGAGGGAGAATTAAATTAAAGAAACTACTGAGAAGCTTGATTAAATTTTAAAAGTAGATCAAAATTAAAAAAAGGCTTTAATTGCTGACCTTCGAAATAAAGTATTTGAATAATACCCTGATGAAAATATTAAACCTTCTTTTTTCTTCAAATGTAAAGAAAGATAGCAAGATATAGATTCAGGGACTGTAAATAATTATATTTTGGATTTTGATTTTAAAAAAATTTGGAAAAAAGATCTTTATGTAAAATTTGGAAAGGATGAAAGATGAAAATTTAAAAATAATGCAAATGAAAGTTTTAATAAATTGGGTGATCTTCCAGTATTTGAACCATAAGCAAAAATTTTAGCTTTTTCTAAGGTGCAATCATCTAGAAATCTCCTTCCCTAATTCGGATGATAACAAAATAATTAAAGATGCAAATCAACTGTTGATTCGCCAAAATAATAAAAAATATAATAAAAAATAATAATTTCTGCTCGCTAAAGCTAAGAAGCAAATCTAAATTTGCAGGAACAATAAAAACCAAAATATTAACGAAATAAAAGTACTTCTCAGCTTAGAAATTAATATCTACCATAAATTTCCTTCTCTAATTCTTTTTAAATTTCAAGAAATAATAAAAAAATAACAGCAAAAATGAAAAATTACCAAAAGTTTATAGAAAAAATTCTAGAAGATCACTAAATAACTATTTGCTTTATTTACTTTTATGCTTAAAAATTTAATAGTTAATCTATTTTATGATATATACTTTGATATTTTTATTATTTCACTACTTAAATATCTTATCTACCAGAATATTCCCTTTAGAATAATTTAACTTTAATTCACATCTATTAAATGCTCATACAACTAATATCATTTTTCTCAAGTTGTAAATTTCCTATATCAAGCAATAATTAATATAGTTTTATTAAATTTTTCCTTTTTAAAGTTAAAAAGCACTTTCTCTTTAAATATATTTTAAACTTTTATATTCTAAGCAAAAGAAGTTATTTCTAATCTTTAATTTGATAATTACTTATTTTCCTTATATAATGATATATTAATTTCAAGCCAAAATATAAAATAAATAGAAAATAGCTTAAAGGAATGTCTGAATTTAATAAAAAGGTATAGAAGCCTGCTGCTATTATTAAAAATAACAAGCATAAATATAAAATTATAATATAACTTATTTTACAATGATTCTAATTTCTATTTATTTGATCATATTTCATTTAATTATTATTAAGAAATATCCTCTTACTACTACTGCCTTAAGATAGACAAATCTATTAACAAAGTTTGAATTTAAATTTAAATACAATAAAATAACTTAAAATTTCCTTAATCTTAGGTTTTAATATTTTTCCCTAAGATAGTAACACTTATCTTAATTATAATTAATTTAAATGTTATGGAAATTATAAAAGATTCTGATTATATTTAGATAAGTGACTTAAGATTCAAGTAACTAAAAGAAAAATAAAGTAATATAGTGAAAGTAAATAGGCTATTTAAATAATAAGATGTATGATTGCTAAATATTTAGGAGATAGAAAAGCTGTTGTAAGGAAATTAGAAGTTAATTTAATAAAAGCAATATAAAAATTGAAAATAAACAAAGCAAATATAAAATAATAAATGTAAGCTATATCAGATAAGAATATCAACATTATAATTGATGAAATCAACACATGACCTTGCAATTGAACAATCGCAACTTATGCCTAAATTACATGAAAAGTAAGCAAAGAAAAATAAAGGCAGGAAAACAGTTCTTAGCAATTTTAAATTAAATGTACTTGCGAGTTAAGTTTTTAAGAAAGTCAAGTGCTTTTTGAGAGCCATTTGGATCAAGATCACCCAATTTCTTGGACATTTAGTAAAAAGGGAGTTTATCATTTCAGATGCATGCTTAACCCAGTCATTTGCGGCGTTATACATGTGTCTGATGATTTCATTCTTCAAGAAACTAAAAACTAGGATAATTTTAGTATGCCAAGCACTATTAAGAAAAATAAATTATCCATAAATATTGCCAATAGAAAAGCAAGCTAAGAAAGTGATACATCAGAATCTTAATCGGATAACATTTCTTCTACCTAACTATTTTAG
Organism: Loxodes magnus; assembly: GCA_946699065.1. Classification (NCBI taxonomy): domain Eukaryota; phylum Ciliophora; class Karyorelictea; order Loxodida; family Loxodidae; genus Loxodes; species Loxodes magnus. Next base: position 354,269 of record CAMPDV010000020.1, on the reverse strand, counting down.
GAAAATAATGAGTCTTATAACAAAAGCTGCATAGAGTAGGGAGAAATAAATTAACTGAAAAAACTTAATAATATTAAGCAAGAAAAGCCTAATTAATAAGATAATGATAAATAAGAATAATAAATGTGGGCTACCAAAGTAGAATTAAAAGAAATTATACAAAAATAATAAAATAGCAAGCAACTTGAATTAATCGATTTAGACTAGTAAAGTATTTAAAATTAATTTGAAGATAATTTCGATAAAAAAAATCTAAAGCCATATATCAAGCAAGAAGAATAAAAGATTAGCAAAAACAAAATGAAGTAATAACTGCGTTATCAAGAACTTAAGAGATAACAAGAATTAAAATAATAAGAATAGAGTCAGAAATATTCTAATGAGATAAGTAAAAAAGTAATAGAACTTTATATGCATCAACCCCCTTAAAATGAAAATCATTATAGTCTTATATACAATGGCAGAAACATTTCAACTGCTTAGTAGAATAGCCAAAAATAAAATTTTGAAGCAGATTAAAAAATTGAACTTTCATAGAAAATTGAAAAAATCGAAAATCTATCTCTAGCAGATAAAGAAAAATTAGACTAAATTGAAAGCAATATAAAAAAAGCTTAACTTGAAATTGAAAATTTTTAAAACAAAAACCCAAAAAATTAAAAGAATAAAACTATGTTCTTAAGAAAAATTAAAACACTATTAAAGGTAATTTTTAAGTTTAGAATATTTAAGATTGAACTTAGCAAAGAGATTAGATCATCAATCAAGTAAATCAATAGCAAAATGATTTTTCTTCTCTTTTGATCACAGAAAATTAAGACATTAAGAAAAAGAAAAAGAAGCAAAGAAAAAAATCAGAACTTAAGTGTAAAATTGAAAGAGGTGAAAATTTAGGCTGAGATGAATTTTGGGAAGCAAACAGAGATCTGATAGAATACAGCAATTAGAGTAGTATGTAATGGATTCCTAAGATTGAAATCTAGTTAAAACAAAAAATGAATGAAAGTAATTTTTAATTATAGGATGGAGTATCTCAAAAAGCAAAATATACAATCCCCTTTAAATTTTTAAATTAATGCTCTAAATAAAATTTATAATATAATTCTTTCAGATAAGAGATAAAATTAAACTATTGAAATAATATAATAAAAAGTATTTTTAGCATATTAATAACTAAATATTATTTACTCTTATTTAGGTAAATAAACCTTATATATACCGATTTATTTATAGTTACATAATTTACCTAATATTTTAGTTTAAATTATACTCTAAATATTGAGGTAAAAATTATTCTTTCTAGTAATTATTTTAAAATTAAAAAAGCAATTTATCCATATAAACGAAAGTAATCTGGTAGCAAAGGTCTAGCAATTTATTTCAATTTAGATAGTTAAAAGCTTATAATTTACTAAGGATTAAATAATCTACTCTGTTAGAATTAAAAGCAGCTTTGTTTTTAATTTAAATAACTTAATTAAGAGTATGATTCAGCTATTTAAAAAATGATTTATTGTGGTTAGAAATTTACAAATTGTAACATAAGTAAAGTTAAATATTTTTCAGTATAACTATTCTTTTAAAATAAAGTGACTAGCAAATAGAAGTTAATAAGCAATCTTAAAAGAGTTTCTATTTACCATTTGAAATCAAATTTAATTAATTATTAATTTGAAATTGTAAGGTATTATGTAATGGATAAAGGAGATTTAAACTACTTAGGAATGAAATTTATTATAGCTTTGGGCTTAAAATAAGCAGATAACGTCTTTCTTAAAGTTTGTTTATAGAAGTTAATAGAAAAGCAAGGATTTTGTTTGAGTAGTTTGATAACTTAATTATTAATAAATCTTTTAAATTAAATTTATAAAAATGTAGAGTTCGTTACGTTTCAGAAAAATTAAAGATTAGATACTCAAAGACAAATTTAATTAACAGGAACTTTAACAGATGAGAACTTAGCTTGAGGAAAGTGGAACTGAAACTGTTCTTTCTAGCTTGTGTTAAGAGTACAATTTAGATGATTAGGAAGTATTAGATTTCTTTAAGCAAGAAGAATGAGAATAATTTCCTGGCTTAGAGTTTTAATGAAAGTAAGTTTCTATACAGCAAATGCGATATTGAAGAATTTTAAATGCATTTGGAAAGGTATTTTGCAATTAAGGCCTTTGAAGAAGAATAGCCGGAAGAAGATTTCTAGAACTTTTATTAAAAATTTAACTAGCAAGATGAAGAATAAGAATCATTTAGAATAAGTATCAAAAGTTAGGAATAAAACACTCAAGAATAAAGAGAAAAATAAAGGAAATCAATTGCAAAATTCCAGACAGGAAGTTTAGATAATTCTTTCGAAAAGAAATCTCAATAATCCGCTAAGCCTTAAAAGAAACAAGTAGAAAGAAAAAAAACTTTAGAATCTTAGAAACTAAGAAAATAACTTAAAACAGAAGAATAAAAAGCAGAGGAAATAGAAGCAGAAAAATAGAAGCATAAGCTATAAATAGAGGAAATATTATAATAGAGAGAAAATAATATCGAGACAATCTTCTATAAGTACGATAAAAAATTAAAAGCAGAAATCTCATTATAAGAAATTCCTTAATTTATATATGACCTTGATTTAACTTATGAGTAATAAGAAAACATAGATATTCAAGCTATTAACAATTATGTCATTGATTTTATTAAAGAAAAATATGACAAAGATTTTACTAACCCTGCTAAAAATGAAACTGTGAATGAAGTTAAAAACGAAACTACTGAAACTAAAGAAAATTTAAATTAGTCAAAAGTTTCCCAAAATAGTAGTTCTGAGCAATTACTCTTAGTTCCTAAGAAGTATGCTAAGAATAAGTATAAGTTAGCTTAGGCTAAATAAATTTATTAGGAATACTTAACTTATTCTAAAATTAAATCCTTCAAAGAGTAATTGGAGTTATAGGAGCTTTAACTTTTGAATTAAATCAAATAATAAGAAGACAAGGAGAGGTAAGAGGAAGAGAGGAAAAGAAAGTAGCAATAAGAGTTGGAACTAAAAAGGAAAAAGATGAAAGAATTAGAAGAACAAAAGAGATAAATGGAAAACTAAAAAAATTTAGAGCTTGAAAAGAAGAAGTAACTGCAATTAGAACTTAAAAGCAAAGCTCTTGAGAAAGATTAAAATATAGAAAACAATTTTAGATAGCAGCTAGTTCAAAGTATTGAAGATTACCAAAAAATACTGAATGAATGCAATAATAATTCTACTATAAGATCAAACATTTAAGCAATAGTAGATGCAATGAGGAAATAACTTGCGAACTATGACTAATAGCAAGAAAAATTTCAACTTTCGATGCAAAATTTAAATAGTTAAAATTAGAATGCTCTAAAAACAAAATAAATGAAAGGTCTTCAAGAAATATTTGTCTTTTATTGCAAACTTTAGCTTTTAATTGGAGTTAATCCAACTTTTGAAAGCTACGAAGGAGCTATTTGTACTCTTAATCTAGCAAAGTATTCTAAGTTTTTAAAGGATTTTAAAATACTAGGAGCGAGTAAAAAAATGTAAATAAAAGAGGTTACCTAAGTAAGACTTTTAACAAGAGAAGAAGTTTAAAATGTTTATCTAAAGTTCTGTAATCATATAAAGCTGATGAACTTTAATTAATTTGATCAAAGTTTACAGTCAATTGCATGCTTATTCTTTAACCAAATTTATGATAAAATACATAATTTACCTGAAAATGATTTATATTCAAAAAAACCAGATGAAGAAAAATACGCTTTGCTACTTATTAAAATGAATGTGCATGATCCAAATATATTCAGGAAATAAATGAAAACAATGGGATAACCTTTTCAATCAGATCCTAGAATTGCCAGAATTCCTGAAAACGATCCAAGTAAGAAATATAAATTTAAACCATATCAAGGGTAAAAAGATTAAATAGATATGTGAAAAAAATAGAAAGAAGATATGATTAAATAATAAGAATTTGAAAAATAAATAAAGGAACTAAAAGAAAAGCAGCAAATCTATATCAAAGCAAATAAATTTCTTAACACTGGAGTTGAAGATCCTTAACTCAACTAAAACAATATTGTGCAAAATTATGTTCAAAAGATTAATGTCAAAAATTCTTTGCAACTAGATTCAAAAAAACCTTATGGAAAACCTGGCCAAACTTTGATCACTTTCGATTATCTATAATAAACTAGTTACGAGTAAATTAAGGATGCAAACGATTTAAATATTGAGGAACTAATTGGAAATGCAGACTCAAGTGATGAAGATTAAGATTTAAGTTAGAAAAAAAATATGTAGTAGTAAAGTGTAGTTGGAATTGGCTAAAATTTCCAAATGAATGATAACACTTTCGTTACTTAATAGGAAGTAGCGCCTCCAAATAATTAATGGATTTAAAATATAGATAAATAACTATAACAATTTGAAAAGAATCCTTTTCAATATTCAAAGACACCAATGAATAAACCTCCACTTTATTCCAATTAGCAAAACAAGAATTAATTATAAATATAAAACATCCAAAATTAAAACGAATAAGGATCTCCAAAATTTGACTCTAAGAGAATCATGCAAAGTAAAACTCCTAGACAAATTTCTTTACCTCCTACACATAAAAGTGCTGATTTAAATCCTAAAAGTGCTAACCAGCCAAGTTTAATAAAAAAATCTAACTAGCTTAAAAGCATGGCAGACCTGTAAAACATTAATTCTATAAGAGAGAACTAAATAAATTTATCTACTAGTTTTACTAAATCAAATAGCAATCTCAAGAACTTTTCTAGTTCAAGAAATCCATAACCATAGTATTTGCAAAAAAGTAACTAATAGACTCCCTAAAATTAAATAGGATAGAAAATAAAAGAAAGAGCACAGCAAGTTTAGTAAGATGCATGGCAAAAGGAATAGCAAGTAAGTATTTTATAAAGAGTATGAATTAAATTTTATAAAAGTAGCAAGAAATGTTACAGAAAGGAATGAATGTTGTGAATAAAAATCAGCAAAAGTTTTGAAAGTATTATTTTAAATTTTAAATTGAGTAAATAAAATATTTTTATAAGCTTAATTAACATTTCTTTCAAGTTAGAACAACTAAATATACTCCAAAAGAAATAACTGCAATGTATAACCATAATTTCAAGCTTAACTTTTCATTTAAAAAGAATCCAGCTATTGGAGATAGAACAATAAAGCCAGCTCTTTTAATGGCCACTACGTAACTAACATACATAAAATTGAGAGCCTATATTATGAAGTACATAAAAGTTCAATGAAGTTCCTAATACTTCATTAAAGGCAACAAAGAAAATTAAACCTTTAGAATTATTTATTTTTCTGTAGAACTAAGAATTTTCCTTCCAGCAAAACGCTATCAAGAAGGGTAGCATTCACATTCTTTAAACACCTACAAGATAAAAGCTGTCCATTTTATATTAAACTATTAAGATCTTTTCGGTAGTAGAAGTAAGTGTTCTGAATTAGAAAATACCAAAATACTGATACTATAAACATATAGATCATAGGCTTATTACTCATTAATTTCTTGAAAAACTATTTAATAGCATTCTGCTTTTACTCACTTGAATCTTCTTGTTTAGATTATTTTTCCTCTTTTTTACTTTGAGCTTTAGAAGTAGATGAAGGTTAATCAGATATACCAAGAAGAAGTGCTCCAACAAGAATTAAAAAAAATCCTACTGTACCTAATTATGTGGGCTTTTCTTGCAGTCAGATAACTGAAAAAATAAACACTAAAACGCAATTCAAACTTATGAAAGGAACCGTAGTAGATACATCTCCATGTTTCAAAGCTTCATAGTAGCAATACTAAGAAATTAGTTTTCCAATAGTATTTAATGACAACATTCATGCTTAATGTAATGAATATGCATCTGACACTAATCCTAAAAAATATGAGATTGGGTAAATTATTATTATGCAGAAAACTGAGGAAAATGTAATAGTTTATCAAGACGATAATCCACTCGCAACGCAATGCTTTTTAAAAACATTCAATAACATCTAAATTAAAGATTACACCATCTAAAGTAGATAGAAATATGAGAATCAGTCCTAGCATTTATTAAAAGAGATTTTATTTACCTTTTATATGGATTTTAAATTAAAAGCTCTTTAAATAGAAAATTTTTTATTTCTATAAATTCATAGTTCATTCATTTTTCCGCTTATAGCTAGCATATCTACATATAAGTGCTAGTAATTTAATTTCGAGCTAAATAATTGCACCTTCCTTACTTTTAACATCTACTTAGTTGAATGCAAAAATAATAGTTCAAAATATATTAATTATTTAAATCCCATTGAGGTTAATTATATACCTACTTTGAAATAAATTAATACAATTGAATTTTAATAAGCTTTAATTAAAAAGCAAGCAAAAGTTTACTATTAAATGTAGATAAATTATAATATGAAGTAATTTAAATAGTTGCTACTGTTTAAAATATTAATATTATATAATTACCTTTAATATAAATAATGCATTTACCTTCACTAAGTTGTCATTAAAACTTTACTATTATTTATTTCAAGTACGTACACGGATTTCTATGTAGCAATTGACAATCAGATAGTATAAGATTAGCAATCAGGATTATATGAAATATAAGAACTATTAATTTAAAATAAATAATCAATGCAAATCTTAAAGAATGGTGGCCTAGTTTCTATAAGTAAACTGGTTAAATTAACTATTTAAATAAGTCTTGCTACTATTTTTCATTTTAATTAGACTATTTATCAACCTTAATATAGAGATAAACTGTACTGAGCACAATAACTAAATATTCAGTTATAAAAAAGGAAAACTAACAATATTTAAATTTAAAAGTATAAGATATAATAATTGTTTATTTATATTGTTGATTCTTCTTAGAACTCTTTTATCTATTTCTAAATATCTAATTTTTTATATTTTTATCTAAAATAAGTAAGTTATGCATATTTAAAGAAAGGAAATAAAAAATCTTAATTATTTAAATTACAAAATAAAAGCATATTTAATAGCTTTAATTATAGAATAATAAGGTATTAACCTATAGATAAGTTAATCTATTCAATCTATATCCTTTCTTTGCAGAAATTTGTTCTTAGCAAATTAAAGTTTAATTATTTAAAGAACTGCTTAAAGTATATTTGATATTTATTATGAAAATATTGTTTGTAGATAAGTAAAACGAAAGAGTAATGATTTATATAAAATCAAATCTGGAACTAAACCTATGGTCTTGGTAAAGGTGGAATTCCTTGGCTCTAGTAATAAGAAACTAGTTACTTGGGTACTTCTGCCAAAACTTACTTAGCTAATGCAACTACATCGTTTTTAAAATTTCTAAAAGGAACAAATTATACAATATCTCTTACTGCAGCTCGTCCTCTATTATCTCGTAAAGAGCCTTTGTCCGCATCAAGACTTTCCATTTTTCCAAAATCAGCATTTCCAATACCAATAATAATTATGCTTAGAGGTAATGAACTTGCATCTACTATAAGTTACTTAGTCAAATCAAAATCATCAATTGCTCCATCTGTTAAAATTAATAGTGTGCTGTATTATTAAAAACTCATGCTAGTATTATTTTTTGCTAATTAAGCATTTTAAATTGCAAAGCTAAGTACTCCTGAGAATCAAGTTGGCCCATAAAATTGTAAATTAGGCACTTCTCTTCTATATAGGTCTAAAATTCCTTATACCCTGTAAACTTGAGAATAATTTCCTAAAGTAAAGCAATGATTAACAGCGTTATTAAACTTAGCTCCAAATCCCCATACTGGAAAATTTTTATCAAAGTCATAATATTCTATGATTTAACCGACTGCCATAATAGCTTGCTCATATTACGAAGGTCCTCCACTTATATTATGAAGTGAACTGGGATCAGTATGTCTTTTATTTGATCCTGTGAAATCAATAGCTACCATAAAACTTATTTAACAATTTCCATAAATATAATCCAGGAAAGTAGCTTCTTTATACAATTATGCTTTTACAAATTCAATTATTCCTACATGTTTTCCAGGTTTTTTAAAATGAGTCAACTCTTTCATTTAAATTTTTGTCATTTCATCGACTGTTGTCTAAAATTCCCCAATTAAATTATGCTAGCCATTTTTATCGTAATCCCAACATTCTAATTTTAAAGGCTTTTAAATATCATAGTTGCAAAGACTTTAAAGAGAAGTTTTCATCTCTTTTCATTTAGGGCTTAGATCATTTTAAATGACATAAGTTTGGAAGCATTTTATCCAAACTTATTCACTTTTTTATCTTGAAATAGTGACAAAAGGATCGCTTTTACCAAATGTATCTTTATTCGCTAATCCTTTCCCATTAATTTATAACAATAAAGCATTTAGTTATCCAGGAGCATTACAAGCAACCATTTCAGATCTAATTGCTATTTTTCCTTGCTTTTGACCTTTATCTTTTTCTAAATCTAAGATGATAGCTGAATCTTTAGCTCCAACAATTTCTCCAAGTGTAGTTCAAGCTTGTCCTATCAATTATTTACCATGCTCATCTACATCATTAACTTAGAAGTTAAGTCGTTGCTATAATTCAAAAATATAATCTATTTTGAATGATGTAACGAAATCAGGGTTTAAGTTGTTGTTTTTCACTTCTGTTTTACCTAATTCAATTCATCCATTATTTGTCATCTAAAAAACCGTGCAACAAGGATCACTTTTGGAACTAGAATCTAAATCTTTTAAGTTTCTACAGCTTATTCAAATCTCTACTTAAGCATTGGAAGAAGGTATATCGAATAAATTTTAAGTTCCCCCAATCACGGCTTAATCAGATTAAGGTTTCATAGAATGAGTTTTTTAAACCGATCCTGCTTATATGCAGCTTCCCATTTGTAATTTAATTTGATAAAATCAAAAAATATGGAATTTATTAATTTAGGCGTTTCAAATTTATTAAATTTAACCTTCAAATAGTTGTTCAGATAGATCATAATTAAGATCCTGCTTAATGTATTTTTATATTTTAGTAGTTTAATAGTAATCAAATAATATTCTTTCTCGGACTTAATCTAAGTTTTAAGAATTGTTATTACCTGCTATTAGATTAATAATTCTAGCATAAATAGTTAGTAACAATTAATAGCTAGAAGTTATTTTATTAGCTTAAATTTAATATTTTGTAAAGCTATACAAAATTTTATTTTCTTCAATTCAGTTCTGAGTATCAAAATAAACCAAAAAAGGTAAAATATATCCAACTAGATTGAGGACTATTCTAGTTAAAATAATTTGAGTTAAAATATATTTAGTATATATAAATGTACTATTTAAAATATAAATGTAAATATAGCAATAGTTTATAAATTAATCTAAATGAAAACTATTCAAATTAAATAAATGAAGCTTTTTCAAATTAATAAGTATATTTAATAGCAAGTACTCTATCATAATAAGTAATTTAATATCTATTTAAATAAATTGAGATTATAAATTTAAATATATAAGTAGCTTTTTAAATCTATTAAAAAGTACTAAGTAACTTGAGCTGTGTATCATTAAAATAAAATAATATATATATCCTTTAAGATTAAATTTAAATATCTATTTGTTATTTATAAGGTTTTGATTATGAACAGTAGTAGCTATATATTTTTTATATAAAGTCATTAGCTCTAGTCTATGAAAGTAGATAGAATATAATTATCATTGTTCTGCTTAAAATCTTAAAGCTATTTATTTTATTTAACTTTACATTATGAATCACTTATTTAAAGTTTAAGCTATTTAAAAATTTGATTTCACCTCTTTTATAGCATGCAAACTAAGTAGAATGGCTTTGTTAATTATGAATAATAATGATAAAATATGAGAGTTTCATTATTTAGTTTTATGTAATATAATTGCATAATTACTTGTAAATAATCAAGCAAATTATCCTAAAAAATAAAAGTTCATGTCCTTCAAATTCTTGGTCTTAATCATCTTGCTTTATATCCAAATTGCAGGCTTCTTTATTTAATGAATTTATTTTATTTTCTTTAAAAATTAGAAAATCTCAAAGTACCTTTTAAGTAATTCCTTGTAAAATGTTTTTCCTTATTTGTCAACTTTATAGTTTAATTTTTAATTTAGTTTTGATTTATGTAATTTAGTCTTATGCATCTAATTTTTACTTATTATTTCCTGATACCATTTACAAATTATAAATTCCTAAAAATTATTCTATAGAAAAAGCAATTTAATAGGTTTGCATATATTAGAAACATTATCTAAATAAGCGAAATGTACTGAATAGGTTGGAATATGGCTTAAAATTAGTTCATATAAAAAGATATACGAGTATGTTTTCAGCTTATAAATGGAAATTGGCTCTTAAACAATAAATTATTAAATTTTTATATATTTAGCCTAAAAGAATGCAATTTAATTGTTTTCTATTAAATTGATGTTTCTATTTAAAGGCATCAATTATTTCTTAAGAGACATTCCTGGAAGAAGTTTTGACTAATTTCTTATTTTATATAATTGTTTAATTCTTTGAATTATGTTTTTTTAAACTTCGAACTAGTAGAACCAGAAGCTTTGACTTAAATTCATATTATAATGCAAATTTTATCAAGAACATTTTGACAATTGAAACTCTATATCAGAGTCTGGATTCTCTTAACTGATTTGATTTAAATCTAAGTAAAGCTCATGAATTTAATTGCTTCTAGTTGATAAAAGGAAATCAGCTTAAATAAAAAATACAAGACTAATTAAATGCTGATTAAGAAGATTTAAATACCATTATTGATATAAATTTTGAAATATAGTTATTTTATTTTTCATTCCTTTAATCCCTGATGAAGTAATCCAATAAGTAATATAGCCACCATTCTCAACTTTAGGTAAAATAAAATTTCTACAAGGCGTTTTATAGTTAAGCTGAGATAAAATTCCATAGTTAGATAAAAAGTTAAAGTTAAAAGGAGTTAATAGTTTTAAAAGCTGGCCTTTATATCTAATAATCTTGAAAGTATCTTCTCTTGAATTAAATAAAGACTTAGGACTTCGTTAATCCGTTTTTTTTATTAATAATTTGAGCTTTAAAGCTAAGTCTATTCTATCTATAAGTTATTTTTAAAGTTGCTAGATTTACTATTATAAAATTTATTCTAATATATTAAGCCTGATTAAGTTGATTATATTTAAAATAGATCTATTTATGTTTTTTTATTCTTTTCATAAATTAGTTTCTTATTCAGTATCTTTTATAATGTTTTTTTTAACAATAAAGCAAAGTACTTTTTTCCTTATTTCTTATTAAAATCGTTTTACTTTATTTACATAGTTAATCTTTATTATGGTTAGATTTTTTTTATATAATCTCTTATTATAGCGTATGCTTTTTCTACAGTTCTTTTATTTAATATTAGAATGTCGAAAACTTAAGGTAAAAAATTTGAGGACTATGTTAAATTATTATTATAATATCGCCCACTTTTTCCATATTTAAGATTAAATCTTACTGATAGTCTCCTCTATAGATAGAACTTAAAGTTTAATTATTCACCTATTTTATCTAGAATTATTTTTCATCTTTAATATTTGCTGCTTTAATCCTTATTATAAATTTTATGTTCTCTAATGCAATGATTGAACAAAAGACTTTTAAGATTAATACCATTCTTATTATAAAAGTTTTAGTTTAGTTTGAATTTTTTATTATATTTAATTTTAAGATATTCGTTAAGAGAGGTCTATTGTTTCTTAGGACCATTTTATTTATTTATTTATTTAAATATTTAATAGATTTAGAGATTTCTAATCTAAGAGAAGAAACTCTTGCTTCCCAGTAGAATTTATAATTTTCTTTTTCCCTATATTATACCCTTAGTAAATAATTATTTTAGATAATTTATTTTCCATTAATTCTTAAATCTTTTTAATTTCTTCTTTCCTTTTTTTAAATTATCTATTTCGCATTTTTTTATTTATGCTAAACTTTCCTCAAAAGAAAATTAAAACTGTTCCTTATAGTAGTAATTTTTTAGTATTAGTCTATGAGCTTGAAAGTTTTATTAAATCATTCGCAAAACCACAAACTACAAAACTTTTCTAACAGATAATTAATTCATACTCTTTTTATTTTCTTTCAGATATCTAATAACTAATGATTATATATAGTTTCTAGAATAGGATATGGCTACTTCCTTATAAAATTCTTTATTAATTTTGATTTATCTTGTAAGACAACCATCAGCAATAAGCTTATCCTAAATTTTGACAGAATAAATACAAAATCAAGAATTAAATTTAAGGGTAATCTTAGTATTTTCAAATGAGCAGCAATAATTTCCTTGATATAGCATCAAAAATTTTCTCCACGTCAATTAGAGTAGCTATTAGTTGTTTTTTATGTGATGAGTTCAGCTTTGATATCATCATTATCCAGGTTTTATTATTGGGTAGTTTTATCTAAAAAGAGACATATTTTAAGATGACTAGTTTGTTTACGATAAATGATTTATTTTTATATTTTTCATCATTTTTCTATTTGAAATGTCAATTTCTTCTTAACTTAAGTTCGAATGTTTATCAAAAATATGAATTTTCTATTTTTCAATAAATAATTCTGCTACTAGAGTTAAATTCATTTTATTTAGTATTTTTAGATTAATTAAGTTTTTCTCTTGCTTGAACAATATTAAAAATATTTTTTAAAACCGCCATAGTTGTTCGAAGGTGAACAACAAGGTCATCTTCATCAGAGGTTGGGGAAGTTAAGTACCCATAATCAACTTTATGTCTTCCTCTGCTTTGGTTTGACCTCGAGACATAAGATTCTTAGACCTTCGGCACTGGCTTAGTTTAAATTTAATTTAATTTTGGAACGAGAAAGAAATAATATTGCGAGCTTCATCAGAGGTGGGGAATTTAAGTACCCATAATTGACACATGTCGTCCTCTGCTTTCGTGATGCAATGAGACACAATCCTGCCATGTCCTTGGACCTCCAGCAAGTATTGAAGATTACGAGTATTCTAAAATTATATCATTATTGAACATTTTTATCAGTACTGAATAATTATACCAGTATTGAACAAGATCTACCAGTATCTGATAATTTATCAGTAACAAACATTCTTGTCAGTATGAAACATTTTTTTTAAAGAGCTGCGCACCAATGAGAGTGCTACGCGCTCTATAATCAAATTTATTTATTTATTTAATAAATATATTACATCTAAATTTATACTTATTTATTAATCTTCAGGATTAATAATTAACAATTATAATCTTATTAAGTTGGATTCAATATTCCTTAATTTAATTTTTCTTCCCTTCAGCTTAATTTCCCATGATATTTGGATGTAATTTAGTTTAAAACAAAAAGTAAATTTTAATTATTTTTGCAATAATCTCTGAGTTTTCTATGATGCAGATTTTTTACATATAATTCACTCGATTGAACTGTCTGAGTAGATGAATATTATTCTAAATATCAAAAATTTACTAAAGCATAGTTTCTTAATTTCATTTCAGAAACTAGGATATTCTTGTATAAGCATCAAGTTTTCGTTGAATTTCACGTACATAGTCTTTGATAAATTAAATATTCTAAAAATTTAGTATATAATATGCTACTACTATTTAAAATTATTATATTTAAGAGTTTATAATTCCTAGAAATAACGATATATAATATAAATAAAATGGAAAAACTTGCCAAAGGATGTATGCTTCCAGAAGAGGAGAAGAGGGCCAGAAAGGTTTCCAACCAGCTACCTCTTGAAACCACTCCTTCTAAGAAAGCAGGCAAGCACTAAAACTCTTCGGAGTCCACTTAAATAAAACCTAAGAAACTAAAGACTAACGAGTAAGGATAACAAGTAAGGAGATTCACAACCAATGACAACCTGAGGGACCTAACTAAAGAAAAAATCTGCAGCATGGACTAAAATAAGACCCTTAAACTAATATTCAGGCTAATAAAGACTATAAAAGAGCTTGAAGAAGAAACGTTCAAAATAAGACAAGATCTCATTGCTCACGGAGAAGACGATGAGATGCGCATGGTCGACAGAAGAGTCAAGGCAAACGTCTTCGAATAAGTCCAAGAGCTTGAAAATGACATCTGAACATTGCAACAGTAAGACGAAAAGAACTGGGTCAAGCTAGACGAGAGACTAGAATGAATCGATAAAAGAAGAGGAAAAAAATCACTAGTCTCAGCAACAAGATCCAATGGATGTAGAATAAATTAAAATAGCAAGACCCAAGAAAATTAAAAATAAATGTTACATCTGCTACGGCACGAAGCACTTATGAAGAAAATGTCGTGAATAAAAATAAATCAAGAAAAAATTATGAAACAATTTTTGAAGAAAAGACTACTTTCATACCCTCAAGTGACGGAAAACTGTGGAGGAAAAAAGAAAAAAGCATCATGTAAGACCCTAAGTAAACAAGACTGCAATTTGACTTAAGACAGAAACAAAGAATATTTAGAAATGTCAAGCTATATGATAAATTTTATAAACTTGTAAAGCCGAAGGCGAACATATTTGAGTTAAATTTAAATTTAAACGTCCTATAAATAACATCAAGCTGATGCTAAGTAATATCAATTATAGTTCCACAAGAACTTGTGCTAGAGTTTGTCTCAGTTTAAGCAAATTGATTTAATACTTCATTGTTTGAAGTTTAGATAGTGGCACAGAATGTTTTAAAATTTATTAATTTTAAGTGTAAGTAAAATTTTCTATTTAAACTTATTATTGAATAATTTATTTATTGCTTTTTATTATTATAATTAATTTTAAGTATATAATTTAATTTTAATCCATTACTAGATATTAAAAGATTCCGTCTTGCTTGTATTTTTCTCTATTATCTTGAGTTTAGTTGATGGAAATTAATCTTAAAATTTTAATTTTATTTTTTAAAAATTAAATTGAATATCTTTATCATAACTCTAATCCATTTTTTTAATATAATCTGAAACTATATCAGTTTAACCCTATTATCATTACTTGAAAATTTAGTCTTAATTAGAAATAATTTTTCTTAAGATTCTTATTAATTTTTAATTATTTTTTAATTACTTCTCTTAGTTTATTTGCGATGAATGTAACTCAAACTTAACTGATGAAATTAGGTCAAAAGATCCTAGAAATCTTAGTCTTATTCGTTAGTTTGATTTATTTTTTATTATGAAAATAATTTTCAGTTTTGAGATTTTTAATTTTGGAGCTAAGATTAAAATATAATTAACTGTTTAACTTTTGAATAATAAAGTCTCTAATATTTGAGTTTTTATTTCTGCGAGTCCTTCTTATAATAAATTATTTTCCCCTTATGATGTTTCATTTATTTGCTAGTTGAAAGTTCTTATTTTAGAGATTTAATTAATTTATAATTATCTTAGATATTGATAGCTATTTACTTTTTCTTTTATTTAATTAAACAATATTTGCAACAAGGTAATAAGCTCGTTCTACCATAAATAGTTTAAGACTAGCTAATGAAAGAAGAATTAGACATATACCACTTGAAACTAAATGGATCACAAAAGCATGTTTTAGAGGTGGAAACTCAAAAATAAAATCTCAAGAGAGAAAATTTCCATTTTCTAGATTAAATAGATCAAATTAATTTAAAGATACATTAACTAAACAATTACTAGACAGTAGCAAAAGCTATTATATTATTTATTACGAAATGAATATTTCTATATATTATTTGAACAATATTAGCTAAAAAATTAGCATGTCAGATCAATTAAAACTTTTTTACATAAATACATATTTATTAACTATAGGATGAGTAAACATAGGTTGAAACTTAATAAAGCAATTAAATAGTTTAAACAGAAGCTTTATTTTATATTCATGCTTTGGTTCAAAATAATTATTTTTGGATTAAGATACTTAATGAGATTTCATTATTTTGAAGATATGAAATTGAAGCATTAATATGATTAACTAAACATTTAATTTATCCGTAAAATAAAAGATTTTGATAGAGTGATAGAAGAAAATCATAGTATAATGAAAAAACTGAAATAGTTTTAAGCTTTAAAATAGCAATCTTCCAATTTTGCAGCTTTCTCTATCAAATTCTGCAAACAATCATTTTAAATTTCAATTTTTCTTTTCCACAAATTCTAAATTAGGTAACTTAAATAAATTCATAAATATATATGCTTAATGATAATATCCTAAATATAGTCTCGACAAAAGAGAAGAAAGCTTATATCTTTAAAAATTATAAAATTAATTTAATAACTAAAATAGTTTATTTTATCTATCCTCTAAAGAAGAGTGAGCTATTAAGCAGTATTTTCTAATAAATATGTTGTAGTTTATTAATTAATTGAAAAAGGATTAAGTGGCAGTCTTCCTTAAAATATGCACTGAATAAAGACTTTTTTAATTCACAGCTGAAGATACCTCTAAATAATAAGGTTATTCTAGACTAATATAAAGAACATCGAAAAAATCTTCGTGCTAAAATTAGGAGATAAAAAGGAAATTGCAATTTATGAGCCTAGACTGAAGAAGGTTTTTAATCAAATCAGTACATAAAATAAATTAATTTAGGTTATATTAATATAGATGATATTGCAACCAAAACTTTATCCATTCAAGAACTTATATTTAAAAGTAATTTTGCACTCTTTTCTATTAATAAAATGCCCGCCACGGATTAATTTTTACCTTATAAAATGCATTAATTTAGGACTTATTATAAAAAAACTAATGGACGAGGAGATGCTTGTATTTAGACTAAAGAGAATCTAAATACCACTCAAATAAATTATAAGTTTAAAGATAAACCTAACTTAAAATTAGTATTATCAAACTAGACGATATGTTTATTGATAACTGCTATATGCCATATAATAATCAAATTACTAAATGAAAGATTAAAACTAAAACATTATTAGCAAAATATTAATAAATTTCCTCAAAAGACTTACATCCTCCTTGTGATTTAATGCCTTACTAAAAGACTTTGGTAGAGCAATCTTCCTACTAAATGAGATAATACTATTAGATTAAAGTAATTTAACTAATAAAATATTGTTTAGGTTATTAATGATCCTATGCTAATACAGTAATATATAGAGTTAATCGATAGTATTAATGTAACGACTACTTTTTAGCAATCTAACATATTGATATTGATTAACTTGTAAGCCCACTATGATAAATTATTCACTGATCATATTCCTATCTCTGTAGCACTATCTTAAAATGCAAGCATAAATAACCAAGGCAATTTCCATTATTTAATAAGACTGTCAAGCTATACAATTTGATTGAAATATGAAAACACTAAATTCAGTTTGAAGGCAATTTTTCATGTTTTTTAACTGTGGACCAAGGTAATTTAGATACTTAATATAGTTTTATCGTAAGCCTTATTTAGAATAGTGCAATTATACTATAGGAATAGTATGTTAAAATTCTAATTACAATAGACTTCCTCAGAATTTTTTTCTGAAGTATTCTGATACTTAAATAGCAATTTGGAGTACAAGAAACTGCTGTTTATGCAAAGAAGAATTAGTTAAATGATAACTGAAGCTCATTCTATACCAAAAATTCATAAACATTTATATACACTCATATTGAAAGTGGAAATAGCTTCAAGCGAGAGAAAAATACTTCAAACTCAATAGAAGCTAGAGAATTATGCTCTATTAGGCGAAAAAGATTATTAGCCCTAAAATGAGGAAAGAAATGGATTCAACAAAAAAATTAATACCTCCTTTATTGATAATTGAGAAAACTCTGAATTAAACGAGCATAGAAGTGATATCTAAAATTAAATTGAGTTTAGTGAGAATGACTGATCTCTTTTATTAAGATTCTTTGCTCATCAATTATCCACTTTCTCACTTACAAAATTTAGAATTTTTTAAATATAAAAAATTTAAAATATTAGCCATTATATTCCAAATGGTAAGGCAAAAAGACCAGATTAAATAAAAGGTGAGCTAATTAAATATAATGGAGAAGAGATATATTAAATAATTTGTTATATCAATAATTGCTTGACTCTAAAGAAATCCAGAAGAATTAAATATCTCTATCATAATTCCTATATCAATTAAAGATAGCAAAAGCAAATAAACAAATCGAAACAAAATCTCTCATTAATACTATTCTTTAAAACCGACTACAAGGTTTTAATATAAAAGACTTTCAAAATTCTGCAAGAATGTATCCTCATCCATTCAGCCTAAATGAGATTTCTCAAAAAGAAAATTTGGCACTAAAATTTGAATAATACTGATAATGACCTATATTAAATTATAGTTAAAGGATAAGCGAAGAAACTTGTCACTCTTATTGATGTAGAGAAGATATTGGATAGTAATGAGAGAACAATATTTTTTCAATGTCTAAGGAGATTAAAATTTTCGCTGGAATTGAATCTAACACCAAATTTTTCTACAAAATCTGAGTTTATCTTTTCTCGTTTATGAATATACAAATCGTAGACTTCTCTAAAAAATGGAGTCATGTAATGGAATTCTCATTATCCTTTGTTCTCACTTCTTTATTATGGAATATTAATAAGGAATTTATAGGAAAGAATTTCACAACTAGGAATCAATTTGAATTACATGAGCTTTGTATGCAGGGTTGAGGTAGATGATTTAATACTTCTTTCCTACTTTGCTTAAAAAATGTAATAGTATATTGACTAATGCAACAGAATTTTCCATGGGATTTTTCGTGAATAAGCACTAGTGAGTGTGAAGATATTCAATTTCTTAAAAAAGAAGAGCTAAAGAATTAAAATTAAATCTGAAAGTAGAAGGTCAATATATCTAATAAAGGAATTAAGGTAATATCTTGGAGCCATCTTACATGAAAAAGGTAATTTGATTTATAAATATTAACAGAGAGCTCAAAGTTATTTGGATTCAATGAAGAAATGTATTTATACTCTAATTCTTTAATTGAATGTAATCTCATACATTTTAAAATGCTTTGTTACATGATTACGTACCTAAGGCTGAATATGGAGATGAGTTTTTATCTTGAACTATAATGAGAAAGATACGCAGTGTGAAAGAAAAAATAAGAAAAAAGCATCCGTACGATAGTTAGAAAGGCTTTGCAGTAGCTTATATCTGTTTTTAATGAGTCTTGTTATATAGATTTCAACTATTCCCATTTAAACATATTATAATATAATAAAATGGCCCCTAAGAAATAATGAAATTCTCCAACAAAACCTAATAATTAGCCAGACTTTTTTAACGATTTCTATTGCAAAATTGGATAACTAGAAATTAGCAAATGAAACTTAAGACTTTAAATAAATAGCTAAATCCCTCATGCTAACTACTAACAAATTGATGAATGAATAAATTCCTAAGTAAGAAATTAAATAATATAATATTTGCTAAGAGATAGAAAGGTAGATTGGGTAAATCGAATGGAATTTAAGATAAAATTTTAACCAGAGAATCAGTTAACTGAAACATACCAAGCTTAATTAATTTTCAGATCCATAATCAAAAGAAGAAAGGAAATCTGAACTCAAGTTTGGCATTAAAATATCATATTATTGTATTTTTAAAAGTTTTGCTATTTAGATAAATTATTTAAAACATTAATAAAATGATAAAATTAATCCAATTCTGAGATTTTTAGTGCATATAGATTTATTAATGTCATCTTCTTATCTAAAATAAGGCCTAATCTTATCTCTGAAAATTAATAGTTTAATTTATTTATGGTATTTACAACTCATACTTTCTTTTTGATATTTCTTTCATATTGAATTTTGCTTCTTTGTTATACATGGTATCTTATTATTTTCTTTTAAAAAATAGAAGATGAGTTCGAATCAATCGAATAGGTAATTTAGTGCAGTGTAGAACTTATTACGAATACTCTCGTAATAAATACTACCACGGATAAGTATGGATGTACACTTGGTGTGATTAATCCTTTTTATTTTAGAATTCTCTCTAGAGGTATGAGAAACTGGTTAGTGCTCAGTATCAGTGCTTGGAATAATAGATATCGAAGGGTAAGTCTCAAAGTTCTCCTGTCTTCACAAGCCGTTAATCTGCACAGGAGCTGGAAAATATCTAAAGACATGACTAAGATCAATTAAATTTTTTATGTAATAGAATTTACTTCGGTTATGATATTTAGCGCAATATTTGGAATTTCCTCTATCTCCTTCTAATTCCAACCTTTGGAAAGAATCTCAAGGGTTTAGAGAAATGAATTAATCAATTTTTATTTAAAAAACCATGAAAAAAAGTAATTCAAAGATGGAAATTTCAAGAGCATAAATATTGGTGAACCTAACAATGGCAACTCAATTTTAATATATTTTTTAATTTTTTTAACTTAAAAAAGTTTTCCGAAACGGAATCTCAAACCCAACTGGAGGAAAGCAGTTCATACTCCTTGCTGTTTAATATAAATGTTTGGGATTTAAAGTTTTGGTGAGATTGGGAACGCAGGCTTCTCTAGGTTTTTTTCCTTTCATTTGTAGTCTTGGATTATTGTCATTTTTCTTGATTTTATAATTTGCTCCATTCGGACTGTAATACATTCTATGCAATCTGTCTTCTTCTCATTTTATCCATTTTTTCTTTAATCCAAAAGTTTTGCTGCTTCTGTTGAAATTTCCAAAACTTCCGATATAAGAATCATGCTTTTCTTCAACAGAATTATTTCTCTTAGTCTTCGTCAGTTTTTCTTTCTAAATTTTTCTTTAGGTTCCACATAAATTGGTACTATTTTGTTGTTAACTTGCTTTAATCTTTGTTTTGACTACTGTAGCTTTTATTCCTATTTGCTACACGTTCATTTAGCTGGGTTGAGACGTTACTTGGTAGTTCTAAAAATTGAGAATATATCTTATTGGCGTTCTAATTCTAACTATGGATTCATCCTACTGATTTTTCTCTTCCATATTTCTGTGCTTTCTGGTTAAGATACTTGAGTTTCTATATCTCTTTTATATAATAATAATAATAATAAATTATAGTAATTTCACCTTTCATTCAGGTTCATCACTTTAAAGTTTATTAGTTTTGTTAAATATTACATTTCCAGTCTTTTCAGGATAATTTTCTTTTAGTTCATATCTGGATATACTAAGTTAATTCTTTTTATTAAAGGTATCTTGCTTCAGTCGAGTTCAATTCCAATCTTATTATAATTTTTCTTTTCTGAGCATGAATAATGTTCATCAGGACTTATCCCTTTGTACATTTATTTCCTGTATAATAGCTCTTCTTAGCGCAATATAAATTACTAAAAGATTAGCATTAATCATTAAAATAATTATTCTCCTTTAAGTTTAATTAAGATTTTAAATATATAAAATCTCCATTCCTGCTTGTTCTGTCCTTGAATTTCACTTTTTCCTTGACTTCTCTCTTTTATATAATCTGAGTTGAGAATTTTTTTTTCCAGATTTTCCCATTTCCCGATGGGAAGAATTCCATCGCTCGGTTCTTCAGTCGGTATTACTTAACATTTCTCCAGATTTTCATTCTTATTTTTTTTATATTGGGGACATTTCCGTCATAAATATCAAGTGCTGTTGCAAATATAGCATCTTTTTCTTGCTCTAGGATATGTCTTTTCCTGTTCCTCTATTTCCAATGGGGTTCCTTATGAAGGTTTCTACAGGTTTTCTTCTATTAATTTGAGTCTTGAATCTAATTTCACTCAGTTTTTCTCATCTTACTCTTGCATTATTCAAACATCATTCTCTAAACTTGCAAATTGCTCATAAACTCCGACTTTGGCTCTTCGGTCTAACATATGGACTTTATCATCTTCATGATTTATCAAATCCTGACTTAATACAAACATCTCCTTCTGGGAGTTTAATTCCTCTTCTAGTTTTTTATGTTACTAATAAGTTGATAAATCAGCTGTTTCATCTACTATGAATCCATTCATTCTATTTCAGAATTGTCCAAATCAAAGGTTATAGGATCTATATTGAGTTATCGTACTTTACCTTCTTCGTTTATTTTTTATTTTTTCGTTGTTATTTTCATTGATTCAGTTGAGTAATCTCTTTTTTCAGTTTTCAATGGAGGTGTTGAGAGTTGTGCTAATTTTTCTCTTCTGAATTTTTATTGCATTTCTTATTTGTCCTTTGATGGGAGTGGTCCACCCCATTTTAATTTTTAGGAGTTAGTATTTTTTATAAGTTATTCTAATCTATTATATAGTTCTGGTTATTTTTATTATAAATAGCATTAAGTTGAAGAAGATATGAGGAGAGTATGTGCTTCTGGTTTTTTTTCCTATTCTGAGAAGTTGGTAAAAAAGCCCTTCTTGAAGCTAGCCATTTTATATTATATAAAAGAGATTATCATAATTTTCAATTTTCTTGTTATTGCTTTCGTTTTAAATATCAGCAGTATCTTAGCGTATGTCAAAATATCCTGCTATATCAATTTTTTTTCTCTTATAAAAATACAAAATTAAATGTTTGGCGTTCTTGGAGGTATTTCAACCTCTTTCCCGCCAGCCTCTAGAATACTCTAGAGGTTTAATATAAAGGTCTGAAAATATCTACAACTCTTCTCCTTGCCATGCATGTTGTCCTTTATTTCTTCTTTCACCTAGATGCTAGATGTCTTTTTTCTTGTCAATTTCCCCAAATTTGTTACAGTATAATCTTTCACTTTCTCTTGATAACTTTATTTGTTATTGCTTCTTCCTTTTGTTCTCCAACTACTTCTAATAGTTTCAATATTCTTACTTTAAATTGAGAAATTTCTGAATATTTTCCACAGATGCTTTTGAGAGTTACAATAATAACATCTTTTCGCTTGTCGTTTAGGTTTAAATCTTGAGTTATTTTCACTTCTAATTATCATTGGATCATTCCTTTATTATTTCAATTCCATTAAAAGTAGCAATTTGTACTGATTTTCTTCTATTTTTTCTAATTTGCTGATAAGTTCTTTCTGCTTCTATTGTCAGTTTTAGATTAACTACTCTAGTCTTGTGATATATTTCAAAATACGTTAAGGTTTTTTTCTTAGATCATGTTTCTTGATTCTATTTCCTCTGCAAATTCAAGTTTTTCCATTAACTTCTTATTGTCCTTCTTCAAATTTTTACCTCTTCCTGGAGGTCTAGCATCACTTTAATCAGCTAATCATATCTTATTTACTATTATGTGGTGAAATTCGAGATTTCCGAGCACATAATATTCTTAGCCTATTTCCTAGGCTTTTCTTCAGAGATGTGAGATTCATCCTGATGGGTGACCTTTTTGTTACCCTTTTCCTACTAGTCTTTCTAGGATATTGTTAACTCCTACTTTTTAGGAGCCGCGAAGAATCCTATTTGAACCCTTACATCTTTTTATATCCTTTTCTCTTAAATAAGAAAATTAAATCTGGTTGATTATTAGGTTCTACATCCATCGGATCATTCATCGAAAAATTTTAGAGGAGCACGATTTCCTTCAGCTCTGCGAATTGGTTGAATTTTGCTTATAATTATTCTATTCTGATATTTACTGCCTACTTATTTTCAGTTTTTTAGATTTGTATTCATCATCAAGTATATAATTTTTCTTTCTTGCTCTTGTCTTAAAAGTCTAAAACTTTCTTATTGCATAATTTGGAGATCTTAAAGTAATTTTTACTAATCGTAGTTTATCTGAGATGAATCCTTTTAGAAGAGACTTTTTCAAGAAATTTTCCATTTTTTATAAATAAGGAATTATCAATTAGCATACAAAGAAAAACTCAATATCTAAAGAAAAGCCAAGCAAGCGATAGGAAATTATCATATATCAGTTGGTAATAACCTTAGACTTTGGAACTGTAAATCATTATTACATAATTTACATTAATAGTTTTTAATATTCAAGGAAATTAAATGGTATTTAAGAACTATCTGGCTTCTCCAACAAAACCTAATAACTCTTAATAAAAATTTTCTAACGATCTTTTCCCTCTTCAGATGAAGTACTAAGAATTAGCAAAAGTTATTAATGATCTTTATGAACAAACTTAAGATTAATAAACTCTATGGAAATTTTAAAATCTGAAAACTCAATTTTAATATAGAAATTAGCTCTAAATCAGTCCTTGTAGTAAATTTAAGTCGAATTTAATAGATAAATAAAATGTATGGGAATTTAAAGCAATCGAAACTTTAAGACAGAACAACCCTAACTGCTCAACAATCCAATGGAAATAGAACAACAACATTTAAAAAATGTTATTCCCTATCAAAGAGTAACGATATGCTGATATTGCAAGAGTGGCAGGACATAAAGTTGTTATTGCTATTAATTTAAACAAAAAGAATAAAAAATTAAAAAAATAAATGAGAAAATATATTTAAAATAAGTTGCACTCAAGAAAGTTTACTCTATTAGTAAAAAATTTTATAAGTTTATAATGAAGTTCCCTATATTTAAAAAGCAATTAATTAATTCAATATAAATGATTGGTTTGGCCTATAAGAATAAATCATTAAAATTAATCTTAAATTCATCAAAACTTATGATAGTGAAGATTCAAGCAAGTTCGAAGTAAATAATATTTTTAAATACGGATTTCTTTAATCGTGGTGTTCTATTAATAGTGACACCACATTCATTGATTATTGCTATGAAGTGTCCAAAAAGTTAATCATTATTTATTTTATTATATATAAATAAATAGGCAGGAACAATCCTCCAACTGAAACTTACTTAAACTCTGGCACCAGGAAATATCCCATAGGTGAAGAACCAGCCAAGAGAAGAGAAGACAAGATCGAAGAGGTATCAAATAGCATTAATGAAGAAAGATGCCAGATACTAAGATCTCTTAGGTAGCATTCCGATCGCGGCCCTTTAGAAGACAAAACTCAAAAGGGAATACAATCACTGTGGAAGACTTCAACAAGGAATTTTTAACTTTAAAAATCTTTAATTAAGAGCTGCGCACTATTGAGGTGTTACGCGCTCTATAATCTCATTTATTTATTATTTATTTATATAAAAATATGAATGTAGGCCGCGGTCAAGAGAACTAGTTAGGTAATCTGGTGCAATGTATACTGCATTGCGAGTAATTTTTTGCACTAGATAACACCATAATAAGGATGATTAAGCTCGGAAGAGACAAGTTTAACTTATCTGAGGCTTCTCTTTAGTAGTATGAAAGTTTGACTGACGGGCCTACTAATAACCTAAATATTTATTCTTATTTGGATCTTATTCAAGAAGACTGGGCATTTGATTCGAGCCTCAAGAATAATTTTTAATAAGCAGATT
Organism: Loxodes magnus; assembly: GCA_946699065.1. Lineage (NCBI taxonomy): Eukaryota > Ciliophora > Karyorelictea > Loxodida > Loxodidae > Loxodes > Loxodes magnus. The sequence continues at coordinate 328,990 of CAMPDV010000020.1, read as the reverse complement.
CCTCATTTGGAGAAGCTGACATGACTTTTTAGACCAATAGAATGACAACAAGAATTATGAGAACACTTTTTTTAATATTAAATTTTAATATTGAAAGAGCTGCGCGTCAACGAGGTAATACGTGCATTATAATCATATTTATTTATACCTTTATATTGTTCATTTATTTCACTATCATAAGTATAGTTCCCTGTTATCTTTTAATTCTTTAAATGATTTCTTGTCATAAAGCTTATTTTCTTAAAGTTCTTTTATTTTATATTAAAAATAAAATAAAAAAATCAAAACATTTGAGAGATTTAATTAAACTATTTTTAAATCTAATCCAGTTATTATCCATATATGATTATATATTATTGATTGCTTCATTTATAGATGGGAATTAAAGGATTAGTTTTTAGCCTATTTCCTCTATTATTTCCTCTATTATTTATTCTAACTTTATTAATTTTAATCTTTGCTTTTTTTAATTCTTATTTAAGTTTAAATTCTCCAATGCACTGATTATGCAAAAAATTCCTGAAATAATTTTACTTTATTTAATTAAGATAACTAGTCAATTAAATTAAATTATTATTTTTTAGATAATCATTGAAAGAGGTCTGTTATTTCTAAGGTGCCGTTTTATTTTATATTTAATATATTTGCTAAAATAGTAAATAATACACTTACTTATACTTTACTCAAATAATCAATGTTTAGAATTACTTTACTATTAATTTAACATTCCTATACAAACCTATGCTAATTTTTCTTTACATCAAATAAAATTTAATGGAATATTAAATTAAATTCCATAAATAATGATATAATAAATTTAAAATAGAACTAATGGCTTTATAATTTGCAATATGCTTAAATATAAAGAAAGGAAATAAAAAATCTTAATTATTTAAATTACAAAATAAAAGTATATTTAATAGCTTTAATTATAGAATAATAAGGTATTAACCTATAGATAAGTTAATCTATTCAATCTATATCCTTTCTTTGCAGAAATTTGTTCTTAGCAAATTAAAGTTTAATTATTTAAAGAACTGCTTAAAGTATATTTAATATTTATTATGAAACTATTGTTTGTAGATAAGTAAAACGAAAGAGTAATGATTTATATAAAATCAAATCTGGAACTAAACCTATGGTCTTGGTAAAGGTGGAATTCCTTGGCTCTAGTAATAAGAAACTAGTTACTTGGGTACTTCTGCCAAAACTTACTTAGCTAATGCAACTACATCGTTTTTAAAATTTCTAAAAGGAACAAATTATACAATATCTCTTACTGCAGCTCGTCCTCTATTATCTCGTAAAGCGCCTTTGTCCGCATCAAGACTTTCCATTTTTCCAAAATCAGCATTTCCAATACCAATAATAATTATGCTTAGAGGTAATGAACTTGCATCTACTATAAGTTACTTAGTTTATTCAAAATCATCAATTGCTCCGTCTGTTAAAATTAATAGTGTGCTGTATTATTAAAAACTCATGCTAGTATTATTTTTTGCTAATTAAGCATTTTAAATTGCAAACTTAAGTACTCCTGAGAATCAAGTTGGCCCATAAAATTGTAAATTAGGCATTTCTTTTCTATATAGATCTAAAATTCCTTATACCCTGTAAACTTGAGAATAATTTCCTAAAGTAAAGCAATGATTAACAGCGTTATTAAACTTAGCTCCAAATCCCCATACTGGAAAATTTTTATCAAAGTCATAATATTCTATGATTTAACCGACTGCCATAATAGCTTGCTCATATTACGAAGGTCCTCCACTTATATTATGAAGTGAACTGGGATCAGTATGTCTTTTATTTGATCCTGTGAAATCAATAGCTACCATAAAGCTTATTTAACAATTTCCATAAACATAATCCAGGAAAGTAGCTTCTTTATACAATTATGCTTTTACAAATTCAATTATTCCTAAATTTTTTCCAGGTTTTTTAAAATGAGTCAACTCTTTCATTTAAATTTTTGTCATCTCATCGACTGTTGTCTAAAACTCCCCAATTAAATTATGCTAGCCATTAGTATCGTAATCCCAACATTCTAATTTTAAAGGCTTTTAAATATCATAGTTGCAAAGACTTTAAAGAGAAGTTTTCATCTCTTTTCATTTAGGGTTTAGATCATTTTAAATGACATAAGTTTGGAAGCATTTTATCCAAACTTATTCACTTTTTTATCTTGAAATAGTGACAAAAGGATCGCTTTTACCAAATGTATCTTTATTCGCTAATCCTTTCCCATTAATTTATAACAATAAAGCATTTAGTTATCCAGGAGCATTACAAGCAACCATTTCAGATCTAATTGCTATTTTTCCTTGCTTTTGACCTTTATCTTTTTCTAAATCTAAGATGATAGCTGAATCTTTAGCTCCAACAATTTCGGCAAGTGTAGTATACGTTTGTCCTATCAATTATTTATCATTCTCATCTATATCATTAACTTAGAAGTTAAGTCGTTGCTATTATTCAAAAATATAATCTATTTTGAATGATGTAACGAAATCAGGGTTTAAGTTGTTGTTTTTCACTTCTGTTTTACCTAATTCAATTCATCCATTATTTATCATCTAAAAAACCGTGCAACAAGGATCACTTTTGGAACTAGAATCTAAATCTTTTAAGTTTCTACAGCTTATTCAAATCTCTACTTAAGCATTGGAAGAAGGTATATCGAATAAGTTTTAAGTTCCTCCAATCATCGCTTAATCAGATTAAGGTTTCATAGATTGACTGTTTTAAACCGATCCTGCTTATATGCAGCTTCCCATTTGTAACTTAATTTGATAAAAATAAAAAATATGTAATCAATTAGTGCACACGTTAGCAATTTATTAAGGCTAATGGTTTTAAAGATTACTAATGTAGATAATAGAATTTATATCTGTGGAATGCTATTTTGTTTTAGTTACTTAATTATAAATAGATTTACTCTTTCTTTAGCTTTAACCTATATTTTAAGAATTGCTGTTACTTGCTATTAATTTAAATTCTTCTAGAAGCATAAAAAGCTTATTAATTACTATACTTTAAGGCTTTATATATTTAAGCTTAATTAATAGCTATTTTTATAAATCAAGCAAATATCTAATTTTATTGGATTCTGCTTTGAGTATCAAAAGAACCAAAAAATGCGAATATATCCAACTAGATTGATGGTTAATCTAGTCTAAGTAATTAAAGCCAAAAAATATTTATTATATAGGTCTGCTTTATTTAAAAAGTAAAAATAGATATAGTAATAGTTTATAAATGTAATAATTTAGTTTCTTTATAAGATAATAAATATATTAAATAGCAAGCATTCTAGGTATAATAATTTATATCTATTTAGATTATTTAATTGAGATTTATAAGTTTAATATATTAGCAGCTTATTAAATTATTAAGAAACTCTTAGAAATTAGAGCTATCTCTGTAATTAAATAAAGCTTTATGTCCTTTAAGATTTAAATGTCAAATGTTTTATTTATAATGGTTTGTTTGAATAGCTATATGTTTATATTATAAAGTAATTAGCTCTAGTCTATTTTATGGGAGATAGAATATTATTATTTTGCTATTTTAAATTATAAAGCAATTTATTTATTTAACTTAGCAATATTATTTCAATTTTTTAAGTTGAAGCTATGTAAGAATTTATTACCTCTTTAATAAATATAAAATAAGAAGCTAAACTTAGTAAATAATGTATTTTATAATTTTTCTTCTATCTTTTATTCTTAAAGCTTTAATTAGATTAGGAAAGATAAAAGGTAGCTGTATATTTGATAATAGTATCGCTAACTGTTTGTCTTATAGCTTGGATTAATAAATTTAAGCACTAATTAATCTATGATATTCAAATCTTTAGCTTTTTCTTTTTAATTCTAATTTTCTTTTATAAATCATTCAAAGGATTCTAATTGTTCCTCTTAATCCTTGGATTAAAAAAGTAGTTAAATAGTAAATAGGATATAGTTATAATAATAAATATAAAATGTTTACTATTTGCTTCAATAAAGTTTACATGATATATACTAAAAGATTTAAATAACCAAAACATATAGTTGTTGCTATTTAATAATAATTATATTATTTCACATAATTTAAGTATCTAAATATAATTATTTTATAATTAATCAACTTTTCTAAACTCTTTATAACTATTTGAAGGGCTAAAACTTAAATATAGACTTGGAATATTATTTTCTGAGATGAGATAGACTTAATAAATAATAAAAAATGATTCATGCAATTAGATGCATATTTACTCAATTTTCATTTTACTAGGAATTTAATTATAAAATGTAATAGTAAATACTAAGATCCTATACTTCTTCCTAATTTTAGTTATTTATATGTTTATAAATTTAAAAGTATAGCTGTAGTAAGGTGCTAAGCATTATTAATATTAAATTATCAAAATTATAGGGATATTTTATAGAAATTGATTTAAATTAGAATATAAAATTGCTTTGACAAATAGTTAAATATATGTGAGATTTTATAAATAAAATGCTAATAATTATTAAGTTTTTTAGACTAATGCAATTTTAACTTATTAGCATTAAAATGTTAGCTATATTTAAAGATAAGGCTATTATAAATTATTAGCACTTTATATTTTATTAGTTTTTATTAGCTTTAAGAAGCTTCTTAAGAGACTTTATGCAAGGATGTTATATTTATTTAAATGAGGCTCTTTATTTTACTCATTTAAGTTTAAATCAGACAATAAAATCAGAAGCAATAATAATTTCTTTAAACATACCCAATTATTAAGTAGCGTAGATATATTACTAGCTTCTGAAGGTATCTGAATTACTAGAGAACTTTTGAAAGATAAAAAGTTTAAAATAAATAATTTCTGAAATTAGATTTTAGTTATATTATAAAGTGCTATTAGAGATACTTAAAATAAGAAAACAGTTTTAGCTATAGAAAATTATAAAAGTATTTTACATAAATAAGTTAAAAGAGTAATATTATTGCTAGGTTTCTTTTTAAATGATTTAATATGATAATTCATATTAAATCTATATATAGACATTCTAATTTTTTCTATTTACATTGAAAGCACTAACTATTCCTTTATAAATGCCTCATTATCTTTATTTTAATCCATATTGTTGAAACAAAAGTTAATTTTTTTATCTAAGGGCAGTTTCTCAGAAATTTATGGAGTGAAACTGTGAAGAAAGAAAAGAAAAGTTTGAAAGATAAAGAATTTAATAAAAAGGAAAATAAATTAGTTTTATAATTAGAAATTATTTGAAAGCAAATAGATATCTAATAAATGAAATCGTATTAGTAATATAATTATTTCATTTAGTTGTTAATTGTTTATCTCTACTTTTATTATAAGCAACTTTGAATATTTCTAATTTAATAGGCTACTAAATATTTATATTAATTAAATATCTTTAGATAAATTTTCATTGGAAAAGCTTTAGTCCAAATTACTTAAAGACTAAAGGAGTTTCATTTATAAGATAAAAATTAGATAAATTAAATCTTTTAAATCTTTCTAATATATTTGGCTCATTATTAATCAGGAATAACTAACTTACTAATATCAAATATTTGCTCAAACTCATTTACTATTAATACGTTATTCATGTTCATATTATTAAAACTAATAGCAAACCAAGTAAAAATCAAAGTTAAGCTACAAAACAATTATTGCTTAAAATTAAATTTTTCTTAGTTTACTTCCTAAAACAAAATTTAGAAAAGAGATTAAATCTTAATAGTTTAAATATATTAGAGCATGCTATATTAAAATGGATTTTGATATTAGTAATCTTAACCAAAAGTAAAAGCTTTGCCCCCTTGAAGGCTAAAATCTATTATAAGCAAGTATCTAAATTAATTAGTGAAACTATATTAAAAATATTATCTTCCAATTATTTCTGGAAGTTTAAAAATATGCTTTAAAATATGAATTTCACGAGTAATTAATAAAAATATTGAAGTTTAAAATAATAGAATAAGTTTAGAATTAATATATCTAATATAAAGTTAAGCAGAATGATTAAAGTTAGTTAGATTACTGAAATTAAACAAAAGGAATAATATTTAAATTAATTTTGCTATACTAATTGAAAATTTGGAGTTTTATTTTAAATTGAATGGAAGTAGATTATACTCAGTAATTAATATAAGATATTATAAGTTTAGTACCTGATTGAGTTAAAAAAGATAAGAAAAAAGCAGGTATACCTAGAGTGATGGATACAAATCTTAAAATCATTGCAATATCAGGAATTCCGGGAGTTGGTAAAAATAAAATAGCAACTGAAGTAGTAAATTAGCTGAATGAGAAATTTTTTCATTCGCAGTAATATTCAAATTTATTTGAAGATACCAAGTCAGTAGTCTTTTAAAATTAGGCAAAATTAGTATCTTTATCAGGGTTTTTACTACCTAAGTATGATCTAGAAAATTTATCAAATTCTAAAGAAGCTTTATCATATAGAGGAATATATTGAACTTATGATGCTGAAAGTTTGCTAAATAAGCTCTAAGCTATCAGAAATGCTATATAGCAAAAATAAAATGAAATAATAAAATTTCCTTAATGAAATCCCTTATTATAAGACCCTGTCTATGATTAAATAGAGGTAGAACCATTAAAAGATAAAGTATTAATAATAGAAGGGGAATTTCTATTATGTGATTGCGAAATTTGAAGAGAAATAAGAAATATTTTCGATTTTAAAATATTTTTAGATGGAAATAAAGAAAAATGCATGAAGAATAGAATAAATTGATACATGGAAAATAAGCTAATAAATGAAAAAAAAGCGATTTAACTAGCTGAGAACATAGATTCTATAAATATCGATTTTATAGAGGAAAATTTATCGAAAGAATACGCTGATGAAGTAATAAACATAATCTAAAAGTCTTAATTTATAATTCATAGATTCTTTTAATAATCAAACTCTAATTAGGTTCTTATTTTAAAATGCTCCTTATTTTGATTACGTTAATAATTAATTTATTTTAACTTTAAATCATTTATTTAATCAAATCATCATTTGATTATCTGTAGTTTAAGCAGGGCTTACTTTTACTATTTTTAATATTTGGAAATTATTAATGGATTCTAGTTAGTATAAAATATTTATTTGAAGGACTTATTTAAAGCACTTTTATTTGCTAAATCTAAATTTTTTTAAGATATTTTGATATATAAATTAAGCAAGAGACTAGTTTATTTTATTCAAATCAAATTTCAAAAGTGAAGCTTAATTTAAAGTTCAAAAGATCCCATTTTAGTGGTTCTAAACTTATTTAGTTTTCAAAAATTATAAATTGATAAATCATTTCATTTGAATACTAACTAAGTAGTGCAAGAAGATAATCGCTAAGACAGGATATTAATTGATTTTAATAGACTATTTAAAATTAAGCTAATAATGGTATTAATAATTGACAATAGTAGGGTTTAGATTAAATGATCCATTAATTCAAATTGAAGAATAATAATTAGAGATTTCTTCTAAGCAAAGCTGATCATTTCCAAATTTCGACATTATTTATAGACATTTTTTAGCATCTTCTAAACTAATTTCCTCTTAGAAAATATTGAAAAGTCTTTGAATGTCGTTGATATCTCAAAAGCCTTTTTTATCTTTATCTCCAATTTCAAAAATTTTAACCATAATTTGAGTATCCATACTAAGGGATTTGAATATACCTTTAAATTATGCTCTTGAGATACTTTAATTTCCAAATACATTATTTAATTGTGGAATTTTTAGAGAGGATATATCATTTTTTACTTCTTCTATATAATCCATGCTTTAAACTTATTTTGGATTTTTATTTGGACTTATTCTATTCCCAGATTCAGGTGATTGTGCTCGTGGAGATTTAGCAACTGCCTTATTCTATTGTCTTGGAGAAGCTCTAGGAGATTTGTTTAAGGGAGTGCGAGAACTATAAACTTAATTCTTTTTAGCTTTGGTTCCAGCATTAACTTTCAATAAACTCTTTTAAATAGCATCTTATTGAACTTCCTCTAGTTAAAAAGTAAAGTTTTACAACTAAATAGGTGGAGACTGGTCCACTTTATTGATATTATTTATAAACTCATTAAGCTACTCAACTGAAAGATTGTCTTAGTAATGCTTATCCAAGAAATCAAAAGTTTCGTCAATTACAATATCTTTTTCTTAATCGCTTACTTCCATTATATTTTAATCTTTTTTATTTATTTTTTAATATATCTGACTTTAATACTTCCTTTTTTATCTAACTACCATAGAGATTTATTAGCTTATATTTATAGTTAAATTGCATAGGATGCTAATACTTTGCTTTCTAAAGGTTAAAGCATTTATTTATAAATATTACTTCAATATGACATTAGCAATCTATTTTGTATTGCAAACTCGCTTTTAGGCCTTTATCTTTTAAATAATTATAATACTTAATAAGAATAAGCTAAAGAAAAAATTGGTATGGTTTAGTATTAAATAGATAGAAAGATTATTTTGACTTGGTTCTTAAAATTAAATTTCATAAGTTAAAGTAGTTATTTTCTAAATTTAAAATCTTAAATTAGCAGAAGCAATTAACTTCTAGCTTTCACAATTTATAGCTTTAAATTTAAATTCTAATTATCTTAAAGGAATTTTAAGTAGCTTAATTGCTTGAAATATTTCTAATAATAAATAAAAAAGATAAAAGACAAATGCTTAAAATAAACCTAAATATAAGAATTTTAGCCTACTTCTTAAGATTGGAAGCTTGGAACAAAATCCACTATTGATTAAGTAAGTTGTTGTAGTGACATAAGTTTAGAAGTTCTAAATTTGACTTATAGTTAATATCTCAAATAATACCATTTTTAACTCTTTATTAAACTATCTTTAAATTTAAATTAAACTTGCTTTAGTTTAAATACCTATTAATTAATATTCTGTGTTATCAATAAAGCATCTAAATATGTAAATAATGCTTATCAAGTCTTTTCAGAATATATAAGCATCTAATTTCAGAAGAAAGCGTCAAACTTAAGTAAGTAGCATCGTTAATCATATAGAAAAAGCAATAATAATTAACGATCTAATTAACTTAAGCATTGCTAGAAAATTGTAAAGTAATTATAAAAGCTTAGAATTTAAATTTTTAGTAATCTGCTTAATAAAAAGTATTTTTCCAATAAGTTAACTAATAATTTATACATTGCAATAGTTAAGATAATTTTACCTTTCTAAAAGGAAGCAGACACATGTAAATTAGCAATGATTGTGCATATTAATATTTGCTATGTTATGAGTTTTCTTTTTAAATTAATAAAGAGGTTTCCTTCAATTTATAAAGATAGCTTTTTTAAACTATTAACCATAGCAAGCAAGTTTTATAATTTAAAAAGCTGCTTAAATGCTTTATTGATAAGATACTTCAAAACTTTAAAATTCCTAAAAGATATAAAAGTATGAAATAACTTGTGAGTTTTATAGTCTGATATAAGGCAAAAAGTATAAATATGAATATAGTTTTAAAATTATTATTCTTGAAAAGATAAATAGTAATTTATCAAATATAACAATATTCTCATTTAAAATAAACTATTATATCTTTAATAATTTGAATTAATATAACCATTTTATTTACAATTAATAATTCGTACTTAGTATATGAAGAGGTAATTTTAATACTAAACAATTGTTATATGTTTAGAATCTAACTATTTAAACAATCGTAAGCAATAAAATAATTATGATAATGATCTTAATTATTAAAATTATAATTATTCTAAAGTACAACAATTATATCCTAAATAATTAATTATCTACTTATCTTTCAATGATAAGCTTTATGTTGCTAAGAACAAAAAAGTTCATAAAGTTTTAATTTAAATAATTCTATTAAATTTAATCTTATTTTTAATTTCAATACATAATTAAAAATACCTTTTCATATAAATTCATTATAAATACCTTAGATAGATTTATATAGTTTAAATAGTATATAAAGAGAAGTGTATAAATTAAGGAAATTAAATATAATAGATTTAAAGCAATTTATTAGATCTAAATTAAAATTAATAAGAGAGATTATTAATTTGAAGAATTAAATAAAGCTATTTTTATATTTAAACTTGTAAGTTTAATAAACTTTATGATGATATGCTAGAGTCTTGTAATTTATACCAAAATAATAAGATTTAATACATTGGAAGATATTTGAAATAGATTATTGATATATATCAAAGATAATTGGATAGTAACTTATGATTTTTTAATCTTTAAATATATTTTTATTTAGCATGTCATATTATGTGAAAAGTTAAGTGCAAATACTTTAAGTACAGCTAAGAGCGAATAAATTTATTAGATTTTAATTTTATAAATATTGTTAATTTTAATTATTATAAGTTAAAGAAAAATTCTTCTATTAGTTTCATAATTTATTTCATATTATAATCAAAATGTAAAAGGACCTAACTTTTGTTAATTCACTAATTTGCATCACTTTAACCAAAAGTAGCTCCTTATAATTAAATAAGGTTTTCTAACAATTTTTTTGGTTTTTGAGCAATTCCATAGTGTATTTATTGGTTTTAAGAAAATTAGGAAAATAATGAAAAGTTAGTTTAAATTGAAATTAGTAACTATTAATTAATGATTGCGTTCTATAATTTATAATAACTTTAAGAAAAGAGTAAGCTTGATTAACTATAAATATTAATAACTAATTTATTAATTTAATCAAATGCATCCTTTTTATTTTATCCAATACTTTTCAATATTGATTAACTTTAATCTTTAAAGCCTTCACATATGAAACTTCTTTTATTTGCTTTAATTGCGTAATTCTTGTCCAGTTATAGTTTTATAATTCTAAAAATAGCAAATAACTATAAACTCTTATCATACTAGTGTAATTCAATCTAATTTTGTTACTTTTTACATTTTTTATTAGAGTTGCCTAGGGTCATTTTATGTTTAGATTACTATTTTTAGTTTGATTTTAAACAATAGTCAGATAATTTAATTACTAGCCTAATCTATTTAATTCAACAAATCAAATTAAAATAATAACTAAAGTATATAGATAAAAACACTTTCACTTTTTATAGTTCTAGTTAGCATAAATTTAAGCAGTGTATTTATATTATTTATCTAAATAAAAATCTAAAGAATTATAGATTTAAATAAAGGAATATTTATATTTATTTTATCTTCATTTGCCTCTAAAAAGTCGCAATTTTACAAATATCTACTCTGAAAGCCCATTTATTCATTATGATTCGTTCTTTATTTAATTAAGAATAATGATATTATATATTTTTGCTCAATAGAAGAACTATCCAAAGATGCCTACTGTTAAGAGATATAAATTATAAAATTTTACATTAAAAATTATTTTTAAATGAAGAGAATATCTTTAATCATATAGCTGAAAATCCGTTACAAGATCTTTTACAAAGCTTATGTTTAAATTAATGAAGCTCATTTCTTTTTTGTAACGAAGACTTGAAAAAATAAATTTAAAGGCGAATAAAATTAATTAAAGTAAAAATAGTTATTACCTAATACCTGACGAACTGTAAACTCTGTAAACTTATCTTGATCATTAAAAGTTATTAAATCTCTAACAGAATAGATATTTGGGATAAGAAAGTCGAAATTTCTTGGATATCTATTCTGAAGAAGATTTCTTTGTGTTTTATTAAAATACTTGACCCAGGACTATTACTTCTTCTTATTTTACCTTCATGAATTCGCGAAATACTTGAGCACACTTTATCTTTTTATGCAGGTATAGCTAATAAGCCTCATCTCCATTGTTCAAATTATAGAATTTTCTTTTTGACTAATTTTTATAAAGAAAATGGCTGCCTTTTTTAAGAATTATTACATCTATTTAAATTTATTTCTTTTTGCTTTAACTTTTAATAATCTAAAGCGTTTTCTTTCTATTTTAAATGATAAGCCCTACTTTAAAAATTATAAAAACTATTTATACTCACATGAAAGCTAAAATATGTTTCATCTTATTTATTCAGATGTTTTTATTTTAGCAATAAGCTTCTTTATTTCAAAATAAAAGTATCTTATTTATTTAATATAGCTAATAACAACTTCTTAGCAAAGGATATAAATAAAATAAGGAAGATTTATGTAAATTTTAAGAATTAATATTATAATGTTTTGTGGATCTTCCTCAATAGTGGTTTATACTATAAAATAAAGAGAGGATATTTAAAAAATAAATTAGAATAAGATTCTTTAAGAAATATCTTAGTTTCAAATTTTTATTTTCTTAATTTTCTTTGTATTTTGTACAAATTTTAAGTTTTAAAGAAAATTATTCTGAACTTAATTTTTTAAAGTTCTTTCTAATTTATTTTAGTTATAATAGGTTTTAATTTTAGCCAATGACATTAATCTTATTAAAAGAATTCACTTAAAGTTTATTATAAAATGTTAGGTGCAATATGCAATGAATTTCCTTTTAATGATGTAAAATGATCTAATAAATATTTTTGTATTAAATTTGCATTTTTTAAATTTTGATATTTCACATTATAGAGCATAATTTATTTTTATTGAATAATTATTTTTATATAGATCATACTTTATCATAATATTTCTTTTTAAAGATGTATATTTTTAAAATCATAAAGACTTTTAATTTTATTTTTTATGTAAAAAATTAAAAAGATTTTCTCTGAATAAATTTAAAATGAGGTTCTTATTTTACTCTATTAAACCTTTCAGCTTTTTATTCATTAAAATCAATTCAATTAAATTATTTTACATATTCCTTGCTATAAAATAAAAAGAATGTAAATAAAATGAATAAAATTGTCAAAAGGCTATAACTGCTGTTTTTATAGTTGTAAAAGATGTAAAACTTTGATAATTAAGCTCTCTTAATTAATTAATAGATTATTATTTAAATAGCTTTCAGAATTCTTTAAAGGAATAATTTACAATATAAAATGTTAAAGTTAGGCATCTAATTATACTATATTATTTAATCTACTTTTTAACTCCTTAGACCTACAGTACCTTCTAATTTAAAGTTGCTTTTAATTGATAGAGCAGGTTTTAGATTTGACAATTAAATATTAATTTATTAATAAATTTGCCTCTTAGTAATAAATTTTAAGAACTCTCTATATATAAAATTTAATTCTGAAACATTAAGCTTTAATATATTATAAATATATAAATCAAAAGACAGAAGAATTAAAAAATGAATATTAGATTAAATAATTTTAAATTATAGAGCAAATCAATATTCACTATGCTTAGAAGATATTTCTTTATTATCTTTACGAAACAAATTTTTTTATTTGAGTACCAAGTTCTAATCTAGTAAGTTTTTATAAAAGTCCTTAATTTTCTTTATGAATAAGAAGATAAATAAAGTAGCTAATAGTTTAATAATGATAAACAGTAATTTAAATAAATCTCTATTTTGCTTTAAAGCATATGATTTTATATATTTTAACTTATTTGCTTTATCTGTATTTAGGTAGTCCTTTGAATTTCTTTAGTTTTGCATAGAATAGTAAAAGGTATAAAACCTAAAAGTTTTAGTTAATAGATAAATAGATATAATTAGGTTTTATTTTGTTTGATATTAGATAAATTAATTATATATTTTCTAATAAAATTAAGGTATTAATAAATACTTAAGATATTTTTGATTTAAGATTAAAGATTATAATGGTTAAAAATTAAATATATGAGAATAGAAATAAATAAAATATTAATATAGGCATTGTAATTATCATCTGTTCTTAGTTTATTATCTTTAAGGCAATTATACTAAAATTAATAGTTTCAAATTAATCTAATTTGGAACAGTTTCGTTATTATTATTATTTTCAACTAAAATTTTTAAATATATTTACTTTCCCTAGACTTTCAATAAATTTGGCTGTCCTCTCTTATAATGGTTTGTCCTCGTTCGATTTTAAGTGTATATAAGCTTTCCTTATCTATATTTGCTGCTATTTATTTATTATCTTGGGAATCCCTTTAAAGTTCTTCAATCCACTTAATTTATAAGCTTTTAATTAAAGAAATCTCCTATTTGATGATGAGTTTTCTTTTAATATCAAATCTTTCTTTTATTCTAATGCATCTTTTGTTTTGGAAGAAAAAATTTTTTAATTTAAAAAATTTTAACTAAATAAGCACTTCAATAATATTAATTAATTAAGTTTCAATGATTCTTCCTCAATTAAGTTGATTAGAGTTAAAGATTCAGGTGTTCTTATGTTCTGATTTAATTTAAAATAATTTATTTAATAAATATGATGCTTCTTAATATAATCAAATGTGATCATACTTTATCCCTTTTCTCTAGATATTGCTGATTCGATTATTCATTTTCTGAAAGTTAGTTTAATTTTCTTACATTATTCACCTTTTCAATATTTATTTGGACTATCAAAATTCTATTTTAAACTCCTTGTAATCAATTATTAGAACATGATGGTAAATCTTGGTGACTTTTTCTTCTTTATCTTTGCTCTATATATATCAACTTTTCTATGCTTTATGCCTTTCATTCTTCCAATTATTTTTGGAAGAATCTTAAAAAATAAATTTAGAAAGTGATAGCGAAATAAAGAAGTAAATTTAGTTTAATAGGTTGCTATAGCAAAGGATGTTTATTATTTATAATAATAGCTAATATAATTTATTTTATAACTAAATTAATGATTGCTTTATTTTATCATTGGCTTCTTAGTCTTCATCTTCTAATTTCTTTGACAAATTGAGTTAAGACATTAAATAACTGTCATACTATGTAACAGTATATAGCAATGCTTTTATTTCTAATATTTCAAAACCTAAGCGAGAAGTTTAGTATAAAGTATATATCGGAGAACGAGTCAGATTTTTTTACAATTATATGATTATTAACTTTCTTAAAATAAGATAAATTATAATAAAAATAATTAGCTAGTCTAAACATGAGAAATAATTAACTTACAAATAAATAAAACTTATTGCTAGAGAGATATATCAAAATGCAGATAAATTTGTTTATAAAAGACTATTAAAAGGTTAAAATTTTGAAAAAAGTAATAATGAAATAAAGAAATAAATATTAGTGT
This sequence comes from Loxodes magnus, assembly GCA_946699065.1. Taxonomy (NCBI): domain Eukaryota; phylum Ciliophora; class Karyorelictea; order Loxodida; family Loxodidae; genus Loxodes; species Loxodes magnus. Next base: position 313,899 of record CAMPDV010000020.1, on the reverse strand, counting down.
CATCATTCAATTTTTTTATACATTTTAACTGCATAAAAATAATTAAAGATGATTCAATTTTATTTTTCTAAAAAGATTAAGAATTCTGAATGATTGATTTATTATAATTATAAACTGTTTCCTTCTGTTTTTGCCTAAAAGCTTTATTAATTAAGATTTAAGAATTTTTATTAAATAGATGAATGAAAAATTTAAATTAGATATAAAATAGTTTTATATAAATAAACTATCTTTAACTTAATGAAGTTATTATATAGCTTTAGTTCTTTTATTTTCTAGTGAGAGACAATTACTTTGCATACAAAGTATGAATAAGTTAAATGTAATAATAGGGAAATATTTAAGGTATAGCTTCTTTATTCCTAATTGCTTATAATTCTATTATATAATTTAAAGTGCTTAGCTTCATTTATAGAGTCTTATATGCAAAGCATTTGTTGGATTTGAGTGTAGACAAAGATTGATAATGAAGTGATATTTAAAAGAATGAATAAATTAAAAATAAATAGTTAATTTTAGTATTTTATTCCTTTTATTCAATAAAGACAACTAATCTAATGGAAAATCAAAATACAAGATAATAACCCTTTAGCATAGGAAATAAAAATGAGTCTATTTTAAATAAGAATAACACTTAAGGAGGCAGAGACGATTATTTGTAAGAATAAATAATGAGAATATGCCAGTTTCGAATTAATAAGCAAGAAGTTGAAAGTGAATAGTTAATCAAAGGATAGGAAAATTAGAATAAACAAATTGAAAAAACCACAAATTAGAACCAAGGATAGTAAATAAATTAGTAAAATGTAATAGAATTGAGCGAATCTGAAGTTGAGGAAGTAGCAAACATTAGTAAAATTCCTTAGAAAAGAAAACTAAACAACCATTAAAAGGAATCTTTAGAACAAGAAAAAGCTAAGAAACAAAAGTTATCAGAAGAGTAAAGAGAGTTCCAACCTTTAAACGATTGTCCACTACTTCCCATAAAATTTAGTAAAGTTAATAGTTGAGCAGAAGATTTATAAGAATATTGCAACTAGAATAATTATTATTTACCTAATGAATCTGATGAAGAGTCCGAAACTGAGGAAGAAGAAACAGAAAACGAAAAGGAAGGATTATTAAATGAAGTTAAAGATAAAGACTACTAATCAAGCGAGCATTAGAATGAAGTCAGATAATCTCAAGAAAGTGCATTAGATTAAAATGCCTCATAGAAGTCTTAAAATTAAAAGCCTTAGAAAGGTCAAGCTCATTCGTTAATTTAAAATATGCTTGCAAGATTTTAAACATATGGACAGCTAAGACATGTCAGTTAAATTGGTAAGAAATATGCCTCGGACGATGAAAATGATCTTTACTATGATTTAAACGATGATTTTATCAATGATGAAGATGAATTTAATGAATCAAAATCAAAATAAGGGGTTAATGAGACTGAAATTTCTATAGAAGAATGATAAAGAGCATACGAAGCAGGGTTTTATATCTAGTATCCAGAAAAACCAAGAAAATAACACCTTCAATTGCCAACTCTATTTTAAAATAAATGAAAAAAGGGAAAAAGCTTTCAAAATCAGAAAAGTGAGAAGTTTCAGAAGATAAGAGTATTAAATAAATGAAGTATATAAAATATAGTAGATGAAATTGTTCAAATTTATAAAGAAAACTTCCATGAATAAAAATTTAGAATCATCACTGAAGTAGTCAAAAGCCTTGTTAAATTGGGATACATGATTGAAAAGAGTTAGAAAGATGAAATTTAAAAGCAGCAGATGAGAATCACAATAGATCAAGAGATAAGATAAAGCTTGCTAAAGAATTTAAAAACTCCTATGCAAATTAAGGAAGGAATTATTATAAAGGCTATTGATAAATGTCTTCTTAAAAATTAGAGGGATAATACTTTAAGATAAATTTAGAATAATATATATTGCATGTATTAAGCTATCGAAAATGATAAAAATAAAAGTGAAGAAAATTGATATTTTTCGATCAAGTTCAAAGAAAATTTGTACAATGCAATGAGTTTAATTCCAACCTTTGTAAATAAACATAATTTATGAATGTAAGTTATCTTTATATATAGAAAAAAGTATGAAAAGAAGAAAAATTCTGAAATGCTTGAGAATTAAAAAGAAAGGGAGAAACTCTGTTAAGAGTTGGCAGAAAGAATAAATTTCAAGTTAATAACCAAAAATTCTATATGCGAGCTATATAAATAGACAAAAGCTCATAAAACTAAAAATTAAGCTTAAAATTGTAAAAGTAATTTTATAGATCTCGAAAATCCTTAGAACAATGTTCAACCTTAAAACATATTAGATTAATAAAAAAAATAAATTATATAAAATAATAATAGCGAAAATAATGCCAGCAATAACAACAAGAACTAAAAACTATTTGCTTTAAAAAAGGATTTATTGCCAAAAAACTTACCTGTTTGTAGTTGTGAATTTGATGATATTCCCTAGTAAATATTTTTATTTAGATACCGTAAAGAAGATTTCATGTATTAAAATTATTCAAGTTCCAGATAAAGTAGTAAAGTAAACTAAGAACAGAAGCAGAAGATCAATCAGTAAGTAAAAATTGATTCTTGATGTGTTTCAAGGCAATATTTAACATCAATTTAATTAAAATTTTGCTTAAATTGAAATAATTTATAATTAAAATTTATTGAAATTTAGATATTAAATAAAAGACTTTTCTCTATATTTCATTTTTCTTCAATTCAAATTATCTTAATAGGTCGCTATTAAAAATTCTAAAATTAAGTTAAGACTAAAAGCTAAAAAACTTAATGAAAATTTCTAATTTTAAAATTTTAAAGATTTTATTATCTACTATCTGTAAAAAGAACAGTGAAATAATCCTTTTTAGCATTTCTTATTGATTACTTGTAAGCTAATTAATTTTAATTGTTCGCTAAAATAGATAAAAAAAAGCAAAAATGTTTCACATTTTCATCTTCATAAATTAGTAACAATTCTTATATCTATATTATTAAAGCATCAGACTATTTATACTACCTTATAGTATTGGATATGTTTTAAAAATTACTAAGCAAACTTCTTACTACTAAATAGTGTATAATCTTTCAAAAATGTTAAAAAATTGATGTGAATATGTTTATACTGATATTATAGTTTATTTAACTAAATTTCATAGTGTAAACAAAATTAAATTATGCAACCTTCTTTAATCAATTTTAAGTTTTAAGCTTTTAATTAAAGATTATAAAATGCGGAAAACTATTAAATAAGTAAAATAGGAATTTCATAATAGAATATACTTAGCAATAGACAAAAATAAATTAAAATATATTAGTAAAGTATACTAAACAAATCTTTATTTTTAGCTTTCTATTTGTTTATGTTATTAATAATGAAGACAAACAAAACATTGTGCATCTCTATACCTTAAATTTCTTAATTTCTTAATTTCTTAGAAATTTAATTTGAACGGAATTAATTTAGTATTATAAAGGCTATTTAAAAAAGGAGTACTAAAGTAACTTTAATATTTAAGCTATTCTTTAATTAGAATTTATTTAATTATCTATTAAATTAGATATTAAATATAGATGAGTTTCTATTCATCAACATTAAATTATATAAAATTTGATTTAATAAATCTATAAAAATAATTAATCATTTATATCTTTTTTAAAACTCCAACAGTTTATACTAATTATTATTAAATTTCTAAGCAACATATTTAGATTTTATTAATTTTGTAGCCTGTCGTTATAAATTTTAAGATAGTATATGCAAAATATTAAAATCATTTGTCATTTTGATCAAACACAATAAAGTTATTTTCTTTGCAAGATTTACTTAATTAATTAAATAATCAATTTAAGTTCAAAATGATATCCTGCAAAATATTCTTTTTTATAGGTTTCTCTATTACTTTGTAAAACCCGCATTCAAATGCCATTTATTTGAACTAAGAATTTGTGTGTCCTGACATTAATACAACCGGAATTTATCTCATTGTTCCCAATTGCTTTTCGAATTCTCTTATTAGCTCTAATAACTTAAATCCATCAACTAAGGGCATCTCGCAATCACTTATAACTATTTAAATATCTCAATAAAACGATTTAAAAACTTAAAATGCTTCTTCTCCATTCTAGCAATGAAACACATCTTTACCGATATTTTAAATAATGCTACAATAATATTCTAGTTGGAGAATTTCATCTTCTACTATTAATACTTTACTAGCCTTTTTCTCCATTTCAAGATCTTGGATAAGATCATTAATATCATTTGTATTAATAGGAATATGCATGAATTTAGAAGGTTTTATTTAAAGACTTTTCATTCTTTCATCTTCACTCAATGATTTAGTTATCAAAATTGTTTTAGTTTTGCTTCCTTTTTGATTTTACTCTTAAAAAAACTATTTTATTTCTTAAAAGTTCAACGTATTTACAATGGTATAGTTGATAATTATTAAATCATACTCAACATCTTGATTAATGGAACTAATATCTGTAATAGTGTTAACTTATTCTACTTTATTTTTTATAAACTCTATCAAATCTTTAAATAATTCATCTTCTACTTAAGATACTACTAAGGCAGAAATCTTTTAAATCTTTTCAATTTCTTATGCTGAATCTAAGTGAACTTAACTGTTTCAACTAGCTTCAAGTGGTATATCAATAGTGAATATAGTACCTTTATTTATTTCACTTTTTATAGAAATATCTCCATGTAGAGCATGAACTAGTTATTGAGATATTCAAAGACCTAAGCCAGTACCTTTAAACTTCTTTGATTTACAATGATCACCTCTCTCGTAAGGTCTAAACAGTTTCTTTTAGGCTTCTTCGCTTATGCCGACACCATTGTCAATCACTTAAACTTAGAGAACTCCTCTTTTTTCATGATGATATTCATATAAAATAACATTTTCTTGCTCTTAATTTTCTAGATTCTTATGAGAAATACGCACATTTTTCATCTTTTCTTAAATAATACTTTTTTAAGATTTGTTTTCTGTTTAATTGCAAGAATCTCTCATTTTAATTCCTTTTTAAGAAAAATATCACGTTTATAAACCTCTGTTGATAATTTTGGGAGATAAATGTCTAGAAGTTAAAGTGGAGTCATCAAATTGAACTAGTTCTTCACTAATACTTTAAAAATCTTAAACTTCATTATCTTGGTTTTTATATTCAGACTTGTCAATTTTAGCTTACTATAAGTAATATAATAAATTGGAGTTCCACTTTTGCAAATATTCTATTTGTGGCTGCTTATCTCGGTCATTATAACTAATACTCTTTTCATCTGGCTATCAAATCACAATAATTTTGACAGTTCCCTTTAAAGAATATTTAATAGCATTTCCTATGATATTCATCAATATTTAAGTTATTTTATCTGGATCACTTTATCCCTATTTAGGAACTCTTCTATCAAATTTTATTTCAAAGTCTAATTATCTTTCAGCAGCTATAACTGAATTAGTTCGATAGATTTTCCAAAGAAGTTATCTAATATCGAAAGTTTGATTAACAATATCAATAGCTCCTGATAAAAATTTGGAAACATCAAGTACATTATTAATAAGGTTCATTAAGATCTCTCCACTATTCTAAGCTGCTATTATTATATTGTTAGCTTCATATGTTGGACCTGAGTCTCTACTTAGTAGTTCTAAACTTCCTAAAATGGAGTTTAGAGGATTTTTAAGTTCGTGGTTCATGGAAGCTATAAACATATCTTTGCTTTCGCTAGCAGCTTTAGACTCTTTAATTAGCTATTGCATCTTATTAATTAACTTAGAATTTCATTATTCTTAAATATAGATGTAAATACCTATCATAGCTGGCAATATGAAGCTAGAAGTATGAAGACTTTCTATATTTTACTTTATAAAAGTAAGAAAAGGATCTTAACTTATAATTTGCTGGTCAGGAAATCTAGCTCAGAAGTAACTTAAAGTCATACTATTAGTTATCTGAACAATTATATAGCAAATAAATGCTTGAAATAATTCCCCTGTAGCAAGCATAGTTAATATAATATTGATGTATTATCATCCAAAAACAGTCTCTAAAAATATAGGCAATTTTAATGCAAATATATTCCAATTGCTAAAAATCGTTCAGTTAATTGTACTTATGTGAGAACATAGTCTTAATCTTCCTGTTTTCTTAAGTAAAACCAGATTAAAAAATAAGAGACCTTCGTGAATCAGAAAAAGTATAACTTACTCGATCTATGGGTCTTTAATAATATTAAAAGCTAATCAAGTTCCAAGTGAAAAAATGGCATAAAAATTAACTTTAGCAAGGGAAATTGCTCTATATTTCAAGATAGCTCCTTGCAACGAGTCCGCTTTAATTGAAGTAGTTCAATAATTAAAAATAGATCATTTTTCTTTGAATAGTTCTTAATATTCAGTCTCCATTTATAATAAATTTTGAATCATTTAACTTTCACTGAATTTTAAATTAAATAAGGATTACATAAAAATGTAATTCAAATTAATAGGCATTTCATCTCTTTATTTTTGCTTATTTTCTTATTTAAACTTAAATATAGCAAGAAAAAAAGTAACTTAAACTTATTAATAAATATTTCTTACATCTTTACTTTGAATTCCTTATTTTTACAAGAATTTATAGTGAATCCAGTTGCTTTCTTAGTTAGATTTATCAATTAAATTACTTTTGAGGTAAATAAATATAAGTTATATGCTTTAAAATTATAATAATTAAGTCATAATATTCAGAAAAATATAGTAAAATAGTAACATTTCTTATATTTATAATATAAGGGAATTAAACACTTATTTCTAAATAAGTTAGGAACTTCTATATGATTGAATAGGCTTAACAATAGTTTCTTAATACTGTTACTTTATGTATTTAAATAGGCTTATCATTTGAATCCTAAATAATGCTTCACATTATTTTAATACAACATAAGCAAAATACCTGAAAATGGAATAAATTTTTTACTAGCTTTATTTATTTCATCTTTCTAGGACTTAAATTTTAGGTTTTTATCAATTAATTTTCTACAGGAAAAACGATTATAAGCCATATAATCTAATTATAATCTTAATAAAATAAACATTCAGAGTTATTAAGGTAATCTAAACAAAAGAGTTAAAAAGAAGAATTAGATAATGCTTATTGATTTATCTATTTGAAAGTAATTAATCCTTTAATTTATTAATTATCAATTAAGTTTTACAATCATTAATTAAAAATGTTAAAATTAAGATTTAAAGTCATAGTTAATTAATTAAAAGATCTATTGATAAGAACTGATTATTAATTAAGCAATTTCATTTGTTTTAAATTTAAAACAATTGAAATAAGGCCTTTTATCTTATAATAACTAGTCTACTTACTATTTAGTTTAAAAATTTTAAAAGTAAACATATTATTTAAATATGAAATAGGATATGAAAATATAATTTTCAAATAAAATAGAGCAACTTAAACTTATATAATACTTCATATTAAGTATTGGCACTTATAAACAATAACAATGGGAGATTGCTCTCTAAGTTTGAGTATTAATATCTTTATGGTACTAAATATTTCTCTTTTAGGTTAAAATTAAAGTATTAAATAATGTTAAAATAAATAATTTTTATCTAATTAAACTGAAAGGTTATAAAAAGATAATCTTTATTAATATAATATAATTCTGAATTTTTTTACACTAGCCCATTTGCTAAATACTAAATTAAAAATGAATGCAATTATCTGAAAGACATGTTTTGTTTCTAAAATAGGAAAATGCAATGTAAGTTTAAGTGATTTTTTATATTTTCTTCACCTGATATAGAATCTTAATAAATAAAATTAAAAAGGCAACAATAAATTTGTTTATTTACAATTCAAATATAATTTAATAAACAAGCATTATATAAGCATGTATTAGGTATGTAAAGCCAACAATTAAATACTTTAATTAATAATTTAATAGTTATATTTAATTTAAATTTTATTGCATCTTTATTCACAAACATTTTGCTTTAAATATATCTAATTTTCTTAAAAGCATTTGCTAGTAACTTAAAAGCTATTCATTGGGACAATAAGTTATAAATTATAAGAAGGTATTGCTTAATAAAAAAAATTAAAAGTGATAATTAAAATATTAAAGTTTGAGATCTCACAATCATTATTCAAATAAGAATTCTTGCCTGCTCTATTTATTATTTTAGTAAAAGCATTCAGCCTAAGAAATACATTTAATAGATAAATGTTTTAGGCAGTTTTTCAATTCTAAATTTTTATAATTAATATCTATTAGTTATGTAATAGACTAATGATGTATATTGCTAATATTAATAAAAAACATTGTAGTTCATTTAGTTAGAATAAAATTAATTTACCTTATGTTTTGTAATGTAAAACATACCTCTATGTAAAATTACATTTTTTAGTATGTTTTAGTTTTATAAGCATTGTAAGTTTAGCAAGTAAAGAAAAATAAATCTAAAATAAAAAAACTGAAAGAAGAATATCTATTACTTTAAATGGTAGATGTCTCATGTACAATTAATCTGCTTTTGTATCCAGTAATAACTAACTATACTCACTCCATTTTCTTCTAATACTACTTAGTCATCATCCTTTAGAGAAAAGTCTAAAATATGTGTTATAGCTGAATTCTCGAATTTCTATACATAGCCACCTCTTGTTTTAATTTATAGAACTACTAAACGTTTTAGTCATTTTTAGACTTCATATGGTTTTAGATACAGATTTTTTAAATAGAACACATAATTTAAGAATTAGCATGCAGTTACATTTTATCTTATTGAATGCTGAATAAATTTAGGCAACAACTAAAAGTTACTGAGAAAGACTTAAAGATTACATATTGAATTTTGATACAAATTAACGATATGCTTAATATCATTCTTTTTTACCTAGTCAAATATATCCAACATTTCTTAAACTGATTCGAAATCCTCAATATAATTATCTTAGAATTAATCAAATGTGTTCAAATAAGAAGCCTTCAATTTCTTATTTGCAAAAATAAAATACTTAGGTTTTAGACTCAAAAGAGAGTTCTTTTCAATGCAGTTGTAAATGTATTAAGGCTTTATTATTGAAATATTTTCCAAAATCAAATTTCTAGTTTTTGGATTATCAGAACTATGAGAAATTACAAAATTTGTGAGTTCATTCCTATATTTTTGTCAGCATGTGCCACCTTATTCATATATTATTTACTCTAAATCTTATTTTGTTCCGTACTTAATATCATTTGAAACTACATAGAATTCATAGTTTTCAAATAATTTTCCTTTTCTTTATAATGTTTTGAAATTTGCAGGTTTGAAATAATTTATAGCTTCATCTCTTTTAAATTTTTTAGCGGAATTTCCAATTTTAACATCTGCTTACTTTCTTTTTTCACCTTTTTTAGCTCTTTCTCTCTTATTTTAAGCTCCAGGAATTTTTTGAATATCTTTTAAATTTTACACTTGAGCTTAGTTCAACTAAGTAATTGCTTCTTGCTACTAAGAAAGTTGTTAAGTAAAATTAGAAATTTGAGACTAAATAACATCTACTTTGACAAATCCTCTTCTTATATTTGAGTTCTTTGACTGAAACGATTCTATATTTTCAACAACTTCTGCGTCTTAAACTCCTTTATCAAAACGAATAGATTTGATTCTTGGAAATCTTAAAGTTCATTTAATTGTGTAATAATCGTCTGATTGTATAAGTTCTGATGCTTTTATTTCTAGAATTACTGTTTTATCTATGTTTTTTACTATTAAATCAGGTTTTATCGCATTTTTTGGATTAAAATCTGCTGGCCATCAGTATGGAGTCTTAAGCTTGTCAAATGGTATCATATTTCCTTTAAGTTTCTGTCTTAAGCTCTATAACTCAGACATTCGAAGTCCAGTTCCAACTCTTACAAAGGGTATTATTTTAAAACCATTCTAAAAGTTTTAAACTACACCTAGCAGAAATTATTTTGATTTGAAAATAGGATCATCTCCTTCTGTTTATCAAGCTTTACTAGAGAAATAAGCACCCATTATTACTAAATCTAAAGTGTCAACCAAACTGTCAAACATATCAATCTTAAGTTTAGTTCAATTTTGGGACTTACGATTATTTGGAATGTACAGAGATTTTGGGGCTTTGATAATGATTCCTTCTTCATTTTAATCAACTCTCTGCAAAAATTTATTTCAAATTTAATTTCCATTAACTTTTTCGCTTTCTATTAACTCAAATTTTTTCTAAAGAGGCTTAATAAACTTGTATAATATTTTCTATCTGAAATCCAATGTTTGCTACATTAAGTTTAATTCTTCTGTTTTAGTTTTTATATACAAAGCATCAAAAATAATATAGCAAAGTCATATTTGTTCGCCTTCTCCTTGTATTTTCTAAGTTGCCTGTTAGTTTGCTACTTTTTTATTTTATCCAAAAGGAAGGAACCTCTATATATAATTGTCTCAGCATAGCATTTCTCCATCTAGAATTATGCTCTCAACTTCTTCATTCAATTGGGTTTTTATTATGTCTTCAAAAATTGAACCATAAAGATAAGTATAATCATTTCCATTTCTAGTTCAAAGAGAAAGTTTGCCTTGTTCAGTAGCTTCATAATGAAATTGGATTCTTTCCCCGTCGTATTTAGTTTCAACATAATATAAAACTTAAGGATCAAAACTTTCTTATCCCTTTCCTCTTTCTGCTAGCATCGGTTTAATGCATTTATGCAACTAAAAGATATTTTCATTTTCTGTTTTTTCCATTGATGGCTTAAGCTTTGAAATAACGAGTTTCAAATCAAAGCAATTGTTAAATAAGTCCAAAGTCTAAGGATTGTATGCATTCAAGATAGTATTTTCCATATTCATTCGCATATTCTTTAAGATAATCCTAACTAATCATTTATGTTCGTTCAGAGTTAGTTTGTTAATTATAACTTTTAATACTTCTTTTTTGTCTGGAATTCTACAAAGTGTATCTAAGTAAAAATTAATTTGGTCCACTTTCAGAGAAACAGTGCTTGTTTCGTTTATTCTAGTTTGTAAGATATTCACTATAGCTGAATCTATTGTTCCAAAATTCTTCTTAAAGTCCTTTAACTGCTATTCGACATTTGAAGGTAAAGAGAGAACTTTGGAATAAATTTACACCAATTTTATCTCTTTGATATCATAAACTCTTGTATCAAGTTTAGGAACTAATAACCTTACTAAAGGAAAGAAATTTTTAATCTTAGAATTATGGAACATATTACATATAAACTTCTTAGCGTCTTTTTTCTATTTAGTTTCTAACTAATCTAAAAAATCACATAGTGTCTTAAACTTAATAGAGCATTTCTAATCCTAAGGTATTTCAATATTTTCAAGCTTTAAGGAAGTTATATCGAAAGTTCCCTCCTAAGCCATTTTAATTTATGAATAACTCTAAATTTAAATATTCAAAATTTCAACTTTCCCTTTATCTATTAACTTCAAATTTACTCTTATTTGTTTCTTCTCTAGATAGCAAACATTTAATAGGTGCATTTTACATTTAATTTAAGTTTAAGTTTTTATATCATATTTAAATAGTTTAAGGACTAAAAACATAAAAAGTAACTAAATATCCAAAATAATTAATATAGTAATTCAATAATAACTTAGCCAAATTTCTTATAATACCCCTTAAAATATCCTAAAGCCTGTAAAGTTATTAGATTAATTACTTATACAGTCCCTTAACTATTAACTTTATTTTATTAGTCTAGATAATAAAATTTTAATTCAATTACAATATAAATAAATAAATAAATTTAATTATAGAGCGCGTAGCACCTCGTTGGTGCGCAGCTCTTTAATAATTGTTTCAATACATGTCTATTTCTTCAAGTAAGCCTTCAGGTAATAAAAATTCTTCTCTTATTAGGTCCATATCTTCATCATTTTCTTCTTCAATATCTCTTGTTCTTCTGTCTTCTATCTATCTACGTTTTATTGATTCTTTGTTACAAGCGTCCATTATTTTTTTTTAACATACTTTGCTAATTTTCGTTTCTAATTATTTTCTTCTTAATCAAGCTTTTATAAACTCATAAAAACTATCCTTTTCCTGCTCTATAATATTTTCCTATTTCTTTTTTTCATTCAATTTTCTTTTCTAAGTATCCTTTTTTTCTTTTTTCTAATATGTTTTTGATATAATCTTTTATTATCAAGTCAGTTTTAGCTCTTTTTTACTCTTCTTAGGTTCTAATGAATTTTTCGAATTTTGCCGTACCTCATATTATCAAATAGTTCCATTCCTTGTCTTTCTACTCCTATTGTTCTTAACTTTCTAATACATATTTATCTACTTTCTTTGTATTCTGAGCATTTTTCTATGATATGCCTTTCGTTTTCTCTTGCATCATTACAGAAAGGGCATTTGCTTGTCGCAACTAGGTGTCTTTCTTTTAAACAATCCTGGCTCCCATTACATCTCGTTCTTATTCTAATAATGTAGCATATTTCTTCTTTTCTATTTTTATTGTATCTCAGGTAGTTGGGTGGTCCTACTACATATTCATCAAATCATGTTTTTCTATACTTTAGATTTGTTATCATTTACTCCATTCTTTCTCTATCTTCTATGTATAATCTATGTTCTCAAGTTGCACGATTAATGTTTTTCTTCCCTTTTTGATTATTATTACCATCATCTATAAATATATTTTTGTCTTCAATTTTTAATTCTAATTTTATTGTCGTGCAGTATTGTTCAAAAATAAATTTCTCTTCTTTACTTAGGTCGAACATTAATCCATCTACTGTTTTTCCTTAGTTACCTATTAGTCTGCCTCTTAATCTTAGCGTTTTCTGCCATAGGTAATGTTTAAATTTCATAAACTGTAACTCGTATTCTAGCATCTCATTTTACACTTAGAAAGGGGCATCTATGATTGCTCGTAAAGATCTTCTCTATATTATTTCTAATTGTTCCATCACTTATTTTCCTACAAATTATTCACAATATGGGATAACTTCTGTCCCATAGCTGAATACTGAGCTTACGAACGTTTTTATCATTATTCCTGCATTATATGGTGTTAATCCCTTATTCATTGTTATTTTACCCAGTATTCATGTTTACATCTTTTATGCTGCTTCTAGTCTGTTCTCCATGTGTTTTTCAAAGCTGATGGTTTCTTCTATTATATGCCCTAAGTACTAAAAGGACGTTACTCTTTCGATTCTTAAGTTTCTTACCTCAATAGTATTGCCTATATTTTCTCAGTTTCTATTTTCTGCTGCTTTTCATATCATTCATTTTGTTTTATCTGCAATTTCCAGTTTGTATTTTTCTGCCCATGAGGTTAAATTTTTGATTACTTCCTCTAATTATTCTCATTCACTTATTAAGGCTAGGTCATCTGCATATGCAAAACATCCTGCATATATTTCTTGTGTTCATCCCTCTTAGTTTTTAAAGTCTATCGTAATTCCTAGCTTTTAATCTTCCAAGCTATGGAGAAGTCTTGCTATTATTAAGTTAAATAGTCTTGGCGACGTTATGCTTCCCTGTTTTAGTCCTTTATTTGTCGCGAATGATTTTGCTATTTATTCATTGATTTTAAGTTTAATTTCTTCTTCACAGTAGAAGTTTGCTAGGAGTTTAATTATCTATTCCGGTACTTTTAGATCGTTTAGGATTTATCATATATCTTTTCTTTGCACCGAGTCGTACGCTTTCTTAATATCAACAAATATTACGAAAACATCTTTTTTGTTCCGTATTGATCATTCCTATACTGTTCTTAGGTTGAAAATTTATAGTGAGCATGATTTTCCCTTTTTAAAGCCATATTAATATTCGCTTTCGTCGTTATGCAGATATCCTTATAGTTGCTAGAAAATACATGCATCTACTATTTTTAAAGCATGATTCAGTAAAGAGATTGGTCTATAATTCATCGGGTTCATCTGTCCTCCTTTTTTGTATATTAATATTATGTATTATTATTTCATCTCTTAAGGTATTACTCCCTCTTAAATCATCTTAACTATCATTTTACATGTTACTTCTGTTAGTTTTTTCCCATCTGCTAATATTATGCCTACTTGTATTTCATCAGGTCCTGCTGCTTTCATTTCGCCAATTAGTTGATGATTTCTCAAATTTCATATTCGTTTACCACTATTTATCTCTTGTTTAAGAATTTAGTTGGTAGCGTATTATCGCCATCTTCATACAGTTTCTACCATTCATCCCTGAAAGTATTAACATCTTCTTTTAATAAGGGTACTCATTAATTATTTTTCTATTAAGTAAGCTTTTTAGTTTCTTCCACATATCTGTTAGACTTCCTTTATTTACATTGTCCATAAATAGGTTTAGTTAGTTTCTTTTATCTTTTTTTTCTTGATTAAATGTATTCTTATCTTACTCTTTGGTATTCTCTTCGATTCTCAATTTATTGATTTTCATTTATTTGTTCTCTGTTCTTTACCCTTTATTTTAATTGTTTGCTGCATTTTCTAAAGATTTTATTACACTATTTTGTTGTTTCTGAATATTTATATATCTTAGAGTTTTATGTTTTGAATTTTCCACATACTATTTAAACTCCTTCTTAAATCTTTTTCTTTCATCATTTATAAGTCTATGTGCCGTTTAGGTTATCAATTTCTTCTTCTTAGAGATTTTCTTGTATAAATCTTTCAAATTTTTCTTATATCTCTTTTTTCTTTAATAGTAGGTAGTTTATTTTTGCTATCTTTTATGGCTTTCTTACTTCTTTACCCATCTTTACCTATATAATACCAGGCCTATGGTCACCTATTACGTATGAGTAATAAAAATCACTCTTTAACACCTTTTCTCTCATACTCTGTTCGATTAAAAAGTAATCTATTTTATACTCATTGTTTTAGTGAATAAAGGTACCTATTTCATTTGGGTCTAGGCATATTAAATCCTTCTGTTCCATAAACTGTGTCATTCTCTTTCCTGCTGAGTTTGTTTTCTTTGGCAGTCATTTTTCTATGTGCGCATTTCAGTCTCCTATTATCATTATATTAAGTCCTTTTTCTATTGCTTATAGTTTAAATTCATTCACTAAATTATAGAAAGGCTCATACTGTTCGTTGTTATTTGCAACAGGAGCGTAGACATTTATTACTGCTAATTATTTCATTATTTCTATTTCCATTACTCTCGCTCCTCCAAAGAGTGTCATTTAGTTTACTTCATTCTATATCTCTCTGATCTCCTTACATATGTTGTTTCTAATATAGAATGCTACTCCTTTTCCTTTTTTGAACCCACATTTATTAAGTTTTTATATCCTGCTATATTACACATATCTTTTTAGTCTTCAATCTAAATTTCTTATATTGCCATTATGTGGATACTTTTTTGAGTCATGAATTTGGCTAGTGCCTCTTTTGCACTTCTTACTCCCCTAACATTTGCTGTCCCTATTTTTATGACTTATTCTTAATCTTTTTTTACACTCATTCCCTCTACTTCCTCTTCACCTTATTCTTCTTTTTATTCATCTTCCTTCTCCACCTTTTCTTCTTCTTATCTATCATTCTATGCTTCCATATTATTTTCTATATTAGTTCTTTCCCTTTTTTGTCTTTTTCATCTTATTATCTACCTTTTCTTTCTTCTTATCTATTCTAATCTTCTTCTTTTTGCTTTTCTTATTAGTTGAAGTCGGGTAATTGTTCATTTTTGTTTATCGGTTTCTTAGCATAGTACATTCTCATTGAAGTTTGCTTCAATTTACTTCTTTCTTCTCACTTTTATCTTGCATCTTATTCTTTTTCTTCTTGAATTTGTTCTATTTCTTTTTGCTTTTTTTCTTTATTTACGTTTTTCCTGACATACTCCATTATACTATTTTGTTTATTTCTTATTTCTTTTGTTAGGGTTTAGCGTTTTTACCATCACCTATCCTATCCTTTTCTCTAATTTGCTTTATGGTATATCTTATTATTTATTTGATTGTATTCTATTTTTTTAATTATTTGAACATTTCTCTATCCCTCTGTCTTACATATGTCCAATTCCATTTTGATGAAAAATAATTTTTATTTATTCTTTAAGCATAAAAAACTTTTTATTATTTAATTGTTTAGTTGTTTTAATTATATTTCTATTCTCCTCATTTTATTTCCTTCTCTTCTTCCCTTGATTCCTCTATAATCATTTATTCTTCTTCTCCAATTATCCTCTTATTTGCTTGATTTGCTTCAAAATCTGGTTTGTTTATTGTTAAAATAACTTCTCCTTCAAGCATCTCTAATTCTCTTGTATGTAGCTTTTTCCTTTTTGCTGCTTCTACCCTTCTGCATTGCTGGTCTGTGTGCCCTTTCACTTTACATAGGCAGCAGATAAAATTTACTGGGTGTTATATTCTCATTTTGTTTCCATTCAAATCTATTACTTCTGGTATCCTTTTTGTTTCGTCTACATCCTTTAAATCTAGGTAGACTACACTGCTCCCTGTTAGCATTGTTGTGTTTGGACATGTATGCTATATCTCTCCTCTTGATTTTCCATATTATTTTATTATTTCCATTACTTCCTTCATATTTGAGTATTCGTTGATTGTGAAGTAAATTGGGTAGTTATGAATGTCAAAATATTCCAATTAGTTTCTAGCTTAGATAGGAATTCTAACTCCTTTGAACGTTCATTCCCTGAATTAAGTGAAATGTTAGTATCTTTCTTCATTGTTAAATACCACGTATACAATTCCGTTTTATTTCACTATGAACTTCGCCACTGCTTGTCCGTAATCCTTCCATATTTGATTTCTAAACACTTGTATAACTTCTTAGTCTTTGGCCTTTTTCTCTACTAAATCAGTGTTTTCCAAGTAATGGTTAAAGTAAATTGCGACCACCATTTCTGATAAATCATCATAGGCATTTTAGTAGACCCTTTACATTTATTCTTCAGGGACGTTGGCTGAAATGAGTTGTTCATTATTTTGTTAAATTATTACTTAGGTTGTTTTCTTTTTTTGCCACATTCCTTTCTTATTTTGTGCTCCTCCTTTTAGTACAGTTCGACCAATCATGGGTATATTGCTTTTTTTTTCTATTATTCGTTCTATTATTTCGTGTTCGTTCGGTCAGTTAGTTTGGTCCTGCGTAGTCTGAGGTCTTGCATTATTAGTCTGGTTTCCATGCATAATAAAGAAGGTTGGAATAATTAAAGCAAAGACGTGGAAAAAGAAAGTGCTTCAGGTTTTCTCTCCTACTCTGAGGAGGTGGCTTAAAAACCCTTCTTGAAGTTAAGCATTTTTTAATATATATAATAATACTGCAAGTAAATTTAATAAATTATTATTAAAATAGATAAAACTTAAACTTTTAAAATAATGCTAAGGTTAGAATAAGTGGAAACTAAAAAATTAGAAAAAAAACATGTTTTTCAGATAATTGCATGCATTATTAATTAAATAGTTAGCATATGTATAAGTAAAAAAGAAAGTTTAGAAATATATTTATTCATAACAATTATCTCTTTATAGCCTTTCCGTTTAATTAGATAAAAATGAAAATTTATTTTAACATTATTTAATACTTTAATTTTAATCTAAAAGAGAAATATTTAGTACCATAAAAATATTAATACTCAAACTCATAAAGCAAGCTTCCATTTTAATTGTTTATTTAGTGATAGCACTTAATAAATAGTATTTCATAATCTTAAGTTATTTTTTGATTTAAAAATTATATTTTCATATCCTATTTCATATTTAAATAATATGTTTACTTTTGAACTTTTTAAACTATATTGTAGACTAGTTATTATAAGATAAAAGGCCTTATTTCATTTATTTTAAATTTAAAGCAAATGAAATTGCTTAATTAATAATAGTTTGAATTCATGAATATTAATGAAGAAATTCTTTTTGTTAAAGCTAAATTTTCTCTATTTGTTTCATTTTATGAATTGACTAGATCTTAGACGTACCATCTCTTTGCTAAATTAGATTTAAAACTTGTAGAAAATGATCTAAAATTATAAATTTTATTAATTTTAATAGATCTTTTAATTAATTAACTATGACTTTAAATCTTAATTTTAACATTTTTAATTAATGATTGTAAAACTTAATTGATAATTAATAAATTAAAGAATTAATTACTTTCAAATAGATAAATCGATAAGCATTATCTAATTCTTCTTTTTAACTCTTTTGTTTAGATTACCTTAATAACTCTGAAAGTTTATTTTATTAAGATTATAATTAGATTTAAATGTTTCGCAGCAGTCTACATCACCACCGCGTAAAATAAGTTTGTAAAAAGTTTTCTTGATTTATGTCTTGTTTTCTCTTCCTTGGTCCTATTTACATTTCTTGTTTTCCCTTATTCCGTATTATTAAGGTTCTTGCTTCACCACTTCTTTGATTCCATCTTTTTTTATATATATTCCCCTCTGCGCTACAATAGAGCATTTCACTTTCTTTCTTTTCTCTTATCCAATATTCTCTTTTGTATTCCTGGAATTTCCTACATTTCCTATTTAGATGTCTATAGCTACCACAGAAATAGCATTTCTTCTTAATTCTTTTCTCTCTTGTCATTTTGATTACTTGCTCTTCTTTAATGTCCATTTTCTCTATCTTAGGAATTTCTTGCACTTGGCTCTGGCTCTGGCTCTGGCTCTGGCTCTAGATTATTTGCTTGTTCTGCTCTTGAATCGTCTTTATTGAGTCATTCATATGTTTCATTTGTTCCTGTTGGTGTTTCCAGATGTTGTCGAGCTCCCTTTCCCAGTTTGCCATTCGGAGCTCTCTTGTATCCTGTTGTTCAATCAGGTTCATTAGTTTCGTATTTTCCCTTTTAAGCTTCTTTGCCTCTTGCTAGAGGCTTAGCACTACTTTAACGAGCTGCTCCATGCTCATTTGTCCGGAAGGATAGACTTCCGATGTCTCCTAATGTAGAGTAGACTTAGGTTGTTTCCTTGGCTTCTCCTAAAATGCCGGGGTAAGTTCGTGGCTTTTCCTAGTCTGTTAGTACTCTTCCCTCGTTTGTGTTCCTGATAGATGAGATTCTTGTTACTTGGCAGGGGTCTGGGTTATTTCGGTTTCTGGTTTCCTCTCCTATTTCTTGGAGGTGGTGTAGAAACCTTTTTTAAGCCTTCCATTTTCAAATTTTATCAAGTTTATTTTATTAAGATTATAATTAGATTATATGGCTTATAATCGTTTTTCCTGTAGAAAATTAATTGATAAAAACCTAAAATTTAAGTCCTAGAAAGATGAAATAAATAAAGCTAGTAAAAAATTTATTCCATTTTCAGGTATTTTGCTTATGTTGTATTAAAATAATGTGAAGCATTATTTAGGATTCAAATGATAAGCCTATTTAAATACATAAAGTAACAGTATTAAGAAACTATTGTTAAGCCTATTCAATCATATAGAAGTTCCTAACTTATTTAGAAATAAGTGTTTAATTCCCTTATATTATAAATATAAGAAATGTTACTATTTTACTATATTTTTCTGAATATTATGACTTAATTATTATAATTTTAAAGCATATAACTTATATTTATTTACCTCAAAAGTAATTTAATTGATAAATCTAACTAAGAAAGCAACTGGATTCACTATAAATTCTTGTAAAAATAAGGAATTCAAAGTAAAGATGTAAGAAATATTTATTAATAAGTTTAAGTTACTTTTTTTCTTGCTATATTTAAGTTTAAATAAGAAAATAAGCAAAAATAAAGAGATGAAATGCCTATTAATTTGAATTACGTTTTTATGTAATCCTTATTTAATTTAAAATTCAGTGAAAGTCAAATGATTCAAAATTTATTATAAATGGAGACTGAATATTAAGAACTATTCAAAGAAAAATGATCTATTTTTAATTATTGAACTACTTCAATTAAAGCGGACTCGTTGCAAGGAGCTATTTTGAAATATAGAGCAATTTCCTTTGCTAAAGTTAATTTTTATGCCATTTTTTCACTTGGAACTTGATTAGCTTTTAATATTATTAAAGACCCATAGATCGAGTAAGTTATACTTTTTCTGATTTATGAAGGTCTCTTATTTTTTAATCTGGTTTTACTTAAAAAAACAGGAAGATTAAGACTATGTTCTCACATAAGTACAATTAACTGAACGATTTTAAGCAATTGGAATATATTTGTACTAAAATTGCCTATATTTTTAGAATCTGTTTTTGGATGATAATACATCAACATTGTATTAACTATGCTTGCTACAGGGGAATTATTTCAAGCATTTATTTGCTATATAATTGTTCAGATAACTAACAGTATGACTTTAAGTTACTTCTGAGCTAGATTTCCTGACCAGCAAATTATAAGTTAAGATCCTTTTCTTACTTTTATAAAGTAAAATATAGAAAGTCTTCATACTTCTAGCTTCATATTGCCAGCTATGATAGGTATTTACATCTATATTTAAGAATAATGAAATTCTAAGTTAATTAATAAGATGCAATAGCTAATTAAAGAGTCTAAAGCTGCTAGCGAAAGCAAAGATATGTTTATAGCTTCCATGAACCACGAACTTAAAAATCCTCTAAACTCCATTTTAGGAAGTTTAGAACTACTAAGTAGAGACTCAGGTCCAACATATGAAGCTAACAATATAATAATAGCAGCTTAGAATAGTGGAGAGATCTTAATGAACCTTATTAATAATGTACTTGATGTTTCCAAATTTTTATCAGGAGCTATTGATATTGTTAATCAAACTTTCGATATTAGATAACTTCTTTGGAAAATCTATCGAACTAATTCAGTTATAGCTGCTGAAAGATAATTAGACTTTGAAATAAAATTTGATAGAAGAGTTCCTAAATAGGGATAAAGTGATCCAGATAAAATAACTTAAATATTGATGAATATCATAGGAAATGCTATTAAATATTCTTTAAAGGGAACTGTCAAAATTATTGTGATTTGATAGCCAGATGAAAAGAGTATTAGTTATAATGACCGAGATAAGCAGCCACAAATAGAATATTTGCAAAAGTGGAACTCCAATTTATTATATTACTTATAGTAAGCTAAAATTGACAAGTCTGAATATAAAAACCAAGATAATGAAGTTTAAGATTTTTAAAGTATTAGTGAAGAACTAGTTCAATTTGATGACTCCACTTTAACTTCTAGACATTTATCTCCCAAAATTATCAACAGAGGTTTATAAACGTGATATTTTTCTTAAAAAGGAATTAAAATGAGAGATTCTTGCAATTAAACAGAAAACAAATCTTAAAAAAGTATTATTTAAGAAAAGATGAAAAATGTGCGTATTTCTCATAAGAATCTAGAAAATTAAGAGCAAGAAAATGTTATTTTATATGAATATCATCATGAAAAAAGAGGAGTTCTCTAAGTTTAAGTGATTGACAATGGTGTCGGCATAAGCGAAGAAGCCTAAAAGAAACTGTTTAGGCCTTACGAGAGAGGTGATCATTGTAAATCAAAGAAGTTTAAAGGTACTGGCTTAGGTCTTTGAATATCTCAATAACTAGTTCATGCTCTACATGGAGATATTTCTATAAAAAGTGAAATAAATAAAGGTACTATATTCACTATTGATATACCACTTGAAGCTAGTTGAAACAGTTAAGTTCACTTAGATTCAGCATAAGAAATTGAAAAGATTTAAAAGATTTCTGCCTTAGTAGTATCTTAAGTAGAAGATGAATTATTTAAAGATTTGATAGAGTTTATAAAAAATAAAGTAGAATAAGTTAACACTATTACAGATATTAGTTCCATTAATCAAGATGTTGAGTATGATTTAATAATTATCAACTATACCATTGTAAATACGTTGAACTTTTAAGAAATAAAATAGTTTTTTTAAGAGTAAAATCAAAAAGGAAGCAAAACTAAAACAATTTTGATAACTAAATCATTGAGTGAAGATGAAAGAATGAAAAGTCTTTAAATAAAACCTTCTAAATTCATGCATATTCCTATTAATACAAATGATATTAATGATCTTATCCAAGATCTTGAAATGGAGAAAAAGGCTAGTAAAGTATTAATAGTAGAAGATGAAATTCTCCAACTAGAATATTATTGTAGCATTATTTAAAATATCGGTAAAGATGTGTTTCATTGCTAGAATGGAGAAGAAGCATTTTAAGTTTTTAAATCGTTTTATTGAGATATTTAAATAGTTATAAGTGATTGCGAGATGCCCTTAGTTGATGGATTTAAGTTATTAGAGCTAATAAGAGAATTCGAAAAGCAATTGGGAACAATGAGATAAATTCCGGTTGTATTAATGTCAGGACACACAAATTCTTAGTTCAAATAAATGGCATTTGAATGCGGGTTTTACAAAGTAATAGAGAAACCTATAAAAAAGAATATTTTGCAGGATATCATTTTGAACTTAAATTGATTATTTAATTAATTAAGTAAATCTTGCAAAGAAAATAACTTTATTGTGTTTGATCAAAATGACAAATGATTTTAATATTTTGCATATACTATCTTAAAATTTATAACGACAGGCTACAAAATTAATAAAATCTAAATATGTTGCTTAGAAATTTAATAATAATTAGTATAAACTGTTGGAGTTTTAAAAAAGATATAAATGATTAATTATTTTTATAGATTTATTAAATCAAATTTTATATAATTTAATGTTGATGAATAGAAACTCATCTATATTTAATATCTAATTTAATAGATAATTAAATAAATTCTAATTAAAGAATAGCTTAAATATTAAAGTTACTTTAGTACTCCTTTTTTAAATAGCCTTTATAATACTAAATTAATTCCGTTCAAATTAAATTTCTAAGAAATTAAGAAATTTAAGGTATAGAGATGCACAATGTTTTGTTTGTCTTCATTATTAATAACATAAACAGATAGAAAGCGAAAAAGTTTATGGAAATTAAATTTGAAAGTTGATTAAAATGAAGAAGGAATCATTATCAAAGCCCCAAAATCTCTGTACATTCCAAATAATCGTAAGTCCCAAAATTGAACTAAACTTAAGATTGATATGTTTGACAGTTTGGTTGACACTTTAGATTTAGTAATAATGGGTGCTTATTTCTCTAGTAAAGCTTGATAAACAGAAGGAGATGATCCTATTTTCAAATCAAAATAATTTCTGCTAGGTGTAGTTTAAAACTTTTAGAATGGTTTTAAAATAATACCCTTTGTAAGAGTTGGAACTGGACTTCGAATGTCTGAGTTATAGAGCTTAAGACAGAAACTTAAAGGAAATATGATACCATTTGACAAGCTTAAGACTCCATACTGATGGCCAGCAGATTTTAATCCAAAAAATGCGATAAAACCTGATTTAATAGTAAAAAACATAGATAAAACAGTAATTCTAGAAATAAAAGCATCAGAACTTATACAATCAGACGATTATTACACAATTAAATGAACTTTAAGATTTCCAAGAATCAAATCTATTCGTTTTGATAAAGGAGTTTAAGATGCAGAAGTTGTTGAAAATATAGAATCGTTTCAGTCAAAGAACTCAAATATAAGAAGAGGATTTGTCAAAGTAGATGTTATTTAGTCTCAAATTTCTAATTTTACTTAACAACTTTCTTAGTAGCAAGAAGCAATTACTTAGTTGAACTAAGTTCAAGTGTAAAATTTAAAAGATATTCAAAAAGCTAAGAATGAGTTCATGTAATTAAATTTGTACATATTTATTTGAATATTTTCCTTTTTAATAATTCATATGTTTTTAGATTTAAGCATAGAAAATATATAATCTATCATTAAATAAATACCCTAAACCAATAATATTTTATTTTATAGCAGATTTAGCTTGTTCTGAATATAAGCTATGAAGAAACAATTATACCAACTATTTTTAATTTAAATATAATTGAAAGATTATACCTTATAATCCAATTTTCTTTAAGTTCTCAATTAAATCATTTTCTCTATAATATTGCATACTAGTCAAATATTGCATTATTTTATATTTACTAAGGAAAATTCTAAAAATCATAATAAAAAATGATTTATGAAATTAATTTAATAGTAAAAATAATAGATAGACTTGAACTAGTTTAATCATACTAAAGCAAATATAATTATATTTTAATTAAATATAGAAGTTTAGCTTTATATACAATGTAATTTAATAATAATTATTATCTAATTAAAGCATTATTTTTATTGCTTACTATAAGCAAATACTTATTATTAGTTTTATGATATATTATTAATCAAATATTTATCTTATTTTATATTTCAACTTCAATTTAATTAAATCACAACCTTGCTCTTTTATTTATGCATTATTTATATTTTTAATTCTTAAGTATAAAACTTAAAGTTTTACATCTAATTTGAGATTACTTAATAAATAAATGCATAATAATCATAATATATCTTTCTATCAAGTTCATTATTTACACTAGCATTCAATATATTTATATTAAATTCTATTTTAAGATTCTTCTTTCATAGCTAGAAGATTGATTGCGTATTAGCAAGAATTTAAATTTATTTGTAGCTTATCTATCATTTGATTTTAATCAAATCTACTTAAAATCACATTAGCTTAAATTCTTAAAAGAAATCAAAAATTTACTAGATTTGTGAATTTCTAATTAAGTTTCTTTTCATTAAATTAAATAAAAATTAGAAAATAAATCTTAATTCTGTAATGTATTACCAAGTAAAGTTTAGAAATTTATAAATATGAATTAAAATAAGTTGACTAGATACTTAAATGATATTTAGCAAAATATTTAATAATTGTATACATTTTATGATTTAAAATAAGTTTATATTCCTTATATCTCAAAATTTCCATTTGCAACTTCTTAAGAAGCAAAAGTTACTTCGTGCATTTCTTAAATTTCGCTAGGGTCACTAATCATATTTTTTAGAATACTCCACTGCTTTTAGTACATTCTTTTACTTATTGCTAAGAGTAGCTAACCTATTTTAAATTGTTATTTGTGAGCTTTTAATTTTATTTACATAGGATTCATTTCTTGTATAGTTTAAGCTTTCTATAGTTCATTTATATCATTACTTGACTTATTAATGTTTATAAATTTGAAGTTCTTAGGAGTTTTTTGAGGAATATTTTTTTTATCCCGTACATTTGGACTCATATCTCTACTTGTTTGTATACCAGTATTTTTTTGTACTTATTTAGAAGTTTAAGTTCTTTTTTCACTTCTTTTAGGAGTTTTGCATCTTATAGTTTAGTTTTCTTTTGACATATCTTACGAATTTTTAGAAACTTTGGTAAAACTTGCCTTTTTGGATAAATATTCACTTGAATTATTTTTTTGTTTGCTTTAAGGGTTTACATTTCTCTTGGTTCCTCTTTAAGTTATTATACTAAAAGGTAAATTTTATTAGTTTTCATTTTCTTTAGCTTATTTATTATTCTAATTCTATATAGCGACTATATTAGCTTCTTAAAGTTCTTTGAAATATGAATCAAGCTTTTTGACATATATCTGTAAAGTTAAATATATAGATTGAAATCTTTTGCTTGAGCAATAAAATTATGCTAGACTAGTAAATGAAATTTGCTTTTTTCCTTATCTAATTTAGGTTTATATTTTTTCAATTTTTTTTAATCCTTATATAAGTCATTTTCTTCTATACTTGTTTATCTTTAACGTGTAAAGTGCCGAAAGTTGCCAATTATGCAAAATATTATCAAAAAAAGTATAGAAAGAATAAGCTTTGAATATGGAATTTGTCATTCATTCATTTTCTGTTTAGCTTTGATTTGCTTTTCTTTCAACTTAAACAGTTTGGATTGATTGTTCTTAAGTATTTCATTCAGTTTATAACTGCTAGGTTAGTTAAATAGGTTTAGATTGAATAGAAACTTCTACTCCTACTTATAAATACTTTTTCCATAAAGCCCATTATCTCATTTTACTTATATAAGTACTTAAAATGTGTGAGTTTAAGACTCTGTAAATTCTATATAAAACAAGAATTTTTCTTATAAACTAAGTTATGTTTTGCTATCTTAAAGCAGTTGCAAGCATATTTCATTTTATTTTAGCATTTATAGTCTACTCACATTGATAGATCGTTATAAAAGCAAGTCGTATGTTTTTGTTGACAAGAGCTATATAATAACAAAAGCTTACATATAATCTACTTTATAATATACTTATAGTGAAAATGCTATAATTTAGTAGATTTTTTAGAATAGTTTTCGAAAGAAACTAGTCTTTTAGTACTACTAAGTAGAGTATTAGAACAAGAAGCAGCAATCATAGGGGTAATTGATTCACTATATTTGTCACATTTTTCTTCTTGCTGTAGATCGCTTCCTCTTTTTAATTCTATTTTGATTGCAGGATTTATAACCATAAATTATTGAAACTTATTACTTGAAAGAACTTCGACATTTTCGCAACTTATCATCTGTATAGCAGCAAGAGTATTTAATTTGCAAGTAAAGCTACATTCTGAGGATTAAGTTTACCAGCAATATATCTATTTTTTATCACTCATCAACCCTCAAATTTAATTACTAGCTACTGCTATTTTTTATATTTTAGTCTCCTTGCTTGGTAATTTGGTTATTTAGCAGCACTAATCTAGACAATATACTGCATTATCACTTATCAAAATCAAAATCTCAGAATTGCCAATTTATGTGCTTTCAATTGACTGAATAACCTTAGACTCTAGTACATCAAGCGTAACTCCCTTTTTAAGTGTTGACAAAGGTAAATTCTAAAATTTCCTAGAAAAATAATCTTAGAAATAGGTTCCATAGACATAGACAAATCCTCCATGAGTTACGACCGCAATGAGATCGTTGCCCAAAGCCACATCTTTTATGGTTAAATGACGAGAGCCTTTATATTTAACAGGAGAGGGAGTATAATTATCCCAAGGTATTTATCCTCATATATACAATTTATCCTCTAAAAGTTAAATCTTACTAATGATAGCGGCAGCAGTGTTCTTAGTAGTGACAATTTTAACACATTGCTAAAGCAAAGCTCCTTCACTGCTATTATATATTAGAAGATCTTATTACTTAGTAATGATAAAAAGTTGCTAAGTATTAGTTTAAATTTAGGCAACATTAGAGCTTATTTCCTTAAAGTTAACCAAATCCTAAGTTATTAAAAGTTTGTTTTCGTCTGAATTTAGGAATCTTACTAGTAAGGCAAAAATAGGTTTCTTAAAGCTAAATTACTTAAACAAACTAACTTGGCACTTTCTTTTATTCGATTTTTTAGCTTAATAAATAAACAAGCACCATTTAATCTAAATTTTAAATCCTTTTAATTTCAAAGAGTCTCCTACTAAATACTCTATAAACTGCTAATTCAAACTTTTATAATTAATAAGGCTTTAGCACTTTAAATTTATAATACTCTTACTTATAAATTTAGCTACAAACTTCTTATTTTGATAATTATTAAAAAGCGTTATTTATAATGAAAACAAACTCTTTGAAGTATGCTAATTGGAGTTTTATATCTTATGAAAAATTTTGAACTTATAGCTTGAAAAGCTCGTTTAATTAGGCAGTTAAAGCTCAGTTTCTATCTTAACTTAGCATAAGAAATAATTAAAATAGTGCATATTGAATTAATTTAAAGAAACTTACTATTTTATAAAAGTAAAAGAAGGGAAAAGCATATAATTAAATTATTTAACTGAAGCTAAATAATCTCAATGAGAACGTTTAAGCTTAATTTTAATCCTTCATCTAACAGAAGGAATAATATTTATCTCAAAACATTCCATTTATAATAATTTAAGAACTACGGGCTTAATAAAATAATTATTTACTGAAGAATATTTAAATAAAACAAGCTTTAACTAGCTAAATAGGGTTGCTTTGTATTATTTCTGTAGATAAATATATATTTAAGGAAAGAAGAGAAAATGTAATATTTTTAGTAAATTGAGCATGATTAGAAATAGAAGTAAGAGAAACAAAGTTTAGAAGATTAATAAAATAAGGAAGCAAATAACTATAATTGAGTAATTAATTACATCAAAGCTATTTAATAAACCAACTAAATCATTTTTCTACACTTTTTATTCTGCTTTGCCTTGTTTTTTTTCGCTTCATCATAAGAGTTGAATTTTCTACTTTAGTGAAATTTACACATGCCTAATTAGTAGGAATGCAGTTTTAATTGTCTTTTTACTTCATAAGTAGTATATTTTAGGCACTTGAGCTGAATGAACTTTAATTATCTGAACAATTACTAGAAGTAAATTCATTAAACTTTTCTTCTATTTTTTACTCTTCATAGTTACTTTTAGTTGATTCAGAATATTAACTTTGTGAAAAACTAATCTTTCGCTGTGGTGTATTTATTTCATATTTCTCCTTTCTAAGTTAAATTATGTCTCCTTCCTTCGATTATTCTTAATCTGAATCTACCTTTGCAGGGCTTGGAGGAGATAATTTAAGAAGCATTTTTTAGACAAGAGGATGTTTGGTATTTGTTGGAGTACTTAGTCTTTTTGTAGCTTTTCTTCTTAAGCAATCAAATGAAACTTTTCTAGGTTATACAGTTTTACTAGGAGATCTATTCTACCTCGCCTAAACTTCAACATTAATATCTTCCATATTTTGAAAAATCAAATATATGTCTTTGTTTAGATTTAAAAGAATTAAGTTTGCTTTCAGTAAAAATGGATATTAATAATTAATTCGCATTCAATTCTGTATATTATGCAAAAATCTTATTTTAGCAATCTAAGATTCTTTACCTTTCAAACATTAGCATTTCATTCTATTTTTATTTTGAGATGAACTAAAGAAAACCATGCTCATTATTACTCATCACATAATCATCTCATAGTACAAAATAAAATTTTTATGATTGATTATTAAGCCAAATATTAATTAGTAATAGTAGATGAATACTCTAAGTAGCATTATTTAACACTTGTTTGATATGCTTCTATATTTATTATAGTTCTTATTATACCTTGCATTATTTTAATTCTACTAGAAAGAAAAATTTCATATTTTTAAATTTCTGCTGACTAAAGTTGCAACTATCACCCGCAAAAATTAAATAAAATTTCGAAAATCTATGAAGTAAACATTAAATAAAAAAATGAGTTTACAATATGAAAGAAATACTTTAGATATGAAGCTTTACAATTAAGTTTGATAAGGAAAAGAAAGGTATAATATATATTAGTTAGAATATTAATTAAATTACATTAAAATATAAATTCTTTGCTGCTTTTACTTTATTACTAAACTTTAGGAAA
Source organism: Loxodes magnus (assembly GCA_946699065.1). Lineage (NCBI taxonomy): Eukaryota > Ciliophora > Karyorelictea > Loxodida > Loxodidae > Loxodes > Loxodes magnus. The sequence goes on along the minus strand of CAMPDV010000020.1, from coordinate 284,651 downwards.
TATTAAATATTCTAAAATATTTATTTTACTATTAAAGATTTTGTAATTATAGATTATTAAATTATTTATGTGTATATTTTATCTAAGCTTATATGCATTTATTAAATAAAATTATAAAGCTTTTAAGTAAAAATTAAATCAATTTTAAAGTTTAGTAGGAAAAAAGGTATTAATGCTTCAGATGACTTCTAATGAGAATGATTAATTATACTTTAGCGCTTAAATATTATTGCTAAACTTTTTCTCCTTACTTTAATGATTAAATTTATTAAAATTTGTTAACCATGAAACTTTATTTGAATATAAATATATTATAACTCTATACCTTATCTTGATAATCCTAATTTTGCTGCATATTTTAAAATTACTTATTAGAATAAATAGACATTTTACTTAAGATTGTTTAGATAAAATCTATAGCAGTATCTTTATTTAGAAGTAGGAATGTAGTAAGCTTGATAAAATATATGCTTTTCCTTAATGATTGTATAGATTTATTAATATAGATTTAATATTAATCTAAGCAAATAGGTCTTAATGGCTTAGCATTTCAATTTATGCTTATTTAATTTAGCACTGAAAGCAATGATCTTACTAGATAAAATATATTAGTTTTTATTAGCTTTCCTAAATTAAAGTATCTGATTACTTAGTTTATAATTATTTCAATTGGAAAATTTTCTAAATGATGTTTTTTACATTATTCACTTTATTTTAACTATCTAGTTTCTAAGGGGAATGAATATCAATATTTTGATTGCATAATATTAGATAAGCAGGTTTTTATATATAAATAGAATATAAGAAGTACGTATTTATTTAATAAAATACTAATTATTATTGATGAATCAAGCTTTTCTAGTTAGCTTTTGCTAAGTTGAATCATTAAAGTGATTAAAATCTTAGCTTGTGATTATATATATAAATCCCTTTAAACTTCCTTAACTTCTCTTTTAAAATCTTTTTTAGTTTGCTGAATTATGTAAAAAAATAGAGGATTTCACAATTAATAAAGAAAGGTCTTATACTTATGTACTTATCTAATAAATTAGCATTAGTAATACATAATAGAAAATTAAAAAACTACCAAAAATAAGAAATAGCTTGCATGCAGTAAACTCTAGACAATGATAATTTATTATAATCTTAAAGATTTAAATTAGAAGCTATAACAAGTATTTAAGCAGTTAAGCTTAAAAATTTCAATTTTTATGCTTTGCTTGCATTAAATTGAGCGACTATGAAGGTTAGATGGAAAATAGTTAATGAATAGCAAATAATTATTAATGCAACTAAAAGTTTCTTTACATAATGACGCATTTGCACATTTTGCAACAAAACCATTGCTGCATATAAAAATAATTACATTTTACCAATTTCTCTTACTTAATTATTACTGTTGCTCTTGCTTTTGCTATTGGGAAAATTTTTCTCTTTTAATAAATTTTTTCTCTTATTCAGTTTTTTATGTAAGAGATTCTTGCATTAAAATCTTCTGAAAAACATTTTTTGCTTTAGCTTCTTACCTTGAAATATCACATGACTGCTCAAAATCGATTTCTTCAGGAGCAACTGTTGGAATTTGCAATTTTTTTTGTATACTTCTTGGAATAACGTCTGCTTCTGTTTCAGTTTATAGATATTGCAAAATCTTTTGATTGTCAGGAGTTTCTTTGCGCGCAAAACTATCACTATCAGAAGGACTTTTGAAATCAGAGTCTGTTTAGGGATTGATTGGACTAATGCATTTTGTAGCTTGTTGCTTTCTATTAGATTATAATTAGCTATTTTGAGTAGATCATTTTTCAGTTACTACTTTTTAACTTGACTAATTAGATTCATAATCTTCAAAATTGCCAATCTCTGAATCATCCTAAAAATAAAAAATTACAAAACTCGAAGTGTAATGACTTAAATCACTACTTGGACTGCTTACAAAATCTCTGTTTATCTAATTAGTTATGGTTTCGCTGACTTATCTACGATTGCTAAGTTCCTATCTAATTCTATTGATTTCCTCTTTTATCTTTAGCTTGTTGAAGTTAATGTTATTATTTATTGTTTACTCTGTTTAAGAAGAATTATTCTAGATTTGCTAATATTAATGCTGCTCAGTCAACAAATATGGATCATAAGATTAAGGTCTTGATTATGCTTTTCTTACTCCAACTCCTTTACTTTTATAAACTACTCCTTCACTTATATTTTCACTATTTAAGACCTCCCCAGATTTTAACTCTTAAGCTTGAATTTCAACAGCTTTGAAGGTTGGAGTATCTGGCTTGTTGACAGGATAGTTTTAATTTTAATTCTAAAATTTTTATTCACCAACTATCTCATTCTATTCACTTTGAAACTTAGAAAAGGAGTGCAAATTGCTTGAAGGTAGTTCATTAGTTTCCATACACTCAGGAGTAGTTTAGCATTATTGCTTATATTTATTAAGTATTTAATTTTGCTTATAGCAGACATCAAACTCATATGATTAAGAGGTAACATGATGAGGTTATAATGCCTATCGTAATTTATGTCGGGAAAGTTCTAATTGACTGAGAGAGTTCTCCAAGTCCATTTTTAATTAAGGAGAGATATCTCTTTGCGAGTTGGCCATTTTAATTAGATTTATAGGGAATAATCTTTTAATTAGATATTACTATATATTAAGATCATTATGTCTATGGGTACTTTCTAGTCCTAATCTTTTAATCTTTACTTATTTCTTATTACTTTAATTATTCAGCCACTGCTTTATAAATACTTACTAACTCAAGAATTACAAAATTATCTCATAAAAATAATTAGTTAATAGCTAAAAAACCCTTATTAAATATTAATTACTTTGTGAAATCAAAGAGATATCTTAGTTAATTAATAAGATAAATAAGTAGTTATACACAGTTAGCATAAAGGAATAGCTTTAAATAAAAAGGCTTAATAAGTATTTTATAATAGATTATTTATATTTAACTTCTTCCTTTTTAAGCTATGCATTAGAAGCTCCTATAGCCAGCAAAATCAGTTAAGCAATTAAAATTTAATGAAATATATACCTATTTTAATGTTATTATTGATACTATAAATCTAAAATTTTAGACTCTAGTAGTGGAAACATTAGCAAGAAATAGTTATGAGAATAGAAATAGATTTATAGTAAAAAATAAACTTAATAAGTCTTTATAAGGAACTATTTAATGCTTATTAAGAAACTATAATTTGCTAGCTTTATTCTATTTAAAATAGGTTACTTTTTATCCTGCTACAAATCTCCAGGTAATAAGGTAACTTTTAGGTTTATTATGGAATGTTTTTATCATTGTTTTTTTCTTAATTTTAAAATGATGAAATTAAAAATATTTGATTCACATTAAATTAACAAAGAGGAAAAAGATATTTTCATAGTTTATGCTAGCTGATTTAGGTCTTTTATATTAAAAGATATAATTTAAATAATCAAAATGTATTCTATTCAATCAGAATCTTCGGACTTAGAATCTATACTATGAGATGAAATCACCCCAAATTTTGCTTTTTGTAATCTTTCTCTAACTTACCAGTTCCATTGAGCAGTATCTTCTCCTTTTTTTTTGAGCATTTCTTAATATTTAGGATTTTTTTATAATTCAACTAAAGCTTTCTAAGTAGCATCATTACAGAAATTTTCAAATTCTTCTTTTTTAACTAATTTACAGTAATATTTTTCTTTCTCCTCTTGCTTATTCAAGATTTAATATCCAAATAAAATCAGGAAAAATACCAAAACACCTGAGCAGACAAGTTTAGTAATAGGGCTTTACTTAATTTCTTGGAAATAGTCCTATGATTGATTGTAGATATCATAGTTGAAATAAAGGCATGGAAATAAAAGTGTACTAGCGGCAAAAGCAGCAATGAGTATCTTCATAAATTATAAGCAAAATGGTACTAAAATTTAAATAATTCAAATTTAATTTCTATTTATCTACATTTAAATCACTTCACTTTTGAATTCCTTCATTTAAATTTAAAGCTTATGCTTATTTACTTTTGCTTCTAAATTTAATTTAGACAACTTACTAAGTTTATTATTGCTTTTAAATTAAAAATGGAGATAAGAGTTAATTTAATTTAAGGCTATTAGCTTTGATACAAAACAAGATTAAAATAAACATAAAATTACTAGGTAAAATAAATAGCTAGTTGCATTATCTTAGTATCATACTAGTTTAAAGTCTATTGCTTTATATTATTCAAACTTATTTAGTACTTAAATTTTAAATCCAGGTAACTTGAATTCTCTATAATCTAAGATTTTAAAATTCTGATTCATAGAAATGTATTTCTAATTTATTTGTAGTTTTGCCAGGTAATTGAATAGCTTAAGTTTAATTTATAAAGCTTATTATAACCTTAGTTTACATTAACTATTGAAATAAATAAATTTTAAATATATCAAGTATTAGAATATTCACTTTAAACATATAAAGCAAGCTTAAATAATAAATTAAGGGTATTATTAATCAATAATATAATATCCTATTAACTTTATTTTGAATCAATTGCTTTAATAAAGTTCAGTTGGTGTATTAAACTTTGCAGTTGCATAAAAAGTAAAACGTAATTAACTTAAAAATAGTAAGTGTATAATTGTTGCTAGATTGATATCTTTATATATAAGATATTTAATTTGGACTTAATAGGAAATAGATAATTTTATATTATACTAAAGTATAAATTGATTTTACTAAAGATAATTAAATCTTTTATTATATTTGCTAAGCCAAATATTAAAGGTTTTATATACAGTTAAATTAAGACTTCTAGATAGAACATAGACTAAAGCAATAAATTTATATATGATAATATGATAGCTTTGAGATCCATATTCCTTTAGGCTAAATTAAGGTTTATTTACCTATATAAATATAATAGTTTTCTTTTATTAAGTTATAAAATCTATTTAGCTTATCTACCTACTATAGATATACTTTTAATCCAATTATTATTCTTTATTTATCTTCCTTTCCTTAGATGTGATTTAATAAAATTCTGGATATTTTATCTTTAGAAAGCAATGAAGAGTGATTTACTAAGGTTAAATATCATATACCATATAAATGAATAAACTAAAGATTTAGATATCTAAAAATTTATGTAGAATTAAGCTGATTCCAGTCATATAAATAATAAAAGCCTATAAGCAATTTAAGGTGTGAAGCTAGTCTTAAAGAAGTAGAATTAGAAAGGATTGTAAAGTGTGAATATTAAATAAAGAGAAGATGATTTAGAGTGTTTATAACTAATTAATTTAATTAAAAATCCATATTAACATCACAAAAATGGCTAGTCAGATGAAGCAAGTTTAATAAAAAGCAACAGAACTAGCCAAATTTATAATAGATCAGAGGAGAAAAGTTCCTGAAATGCTTCCAATAAAGCTGTAGATATAGCAGCTGGAAGGATTGTAAGTTTATTGAATTTAGAGATGTTGAGTATCCAAGTTAGTAGCATTAAACTTTGCTAAAAGGATTAAATATAACATCTTAATCTTATAATAACACCTCTAACTGGACTTAGAAAAAGCAAATTGCTTCCATGGAAATGTAACTATGGAAAACTTTTCTTGAAACTAGATAAATTCCCCCTGAATTTCAACTTTCTAATGGTCATGTGGAGAATTTCTAATAAATTTGGAAGGATTTCACTCCAAGAGGCGCTTAAGATATTTAGACCTCTAATTTCATGAATTTCTGGTATGAATATATCAAAAGATGGAAGATGAATATTCCTTTAGATGAAAGATGTCTTTTATAACTTGTGCATCCATATTGGGGATATTTAACTAGAATGGAGCAAAGTCTATCCTTTAACGCTTTTTGTGATTTCTTAAAAATGAACATAATGGCAACGTACGAAAGAAGCGTAGGTCTGGAATACTTTGCTAGACAAATTACATGTCTCAGTTATTGGAGTTTAGTTGACAAGTAGCTGTAAGGATACCTTGACTTTAATAATTTTTAAAGGCTGATGAAAGCTTTTTGGATCGAGACTCATAAGTGGAAAGAGTTAGAAGACGTTCAAAATGAATTTAAATTTTGTTTAAGAAAGTAAGAAAATGAACTTAAGCCATTTAGCAAAGAAGATACTGTTTTTAGATTTGATTTAGCAAGGAAAATGTTCATTGAAAGAGATTTATGATTTTAAATAAATAAAATATGCTATTTACCTTTATTCCAGTTCTTTACTTCTACCTCTTTATTTTTAACTAATCTTTTCTCTCTTCTAATGTAATCATCCTTTCAATTTCTAATTTTTCTTCTCTTTCTGTTCTACAAGAAATTGGTTAGCTGCTTAATTTTACTTAACTAGTCTATCTTGCGATATTCAAAGCATTAGAGTATACTAAATTCATATAGTATATTGCTACTTAACATACAGAGGATTTAGATATCTGATAAATGAAGCATGAATAAAGTTACTTACGAGATTTGATATATAGAAGATAATAAAAGATAAAAAGAAAAGGTATTAAAGTATAGTAGATGAATAAGTATATAAAGCTATATTTAATTAAATTTAATGTCAAACTATTTATTGTGCTCTTGTGGAAAATAATTAGATTATATTAAAAACTTGCCTGTGAAACTGGAATGCGAGCATTTGCTTTGTCTAGAATGTGCTAAATATTTCCATCAAAGCTAGTAAGCAAATTCAGATTTAAATTAGCAGGACAATAATTCACTTTTGACCACAAATTAATTGAAATGTCCCATTTGTAAGGCTACTACTAAAAAGAACCCTATAGAACTTGTAGATGAATAGACTCTTGAAATTCTATCAAACAAAAGAGGCTAAATATAAACAGAGGAAATATCATAGTTTATAAATATGAATGAGAACTACTTGATAATGAGCCATAATTAGCAGATGATTTATTGCTTTGATCTATTAAATCTAAAAATGATAGGAATTTAGATAAATAAGTAACTGTAAGACAAATATAATACTTTCAATGCTTAATTAGATCACAGACTTGTATTAAGTGGTGGAGAGTTTAATAATAACGAGTATTAGGCAAATAAATGGTAAATTATTGACTGAAAAACTAATTATATTGAAAATCTTCAAATGTCTAAGCCTAGGTTTTTAAACAGGTTAAATGCTTTTTAAATTTAGGGAAAAAACGAGATTTTTACTTCTGGAGGAATATGAAAAGGTAAATGTCTGGATCTCTTGGAAGTATATGACTGTCATGCAAAAAAATTTTAAAGGTTAAAAAGTATGCCTTATTAAGTAATGGGACATGGAAGCTCTTTATAATAAGGAATTCTAAGAACTTTTGGAGGTAATTAAGGTTAAGGATGATTTTCAAATTCAATATATGAGTACAATATTTGAATCGATAGTTGGATAAAATCAGATGCTTGCTTGAACAAAGCAGCAGACAGAGTATATGCTTACTCTTTTAATAAATTTCCAATAACTATAGTATTCGACAGCAATAGTCAGCTAAAAAATACTTATATATATGATGAAAAAAACATATATACACATGGGGAATAATTTCCTTTAACTAGCTGATTTATGTGAGTTTAACCATTTCCAAAAGATGAGCGATCTATTTATATGTGAAGATAGTTTAGATCTTAAGATATTTATCAGATTTATTACTATGATATTAGCTACAATAAATGGTAACTGTAAGAAACTCAGTACGAGCAATCATCTATTAAGCTAAATGAATTTGCACAAGAAGAAAGTAACTGCTTCATTTATTGAAACTAAATTACAGTAAACTATAATATTTAATCAAAACATTCCATCAAAAACTTTCATTTACAAATATTCTTTATGAACTACAGTAAATATCTACATCATCCAAATTTTAAATCTAGTATTATAGAATTAAAATTGAGAGCTTAAAATTCAATATTTTAAAATATGTTTAAATTGCTATCTTGCAGTTCTTAAAGATATAAGACTTCAATATTCACTACATCCAATTAGTATAAGATTAAAAAAATAATTTATAACAATAAATATTTTAACTTTAATCTTTATATTTGCATTTAAGATACTGAAGTTCTATTTCTAAAGTCATAAGATAAAATATGGAATTAGATCGATATCCTCTTACTTTTAATATTATTTGAACTGATTACTCTTGTAATAAAATATTATTTTCTTGATATTGACATACACTTTTAACATAGATATTATAATTAGAATTCATTCAAAAGATTCAATAAATTTATATGATTTAAGCCTTTTACTTAGGTATTAAACTTGTGGATTTCTTAAAATTAAGAATTATCTAATAACCTAAGATTAGATATTATTTAAAAAAATAAAAATGCAAATAGATAAAGGAAAGTAGAAAATTCTAAGATACTAGCCAGATGATATATTTATTTTTGCTATTTACCTTGTATTTCTTTAATTTGAGTAGCTAAATAATCTGCAATTAATTATTAAGTTTTAAGTCTAATCACTAGTAGTTAGAAAATTTGCAGTATGAAATATGATAAGTATTAAACAAAAAAGGGAGATACATCCCTATATCTTGACATAAATGAACCATAGCTCTTTTTCTTCCTCTATTTTGGATAATTAGAAGATTATTTTATTTCAAACTGTTTGCTTTGGTAAAAAGAGAAATTAATACATATCTCTACTAGGATATTTGCTTTAATAGCCTAATAAAATGTTTGAAAAATTTACATTAAAGTAGATGAAGCTATTTGAAATAATAAAATATTTAAGAAAATTAATAAAAGTGAATAACCTTTTCTCTGTTTATCACTACATACGCTAACTTTTCCAGGATTCCTTGTGAACTTGCTAATATTCTTAGATTTAAGCACAGCAAGGGCATCATAAATGAGTGCAAAAATCTTCTAATAAATCCCCTTTTATATATTAATCCTCTCTAATTACTTATCTTGTTAATGCAGCACAACACATATATGCAAAACATGTAGCTGCACTTCTCAAAAAAGCATCTCTTTTTTGCACGCCAGAATGAATTAAGTTCTGATAAGTTGTAAATAAAGCTGTACATAAAGGGCAGAACAAGAAAGAAAAAGTTAGAATAGGCAACTTATAGCAATGGCATAAACTTAGTCTTCAGAAATTTTCTTAAATAAACTTTTATTCCATTTTTTCTAATATTTTTAGAGTATTAAGTAGCATAAAGCAAATGATACTCTTATTACTTATGAAATTAATTTTTTGCTTTTAAATATACTGTTAGCTGATAGAAAGCACGATAAGGTTAAAATTATTAGAGAGGTTTTCAATTAAGAACTAAATACTTGTTTTAATCATTTCTAGTTGCTTTAGTTAGAGTATCACCACTAGATTATTATATATGAATTTATTTTAAAGTGACTTTTGAGTATTAACAAATCAAAATTCTTTATAATAAATAGTATAAATCTTAAAACTCTCTAATAGTTCTAAAGTAAGAAATATTCATAACTAAATATAATTTTTTTAATAAATAAGCTTATAAAGTGATTAAATAGGTAATGTCAATCATCATTTATTGCTTATTTCGTTCTTAATGAGTCCTAGTAGCTTTGGCTTAAGTTTTGCATCTAAACCATGCTAAGCTAAAAATTTATCAACCTCTTTGCCGATATCATCTCCTTTGAATATCTTAATTCTTTCTTTACGACCGCCAAGATTTATATCTAGAGCCACTATGAGTTCTAAATAATTAGAATTAAATTACCTTTTTCATTTTCTTCTTCAGAATCTTCGTCTTCCTCTTCTTCTTCCTCTTCTTCCTCTTCTTCTTCTTCTTCTTCTTCCTCTGATTCACTTTTTTATTTACTATCTTCCTCTTCTTCTTCTTCCTCTTCTTCTTCTTCTTCCTCTTAGCTTTCTTTACTTCCTTCTTATTCTGAGTCTTCTTCTTCTTCTTCAGAATCTTCGCTTCCTTTCTTCTTTTCCTATGTAGATTTAGTCTTTTTTTATTCTTCTTGTTATTCTTTCTTTTTCAAATCTTAAGTTGTAGGAACTGTTTAATTTAATTCCTGCCTAAATTTGACTCCGAACAATGGAAATCCTCTCTCTTACATTTTGCTCAGAACTTCTCTATCTTTTCTTGCAATTTGCACTCTTTCAATGGCTTTTTCAATTCCTTTAATATTTTAAGTTGGTTTTTTTTGATTAATCGATTTTTTGCTAGATTCTAAGTTAGGTTAAAAAGTGCAGCATGGATCAACTTTTTCTTTTTCTTCTTCTTCTTTTTTTAATTTGTTTTCCTTTATTTGCTAATGCTTCTCATAAAGTTCAGTAGTCTTATGCTTTTAGTTAGAACTAATAGATTATTTGGATTTGCCTGAATTAGGCTAAAAAGTGCATTCCGATAGTTCTTTTGATTATTGTTCCTATTTTTTCTCTTCTAACTTAGTTTCATTTTTAATTTTAGCTTGATAAAGCCTATCAATATGAGCTTAAACTTATTGTTCTGTCCTAGTAGTTTGACTTACTCCTTTCTTTTATATGGTTCCAGCACATAATTAAGGTTTAAACGAATAAGAATATTGATCAATCGTTTATTATTTAAATGAAGGATTTAGGTTGGAATGCTTAGTCATTTCATTTCTACAATCTCTTAACATAGAGAAATCTTTATAGAGCTTGTTGTAATTGCTTATTTCATACTTCTCTTAAATGAAAAATCCATATGCTAAAGTTTTACTTTATTACGGCTGCTCTTTTCCCTAATCATTATCTAAATACCCCATAATTGCACATAAAAAGGTGACTAAATTTTACTCTTGGATTCCTTATTCTTCTTCTCCAATTTCTTCTCATATTTTTTTAATTATTTATTTCTCAATTTGATATTTATCATGAGATATATCTAGCATTATGAAGTACAGTCTTTATAGTAGTTTACCAAGTCCTAGATAATTTAATTTATTTCCATTTGCAATTTTTTAGAAATTTTCTTAGACTTCAGATTTTATTTTTTATCTTAACTTCTTTCTGCTTTTGGAACTTAGAGTAAACTAGGTTTGGGTCTACTTTTGCTACTAAACTTAATTCTGCTGTTTACTTTTTCTATTTAGAGCATCCTCATAAAGAATATCTTGAATTTTTCGATCTCTTGTGATACTTTAGGATTTAGGATTGATTTATGGAACAAAAAGGGATTTGGAAGTAGATGGTTCGCTTATTTCCATTTTAGCTTAACTCTATTCATAAAGCTTTTCGTAAACTGGTTATAATTCGTCACGATTATCCTTCAAAATTTTTTTGCTACCTTGGCAAACGTATTTTGAAGCTTTTTATGCTTCTACTGATTAAATTTGTTCTTCTTTTTCCTTTTATTCGTCTCTAAGAGTTTATAGCTTTTCTTACTTTGTCTTTTAGTGTTTTTCCTAAAGCTAAAGAAACATTGTAAAAGGTCTTGCTTCTTTATCTTTTTATTTCGTTTAGGGAGCGAAAGTGCATTCTTCAAATCTTTATTTATTTAGTTCTTCTTCTTTCTTTTTATTCTTTTCTTCTACTTATTTTCTATATTGGTATAACCTTTCTACCATATTCAAGGCAGATGATGGTCTTTTTTCACTAACATTTGTGATTAGCTCTTCCTTTTATTAAGATGTTAACTCTGTTTTCTCTTTCTTTGTTGGTGCTTTAGGTGAACCAACTTATCTAGACTACGAAACCATGTTTACGTTTTATTTAATGAAATTTCTATCCTGCTTTTTCTTAGCACTTTCAAGAAATCCTGTTAATCCACCGGACTTATGAGGAGCGAAGTCAAATCTATTTCCTGATACAGAAATTCTTTTTTATACATTCTTGTCCATAATTCTGTCTAGATCATATGTATCTTTTGATAAGCTTTCACCTTTTAATAAAATAGGAATTACTTTTTATTTCACAAATTGTTTTCCGAATTCTTTCTTGAAGCTTTGGAAAATGCCAGCAGCTTTAGCTTTTTCAAAAGGATTGATGGTAGATTTTTTGTTCTTTTGGTCTTCTTCATCTTGTCCTGGAAAGGCTTACATAGTTGGTTTCATTGATAGATTTTCATTTGTATCTAAAGAAAATTAGCAAACAGTTGCTCTATTATTTTCCTAGTTTTTGGGTTCTTAATTTGATTCCTCTTGCTAGCTTTCATTGCTTTTTTTCTCTTCCTAGTCACTTTCTTTTTAGCTGGTTTCTTCTTCGTTTTCAGATTTATCCTATTCTTGGTTTTTAGGAGCAGATTATTAATCTAAGTTTTCTTAATCCATATCAAATTCACCTTATTATGAAGAACTCATTTTTAATATGGCCTTTAAAATTATTAAGCAAGTAAATTATCAAACTCTGCAACCTTTAATTCATTTATTCTATAAAATAAATTCTATTTAATTCTATTACCTAAAAACATTCTTTCGCTTATATCTCATTCTATTTAAGAATCACCAAGTTTAAATCTCTACAAAACAACTAGAAATTTATAGATAAACGTCTTTATTTAAAAGAATAAAAAAAGAAACTGATTTAAAGGAAATCACTTGTAGCATAAAGGAATTGTAATTATGAGATAAATTAATATGGCAAATAATTCATAGAAATACTACAAATACATTCACTAGGATATAAGAGGGTCTACTTAATTATCCTTTACTATTTTATTTTCTAGAATATAATAGAATATTATTTACTACTACTCTATTTATTAAGTTTTATCTTATATCTAGCTCTATGCTTTTCTATTATTTTTGAGGAAAAGCTGCTGTCATTTCTAATAACCAAATTATTCAAAGTATATAAATGATTTAGTCTGTTCATTGAATAGAAATATTTAAGTATTATATATCTTAGTAAGCAAATGTTTTATCATATATTAGCTATAAATAAACAGAATTATTATAAAATAAAATACTTAATTTATTAAGCTTAAGGATTAAAAAGTCAGAACATTTAAAAGCAGTCATTCACTAAATTATATAACAAAATTGCAGTATCTTATGCTAATTAAATGCTTACAAGTACCACTCAATAGATTCTGCTTTAAACTCTATAATTTGCTCTAATATAAGAAAAACATATATACCAATATTTAAAAATTAAGAATAAAAATCTAAAAAAATTTGAAACTAATACTAATTTAACTAAAAATAGTTAAAATGCTTAATAATAGATATAAAATGCATAATAGTTATGTTTTCATATTAGCAATAAATATCAACTTATTTAAATTAAAGAATATTGCTTTACGTATATGCTTAAAAGATAAATAAATAAGATAATAATCTAATTAAAAAGATATTACCTAAGCTTATTTTATTTTAAGCAATTTTATCTTTATGCTTTATAGCTTAAACTTTATTTTAACAGACTGCTTGTATTATTTCAAACAGATATTATTAAAAACAAAATAAAAGTTTATATCATTTACAACATATAAGCTTTTTAGAAAGTTATGATGTTAAGAAATCATTTATTAAGATAATATAACTTTAGATTATGTTCTTAAAATTAATAGAATAGTAAATACATTTATAAATTTAATATATATTAATTTATTAAATTTGTTTCCACAACCTTACTGTCTATAATCTAAATTTTGGATGGGTCTTTCCTTTTATATTTTAAAATATATATGAGCTATCTTTATTAACCATATAGCTACATATATACTATAAACTTTTTTACTTAAGCTTTGAAGCCTCATCTAGTATAATTAAAATAACTAAATTCAAATATTTTAGATATATCTTTAAGTTAATTACTAGAAATATATAGTAAATAAAAGTATCTTAGAAGCATGTTTGTAAGGAAATAATGCATTATAAATATCTTAGATTAATATAAAATATATAACTAAATTAATTTATAAGCTTTTCAGCAAATATCTACTTAAATACTTTCATAAATTTAATTTATATTAAGAACTAAGATTTAAATATGTTATCAAGTATAACTATTTAAATATCTTCCTTTTCTATTTTTTGATTACTTAAATACTTCATTAATTGAAAGAATGAATTGAACTTTGATGATTATAAAATGCCTATTTATAAAGCAAACTTAAAATTAAGATTATTCAAATCAGTTAGTACTTTTAAATATCTTCTCATTGATACCATTTTTATATTTGTTTGGAGGCGTTTTCATTGATGATTAAGTGATGCAGAATTCTGATTAATTAAGTTTTTGCTTTGATTCTAATTTGTGCTTCTTAAGAACTTTCTATTAATGTTCTGAAAATGCCTGATTGGAGACATCAATAACCTATTAAACTTATTTTGTTAATTAGTTTTAAAATTTCAAAAGAGATTATTAGCAGTTAGCTAGATATTTGTTTTTCTTAATAAAGGTATCCTAATCTGAAGAATCCATAAATCCTTATTTGCTTTAAGGTGAAAGCTACTTTTGGGTTTTTAGTTAATCAATAACGAAATCTTATTCTTAAATTTAAAATTCAAGCTTACTAATATACTATTCTGAAGATTCTTAATATTCTTAAAATTCTTTATCTACTTTATTTAGCACCACTGCTTGCTAAGAGAATTGCTGCTGTAACTGAATAATTTTTTCGTTTTAATGTTTAATTATTTCGAATAATCATTGAACACAATTATGCTAGGCTAAATCTTCAGCTACTATTTTAGCGAGACATTTATTGCATTAAATTGTACTTTCTTGCTTTGAGATACAAAATTAAGCTAAATCTAGTGGGTCATAAAACGAGTCTAGCAATGATGATTTTTTAGATTCTCTAAGTGAAGTTTATTCTGAAATATTCTATCCTTATATCTATTCATTTGGCTAAAGTATGTTTTCTTATTCATTATCAAGTGATTTTTCCTATCTGAAATTGCAAATTTTTTCATGTTCCTCAATTTTATTAAGAGCATACAAAATTTTGCATCCTTCATCATAAAAGGAGCATTTTATATGCAAACTATTTAACTTATCTCTATAGAAATTGCTTATCTTGCTCTATTTAAATCCTTTATTCTTACAAATTATATGTCCTAGCATATGATCTATGCATCCTTTGCAAAATACTTTCTAGCAACTAGAGCACTATCTAGGATTTTATAGCACTTGCTTGCATATCTAGCAAAGAAGAGTTTCAGGTATTTGTCTTAGAAATCTGTTAATTTAATAACCCATTTAACTATAATATACCCTAGATTAGTAAATAAAGATAATATTTATAAAATATTAATTATAAGCATAATTAAATAGAAGCTTACTACTATTTATTAAATCTTCGCTTTTACTTTCCATTTATAAAGGAACAATGCATATAATAATCAGAAAGCATAGAAAGCTAGATAAATAAATTCTAAATACTTAATCTTATTATAAATTATCAAAATTGACTTAAATGGGGAAATATCACTAAAATTATGTAATTTAAGTAGTTATAACATTAATTTTATGCCACTGATTATCAAATTTATCATTACTCAAACCTTCATTTCATTATTTAGCAGTCGAAGATATAACAGGAAATATAGACATAAGTTATTTCCTTAATTTTATTGTTTAATTACTTTTTAAGGATACAATCTGTTATTATTTAAATAACCTCTTTGCTCTTCTATAATTAATAAAACTGTAATTCAATAATTTATCTTATCTAATAATAGAGTTACTTCGATGCTTTAGTTATTTAGCTTAATTTAATTATTAAAGTAATCAATATAATGTATTTCAATAAATGTTTAAGAACTTTATTTATAATAGAGTTTATAAGTATTGCTTAGTCTTTATTTTTAAGAAAATAACTATTTCAGTAGCTTGTTTAAATTGCTTTTATGTAATTTTATTAAAGTAAATGCTAAATTAGTATATTGAATAAACTATTAGAGCATCCTCTTATTCTATTCTATTTTAGTTAGCTATAAATCTAATTATCTTATATTAACTATATTTCCTCTTAATATCCTTTAATTAAAGATTTATTTTCTTTATCTAAAAATAATAAGACTCATGCTCTTTAACTTAAGTTAAATTTAACTTCTTTTTATAGTATTTAATTTTTTGCATATAACTACAAATATTTTGAACAAGCAATGAAGCTAAGAGGTAGACTTCTTAATATAATATAATTAAAATGCAAGCAGTATTTAGAAATAGTAAAATGATATAATAAATTAAGCAAGCTTTTATTATTGCTACGAAGAGCATTTAACTTAAGTATTTTATTTTTAAAAGCAATTTTAACTAAAATTAAGTAGGGATACAAAGACCTACCAAAGAAAGATAAATAAAGGATTTACTTAATTAGTATAATATAAGTGATGAAGTATTATTATTAAATTTAATTAGCTTCATCAATTTAATACTTTTAGAAATATATATCAATATGAACTAAAAGTATAAGGCTTTTACTTTAGATTATTGTATAAGATTAATTTGAATTAGTTATTAATTATTTTATATTTTTTAACGTAAATTATTGAAAAAGTATTATAATTCACTTTAATGTTAAGAGAAGATAAAAAATAAAAATTTGGCTTTATAAGGTAGGTTAGCTATTTAGCTTAATTTTTAAAGGAAGATTGATATTTTACTTGGAATACTTACTTTAACATTCTGGATTATTATTACATCTAATATAATAAAAAACAATTCTATAGAAGGATTAATCATAATCAATAATATATAAGCTATTAGAATGTTGCAATTTACATGAAAACTTTATTAAACTTTAAATAATCTTTACGCCTATAGAATTCTCACGTTAAGTTAAAATAGCAATGATAGGACTAGAATAATAAACTTGAAATTATTACATCAAAATGAAAAATGTCGGTTTAAACTAACTAAGTTAAAGATATAGATATAGGAAGTTAACAAAAATAGTAATCATTTTTGCTGAGTTTTTTATATATTTCTATTTTCTGCTTGACTAAGGAAAACAATTTATGTGATACCTTGAAAATAAATTAAAATGAAGCTCATATAATAACAAAATTTTTGGAGGATATTGACATAAAGTTTGATCTAAACATCTATAAATTTAGAAAGGATTATATTTATTTCATATTGACAAAGTCATACTGAAATATATAAAGATAATAAATTTAGTTATGAAAGAATTCTTATTAGTAACTTTAATAAAATCTAAAATAAAGCTGATATAAGCGTTGGTAAATTAACATAATTTAGATAAGTTTAGAAGATTCAAAATGAATTGATATTTTATAGATAAAAATTTCCCATTTAGCTAATCCTAGTAAAAATAGAATCAAAAGGAATAAAATTAAAATAATTTAATAACAAAAATCATTTTTAAAATAACTTTAAGACTTTGGGTTGTAAAATTAGGATAGATTTATAAGAAAAAAAAGAAAAATTTTAATGAGTTAAATAAAATAAGTTTATGGATTAATTTACCACTTAATCATCATCAACTATCATAGGCAAGCTAATTTTCAGCTTATAACACCTTGCTAAAAGCGAAAATATCAATTATTAAGGATACAATAGAATTTCCTTTAATTTTATTCTAAAATTTTGAAAATATTTCTGTTTGAACAAATTGTTTATTTCATTCTCTAAAGCATTAAAAAAGATATTTTAATAGAAAATATTATTAGTAAGACGAGCTAAATTAAATTAAATTATAGGAATAGCAATAAGTGTTCCAAAAGAAGTTTATTTTAATCGGAAGCTTCAATTTTCTTATTACAGATATTGAAGAGAACATTTCACCTCTTAAATTTTACTGATCTATGATAAAAATAAAGACTTGCTCCTGCTAATAGAAATTTAGAAATGAAATTAAGTCTTAATTAGAATAACCGGATTGCCAATTTTAAAAGAACTAGTAAAAAAGTCATTTTACAAAGCTCTATAAGTTATTTCATGTATCAGTCAAAAATATATGTTTTGATCAATTATAGTAATAAAAACTGAGAAAAAGCATACTAAATGTGTGAGAATTATAGAAGTAAGCATTTATAAAATATAATCTTAGAAATTAATTGAAAAAATAGCTTAAACTTGTTTTAAATCAAAAATAATGCTCTTGTAAATGAGAAAATTATAATAATATGAAAAAGATCGTTGAAATGGTTTAAGCTATTCCAATAATTAAGTTATTAAATATTTAAAAATTATAAATTTTACATAATAAACATGTTTTTGAAATAAAACATTTTATTAAGATTATTTCATTTTAAGTATCATTCGAAAACAAAATATTTGTAAAGAATATTAGTTTCTGTATAAAAATAAAAATAGCTAACTATATATCATAAATAATGAAGCAAAATTCATTTTAATTAAAAAAATTAAAAAATAAGCTGTTTTCTTCTATTTAAAATTGCTATCTATTTATTTTATATATACTCATTTTTTATTAATTTACCAATATGCTTATTAATTAAATACACCTAAATCAGTTTTAAGAAAAAAATCCTTTTTTTTTCTAAGGACTTGAACTCTATTTTCTGCCTCTTAATCCAAGTTTCTCTTTCAGTTATATATTCTCGTTATCTAAATGATGAAGTTCATTTAATTACTCTCCAAGTTTCTATTTATTTTCAACCAATTAGTCTTAATAGTATTTTATCTACGCTTAGTAATTGGCTAGCATTTCGTTAGTTTCTTTAAGCTTTTTCTCTAACTTATCTTTGCCTAAATCTTCTTAGACTTACTTAATCTTAATATCATTAAATTAGCTTTACAGATTTTCATAATCAGTTTTTAATTAGTTATGCTTAGATCTCTCATTATGTAAATCAGTAGAAGTTTATTAAAAATTGCTTTAAAGATTTTACATCTTATCTAAATCTTCCTATAACTATTTGCTTTATTTCTCAAGTTGTTCTATTTTCTATAATTAAGATCTCTGTAACTAATCATTCATATCTTTAGATTCTTGTACTTATTCAAAGGTTTAAAGTTTTTACTTTAAATCTTCATCCTAGTGCTAAAATTATTAAATTTGATTCTGAAGAGACAATTCTTTCTCTTTTAATATGTTCATTTCTTCAATCACTAACTAAATTTAGACTTGCTTTTCTTTTTCTACATTTTTTACTTAAATTGCTAATTGTTAATTTTTAAAAATTTCGTTATCTTTTTAAGCCTCAAGTTACTTTATTTATTAATGAAGCTAATTGTTAAGTTATAAGATTTCTTCCTAATCAAAGCTGTTAGCTTAAGATTATTACAATTTTTAATTATTCTCTTGCAATAAATACTCTAACTTAGTAATTTCTTCCTAAAGCTGTTGATTATTTTATTTTAGCTCATTTATTTATTTTTCCTGTTCCTCTTAGTTAATTTTAAATTATTCTTTCATCTCAATATAAACTCCCTAAAGAATACTTAACTCTTTCTAGGTTTTTTTTAATGTCTACTCTGTATTCTATTACTATGATTAAGTAGTTGATTGTTCTGATAATTTTATCTTTTCTTAGGATTTTTTATTTTCTTTCTATAGGTTTTAAATGATAATTTGAAGTTCAGATAATTAAAGTTTTCCATTTTCGTTTTTTTATTAAAGTTCCTCTATTTAATGCATCAATTCTAAAACTTCTATTTGATATTTCTTATTTTACTCATCAATAATAATTTCGTTCTCTTATTTAACTTTATTCTCCTACTTTAAAAGTTCTAGTTCAATCTTCATTTATTTAAATTAATTTTCAAGGTCATTATTGTTGGATTATTACTGCATTTGTTAGGTTTCAGAATCTTATTATTAAATTTAAAGATTATTAATTTATATTTCCTAGTTCTATTAATTTTAAGTTTTATAGTAGTCCTATTATTCTTACAATTATTTAATTTGCTCTTTATAAATTTCTATTTATTTCAAATATTCTTTTTCGTTTTTTTCAAGTTGCATTTACAAATAAATATTCTGCTATTTAAGCTTTTCTAAACTTTTTCGAGATTAGTCAATTTCTAGTTGAATATCTAGATCTTCTTCAAAATTACTTTACTTATTTTCTTCAGTCCTGATTGATTTTTGTTGAGTAGTATTTTTATTTTAAGAATCCTTAGAAAGAGCCATTTGATTTAATTATTTAAGTTAATTTGCATTTTCTTAAATAAATTTATTTTATTAAATTACCTCATTTAACTAGTTAGTTGTTTCCTCAACTTAGCATTTAAGATCTATAACTTGAGATCTTAAAAATGCATTATCTTCGTCTTTTTGTTTCAATTATATTTCTAGATAATCAGAAGCTAAATGGCTCTAATTACTTTCCTCTTTAATTTTCTATAAATAACTTTCTGAATCTTAACTGTAATTGCTTGATTTTAAATTCAACTAAGGAACGACGGGGTTACTTTTAAACTTATCCTTAAGAAAGTAATTTTATTATTAAAATTCTTATGAAAAATTGTTTTGCTTTTCAAAAGGATTTCTCGATACTTTTTTTGGTCATTTTAAACCTTGCAAAGATCTATATATTAGCAAATCTTTATTTGAAGACTTTTCAAAAAGAAATCCTTTTCCGGTAGGATTATAATGGCGACTAGAATAAGATCGAGAAAAATTTCTTCTTTCATTAATGCTAAAAGACCTTGCTGACATTATTTCATCCTAACCATTTCCAGTGTTAAGTTAGTCTTGTTCTAAATTTTTGATGAAAACAGGAGTAACTGTGAAGTCTATAGAGCCAAGTTCATCAGGACATTTAGTAAGATTTATAGTTTTTTTAACAGCTTTATTTTCATAATTTGCAAAATCGCTTAAATTAATAGTAATTACTCCTACATTTTGCTCGCCAACTTAAGTTTTTGCTTTAACAATCAATTAACTAAATTTTTTATGGAATTTTTCCTCTTTCTGCTTCTTAAACAGAGTAATATCCATTATAAGTTTTTCATTGAAAATAGCTTCTCCTGTATTCTGATCAAGTTTTACTTCCGTTTTTGACCAAGTTATTTTCTCATTTATTGACTTCCTTTCCCATAAAATCCTTACCATTGAATCATAACCAAGTTTAATTTTCACTTTGTGAATTTCAATTTGAAACTGGAAAAAAAATCTCTCAGCTCTTAGTTTTCTGGAACTAGAAGTCATATATAAAAGTTAAAATAAAGTAGCTTTTAAAATAAAAAAGATAATTAATAAAATATGCTTATCTCCTATTTTATTACTACCAGTCACCTCTTTCTTGCTCTTATATTAAATATCTTTTAAAGTCATTTACCTTTTCAAATTAATAGATACTTTTAGCTTATTAAAACTTCTATTCTTGCTAAATAAATGCTTCAAGTTATATTAAGAGTAAACATTAGGTGAATATAGCAATAGAAGCTATGCTAGTAGATATAATATTAAATAAAGTATAAGAATATTTAATTATCTATTTATTCTATTAGACTACCATTATTTTACCCTTCCTTTTTAAAATTAGTTGATATTTGCTTATCTCTTTTTAATCTAAATCTCAAAGAAGAGAAAATATCTTCTAGATGATAATGATGCAAATTAAACAATATAAAGATGATAAATTAAGGAATATAATGTCTCATTGTTAATCAATTCTAAAATACTTGTTTGCAATAATTAGGTTACTTTACTATTATATTTGCTAGCAATATTCTATTATTAACTTCAAGCTATTAATTCAATATGAAAATCTAGAATAATAAGATATTAGCATTTTAATCTTATTTAATGCTGTATTTGCGTAGCCATTTAAATGATTTACTATAATTATTTGAGCATTTAGATGTTTATTTTAACAACTTTGAGATTTATGCATTTTATTTAAGTTACCTTAAAGTTTATTTAATATAGTTTACTCAATTATTAGTATTCTTAAATTAGATGCACAGATAATGATAAATGCTTAAATATCTTGTTGATACTATAAATTAAAAGAGTATTGCTATATAAATAATAAAACTGTATATTCTTATTAAGCAATTTTTTAAAAGAATACAAAAGTAACTTAGAAATAGCCAAATTAACTTAGTGACTTTAGTAAACATAAACTAATTAAGAAGCTTCTAGTATAGATCCAAAGATTAATGCAATCTTTTAAGAAAATAAACTAAAATGCTTTTATTTATTTAAGTTAGATTAAGAGCAAGATGCTTTAATAGAAATTTTAATCAAAGTAATACATTTTATTTGATTATATGGTATTACCATGTTGCCTATTAAACTTAAGCTCTTAGGAATTGCTTGTTATTCATTTTTGCTTCATAATTTATTTATTTTAATTTTTAGTTAAATAAATGATGTAAAAATGAAAACTACTAGTAATCAGAAGTATCTAAAGGCTAAAATAGAAATGCTAATTATAACTAAATAATGAAATATGCTTTATTAATCTTAGCTTTTCTTTATGCTAAGATGTCTAAATTACAGACTTGATTGAAAAGTTTTATTAAAGGAATTAAAATAATTATAATCTAAATAATAAAAGATAAGCCTAATCTATTATCTCAAATATAATTAAATTAAAATGGAATAAGCTAATAAATATTACATTCAATCAAATACTTTCTAGTTATTTAGAAAATTTAAAGCAAGCTAAGCTTAAATTCTATTTAATCAGGTTATTTTTTCTATTAATTTAGTTAATAAAATATAGGGAGAGAAGATTAAAGATGATATATATGCTAAGCTATTAATTTGGCACTTTATTCTAATAATTACTTGATTTCAATAAGCATATAATCATAGATTTAATTTAAAATATTAAGTTTAAAAAATTAAATTTATAAACAAACTTAAAATGCACATCTTTATGGATTCGGAAAATCAGTTTAATTAAATTTTTCTAATATAATTAACATATTAATGTACAAAGCTGAATATCCAAGCTTTTAAATGATAGCAGCATTTAACATAATATAATTAACTATTTACTTAAGGACTTAATTTATTATACTTTAAATTAGCTAGTTCTTTTTAATATGAAACTACATGAAAAGTTTCCAATGAGGAAAGAAGATAAAATGTGGAACAATTTATAATTATAAATAGAAAATAATTAGACAGTCAAGTATAATTACAACTAAATGACTATAGCCATTAATTTATTTAAGCTAATTGATTTAGTATTAATTCAATTATAGAATAAGAAACTCACTTTAAATTAAAAATGGCTTACTTTATTAATCTCTTCAACATTATCATTTTTATTTCTATTAAAGAAAATTTTGAACAGACATAGAAAATTCTTAACTAGTATAAAGTGCTTTTATTATATAATATAAAAGAAAGTGGAGAGATAAAGAATTTAACAGGAAAGAAAATTAACCTAGTAAAGAATTAAGTTTATGCTTGCTAAAAGAATTAAATTTTAAATAAAGTTTTATTGTTTAAATATCATCCAACATTTATTATCATCGCATTCTTTATAATATTTTTCAAAAAGGATACAAAATAAGGTTTAAAACGATATCATGAAGACCGAGAAGAAATTTGAGACAATTAGTGGTTTTAAGCGAAATCACGCAAATAGATATAGGTTATGGCGAAGTACTCCTTAAGATTTTTCACTCAAAATGATATAAGTTTTTTAGAGTTAAAGAGGATTTAGAAAGAGGTTTTAAAGAAAAAAGTATCTAAATTATAAAAGAAAATAACTAAGGAAACCTATGCCTCCTAGAAATACCAATGTATTTTTGACCGACATTAATGTGCGGCCTAAACCTTGCTTTGAAGTTTGTTATGGAACTATGCAGGGTTTACTGGATAAAAATTTCATAACTTCACTGCACACTTGCTTTGAAAAGTGAAAACATACTTTCATCTTATGATTAGTTTCCAAAAATAAGGCTTTTTATTTTATATTTAATTTATTCCCTAGGAAGAAGAATCTATAATCATCCCTAATATCCTTGTTTTGCCTAAACTGATTTATCTAAAAGAGTAATTTTATGTTGCTTTAACATCTAACTCTATAAAGGATAGATATTAGAAACAAGCAAAGTAAAATAGCATTCAAAATTTAATTTTTTAATATCAGTAATTTTATTTAGCTCTTCCACTTGTTCAATTAAGCTTATTAATCTCTTATTTATATAAATAATAAACGCTTAGATAGTTAATTATGCTTCAAAGTTAGTTGATAAGTTATTATTATAAAATAAATGATGCGAATTATTATTTACTAAAGGGTATTTTAAAATGAAGCTATTAAAAGTATCAGACTAAAACTTGTTACTTGCTTCATTAGAATTTATCTATTATCTTTAATATAAGTCATAAACTATAGCAATGACTCTTATTACCTTTGCTTATACTTTAAATTATAACCCTTTTTATGAAGCATTTAAATTTGAAAGAAAGTATTTGCAGTTTAATAATTTTGGTTCATTCTACTTATAAATTAATAAAGCTTTAATCTAATTTTTATTTACTTTAAACTGTTTTGTACGAAGATTACTAAATATCCAAAAGAAAGAATATAAAAAGGAACGAAAGTCAATTTTAGTTAGTTAAGTTATTTATTTTAAAACTATTATATACTTATATAACTTAAAGCAGAACTACTTTATTAAGGGATCAATTAATAAATTATCTATATGAAATACCTTCTAAAGGATGCTTAATTATAAAATTAGAATGCAATAGTAAGATCTTAGTCTAATATACCTTTTTATTAAATATAAATCAATTTACATGGCTAGTAACCCATTTAAAATGCATTCAATAAAGGAAGCTCAATTTATAAGTATGATTATGCTATAATGATTTGATATAAATATAATTTAATAAAACTTCTACTTATTAGAAAATACCTTGCATAATATTTAAAAATAATATTAAGTTTAAGTAATAAATTTAATTAGATATTCATACTTAATTAAAATTAATGAAATCATTAATTTGATTAAATGAGGTCTAAAGGGAAACTAAATGAGACAATATTAATTGATATTTATTAGAATTTCTTTTGTTATTTTTTATAATCAAACTAAACTTAAAAATTAAACTTTTTAATTATGAAGAGTCTTAAAAAATAAATTATAAGAACTTCTTTAATGCATAAAAGAACAAAAATAGACTACTGACTTAATTATTATAAGCCTTTGCATTAAAATATGGTAATAGAAAAGGATCTTGATTAAAGGTTTTTTAGATGCTTAGTTATAGACCTTAAATAAAATTTTAGTAGCTATACAATCAAACTGAACTCTAGATTTTAATTCTAGTAAATAACTTTATTATTAGTTAATAAGGCTCTCTTTATTGCTTTTAAAGTTAAATTTATATATTAGCTTTCTGTTAAATATACTAAAATAATTGAATAGATAGATATAAAATGATGCTTTAATTAAATTAGGAATTAAGTTTAATAAAGCAACTCATGATGAGTAGTTTTAGACTATATTGGATTAGATAAGGTTTAAATAAGTATTAAATAATAAAATTATTATTTGTCTTAGGTTTAAGATTACTATTTTGGTTTAGCTTCAGTTTTTGCTCCACTTTTAGCATCAGTTTTTACTTCTTCTTTTGGTCTAATTTTTTTTTCTGTTTTTTTGCTAAGAAGAATATCAGCTGATTCTTAGTCAAGACTAGGGGCTAATTCTTCAACGATTCCCCTAATTTTTTAAGAAATATCAGGTTATTTACTTAAATAATAATTGAACTAATTTAATGCTTACCAATTTCATTTTTTCTTTGTCTTGTAGTTTCACTGCACCATAAAGGCCCATTAAAAAGGTTTCTTCATTTTGCTCTATTTTAGAACTAAGTAAAAAAATTACTTTTTTCAGTTATAAATTCAAAATAAATTCCATAAATCCTTGAAGTTTTCCTACTTAAGTAAAACAGCAAGAGATCCATTTACATTTCTCAAATAAGGAAAAAACATTATATATTTGTGATATTTGAACAGCTGCATTCATTAAACTTACATCAAAACTTGGCTTCATGTAAGAACAATTTATGAAAGCCTCTACGCATAAATTAAATGCAGAATTTTTGGGTCAGCTCTTATTACCCATATAGTTCCATAATGCCTTTTCCAGGATATCACAGTCTTAGGTTGTTTAGCAACGCACGGCCATTTTGATTAATTTATTCTGAGGAAGAAGTTGTAATTTAGTTTTTTGATCAAACTAAGCAGTTGATAAGATATTTTCATAGTAATAGGTTTCCATGTCTTTATAATTTAATATAATATCA
Source organism: Loxodes magnus (assembly GCA_946699065.1). NCBI lineage: Eukaryota > Ciliophora > Karyorelictea > Loxodida > Loxodidae > Loxodes > Loxodes magnus. The sequence goes on along the minus strand of CAMPDV010000020.1, from coordinate 258,574 downwards.
GGAGCAGTAATCAATGGCATTTTCCTTGCTAAAGTTAGTTGAGAGACTTTTGATAAAATAGTCTGCATTTTTTATAATTTATTAATTTATTAATTTAATGTTTAAGAATTAGGATCTTCTTCGACTATTTTAGTAAAAACACTAACATTAGTCGTTTTTCTTTTAGGAACACTCTTAGATAATATCACTTGAGCTCTATTTGACTCGCTTATAATCGCTCCTAATTGTCTGACTATACTTTATTTCTATATTTTCTACTCTCATGCGTCTTCCTATTTTTGTGTTTCTTAAAAAACAGGAGAAGAATCTTACGAATTTTAATAGCTATTCTAATTCCTTGAGCCTCTTTATTGGAAAGCTAATGGAGATTGACATCCTATATTATATCAAATATTACTTGAATTTCCTGGAGTAGTTACAGGAGTTTCTAGATACATTATAGGTAAAAGTGGAGATTCTACTAAATCGTATAACTTAAGTTAACCCTCATTAGCCAATTATCTAGCAATTTTTTCTCTGGCTATAAATTTGCTAGAGGGAGTCGCTCCTGGAGTTAAAGGGTCGATTTTTCTTAAAATAGGAGTGTCAATTTCATTTGCAGGAGTCAAATCAAAACTTTCAGAACACTCTCTTTGTAGTCATTTATGATTTAAAGCTTCTCTGGCAGTAGGTCTTTACTTTGGATCAGGATCTGTTAGTTAAATAACTAGATCCATTGCTTCTTTTGAAATGTCTTATCAATATTTTGCTTAAAAGTTTATTTTGCAATGCTTATTTTATATAAGAATCTCCTAAGGATTCCTACCATAAAAAGGCTATCTCCCTACCATCAGTATATAAAGAATAATACCTAGAGAAAATAAATCTGCTTTAGGTCCATAAGGAATATTTCTTAGAATTTCAGGTGCAACATAACCTGGACTTCCACATCTAGTAGTTAAGTTAGGATTTTATGGATCAAATTTAGAGGCTAATCCAAAATCAGCTAGCTTAAAAAAACTATCATTATCATAACTGACCATCAAAATATTTTCTGGTTTAATATCACGATGTACAACATTAGCTCTTTCATGAAGATACAAATAGCATTCTAGCATATTTTTGGCAAATCTAGCAGCATTTTCTTCTGGAAATTTTTTTCTTTTTAAGATTCTTGTGAAAAGTTCTCCTCCTGCACAATATTCTATTATCATATAAACTTTTTTGCTATCTTCAAAAACTCCAAAAAGTTGGCATATACTTGGATGTCTTATACATCTTTAACTATCAATTTCGTTTATAATAGCAGAAACATTTCTATGAGATTCCCTTAATCTGGTCTTTTTCATAGCTTTAATAGCAACATATTTATTAGTTTTTACTTCTTTGCCCAAATAAACTTTAGCGTAATTTCCTTTTCCCAATTTTCTGTCTTTTAAATAAAAGCTTTCAATATTTAGCTGAATGCAATATTCTATTAGTAGTTCATACCATTACTCAAATTATTATTGACTTTGGAAGAAAATTTCTGAGACCATTTTATTTCCTATAATTTGAACTCCTCATTTGTTTTTATATAAGACAATATCTATTCTTCTAAACTTCAAATTCATTCATTTAACGGGAGTTTTGTTTTATATGCCTTCCACAAAGTACAATATTTCATTAGTTATTATTGCATAAAATTCCTATAATTAGCCCTAAGAATCCTTTTCATACACTATTCCTTCATTTTCATTTTTATTTAGCAAAGACTGATTTGTTAATGCTTATATAAACTCTTCTTGATTTTCAGAAGCTAACTTTCATCCTCCTTAAATGGGATTTTATGCAGGATTTTCTTCAAAAATACTTTCCATTTATAAAATTCCTAAGTTAATTTAAAAAAAATCAAATTTTAACATAGTCAAGCAATTACAAAACCCTCTTGTTACATATTTTCGTTTTCATACAGAATTGCTTATAATATTAAAATAGCTAATTGATAGCAACCAAAATATACTTAATCAAATTATACCTACACGATTCCATCTAATTCTCAACTAAAGCTACTATTAAGTATCCTATTTTGCTTCTTTTTTTAAATTTATGTAAAATTATATTTTAATTTGTCTCATTACTAGTAACTTAAGTTAATTTAAAGTAAAGGGATTATAAAGAAAATAAATTAGGAAATAAATTATTAATTTAATAAAATAAGTTAGAGATTAAGTACTAGTGCCATATCTTTAATTGCCAATATTTAAAGCTTTTATATATTAATCAGAAGAACAACCTAAACTTAATTCTTTGAAACTATTTAGATATCTGAAATTCTAAGGAATTTATCTGGTTGTAGTACTAAAATATTTAAGTTTTGTAATATTTAAATTTAATAGTTCTTAATACTCTTGTTTAATCATTATTTTCATTTAATACCATTTAAACTTAGCTGCTATAAAGCACTCAAATGTTACTAGCATAATGAAATGTTAGTTCTAATAAAATATCTATTTCTTTGTTTAATTTGTACTATCTTTTGATTTTAGGTTTGATTACAAACTAGTTTAAGAATTCTTTTATAGATTGGCAGTTAAACTATATATCTTCCTTCACATTTATCTTAGACTTATCTGTAAAGCTTTACTTATTAAACTTAGCTTTATATTTATTGCTTTTCTACAGTTTATCTTCTTGCTTTATTGGCTTGTGTAGAATAAAAGTTAATGGAAAAAATTTGAATCAGCATGGCTCTAAATAGATGGAATAGACTTAAAAATGATAATAGCGTAGCTTAAAAAGGGTAAATAAATTAGAAAGCATTTGTATTAAAAGTAATTGCTAAAGTTAATTAATTTCAAAAAATGAAAGAAAGACTATTATTTTCACCTTGCTTCACTTGCTAAGGCACTAAGATTTGTTACCAAGTTCCATTCTTTATATCATATTCAAAAACTTTGTAGAGTAGATCTTTGTTAAAATACTCATAATTGAACTCATAAATTTTCATTTAATGAGCTTTAAAAATAGGCTCATAACTTGGATTTGCTCCTTATAATTTGCATTTCTGGCCATGGTCATAAAAGGATTTGAAATCATAAGCTACAGTTGATTTCAGGTAATTACCTTTATCAAAAAGAATTATATTATCAAAAGGTCTCAAATAGCAGGATTAAAGAACGCCAGATCCTTTCATTGGGATTTTAGTTTAGCTTTTTTATCATTAATTTGTACAAATTTCGTAGATCCAGACATGATCGATAAACACTTCATTTCATCCAGCAAATAAAAAAACTTGCTTTTTCTATTAAACGAAAGAAATTCCAAATAATGAATTTTCAATAGGTAGATCTGCTATATTATGAAAACTTAAATCTTTAATCGAAAGATATTAGCATTACTATATGTAACTTTCAGAACCATTTCATCCGCCTATTATATAAATATTTTAAGACCCAAAGCAAGTTCGATGATCTACTCTGGCTTTCTCCATTTAAAGAATTTTAAGGTTTGATTGAAATAATTGGCATAAGTATAACTTATATCCACCAGAAACAACAACTGATTCATAATCTAAAGGATTTAAGTAGCAATCCTCGATAAAAATTTTTTGATCAGGATTGATTTCGTATTAGAAGAACTTAGAGCTAAATATGTTATAAGATATAATTTGGGAGCAATAAAACTTAAGTACTATGTAATATCTAAACTCATATCCAAGATTAGGGAAAATTTCATATTTTTAAATCATTAAAGGTATCTTCGCTCATTAAACTGCATTCTAGTTGTTCTTCTATTTCTTACAGGCCTTTCTTAGAAGCAACAATTTTACTAAGTAATTGTACTTGAAGTGAAGTTGTAAAGACTCCATTGAATTTTGGAAATGAAATGATTTAGAAAGCTATAAATAATAAATGCTTAATATGCTTTATATTAGCTCATTTAAATTCTTTCTACTTAATTTATAAAGTAACTTTAATCTTTATTTACTAATAAATAGCTTTATCAGATCTTGTCTACTAAAATACTCTTAAAGTAATAAATTTGATAATTTTACCTACTAGCAGCTGTCTTAGCTAATCTAAGGATTATTAATCTAATTATCTTAATATTTATAATAGCTTTTTCAATTATCGTTTGCTTAATTAGATAACATATTTATTCAAACTCTTTTAGAAATACTTCATTAATAATAAAGCGAATAATACCTTATTAAGGGGTTCTGCATTCACTAATTTTTACAAGTTAACTATTATATTAATGCAACCATAAAGATGCATTCTGATTAGTTAAGCTTATATTTTCAGCTTAGATAATTTTAGGCTATAAAGAGTAATTGTTTAAAGGCAAGAATCTAAAACTTTTATTTTTATGTTAAGAGCATGAATTTAAGCACCTAATAACTTCCAATTTATTTAATAATTTTGATATTTAAGAAGCTGTAGACGCTTTAAGAATTTCAGATTAGCATATCTTTCAAAGGTATTATAGTTACTATAAATATTTTCTGTGCTCTATTATATAAATGCAATTAATAGCTCTGCATTTCTTTAATTTTATATAATTTCATAATAATTACAACTAAACTCTTTTGATATTAACTAGAGACATTCTGAAGTTATTGTAAATTGCTATATAAAGAAAAGGTTCTTAAACTATAAAGAATCCTTCTTAACCATAAGCACTAAATGAACCTATTAATGGAATAAATTTCATAAGGTTTATTTTATTTATTACTAAAGCAATAGCTTCATTTAGTATAAATACGTTTAAGGCAAATATAAAATTATAGATTCTTACAATATAAATATCCTTAGCTCATGTTCGTCATATAAAGTTCCTACATTTTGCTGAAAATCTAATAAAAGAAGCATTTTTAGTGAATATTAAAAACTAGCTTTGCTAATGAACTTTCTAGTTAAATAAAATAATAAAGAGAGAATTTTATAAATGATAAAAAGCTCATAATCTAACAGTGCTTATACAGACTTCTACAAATTAATATTTAATATTTGCTTACAGTTTAAAGCGTCTAGCTCTTCGTTCATAAAGCAATTATTTAAATAAAGCTTATGGCTCTGTAAGAAAATAATTTAAATTAAGGTTTCTAATAATCATCAATCATTTAATTTAATTAATCACTACTAAAGAAGTTACCCTCAACCATTTATTGAGAGAAGTCTATAAAATATACTAAAAGCTTATTAAATCTTAAAAGTCAAATTGATAAATTTATAAATAGCAATGATGAAAAAAGCAAAGCTCATATAAAAGAAGATACTTAAATAATTAAAACTTGAGAAAGGTAATTCTTGAATTTGGCTTAAGGAAAAGTTGGAATGAAATAGCTAATTAGTGTTAATTTAAAGAATTAAATATAAGGGATATGTTCTTTTGTATATAGATCTTTATTTAATCTTTTCTTTTACCTTAATAAATTAATAAACGGATCTTTAATTTTTGATATGGAAGAAAAGGTTTAAAAATATTCTCCTTATATAATTGTAGGTGAACAATTAAATGCCTGAGAATTTAGTCAGTTTGAATAGCCAATGAAAAAAAGCTTCTAAGTCTAAGGTGATGAATGTAAGATTTTATATAGTTTGATTGGTATTTTGTAATGATAAAGTTACACATGCAAGAAATGGATAAGGAAAAGGAATAGTTTTATGTAAAGTAGGAGAAAACATAATAGTGAAGATATATACAGGTAGTTATAAAGAAGCTTTGCACAAATGTTTAAATTTCAAAATTAATTAAGCAAGTAGCTTGTGAACATCTCTTGTATTTAGTTAAGGAACATCATAAATAAAATACTTAAGTAATCATAATTCTTTTCATATTATTTATATTTATTTAATTACCCATAAGTTAAGTTAGCTTATTCAACTTAGTAGAGTCATTTTCAATTAAATATTTGAAAAAAGTTAATAATTTCATCTAAGCTAGAAAATTTTATATATCTTTCAATCTAATAAAAATAAATACTTATAAGCTTTAATTTCAATAATGTATCAATATGTTAAATCTTAAATTAAAAACTTTAAAAATAATTAGGTTACACATCTAAACGGCAACTCTCTAATTAAAAATTTTTATTTTATAGAAATATTTAATAATCATGCTAGATCACTGTTTTAAGCATTCCATAATAAAAAAATGCTAACTTTAATAAAACATAGAACTAGAAAAAGAATGTAGTATATCATAAAGCTTTTATTAATTAAAAAATTAGATTTTGATTATTTGGATAATAATACATTAAGGCATGTACTTTTAAGGTAATAACTATTAATAAATTCTTGAATTTACTTAAATGATTTTATAATAACTACTCACTACTAGGTTATATTAATTATTTAAAATATTTAGAAAATTAAACTTTTAGATAATTGCATAATAGTCTATTATTAATAGTTAAATTCAATTATAAGTTAAAATAAGTGTACCATTTAAGCTTGTGCTGGATATAAATACTTTAAAGAATCAAATGGGTTATTGAATTATGTTAAGTATTATTTAGACAGGAAAATAATCTTTAATAGGAATGTTGCTTAAAATATAAATTCACTTTATTAACTAATAATTAAATATTGATCAAGCATGGAAAGAGTATTGGCTTTTCTTGATATAGCCTAATTCAAAAGTATAAGATAATTGAAGCAAATAAATTAGATAACAAAAGGATTAAAATTATAACACTCTAATATATATTCTTATCAAATATATTTGCAGGTATTTTTAAAATCTGAAAATTTAGTTAAGCTCATATTCATATAGTCATATATTACAATCATAATACCTAAAACGTTAAAAATCATATTTTAATATAAAAATCTAGTTAGAATAATCCCTTTTTAGTTAAATACAATTTATAAGGCAAGTTATTAAATAAATACCCACTATAAACTAAAAAACTCTTTAGTTTTGCATAAGGAAAAATCAATTCAAAATTGTATGGATTTTTAAATTCAGAGATTAATGAAAATCTAAATTCAAAATATTACAATTAAGGTTTGTATAAATTAATTAAATTAAATAGCCTTTTTTATAATATAAATCTACTTCCAAACTTTAAAACTACTGCTATTTAACTAAATAATTATAAATACTCTACATCTTATTAATTTGATTAAGTATTTATTTCTTTTTAATAAATTTATAAACTAGGGAGTTTAAGATTATTAAAACAAATCTTTTTATAGGTTTTTCAATTAAAAGCTTAAAAAATCAATTTATATTAAATATTTTCCAAATTATAGACTTTTATATTTAACTAATCCACAAACTCCTCATACTACCAAGTATTTAACCTCTATCATGCAAGTTTGGCACTTGATTATAAAATATTGATATTTATAGAAACTAAAATATTAAAATAATAAATTTGGAATAGATAAATGTAAGCTAAAGCTTGCTTAAAATATTATAATCATTTAGCTTTTTTATAATGATATTCATTTTAAATCTTTTTTATATATCCTTAATAGTTTAAATTATCATAAAGCAGTGCATTGCATTCAGTAGAAAAAGAAATAAGCGATATTTGAGTATTTTGTTCTTGAGCAAACTAAATTAATAAATTTATTTTATAATTAATAATGGTCCTAATTAAATAAAGCTAAGCTATAAATACTTGCATTAAAATATCTTTGAAGAATATTTAATAATGCAACTAGCTAAAATTCATCTCTAAATCAAGTTATTTCAAATATTCTAAATATTCTAATTAATATAGCTTATATTATTTCAGCTATATTTCAAATGGAAACCTATTTTCCTTTTAAATGCTTCAAAATTTTTATATCTAGCTACTGTTTTTTAAACTAAAAAATTTTAGCTTGGAAATAAAATTAAAAAATAGTTTAAAATAAGTTAAAAGTTAGCAATATATCTAATTATTACTATAGAAATCTTTAGGCATAGAAATCAATGTTGATTTAAATTAAGAAGCTTTAAATAATAATCATTGCTTTATAATTAAAATTATAGCAACTCAAATTAAAGTTTAATTGCTATAATCTTTGAAAGTTTATAATGAATAAGATTGATATATGAATGATTCATTTAAACTTATTAGCTTATTAAGAAATATATGAAATTACAATATTAAAGACAATTCTAAACAACGTCTTGTAGTATTGATTTCTTAACTGGTTTTTCAATTATTTTATCGAATCCGCTCTCTATTGCCATTTATTTAAATTATACATCCGTATGTCCTGTCATTAAGATCACTGGGATTTTTCTTACTGTTCCTAACTGTTTTTCGAAATCTCTTATCAATTCTAAAAATTTAAAACCATCAATTTTAGGCATTTCACAATCAGTTATAACAATCTAAATATCTCAATAAAAAGACTTAAGTATTTATAAAGCTTCTTCTCCATTTTGGCAATGAAAAACATCTTTTCCAATATTTTGAATTACACTGCAATAATATTCTAATTAAAGAGTCTCGTCTTCGGCTACTAAAACTTTGCTAGCTTTTTTTTCCATTTCGATATCTTAAATAAGACCATTTATATCATTGGCTGTTACTGGAATATGCATGAATTTTGAAGGTTTTATTTAAAGACTTTACATTCTTTCATCCTCGCTTAAGGAGTTAGTTATCAAAATTGTTTTTGTTTTTCTTCCCCAGTTATTACGTTCCTATATAAACTACTTAATTTCTTAGTAGTTCATAGAGTTCACAATAGTGTAGTTTATAATAATTAAATCATAGTCAATATTTTAATTAACAGAACTGATGTCTGTAGTACTTTCTACCTAGACAGATTTATTTTTTATGTACTCTATTATATCATTAAATAAAGAGTCTTCTATTTTGGAAACTATAAGAGAAGAGATGTTCGAACTTTTGTCTAATTCTTGGATTGAATCTAAGCGAACTTAGCTATTTCAACTTACTTCTAGTGGTAAATTAACAGAAAATGTAGTACCTTTGTTAAGTTAACTTTGAATAAGAATATCGCCATGCAAAGCATTTGCCAATTGCTTTGAAATTCAAAGTCCTAATCCAGTACCTTTAAATTTCTTTGATTTAGAATGATCTCCTCTCTCATAAGGTTTGAACAATTTTTTTAAAGAATCTTCACTTATTCCTACCCCATTGTCAGAAATTTAAATTTGTAAAGTCCCTCTTTTCTCATAATGATATTCGTAAAGTATTATATTGTTCTAATCTTTATCTTTACTCTTTAAGTTTTAGTCACTTGCTAGAGAAAGATTTCTTAATTTCTTGATGACGCTGTTTTTTTATTTAAATTCAGTTTAATTGCTGGCGTCTCGCATCTTAATTCCCTTTTATGAGAAATATCATGCTTATAGACCCTTGTTAATGATTTTGGGTTAAATATATCTAAATGTTAACTTTGGATTATTAACTGAAACTAACTCTTCACTAATTTTGTAAGAATCTTGAATATCGCCTTCTGATCCAAAGATTTCAGTTTTTTCAAGTTTAATTAGTTATTTAAATTGTAACAGATTAGAATTTCATGATTACAAGTACTCTATTTATGGCTGCTTATTTTTATCATTATAACTAACGCTCTTTTCATCTGGTAATCATAAAATTAGAATTTTAACATTTCCCTTGAGAGAATATTTGATAGCGTTTCCAATTAGATTCATTAATATTTATGTTATTTTTTCAGGATCACTCTATCCTTATTTAGGCACTCTTTTGTCAAACTGAATTTCAAAATTTAGCTGCTTTTCAGCTGCTATAATAGAATTGGTTTGATATATCTTTCAAAATAATTACCTAATATCAAAGGTTTGATTAACAATATCAATAGTTCCTGATAAGAACTTGGAGACATCTAGAACATTGTTAATTAGATTTAATAGAATTTCTCCACTGTTTTAAGCTGCTACTATTATGTTATATGCTTCAGAAGAAGGATTCGAATCTCTACTTAATAGTTCCAAACTTCCTAAAATTGAGTTAAGAGGGTTTTTAAGTTCGTGATTCATAGAAGCAATAAACATATCTTTACTTTAGTTTGCTTCCTTTGATTCTTTGTTCAATTGCTACATTAAGTTTAGTAGCTTTGAGTTTCATTGTTCTTAGATGTATATATAAAATCCCATTAATCCAGGCATTATATAGCTTGAAGTGTGAAGGTTTTCCACATTTTGCTTTAAAAAGCTTAAAAGAGGATCTTGACTGAGTTAGAAATTGTCTGGAAATTGAGAAAAGAAATAGCTTAGAGTCATATTGCTTGTTATCTGCACCAAAACATAGCAAATGAATGTTTAAAACAATTCTCCAGTAGCAAGCATCGTAATGATGATGTGAAGGTATTATCAGCCAAAAACAACTTCTAGGTAATTAGGCATGTTCAGGACAAAAATATTATAATTATTCAAAGTTGTTCATATTATTGTGCTTATATGAGCACATATTCGAAGTCTCCCTGTTGTTTTCAGAAGAAAAAGATTAAAAAATATTCCACACACGTAAAACAAAAAACTACCAAGCTCTCTAAGTTGCATAGTAGAGAATAAATTAAACAAAAGCCAAGATCCAGCAGAAAATATTGCATAAATGTTTACTTTAGAGAAAGCAATTGCTCTATTCTTTAGAATTATTCCTTGAAGTGAATCAACCTTGATAGAAGTTGTTCAATAACTAAAAATAGACGATCTTTCCTTAAAAAGTTCTTAGTATTCCTACTCCATTAATAAATAATAAAGATGCTTTCAATTCAACTTAATAGCATGATAATTTAAGAATTGTCTGTAAAAAAGAAATTAATAATCAATAAAATAATTGCCAAAGAACTTTACTTCAAAATTTATTGTTCATATCTTTAAATTATACTTAAAACTACTCCTTCTGTCTAAGTTTTATTATAATGCAATTCCTTTTCTTTCTATTCTAACAATATCTTACTATTTTAAAGCACTCTTTTTTTGTGTTATAGCAGTATAAAAACCCCTAAATTACTTAAAAAGCTATTTCGTTAGTAAGAGCTTTAACTTGATGATTAGATTCTTAAGAATAAACTAAAATAATAGCTTTAAATGTTATGATTTGCATAATTCACTAATTTTGTTAATTTGCTTATATTTATAATTTAATACGTTCCAATATAAATGAGAATTTCTAAATCATATATTTGATTAATTAATACTAACAGTATCTTAAGACTTAACTATATTAGGTTAAGCAAATGCTTATTAAATAAATAAAAATATAATAATAAGCATTAAACTAACTATGCTCAGAAATGTTCCTTATTGCTATATTGATTTTTGCTAATAGTCTAATTATTTATATGAAGAGTAGATTGTTATTAATTAGTTAATAGGCAATTTAAATATAATAAAAAGGATTTGCTGATGATTTTCCCTTATTTCTTATTATTCTAAAATCTAAATAAATATAAATGCTAAAATTTTAGAGTATAGAAATAATTTAATTTTTATAACTTAAAAAAGCATTTTAGTATAAAGAAAAGAATGCTAATAAAATAAAAAGGAAAATGTTAAATATAGTAAAATTTATTTATTCTGCTTTAGGCTGCAAAAATTAAATCTAGTAAATCTTACATTTCTTAAGTTTATTCATCTGAAAAGATTACATCAATCTGTCTTATTTTATGAAATTCTGTTTTATTAATTAAGGATAACTCATATAACCTAAATTAATAGTTGAAGCAAAGAAGTATTAAATTAAATAATATCTAAGTTATAATAAAAATTAAATAGTATTGATTGTTACTATTGCTTAGTATTAACGTAATTAAACCTTATCATGCTTCATTGCTTATGGTTAACTTTTTAAGTTATTAAGCTTTAAATTATTTTCCTTTAAGTCTGATTTGCTTATTTTTCATAATCCAAGTGTATAATGCACTTATATCTTAAATTGCAAGAAATTTACATACTTTACTTAGTTTATTGTAAAGCTACCTTTTGTAAATAATAAATAGAAAAAACTAATGAATAATCTCTAAACTTGATACTAGAGTATAGAAGCAAACAAGAAGAGAGTCTTATTATAGTTATTTAAGAAATAGTATAAATCTTCCTTCAAATTACGAAGTTAGCTAGTAGTCCTTTACTAAACTATCTGGAAGCATTTAATTTTTATTAATTAGACTTATAAAAGACTATCTTATACCTATATAAGTAATACTATCTTTGAAATGGAATTAATTAAGATAAGGATGCTTACTTATTATAAGAATTAAACCTATCAAACCATACTGTTGAAGTATAAATAATAAAATAAGTAATAATAAGTAGATAACTTATCAATAAAGGTGGATAATGAAATTCACATAAGTGTATAACTAGAATAATAAAAGTAGAAGAATATAAATTTAAAAGAAAATGGATTATAAGCACAAAATAGTAGTATATAATTCTATAAGCATATATAGTTTATTATGAGTAAAATCAACTAATTAACTATTTAAGTAGTAACTAGCTAGGCAGATGTATAAGCTTTAATAAGTAATTAATTACTTATACTAAAAGATAAATGTTTATATGCTATGCATGCATAAAAAATCCCTTAAAAGAATATTTTGAATCATTTGTAATAAAATTTGAAATTAAGAAGTTTAAAGTCATTAACAATTCTTGATATGTCTAAGAGAGAGCTTGAAGAGCACAGTTACAATGCTACCTAAAATAAACAATTACCTAATATTAAACTGTATAGAACAACTGTTAAAATATCCAGCTTTATCCAGAAATAGAAAAAGAGAGCAATCATACTATAAAGTCCAAGAATAAAAAGCAGTACTAATAACTTTCCAATAGCGTTTTCAGGAATTTTTCCGAAATTAGGTTTCACTTATACCAGCGCACAAATGTAAAATAAAATCGAAACTAAAAATACTACTGTTTAGATTTAAGTCACCAATGTACTTTCTGGCAAATCTGGCTTATGAAATATATGTCGTATTTCAGATTAGAGAACAGGTTGCTCTAAACTCCAATCGAATGTAAATTGGGACATTTTTATTTAAAACAATTGTTTAAAATAATTTTTAGAACTTCTCTCTTTAATTTAAAATCATCTTACAGTCCATCTAACCTTTATTTAAAATTACTATACTCAAAACTTTATTCTGCTTTTATTATAAAATACTCTAAAGACTTTTAAATAAAGGTATAAGATGGCTTGATGTAAATAAATATAGATAATAATTATAAGTCATAATCATTTTCTTATATTTTGTAGTTAAATCAAATAGAAATCATTCTATTTAGCCTTTATGCTTTAAATTATTTTACTTGTCCAAAAGACAGGATTTGCATGATATAGTTAGCGATAAGAAAGGCTTAGTTTTAATATAGATATTTCTATTTACGTCAATTTTTAAGAATTAAAATGAAGAAAAAAGTTTTGCTAAATAATTATAATAATTCTCCCTAACAAACTTACATTCCCTTTTTTGAGAGATCTTGGGTAAGATATAGTAGATACTCTTTAAATGGAATAATCTATGGAAGTTTAGGCTTGTTTAGTTATACCTTTTTTATATATAAATATAAAGAAGACGAAGAAGAAGTAAAAGGGACTATTTTAATATTACCTAAGTTCCTTTAAGCTGCAAAATATGTGGATTTAAAAACTTAGTAAATATGATCTTTGCTTGTTGATCCTCCTTTGCAAAAAATACTTCCAGATATACCTGAACCTCCTCCAGGATATATGATTCCTAAAAGTTTGGTCCTTGATTTGAAAGGAACTTTAGTTTATGCATCTTATTAAATGGGATAAGGCCATACGATAATGAAAAGGCCAGGATTAGATGAATTTCTGAGAAAGCTGTCAAAATTCTATGAGATTATTCTATTTTCAGATGAGGAAACTATGTTTACATAACAAATTGCAGAAAGTATTGATCCTAATCATCGTATTTTTTCAGCGAGACTTGGTAGAGAATCACTTTGTTGGAGGAAAGGTGAATTTATAAAAGATCTCAATTATCTGAATCGAGAACTTAAAAATATCGTAGTTATTGAGAAGAATCCTAAGAAAATTGCTTATCATCCTGAAAACATCATAATAATACCAGAATTTAAAGGGGATCAAGATGATCGAGCTTTAATAGAATTAATTCCATTTTTAGAGCATTTAGTAAGAGATCACGTGAAAGATGTAAGAGAAGAATTAGAAAAATATGGCCATGCTGAAACTGGAAAAAAATATATAGATAAGCTAAAATAAATAAAACTACATCTTAATGAGTAAAGAACAAAAGGAGTAGGAGGTGTCTTTAAAAAAATGCACGATGCCAGCAAATAAGGAAAAGATTCTAATAATTAAAACTCTAAATCTAGCTAATATAGCTTAGAACCAGCCTTTTACTCCTAAGATTTTGCTAACACTCCAAAACCACCAAACATATGATAAAAAAGAAATAGATGTATTCTTTAATTATATCTAAGTATATTTAGTATCTTAAAAATACCAAAATTTAATTCTAATTTAATTGATTTTTATTATAAAATTTGGTTGATATTCTATTGTTTTTAATATATAATTGACAGTGTTTAATAATAAGAGTATTATAAGTATTCCTTATTTAATTTATATAAAATCGTATTTCTATAGCTTTAACTTATTCTTTATTATCTGAATTAATATTATTCTTTGTAATGAGATAATTTTGAATATCATTAATGTATTTAAACTTAATATTTTTAAAATATTAAAATTTGAACTAAGAGTTATTTACATTGATTTATTTTATCTTCAAAGAGGATAAGTTTTATCTTTTATTATCTAACCTTAGAATTAACCCAGATATATTAAAATATTTTTTAATCGTTCTAATCTTTTACTCTTCTCTATATTTTGGATTGTGACAAGTAAAGTTGATATTTTAGTAAGTTATTTATTAGACTTATTAGCTTTTTTAATTATAAGCATGCATTGCTTTCATAGGATGAACTGTTAATATCTCTTTAGTGCTTTATTGATAAATTACCATTATAATAGTAATAAATCCTTAAATTAATCTATTAGTTAAATTTGCTTAATGTGCTAATAATTAAGAAAAAAGCCTTTAGTTTCATAAGACTAAATCATATAATCAATTAATTATTTTTTAATTCTTTATACTAAGAAATTTAACTTAAATCACTTAGGTTTATTGTAGCTCTATTGTTTGAAATATGCATACACTTAAAGGAATATAGAAGTGAATTATGATTTTAAGCTTCTTTACATGTTAAAAGGAAATTCTTTGTTCTTTTAAGTAGCATCTATGAGGAGTTTAGAAAATGTGCAGTTAGTTTAGCAGTTGATTAACTGCCTTAGTGACATTTTTATTGTATTTTTAAATTCCTTATCTTTTTAGAGATTTTAGCTTCATTGCTTTTTTAAACTAATTACAAAAATGCAACATCCTGCTATTTTATGCATTAGAGGAAATAATCAAATCAGCGAATCTAGAGGCTAACTTGAAAGACTTAAAAGGGAAACATGAGATTACATTTAAAGAATACAAACTGAAGCTGAAGAAGCAGAAAATAAGAGAAGAGGAGTTGAAGAATCAAAGAGATAAGAGCGTTACTAAAAGTTACAAGATGAAAGCATTCAATCATCAATAAAAAATGGAGAGTTGGATCAGTTATGGCAAGGATTGCTTCGTGTTGAATAATGCGAAGACTTAAACTAAGGCATTTAGAGTGTTATAGAGTAATGCAAGACCGCATTATAATAAAAGGAATAAATGATTTAAGAATTTAAAAACTCTCTAAAAGAAGCAGATGACAAGTATGTAAAAGCTTTGAAGAAGCAAGCCTAGGATATTAACTCTCTTCTCAAATTTATGGAATAACAATATAAATCTATGTGTGAAGAATATGCAAAATAGCTAGATAGAATAGAAGAAGCTTATAAAGAAGAACGCAACGAAATCTTGCAGAGTAATAAAGAGAGTCTTGACGTTCTTTTTAAAAATCATAAAGAAAACGCTCAACAAGCTTTAGATTAACGATAAAGGGAAGAGGAGAAACACGATAAAATAATCGAAAAAATAAGAGCTGAAGATGCATCAAGCTATAGTGACCATAAAATAAAGTTAGAAACGGATTTGTAATTGCTTGAGATGTGTATGGAAGAAATGAAAGCTGTTTATTTATTAAACTAGGAGAAACTTGAATATAATTATCAGGTGCTTCATGAAAAAGTTGATGAGAACGAAAAATATCTAAAAGATCTAAAGTAGAAAGAAAACCGTTATCTTCAAAAATTAAGGCAAGAATAAAGTAACTACGAAGGTAGTGACCGAAAATATGTAAATGATAACAGAGAACTAACTGACAAATACAAGAAATCTACAAAAATGCTAAAAGAGCTCTAAAACAAATTCAAGCATTTTGAAGCATCAGATTATAAAAGATATTAGGAAATTTGGGATATGAATGAAGAAGAAGTTAGAGATTTAGCAAACAAAGTTCTCTAAGCAGATAGAACCATTCATATATAATAGCTTGGGCTTCCTTGGACTCCTCCTGAACATTTAACACATTCTGAGTTTGTAGAATCTAAAGTAGAAACTACATAACAAGATCCAGAAACCTAATAAGAAACTGTTAAAGAAGTTTTTGAAGTATTTTCATTGATAGTATCAGAATGCTAATATTTACTTGATGATAGAGCACGCGAATCTTTAATGGGAAAATCTAATGAAGAATAGTTAGAAATTATGGTAGAAGGAATTAAAAAGGTACTAGAAATTGATACTGTGGAAGATTAAGAGTTACTTGTTAAGTTATTTTATTAGAATGAAAATGGTGAAGAATAAGAAACCATCTAAGCAAATCCTGATTAAGTAATTGAAATCCTTGATAAGTTTTAAACTATTAGAGAAGAAAGAAGGAAAGATCCTGAAGCTTGGGCTCAAAGTCTTCGCCAAAGAAGAAAGCTCGGCCAAGAAATGACTGAAAAGGAACGCAAAGAGCGTGAGAAAAGAGAAGAAAAGCAATTTTGGGAATAAATGTAGCAAGTATTACCTAAATCTCACGAAAGATTATGGATAGGTCTTGATACTTAACTTCAAAAATATTATACGCTTCTTTAAGATCGTTAGAAGCTTGTAGAAGAAACTGGAGTTTTGCATGAGCAAAACGAAGAATTAAAAACTCTTTTGAATCAATATCTACAAGCAGGAGTTAATCACGAACTAATGGTTCCACCTACTCAACTTATTCATGTTGAAGAAGAAACTGTTTGATTTAAATATACAAAGATGAATTTTCTTAATTCAAAAACCTTACTTGTCTTTATTTAAAGTAATCAACAAATCAAATTAAATTTAAGCAGAATCTTAACCAAATAATGACTTTACCAATAAAATAAAATTTTTTCCAATTTAAGTCAGCAGATAATACAATTAGCTATCTTATTACTATCAATTAATATTCATATTTGCTTGAATTTTAGTAGATTCTTAAATAAATTTATCTAACTAGTTTTATCAGAGTTTAAACAAATAGAATAATTATTATTTTGTTCATTGTGCTTAAACTTATTGAAATACAATCAAAACTTCCAAACTCTAAAGATTAAATAAAGGTTAGAATTAAGTAAGTAATGAGAAATAAAGCTGTAAAGCATAAGAAAGGATAAAGATAGAGCGACTAACTTATTTAATTCATTAATTTAAAATAAATCTTAGACATTTGGATCTTGTACCTTCTATTTCTTTAAGTCTCTGAATTCTTCGTCTTCGTTACCTTGTAATTAATTTGTAAAATCTTCACCTAGATCTTCTTAATCCTCTTCAGGTCATTCTTCTGAAGGATTCATAGCTGAAAATTCGCAAAATACATTGAAAAGTTCAGGAAGCTTTTCCTGCTGATCTGGAATAATTATAATGGAATTAGGTTCATCTTCATTATCTTCTATAAGCTTTTAAGGGATTTCTTTAATACTCTAAAACAAATTTGAAATATCTTATTAAACCATGCAATACAAACAAGGGTCCTTGTAAAGAGTTGGATCTTTAGAAAGAGCATGAAAGAGAAATTCTTAGTAAGGTAAACTAAAAAGTTAGGCATTTTTGTATTCTATTTAGAAGCAACTTTAAGTCAACCTAAGTAAGCAACCTTCTAAAGTAATAAAGGTTTTATAAATCATAGTAACTGGAATTTCGATCTAAGTTTACATTTTTTTAAGAAGTAAATACAAGAATAGAATATATCTAAAAGCTTGTAATTAACTCCTTTTATTTTGCACTTTTTCTATTTATTCAACTTTTTAATTCCAATCTCTCTAACTAATTATATTTCCTATTTCTTACTTTTACATCGAACCAAAATCAGACCAATAGTAGTTACTCAATCCTATTACAATCTATTTTTAGATTTTATTAGTAATAAAATTGGAAAGT
Source organism: Loxodes magnus (assembly GCA_946699065.1). Classification (NCBI taxonomy): domain Eukaryota; phylum Ciliophora; class Karyorelictea; order Loxodida; family Loxodidae; genus Loxodes; species Loxodes magnus. Next base: position 240,239 of record CAMPDV010000020.1, on the reverse strand, counting down.
CAGAAATAGAAGGAATCAGAGTAAAGTAATTTTAAAGTTTGGTATTTTTATAAAATAAAATGCTGATTTAAGCTATAGACAATGCAGTTTTAATATAGGTTGTATTTACTCTTGCTCTTAGTCTAGTTATTTTGCTTTATGTCGTTAAAAAGTTTAGTAAACAAGAAGTTTAAGAAGAAAGATTGTGATAAACAGAACTTTGTTGTCCTATTTGCTAAGAAGAATGAGAGAAAGTAGATAAAATTATAACCAATTGCAAGCATGTATTTTGCTCGCTATGCATGTGTGAATATATTAAGAGTAAAATTATCCATAATAGAATTAGACTAGTTCCGTGTCCTATTTGCAGAAAAGAGATAAATAAACTCTAACTTGGCTAAGCATAAATAGAACGACCTGAACTTTTAGACTATAATGATACATTCAATAATTGGATTAAATATATAATAAACAAGTTTGTAATAGGATATGGACCTTTAATAATTCTGGATTTCCTTTATATAATGATTGCTTTAATTTACCTTATTTCAATAATTGATCTCATTCCAGAAGGCATGTTTGGAATTTTTGGCATGATAGACGATTTTATTATAGTATGGTATTGCTTAAGTAGAGTTTTTAATGTAATAGGACCTATACATTCATTAAGATGGTTGCTTAGAAGAGTGATATAACAATTAAAATAATTATGTATTCATTTCTTACTTATTAATCAGTTGCTTCCTTAATGCATTTCTAATAAATAAATCCTCTTTACACTATTTTCCAAACTGTTTCCAAATTTGCTTCTTATATTTTTTCCTTTATATTTAAAGCTATACAAGAAATAGTAGCATTATAAAAGTATTAAGTAATAGAATGACTATTAAGAATTCTAATTAGTAACTTACTATATATGATTAAGCATGCCATTATTAAAATTACTGCGGAGTAAACTTAACTTTTTATCGTTAGATAGCTTAATATCTTGGATTATTATATTTGCACTTAAATCTGTTACAGACTAATTAAGATGCTTTAATAGAGAAAAATTTTGATTATAGCATTTTGAAAGATTCAATTATGTTGCTTATTTATATATTTGAAGGTAGTAGACTAGTCTATGAAATGATTGGTAAGTATGATATTTAAAGGATATATAGAATTATTTAATTAAATGTTCAAGAAATATTATAAACTCAAGACTCAGAGTTATCACTATTTAGATTTATAAATCTAATGAATCTTTCAATTGTCTATTCCAAATCACTCTAGTTATTTTGTCCTTTCACCTGCTCTTCATCTTTATTATCAACCAACTTTTATATTGGAATTTCTTTAGAAGAGTTCACAGTTAATCTTAATGGTTTTTAATGCTATTCTATGATATTCTCATTTTACATCCAAGGACCTTAATCAGATTGCAAACATCCAAGAGAACAAGAGCAGTTTCCTCCTAAAAATTAAGGAAGATCTTAAACATCAATCTAAATTAAAAAAGTTACATCTTATAGCAACTCTTCTAAGAAATCATCTCCAAAAATCTTAATTTTATTTATAGTTCTTTCAGCTAGCATTGACTTGAATGCATTTCAGATACTCTTAAAAAGTCAGGGGACATTAACAATATACATTCTATATAATATTTCAGGATAATAGTTTTAAGTGGTTTCAGAAGTAGTTTTTATAAAATCATAAATAGATTTTACTTCCGACAAAGGAACATCTTTCAGATCTAGAATTACTAGTTATTGCTAAATTAAGAAACCTCTTTGTTTGCTGCATGCTGGGAATTTATGTTACAGAAGGCTTTCCATCAAGCTTATTTAATATTAAAGCATACGTTCTTTTGTTGTAATTTAAAATAATTGGTCTAATTATGCTATGCCAATTCGCTCTATATAAACAGGTCTTCCATATTTGTCCGTTTTATGATAACCATGAGGATAAAGATACTGAACTTGCATTAATTCTGAAAATTCGAAATTTAAAATGAAGTCTATTTCATAGATTTCCCTTCATTCAATATATAATCTAAACATTTATTCAGCCTTCTCAATATTCCATTATCTCGCTATTAAGAACCTAACAAAAGTATATTTATTTTAATCTTTGGTAATTCCCTTTAACCTATCTCTCATCTAATTAACCAGATTCTTTTATTCTTCAGTAAGAGAAGAAATGGCTTCATTTTACATTTGTGCATATCAGTTCTTCTAAGTTCTTATCATATTTGAAGACTTGATTCTTTATTTGCTCTTATAATTAAGTAATTTCACTTCTTGATTTACATCATTAGAGCTTATATCCCTTCCTGTGCAGCAACTATTAATATCTCCCATTTATTGAATTTTACAAATATCTAATGCAGGAAAATAAATACCAATTAATTAGTTTTAAACCCCTTTAATGTTCAAATTGTTACCGTTACTATATCTTTCCATTCCTAATTTCAATTATAATAAAGAACTCTCATTAAGCTACTATGATTAACTAACAAAGAGCTATAGTTAAAACTCTTAGCCTAACTAATTGGTTTAATATTATTAAATATATTTTTATTCAATTGCTTTGCTCATTGTTCGAAGGTGAGCAACAAGGTCATCTTCATCAGAGGTTGGGAAAGTTAAGTATCCATAATCGACTTTATGTCTTCCTCTGCTTTGGCTTGGCCTCGAGACATCTGCTAGTTTGACCTTCGGCACTGACTTATTTAAATTTTTAATACTGGAACGAAAAAGAAATAACATTGCAAGCTTCATCAGAGGTGGGGAATTTAAGTACCCATAATTGACACATGTCGTCCTCTGCTTTGGTGATGCAATGAGACACAATCCTGCTATGTCCTTGGACCTCCAACAAGTATTAAAGATACGAGTATTCTGAAATTATATCAGTATTGAACATTTTTATCAGTACTGAATAATTATACCAGTTGAACAAGGCTTATCAGTATCTGATAATTTTATCAGTAACAAACATTCTTGTCAGTATGAAACATTTTTTAAAGAGCTGCGCACCAATGAGAGTGCTACGCGCTCTATAATCAAATTTATCAATTATTTATTTATTTATTTAAAGCAATAATTTGAATAGATTAGTTAATTTTTCTGCTACTTAACTAAAAAGGGCTTAAAATGAAGTTAAAAGGAATGATCAAAAAATTAATTATTATAATATACTAATTTTGCTTAAGATAGATAATACTTCATTTAAATCAAAGGATTTTAACTATAACTAAAGCATATATTACTTAACTTTAGTTTATTTGTTATAGAAAAATATATAGTGCTTCATGATCACTTTCTATAGATATCTATTATAATAGAAAATTATTTTTTAGCATTATAGTTACATTATAATTAAAGCTTATAATAACTTATTTAAACTTTTTCTCTAATAACACTTACAATTCTAATGATTTTGCGGTTTAATCTATCAACTGTAAGTAATTTAAATAGGTTTAATATTTTTTTAATCTAAACATTTTAAAAATATTACATTTAATTCCTTATATTAAGCTTAATTTTAAAAACATAGTATATTAAATAAATCTCCTAAGTAAACTATAAAAATATTTATTAATTTGGTTATCCAAGCAGTGAGATAGATAGCATTTATACTATTATTAGTTAATTTAGTCATACTTTCTTATTTTTTCTCATTTTTACTCTTTAAATATTTGCTTTTATAAGCATCATCGAACTTTAACATTTCGCTTTTCATCAGAGATTAATAAAGAGTTACTCATAATTATATAGGCTTGAATTTATAGCAGATATTTGATGAAGAATACTCTTTTTGTAGAGAAAATAGCTATAAAATTTAATACTTACAAAAATAATTATATAGCAGATCCATTAGGAATAAGCATTATACAGTAATATCATTTTATTTGTATCATTAGCTCAGCATTCAAACAAATTAAATCATCTACAATTTTATTAAATCTTATTATTCTAAATTATCCTATAATCAGCACAATAGCTAATCTCTTCTTTTTTACTTCAAATAAATAAGCATGCATATAGCAAGCTTATTAATATATATGCACTTTTGAATTTTTGCTTTAAGCTTTTAATTTAAAAGATGAGACAGATTTGGTGAGTTAAAGGATTAAGATTTATGTTGACTAGTAATAAAATTGTAAAGAATCTTGTATTAATTAGCTTAATTTGCTTTAGTATAGATAATAGTTGTAATTTATAACTATATCTAATAAAATAAGCCTCACTAATATTTTTTCAATTTATATCAATTTTATCTAAATGCTCCTTATCAATTCTAAACTCTGAAGAACTATTGAAATTATAGACTTTAATAAAACAGTTTATACTATTAAGCATTAGTAGATTTAATAGCCAAGTAAAAATGCTTAATCCATAAATAATAAAAGCAATATTGAAGCTAGCATCTACTTAATATATTATAATTATCTACTTAACAGTTGACTATCTACTTTTAGCAAGAGATAATTAAATTTCTATCATGTTAACTTATTATATAACACTTTTGCTAAGCATAAATTTAGATTAGCTCTTATAATTAGATAAATTTAAAATTATGTAAAATGATGTTCAACTTAATCTATGAAGTTAAAGTATTCTAATAATTGAAGATTAATGCTATTGTGTTTGTTTATGATAGTTAATGTGTAAGTTTATTTAATTTGCCATTATATAACTAAATGTCTTTATCTTCTATTTATTTCATTATATCCAAAATCTCTAAGTCTTTTATTATATCAGCACTCATTTAATTAATTCTGAATTATGGTTAATTTAGCAATTAAGTAGTTATTCTAATAATTATAAGAGTGAATAGATAGTAGAATGGATATTAGACTTATAAGCATAATAAATAGGCTAATTGTAATAATTTACATTTCTCTAATACTATTTAGAATTAGCTATTCCATTCTCTGCTAATTTAAGCATTAATAATTTTAGAATTCTTAATATTTTGCAATACTTTTAAGCCTAATTATTTAGTATTAAAGCAATGTTTCCTTTATAATTCATAAATAAATTCTATTTAAAGCAATAAGACAATCATCTAACAATTTTTGTACTTTAAGTTTATTTGCATTAACTAATAAAGAGAATAAAAGGAACTTAAGAATGCAAATTATTGATAAAGAGCAATAAGATTAAATAATAGAATTATGGCTGTATTAGATGTAAAATATCTTTAGAGATATAAATAAGTCTTATTAAATAAGGAATTTATAATGAAATATTTATAATGTTTATTCAATTTTATCAAAGCTTTGCCTTTCCCAGTACGCCTTTTCTTTTTCCCATTTCTATAAATGCTTGAATACTTTTTTCAATCATTTCAGGAGTGTGAGCCGCACTGATTTATACTCTGATCCTAGCTTTGCCTTTAGGAACTACAGGATAAGAAAATCCTATAACGTATATTCCTAATTGTTGCATTTCATCAGCAAATTCAGTTGCTAATTTTTCGTTACCAAGCATAACAGGGCAGATTGGACATTCAGGATGTCCTGAAATTCTAAATCCTGCCTTTATCATACTTGTTCTGAATTATTTAGTGTTAGCAGCAAGTCTATCTCTGCGTTCTGTTGTAGAACTAAGTAGTTTAAACACTTCTAATGAGGCAGCCACAACAACTGGTGCTAGAGAATTACTAAATAAGTAAGGACGAGCTCTTTATCGCATCAATTCAATTATTTCTTTCTTTCCAGTCAAATAACCACCAGTAGCTCCTCCAAGAGCTTTTCCTAAAGTCGAAGAAATAACATCGACTTCAACTCCAAAGTATTCAGGAGTTCCTCTTCCAGTTTTTCCTATAAATCCAGTTGAATGGCATTCATCTACAAATACGTTAGCATCATATTTTTTAGCAAGAGCACATATTTAATCTAAAGGAGCAAAATCACCATCCATTGAGAAAACTCCATCTGTAGCAATCATTCTTAATCTTTTTGATTGGGTTTTTTATAATATCTGTTCAAGTTATTGCATATCTAAATGCTCATACCTGTGTCTCTCAGCTTTACATAATCGAATTCCATCAATTATAGAAGCATGATTGAGCGCATCGGAAATAATTGCATCATCACCTGTTAGCATAGCCTCAAAAAAGCCTCCATTTGCATCAAAGCAGCTTCCAAATAGTATAGTATCCTCAGTACCATGAAATTAACTAATAACATTTTCTAATTATTTATGAATATCTGTAGTACCACAAATAAATCGCACCGATGACAGTCCAAATCCTCTATTCTGTAACATTTACTAAGCTGCCTCTATTACTCTAGGTTCAGAACATAATCCTAAATAGTTATTAGCGCAGAAGTTTAAAACATGCTAAGTATTTGATACTATTTGAGCATCTTGCTTGGAAGATATAATTCTCTCACGTTTATAAGTTCCAGCGCTCTAAATTTCTATAATTTGAGATCTAGCAATATCTCTTATTTCTGTATAAAGACTTACTAGAAGACATCTTAGGAATATAAGTCAATTAATATAATATAAGTATGAAATCTCTTATAAATGCAATTGGATATATTATACTTTATTTCTCTTCGAGTCTTAATCCTCTAACTTCATTATCATTTGCAATTAAGTTATTTAATTAATATGAAACTCTTATTTTAGATCACTACTCTCCGTTCTCTATATGCTGTTTTATTTATCTTTTATAACTTTAGATTGAGTAAAGGATATTTAAAAGTAAAAAGAATGCGTTAATTGTATTTGTTTAAGACTATTTAAAGTGAAGCAATTTAATCTCTTAGTTATCTTAAATTTTAATTAAAATGTAATATAATTAATTTACTTGCTTATGCTTTATTAATGTAACTACAATTCTTAAAATGCTCTATTTCAACTAGTAAGTAATCAAAGTTTTTACTTTACGTGCTATATAAATTGCTAGTTTATAAGCTAAATATTTATATAATAGATTATTTAGAAAGTTATATATGTAGATGTAGTATTCACTTTATCATTTATAAGGAAATTATCTTATAGAAGTAGTAATTAAACTTTTAGTTTATATAAGCTTAAAATATTTATTTTAGATACTTTAATCCTTATTCATTTATATCAAAACTCTCTGTAACTATTGTTTGGATTTAGTACTTTAATATTTAGCTATATTCTATTATGATGCTTAAAGAGAAAAATGTAAAATATTTGAAAAACTAGATATTTAATGATATATTGACTCTTATTTAATTATCATTTTTAATTGATGCTTACTTATCTAAAATCATTCATTCATTATTAATCTAGCCATTCCTTTGCATAGTATCTTTATTGTTATAATGTTCAAGTTAGAAATTAGTTTTCTAGTTTAAGAATGAGATAGATAAATATAAGTAGAGATAGAGTTAACTTATAAAAACTAAATTTTAATACAAGTCTAATAAATGTGATAGCTAGCTTATTATAGTTAATGCTGAGCACTGCCTTAAAATAGCAATAAAGATTAAAAAATATTTAAATTGAGCTATTACTCCATTTTACTCAATTGGGCATTAATAATAATTCTTCGGTTTAGCTTAGTTTCTGTTTAAGAAGATTGTTCATTTAATTTCTATCTAAAGCTTAATTTCTTTTTGATAAATTAGTAAGAAAGAATCTAGAAACAGCTAAACAATAAAAAGACATGAAAGAGAAGAGGTAAAATAATGAAGTTAAGCATTTATAAGCTAATCTATGTAAATTCTGATTTTATTTCTGCAAATTGGACATTCAGCCCTTACTTTTAACCATTCATCAACACATATACTATGAAAAATATGTCTACATATTGGCATTTACTTTATCTACTAATTATTCTGCATTAGCAAATACCTGAAAAGCCTCACAACAGATAGAGCAATCACTTTGAATTAATTCCTAATTTTCATTGATTTCTTGAAAAGGCTTTGATCTAATTAAATTTAACTCTATTTCATTAAGAGGTCTATTGATAAATTGAATCAGCAGAGGATCTTGCAAGTGATCATCTTGCAGATTATTATACTAGCTATAAACGTCTTGCAATCTTCTTAAATTCCTGCCTCCTTAACGGAAAATTTAAAAAAGAGCTATCAAAGTCATTAAATAGACTACAATTATTACTCAACTTAAGCCTACATAAGCAATAATGACTCAAAGAGGTTGTAAATTAGGTACCTTTATATAAATAACCTTACACATTTTTAGTCTCCTTCAAACTCTTTATTTTTATATACAATCATAAATCAATAAGCTCCAACCACATTTCATCCTATAAAAGTTGGAAACTCAATGCATACTAGTTTACATATAAATATCTTTACTATCTTCCTGTCTCATAATCTCTGTACCAAAATCTTGATTATGTTTACTGTTAAATAAATAAGGAAAAGAAAGCATTGGTTTATTAGCAATCAAATCTCTAAAGGCTTAGAGCAAGAGAATTTGGAGTAAGACAAAGATACTAAAGTAATAGAGATACTAATGTATAACATAATGATCGTATCTATACTTCTATTTCCCATTTTTTAAACTTAGATATTTAACTAGCACAAATATTTATTTCTAAAGCTTTACTAACTAGCTATTTGTAAGCTTATATTCAAATATATTTATCCATTACCAAACTATTCAACATTTAACTCTTTTGTCTATTTCCTCTTCTTATTTGTAAGCATTCTTCTATTCTCTATCTTAAGTGTAAGTTAAAATTTATTTGTATGCCATTAAGGAAAAAATAGGCATATTAACTAAATAAAAGCTATGTAAGTAGCTTTTTAATTATACATAGCGCTTATTAATCTTTCTTACACATAAAATCCAATTAAAAAAATAAAGAAGCTAATAGAAAATAAAAGCTTTAATAGCATCTGCTAGTATTTTAAATGAAGCATTTCTAAGTCTAAAAAATACTTTATAATTAAATAGATATAAAATAGTAAATTAACTATTATATTTTTATAATCATACTTACAATTATTTAATTACTAATATGCATTTTAATATTGCTTAGGTCTTTAAGCTAAGAAAATGGTAGCTGCTTCTGAGACTCTAGTAGGTTTTAATAGAGATATTATTTATTTAAAAAATTATAATATATTTGAAAAATTATAATCAAACAGTTTTATTTTAAGCTTTAGTTTACTTCCTGCTAAAATAGGCTTTTACCTTTAAAGAAAGATTAGAGCACGAAAATCAAAATATATTATAAAAATTTAGTTTCAATATGCTAATATCTGTCTATGCAAATTTGAATTATAATAATATAAGACTTTTGAAGATGTAAATGATCTATTGATTCTAAATATTTAATAAGCTTTAATAAATATATTAAAATAAAAGCAAAGAGACTTTTATGCTGTATAATGTGAAAGTCTAAGACTATAAAACAGAAAAGTGTTTCTTTTATCATATATATGATATATATTAATGATAGAAAGGCTTATTTAAATGAAATAGTAATTAACACTTCTTCATGAAAGAAATAGGGAATTGTTTGATAATAAAATGAAATTCAAATTGTTAGTATTTCTCTTTTTAGTGAATTTCATTTTTTGTCAATAGAATTCATGTCCTATTTGGAAATGTGCTACATAATCAGAAAAGCTAGAAGGCTATTGTTATTTTGATAAAGATAATTACATATTAGCTGGTCCTCATTGCAATAGTAATAGTGAAAATTAATGTAATTTGATGGAATATTATAAAGGCTATTAAGCTTAAAGATGCTAAACTTCATATAGAAGAACCGCTGAATTTATTCCTGGGGATTTATACAACACTTATTGCTATAACATGGATTGGATTGATTATATGAACTGTGATAAATATTGCAAGCTATTCCATATTTGCTCAGAAGATCAAATTAAGTCTAATTCTACTCAAAAATGCTAGCATAAGTGGAATTGTGATTATGAAGCTCTTAAGCAAGACTTTAGTGACAATGACGGATTATAGGACTGGAGTCCATGTTAATAAGATTCACAATGTCGCTCTAATTAATGTAAATGTACTCCAACTACAGATGGTTTTGGGAGATGCGTCACAAGTGTAAGAGAGCATAGATATAAAGATTTCTTTAAAATGGTATGCGAAAAAAGAAAACAAGAAGATTGGTATGTGAATGTTTGCTACTACTTTATCATTGTTTCTATGGGACATTTCTTATTTGCAATTGAAGCTAATTAAGCCTAATTACCTTGTCTCACTCTTTTCAATGATTTTAAAGATTTGATGGAAATTGATCTCGAAAAATATCATTGAACTGGGTGGGTTTCTTTTACTCTTTTTATTCTAATACTAATGAGCTTATTAGTAGCTTGTATGATTTACTTAAAATGGACTTCAGATAAAAGCAAAAAAGCAAAAACAAGTGTAACAACTAGTTCATAAGGAGATATAAACATCTAAATGGAAGGAAGAAATACAAAGCCTGTAATACTTTAACTCTATAGATTTCAATATAACTAATTATTTAACTTTATTTAAACATTTCTAACTCCTTTACTTCAAGTCTAATTATCTGGGAGCTTTATAAATTACACAAGGTATTTAACAAAAATGATTAATTATTAGATACTGAAATGAAATTTATCTTCCTTTTATAATACAATATTCGTTTCTCTATTTTCTTGCAATAAGTTACTTAAGATACTTATAATAACTTCAAACTATTCTTCTTTGCAATTATTAACTATTAGTAAATGCTTTCAGCTTATGATTATATCCTTATACATAATCTAAAAGTAGTAATATGCTTTTAGCATTTTTATTTATTTTGGTTATTTAAAATTCTAAATAAGCTAAATATATAAAAGTATTAGATTAGTTATTAATAATAAAGAGTAAATTATAATAATAACCAAAATTAGTAAATTAAGTGTCTCACTATTAGCTTATTCTTATTCTTTTATTTATTAAAAAATAAGCTTTTATGAAATATATAAGTATTTATTTAGGATCTTCTATATAGTTAATATAAATTGATTAAGATACTTTAATCTTAATATCACTGATAAAATATACAGCATAGAAATTAAGAAAGTGATAATTACCTATTGTAGATGGATAATGAGAAGTTACTTGTTATTAATAGAAATTGTATTTAAATAAAAATAGTTTCTTGATCAGATTTTTTCACTTTGAGAGTTTCTTAATTTTCTTTTAATTATATTAATAGTATTTATTTAAAACCTCCATTTTAAGCAGATATTAGTAATATTTCCCATTATTTCCTCTACTAAAGAATTTTAGATCTTTTAAGTATTTCGCAACAAACAAAAACTAAATTTAGAGTAAATAATTTTAGAGAAGCATAATTTTTTAGCTTTTAGTGCGTTTTAACGAGGTAATTGTCTTCAGCTTAACAATATCCGTATATATTTTTAGGAGTTCTTACATCTTTCGATTTTGAAATAATAAAGTTATGATAGAAATTCCTGAAATATTTAATTTGATAGTTTCCTAATATTTGCATATCCTAAGTAAAATATAAAAGAACTGACAATAAACTTATATAAAATAGTTTTTATTAAAGATAAATTCCTTGCTTAAGTAAATATTTTTTAAGCAAAGAGTTGTAATTATTCCTATATTTAAGATAATTTTCCTCATAATTTTAGAAAAATAAGAAACTGTATAAGAATTATATTTAAAATATTCCTTTTTTCTATCTTTCTATACATTTCTCTATTTGTTTATTTAATTAAATCAGAAAAACTAAATAAGGGTATTAATTTAAGAACTTAACTATTGAAATCTTTCTTAATATTAACAAATCTAGTGAGCTTTAGCGATCTTCACAACTTATTATACTTATTTCTCCTTCCTGTTATGCTTAAAAAGTATTAGACAAAATTAGTTACTATTTTAATGTGTTTAGCGGCTATTTTATTTACTACTGCTGATTAAAAAATTTTCTTGTATTCATATATTTTGAATCTTTTGCAAATTATACTAAATATGGGCATCTATATTTATAGTCTAAAATTTAATACCTTTTTTATCAAAAACGCTTCATGATTTATAGTTTCCTATGAAATGAAATCTATTTTTAGAAAAAGCTTCTAAAATAATAGATTTAATTAAGTTTAGAAAATGGTAGAATATATAATTAGATTTGATTTATATAAAATATATTAAAGGAACATCTTTTATACTTAAATAAATGGTAAATATACTAATAAACTTAATAAATCATTACAAAATTAAAAAAGTTAATTCTTTGCTCTGCCTTCAAGTTTATTTTTATAAATTTACTTTAACTATTATTTCAGTAAGACTTATTTCTAATGTTTTTCCTTTTTACTATTCTATAATAGAAGTGATTTCTATAATTATTTCTGGTATATGTTTTTTATTTATGGTAAATTTATCTCGTTCAGTGAGTTGTTTATTTTCTTCGTTTTGATTGCCTAGTTTTAATTGAGAATCGATTTTTTATCTTGGAGCTAACTAAAATTATTTGGAAAGTCTTAATTTCTACTCAAATAATTTTTAGGTTATCGTATACTTTACTAATACACTAAATTTAGTTATTTGATTCTGCTATTAAGATTTGCTACTTTACCCTATTAATTTGTGAAAACCTATTCTGATGAATTTCCTTACAATAACTATTTATTTAAAACATCTTCCTTAAGCTAGCATTACTAAATATTTTGGAAATGTTTTTTCATCTCATCAACTAGCAACTATTATTATGAATGAGATTATCTAAATTTCTTTTTAATTATTTTTCTCTTTTATTTGCCTTTTACACTTGCATTGTTTCCTTCATAATTAGTTACTATTTAATTACTACTTGATTGATATCTCGAATCTTAAATTGAGATCCTAGTATTTTATTATTAATCAATCAATTATCTATCTTTTCTTTGCCTTCTATTTAATTTTTGCTTCTAGTTATCTAGATCCACTATATCGTTTGAAGCTTGAGAAAAGTTTAACTTTTTTAGTTATAGTTTTGAGTTTCTTCTAATATAATCATGATTAATATCTTTTAGACTATTTATGTAACTGTTTCCTTGGTAATTTTTATTTTATTCTTGCTAATTTTCTTTACTTTTGACTCTATGATTACTTATTCTAATTTTCTATTAAGTAATGTTCTTTTCTTAGTTATATGTAAGTTTTACTTCGCTTTATAAGCCTTTAATATTAAAACTCAACCCTTTTCAAAAGGACGGATTTGCCTTTCCTTTACATCTAGAACATTTGCAAGATTTTGATCTGTAAATTAGTTTGAAATCCTTAAAACACTTTACTTAGAATTCTTTAACTTAGACAAATCTTTACTCTTCAAATGATTTTGCTCTTTTATGGTTTTCTAAAACTAGCTTGCTATTAGCATATTACACGTTGGATATTTTCTATTCTAATTCTAAGGCTCCTGATTACCTATTTTAACTGGATAATTTTTATGTTTAATACTCCGTATTGGTAAAAGTTTTGAGAGCGTTATAAATATGTTAGTTTAGCTTTTAGTTCATTAATCAAAAATGAAGATAATAACAATGAAATTAGACTAGATTTAAAGCTAATTTCCTAGTTAGGCTTAGAATAAGTTACTTATTTTATTCTCATAAGTAATTCATTAGCTAGAGCAGGATAACTTATTTACATTTTAGCTTCTATGCTTTATTCTTTGATTTCTTCAACTTAAATAATCTCAATATGCTGCTTTTATGCTTAATTGTACTTTTCATTAGGTGTAGTCAGTGAAGGGCATAATTTTACTATTTGCATAAATTTAAATTAAATTTAATGCATATGAACAAAATTATACCTCATTAGAGAGGTAATTTGGATTATGCTATCTCATAATACAGCAAACTTATACTGGAAAACTCTAAGTCCAAGTACTTATATGAATATAGAGGAAGCTGCTTTTTAGAGTTACAGTTATACGAGTCTGCTTTGAGTGATTTCGATCAAGCTTTGGAGATAGATCCTGATATGGAAAGTTCAAAAATATTAAAATCATAAGTATTGATTAATTTAAGTTGCTTCAGTGAAGCACTATAAATTCTTAATACTATCAATGAGGATAAAGAGAATATACAAAATCTTAAGTCCCGAATCTACAAATCTCTATAAATTTCTGATAGAGAAATTCCTGAAAATGAAAGAGTATCTATTTAAAGCATGGTCGAATGACTTAAAAATGGAGGAGCATATTTTAATAAAGCAAAGATAGAGTGAAAAGACTAGGACTAAAGAAGTGTGCATGCTTTAGCAATAATAAGAAAAAAAGAATAGATTCTTTACATTCCTCTATCCCATTTAATAACTCTAGAAATGGCTAAATAATCTCCTATTGGCTAAATAATGATAGAATAAAAAATTGAGCTTTTATCCCCAAAGCATGGATTCTTATCAATCTTTTTGCTTTAAGAAAAGCACTAAGAAAATTCGTTTTGAAAACCTTATATTGATATGCTGCCGTAATTTTGCTCTAATTTTCCAGTTTTATTTACTTAGGAAGAGTTAGAATGGTTAAAAGGATCTCCGTTTTTAAAGCAGATAAAGGATAAAAAAAGTGACATTCTAGAAGATTACAATAGAATCGCTAACATTTCTACAGACTTTAGGCAATTTACTCTATAAGAGTTTACCTGAGTCAAAATGAACGTATCTTCTCGAATTTTTGGAATAAGTATAAACGGCTTCAAAACAGATGCCTTTGTACCATTAGCTGATTTGCTTAACCATTAAAAATCTAGAAGTACGGTTTGATATTATTCCGATTACTTTGAAGGTTTTGTTATAGAGGCTAATGAAGAAATTAATGGAGGAGAAGAAATAATGGATAACTATGGTAAAAAATGCAACTCTCGATTCTTTCTAAATTATGGATTTATTGTTCTAGATAACGAAGATGCTAATGAGTATCCTTTTACATTAAGTCTAAATTAAGATGATGAATTTCTACAAATTAAAATAGGATTGTTCAAAGACTCAAATAAGACCTTCAGAGTAATTGCTAATTACTAGGAAAGTATTTGCTAGTAGTTTATATCATTTATCAGATGAATTAATCTTAAAGATATTAAGATATTGCCTTAGCTTATTTAGAACTGTTCATAAGATGGTATCTTCAGTGCTTATAGAGTTGGACCTATTTCTATTTAAAATGAGTTAAAGACACTCAATTGCATTGCCCGCTTATGTTAACAAAGTTTAGATCTATATCCTACTTCTTTGGAATCAGATTTATTACTCTTAAAAGCAAGCAACTTAACTTAAAATCAGAAGAATTGTGTTCTGTTTAGAGCTGGTGAGAAGCGAGTAGCCTAATGATGGCTAGATTTTGCTATATTTAATATATCACTTTTGCAATATGACTTAAAGCAGATAAAGAGTATGAAGATAGATACTTAGTATTAGGATTATGTCAACGATTGCATAATTCCACTTATTAGAAGAGAAAGTTAACATTAATTATTTATATATAATCACCTTATTCTATTATCTATTTATTGACTCATTACTGCTATTTAAACTATATTTACTTTGCTTTTACTCTAGCTTCATGCTTATGAAGAATTCCTATAATGTAAAAGATAAAACCACATAATTAAACTGCTTATAATAGAAGCTTTAAATAGTTTATTTATGAAGCTATAAATTATAAAATAAGAACAATATTTATTATCTCTTTTTTGAACCATTTCAAATAATCCCAATTTATAGCTAAAAATAAATGAACTTCTGGGAGAAAAAACTAGCATTTTGAAAATTTATTTGTTTAGGTTAAGCTTCTTAGAAAATTGCTTACCATATAAGTTTATATTAGTTTATAAATTGCTGGATAGTTATATTATGCAGAAGAGTTGTATGAAGAGCGAATGAAAGCAATTGTTAATAAAGCTTTAATTATTAAAATGAAACAAAGCTGTTAATTTTTAATAGCGTAGGCATGCTAAGGTATGGTGATAAATTTAGGTTCTATCATTTCATACTTTAATGCGAATTCTGTAAATCTTGCACAAAGAAAATTTTCTTTTTCAAATTCAAAAAATAAATCTCTATGATGATGATAAGTGTGTAGAAAGAATCTATAAAGCCTTCTTGAAATAGAAGGAAATTACCCCATTGCATTAGTAGGTATCGAACTTCTCGATTAAAAGCTCTTGTGATTGAGAAGTTAATTAATAGCATGTTCTAGAGTATGAGCCATATAGTCCATTGCACTACATTCACGCGGTTATTGTCCATGGCATGCACAAAGAAATAATCAATCTTCCGTTGCTTTCATCTATGGACAAGAAATAGGAGTACAAACTTCCTATAACTACACCAACAAATAATTTAGCTCTATCGTAAACTATCTCATATGTTCATAAAGTCAGGATGGTAGTTCAGACTCTTTAGGAGCTTCTAAAATAGTTTTAATATTTGAAGGATCAGCTCTAATGTTTTCTTAAATGTATTCTTAAATAGCAAAAGGACCTTTCTTTTTGGAAAAATCCTCTTTTTCTCATTACCACATATCGGCTGATTTTGTACCGGGTCTATTTCTTTTAACAATTTCCATTAAACTGTAAAATTATAACTAATTTGAATAAATAGTAAGCTATGATAACTTATTCTAATAACTCTAAATATAGGAAATTGATATATCTTACTTTACTAGCTAGCTATTGACACAAGCTTAATATAAAAGTACTTTAAGCTATCTAAAGTCTATTTATGATCAAAACATATCAAATTAACTTAGCATTAATGCTACTTTCATTAAGCTACTACGTTTATTTATTTCTATATCATTATCTAATTAAATAATTTGTCTCCATCTCCAAATTACAGTTAATTTCTTTGAAATTAGTTATTAAAATTAATTATAAACTAAAAGCAAAAATAATAATAAGACTAGTTAAATAGTAGTAGCAATATGTATGATTCAATTAAATAGTTAAAGGAATTGTTTTTACATGTAAGCTAATTAGAAATTTAGTCTCATTTAGCTAGGATGCATATCTTTATTTTCTTTACTTAAATACCTCCAATTTATTTATTGGCTATATATTACTCTGTATTTTAGAAAATATTTAAATTTAAGAATCTACTTTTAGAAAGTCTAAGCATGTTGCTAATTTAAAATCTAAAATAAAGACTAAGCATATTAAACTTAATTAGGACTTAAACTTTTAGAGAGATAAGTAAATATTATAAATATAAGTTATTTAGGTATCTATATATCTAGCTTGCTTAGCTACATATAATTTAAAATATAGATTTAATTAACTAACTTAATTAACTATTATTAATTGACCTATTCATCTAATTCATTTTTTGTACTCATATATGATACTCTATTTATCTTAGCTATAAAGATGATTTCTTAATGATTACTCTGATTGAGATGATTTGATATTTAATTTTAAAAGTATTATTAACTATAATTTGTATAATGCCATTTATACTTGCATCTCAGCAGATTATTAATAAAAGTAATAAATACTCAACAAAATACTTTGTTTACTAAGAGCAATAAAACTAAAGTAGGTCCATATTTAGTCTTAAATACTAAGCCAAATAGAATAAGGTAATAAGGAAATTTTAAGTATATGAACGATAGTAGACAAGATAATAATTAAAGATATAAGGAGCTATAAAATTAAGATAAGAGCTTAATTAGGAATAAGCTAATTTAAGGAAACTTAGATATATAGTTGCTATATTGGTGGGAGAAGGATAAATGAAAGTAGTATCAATATTATTTTACAAATTATAAGATAAATTTGATTTTAATATCGGAGTTTAAATAAGCTTTGATAAGCGTTTATATATCATTCAATGGAATGTAATTTGTTTTCAAATTAAGTAATTCAAGAAATTATTCAGAGGGAGTAATAGAGACTTCTTGAGCAAGAGAATAGTGCTACTCACAAGCATCTTATGTAAGTTTACAAAACATAAAATCCTAGATTAGCTAAAAGTCAGGCGGCTAATTAATTCTTGCCTAGTAAAAAATAAGAAGAAACGTTTCATGAATAGATAGTAGGAAAGCAGATGCAGCCACCACGATAAAATTAGTTATCTTCGATGATTAAAAGAAAGAAAAAAAATTGAACGCATTAAGACGTAGTTTTTCAGTTAAAACGGTCTGAAGAAATTACCGATGAAAAAAGAAGTGATTAATAGCATAATTACGATTTATCTGTTCAATCTTATTTCAATTACACTCCAAAAAGTCCTAGTGATAACTTACAGAAGAGACTTTCTCCTAATTAATTCTCAAGAGAAAGGTAATTCAAAACTATTAGTAAGAAGAAATTATTTTAGCAATATTAGATTTAATCCAAAGACTTTGATATGTATTTACGCCAAATCAATAAAATAACTAAATTGAAAACTATTAATCCTAGCATATTATACAAATCACAAAACTCGCTTGAAAGCCTTTCTGGTAGGAATTCTGTAGAGGGTTCCTATAATTTAATGCTATAGAACAAAAATAAACATTTAGAAGTTATAAATTAATTAATATCTAATAATTCAAGACAAGATCAGCTCAATATCTATTTTCTATAAAGCCCTAAAGTTAAGTTACCTCCTTTAAGTGTAAAAAATTTAAAGCCAATCCAAAAAGATTTAAAGCAAAGAAATTTTTAATTAAATTTTTTAAAGTTGATAAGCTTTCTTAAATCAAAATTATACAATTAGTAAATTATACTATATAACATGTACTCTTTATGACTTCATCCTACTTTATTGTTTTATTAATAAGCTACTTTGCTTATTTCTCCATACTCAATTAATTGTATTTTAAAACATTACTAAAGTATTGCTTCTCTAACTTAGAATTTTTATTGGTAGAAAATCAATAAATTAAAAACTGTTTTTATATTCAGAAGCTAAATAACCTCTCATTACTCTTTATAAAAATGAGATGACTATGGGTTATCATAAAGATTAAAGTGTATATATATGTTAAGAAGCTAATAAGCTTATTAATAAAGTTGCTTATTCACTTTATGCATTATTTAGAATTTCATCTATTATAGCTTTTATATTAAGAATGCTTAAAAGTTTTGCTTCTTTTCTCATAAGAGTGTGAAGCATTTATTTACTAAGGAGTTACTAATAAAAATCTAAATTTCTATAACTAATTTTAAATTACTTAGCTTAGACTAGAAAGCAAAGTGTAATTTATCACCTATGATTAAAATAAAAGTAGTTTTACTTTATAGGATATTAAGATTTTATAGATTTACTTTAAATAAAATGTAAGATAACTTTACTCTTGAGACCTTATAAGTTGTGTCTATTTTTCCATCTCTTATATTTATCATTTCCACTTTATTTAGATATGCAATACATTCCAAGGATGGTGTTGATACTTAAAGTCTTATTTTACCTAAATAGTAATATTTTAGAAGACTACTGACGTTTCTTACAATTGGTTTTTGCTTACATGATGCAATTTACAGTTCCTCTTTATTTGGATCAATGAATAGCTTTTGATATCAGCTTAATCTTTGCATATTTTTTTGATGCTAAGTGATCTGCTGAACATTGAGTCTTTTCCTGTTAAAGTTTGAATATAAGAGAAAGCTGTAAACAGATTGACTAGGACATAGAATGTTCTAAGTAAGTTCTTTAATATCAATATCTTATAACATTTCAATATTACTATACTTAAGAATCATCGTTCCACATACTGAAAGCATTGCCATTCCTGTCTCAGCAAATGCTTGCTTAATTTCATGTATTTGGCTTATAGCTTGGATTGCTTTATTGAAACCTAATGACTTTTAAGAAAAAGGAACTCTATCACGCTCTGTAAGCAATCAGTTCTAGAATTTCGAAGCTCCAGTTTAAACTCCTTTGCTAAATCAAAGAACTGCTTCTATTGAAGAAACTGAAGCTTTCGAGCTTCATATTAGTGTGAAAAACTTTAAAACTAGAGTAGTGAATCAAAAAACTCAGCTCTTTTACATGATTACAATAAAGATAAACTAAAGAGCGTTTGTTATAGAGAAAACTTACTAGGAGTTTGATTAAATAAGCAAGTCTCTGACTAAACTATACAAAAGGAAGTTTCCTATTTTATATTAGAAAATGCCAAAAGTACCTGAAGTTAGTGGAATATCTGATATAAACTAAGTCATGAAAGTATTAACTCACTATTTGAATGAGATTACAAAGCCTCAATACAGTTGTGAAGAGCTTCTAAACTTTCTAGATATAAGAAGTCCTTTTCGTGAGTATCTTTTAAAATTACACCATAGGTAAGTAGGAATAGTAGATGTAGGTAGCTATACTATGGATAATATCGATGATGTAAGCTCAGAAGAGAATTCGATAAAAACCCCTTATTATAAAAAAAATAGTATAGATGGCTTAGATAATTTTTAAAGCATTAAGCTTACATAAGACATTGATACGAACTCGTTATATTTTTAAATCCATATCAACAACTGAGCTTAAAAATATGATGGCCATTTAGAGTATTTAATTCAGTGAAAGTTTCAAGGAAAGGAAGGATAAACCTGAAGAAGATTCAAGCAATTCTACGCAATGCATAAATCTTTAAAAAATGCATTATCACCAGCAAAACTCCCTGCTTTTCCTAAAAAAAACTATTCTTCAGCCTTGAAACGTGGAATAGATGTTAGAGCGACTGAATAAAGAAAAATTAGGTTATAGTAGTATTTGCAAGTTGTTCTAAATGACCCTGCTTTTCATCACGAGATAGCTTTCTAATTCATAGATCTACAATAAGGAAGAAACTAAATTTGGGAATAAATTATTAAAATTAAAAAACCTGGAATTTAGTTAAGAGCACCCATTCAATGAGAGTGTGATATTGAAGAAGATGGTGAGCCCTTTGTTAAATATAAAATAGAATTGGAAAAAATAGATTCTTAAGAATAAAGTAATTCTATTTGCTGAACTTTATTCAAAAGATATAGAGAATTCTATGATCTATAAAATGCTTTATTAGGAAGAATTCAATCAACAGCTTGGAAAGAATTTTGCCAATTTCTTTCAATGAAAAATTTAAATTGATTAAATCAAGTGCAGATATAGAGAGCTCCTTAATTGCCTCCTAAACATATGACTCCACCAACAGATTTCACTGAGATAGAGTTTAGAAGATAAGGCTTGCAAAATTACATGTAAGAATTATTAAGCTGCGATTTATACTACTTTGCATATATTCTTAGAGCCTTTATAGAAGAACCTCAAATTATATTCTGATTTGCTTTTATACCTAACTGTTATAAATAATTTAATTAATTTAATCAGCAATGCTTTTATATACTAAGAAAAGCAAGAATCAAACCTAAAATTAAGCACTCATTAAATATTACATGGAGATTAATTGAAGAATTGCCTAATTTAGGAGTAATAACAGTCAGTTAATATAAGCATGGGATTTGAAATATCAGATAAAATATTATAATATTTAAAGATTTAAAGATTTAAAGATCTTAACTATTCAATCTCCTGTGATTAATTCTATAGTCTCATAATTAAATTATCTTAGTTATTATATTTACTATTTTATCAATCTGACAAATTAAGTCATAAAAAGATACTTCAAGTATTATATAAAATAAACTTTGACTAATTTAATCTGCTTAGTGAGGAATTTAAGGGATTAAGAAAACACTAATAATAGCAAAAGATGATACAAAGTGCTCATAGTAGCAACCAGATTGATGAAATAATTGCTTTTATTTTAGTGAATTTGATTAAGGTGCTAATTTAAAATAATTTAATAATTAAGACTTGCTTTATAGTTTATAAAGGTAGAGGACTTTAATAATGAGTAAATAATAGTGTAGGCTAGTAATTATAAAATAAACAATAAAAAGGACTATTTTGATAAGCGATCCCTTTATTTATTATTAATTTAGATTAAAAGAACTATTTTATTGATTAAAAGCATCTTTTATATCTAATACTCTACTAAGGTAGGTATGCATTTAAGAATGATTTAGAGAAATGAAAAAGGAAGATAGTTAAGGCATATTATAAGCATAAGTTCTGAAAAATATAGAATTAAGAATATTTTATGTAAGGAGAAATGATTTAATCAAGTGGATAAGACTAGCGAAACTATTAAACCGTATAGTCCTAGTGCTTCTGCAAAAATTAAGATTAGAATCATGCCAACAAAAATTTTAGCTTGCTAAGCATTAGCTCTTACACCTGCGTCTCCAACGACTCCAATAGCAATACCTGCTGCAAATGCGCTAAACCCACAGCATATTCCTGATGCTAAATGTTTATAACCGTCTGGGAAATCGTAAGGCTCACTAATATCCTATTGCAATATAACAGCTACTATCAATCCATAAATTCCTAACACTCCTGCCATAACTACAGGAATCATTGATTTCATTATAAGATCTGGTTTTAGTATTCCCATTGCTGAGATGCCAACTCCCGATTTTGCCGTACCATACGCAGCACCTAAGTTTGCAAAAACTAGAGCACAGGCAACACCTAAATAACCAAAGAAGTAAGCACTGGGTTCGTCTGTCACTGTCATTTTTTATTTTTAAGTTAAATAAATGAATTAACAAGAATACTTAGAAAAGCAGGGTAAACTCTAAAAGATCCTACTATTTAGAGAAACTTAAATCACTGAAATGAGCCAAAAAATCGGACTATTAGACTAAGAGTTACGAGAAGTAAGATCTAAATTTCTTCTTTACAGAAAACCTCAGAACTGGAAAATTTAAACGATTTAAAACTAAGAACTGAAGAAGCTATTAATAGAGTTGAGTCTAAAATAGACTTTGAAAGAAGTGACAAAGAGAAAGTATTTAAGAAACTCCAAATCTTAGAAAAAATGTGGGAAAAAAAATTGCATAATTAGCAAAAACTTCATGAGCTTGGAAAAGCACAGAAAAAATAAAAAAAAGTCTTATTTAGTTAATAAAAAGGAATATTATTTCATTATTTTTAACTTAACTCAACTATCAAATTTTATTCTCCTCTATTTGGTAATGTAAAGCTAAGTGATCTTTCTCTTTAATACTTTAATGCTTTAATACGAATATATAATTAATCTTAAGCTTTTATCTCTTCTAGGCAAACATTTCAAATGATTTCAATCGAGAAATTTAGAAAAATAAAATAAAGCAAGATTATAACCAAAATATAATGGATATCATTATAAGTTAGACTTATAGCTAAAGTTTTGAAAAAGATTATTTAAGAATTAATTAGCCTTATGTCTTAGTATTTCTCTAAAGTATCTAATAACTTAATAATAGAAATATAATTCAACTTTCCTTTGTAATTTTACTTTCAAGTAACTTTAAGTTATGTAATTAAGTATTTCTTCTTATTATCAAACGACTACTTCACATCTAATGTATTTATTTTAGAGATATTATATTAAGAAAATAAAAGATATTTCACTATGTAATAAATGATCCCTTTAAGCTAGATAATAAACCTAACTAAATAGAGTTAATAAAAAGTAATTATTTGGCTATCTCATTTAGATTTAGATATCTATATTCTTAATTAATAAATAGCAATATAATCCTATTTCTAATTTCCTTAAGTAGATATATCATTTTTAAGTAGAAGAACTACATGCAATGATATAAGTAATAAGTGATTATTAAACCTAAAGCATGAATAGCATTTTATAATAATTGCATAACTTCTTAAAGCTGCTAGTATTAAATTAACTTAGAGGAAAGCTTATGCTTATCTTAATCATTTATTTAGCTATTTAATATAATATAGATTTCATTACTAATATTTAAAAGGATTTTTATACCAAAGTTAACAAATATTTTGCAATACATGCATTGATATTTAGCTAGAACACTGCTTATGATTTTATTATGAAAAACTTAGACTTTTAATAAAACTATAAGTGTAATAATTGATTTATAGTTTAAGTTTGGAAATGATGTACTCCTTTATAAAAAGAGAGAAATTAAGTAATTATAAGCTAATTTATTTTGCTGATTTAGTAGAATATTTATAAGGTTAAGCTATTTAATTATCCATTTAACTATCTACATTCATCTTTGCTCTTTAGCATTTATTTTGAATATCTTTGCCTTTTTTAGCTTTATGCTTTAAGTTTATTTGATGAACTACTTTTTCTTTAGGTAGAATTAAGCGAAATTTCTACTATAGGCATATAAAAGTAAGGTGAAATAGAGAATTAAGATATGGGTAGAAGTCTAAAGTTTAGAATGGCTTGCATTTCTTAAGAAAAGAGCTGAAGTTCTTAGTAAATAGATTTCTAACTTATATCTAAAGATTATTCGCTTCAATTATTAAGGACTAACAAATTTGTATTTCTTTGAAAAGCATTAATTGACCATTAAGTCTGAGGGTTATAGTTGGATAGAGAAAGAATATCCATATTTTACAGTTTCATATAAATAGAGTCTAAATTAAATTATTATTTATAAATGTCTGATTAAGAATAGACTATCAATGAGGAACCTCTAGAAGAGGAATAGTCTCCCATTAAAATACCTACCTAGGGAGAGAGCTAAATCTCTAGTTTGATTTAACCTATGGAGATTCAGTAAGAATCTCAGTAAGAAGAAGAACATCCACAGGAAGATTAGCAGAAACCGCCAGAGGAGCATTCATCAGGAGAATATCCTTCAAAATAAGAGGAAGAATCTGAATTAAAAGAGAAGAAAGAAAATGAAGAAGATTAATAAGAGGAACAGGAAAAGAAAGAGGAAGATTAAGAAGAAGAAAAAGCTTCATAAGAGGAAGAACCTTACACTGATAGTTCTGCTATGCCTTCTAAGAAAAAATTAAATCCAGTGGTGGATTGAATAAAGTCAAAGATAGATTTTACTGACTTTAAAGCTGAAGTGATGTGAGGAGAGTAATAAGACTAAATCATTGATCAATTTTTAGCTAATCCAGACGACGCAAAAGTATACTTTTGGATTGAAAATGGGCAATTTTTACTATCAACCAATTTACCCCCTAAATTAGATGAAGAAAGTGCTGGATTCTAATATTTCATTAAAAACAGAGGCCAAATAACTATGGAAAACTGTGAAGAAAAGGTTTTATATGGAGTAGTAGAGGGAAAAAACCTAATAAATCTATTGGATTTAATGAACAATCATTATATTTCCTGCTTTACTGCAAAAAATCTGCCTTGACCAGAGTCTGTTAGAAAAGATTTCATAGGCTAATTGCATAAGTTCATGTTAACAATAACAGAGCAAGCATGGAAGCAAAAAAATAACTAAACTGTACTTTATATTCCTAATGAGAATCTCCAAGATATTGAGCAAGCAGCTAAAGATAAAGATCTAACTTAGAGACTTGAGAGTGCTGTTATTCATTGGACAAGACAAATCAAGTTTGTAGTAAATAATTAAGAAAGTCAGTAAGAAAGTGAAAACGACGGCCCTCTTGAAGAAATCGAATATTGGAGGAAAAGAAATTAAAACTTGAACTTCATTGCAGCACAGCTGGAAAAGCCTGATCTATTAAAAATTTGTAATGTTCTAAAACTTGCAAACTCCTAATATCTTAAATAATTTTAGGATCTCGCCTAGTAAATTAAAAAGAGAACCGATGAAGCAAACAATAATCTAGAGCACTTGAAGAAATTAAACAATCCTTGCACAAGTTTGAAAGAAGCTGCACCTAGAGATATAAAAAAAATACTTCCAGAAATATTGAATTAAGTTAAGGATATTTACAAAAATTCTCAATACTACAACTCGCCTGATTTGATTACTGGCTTGCTTAGAAAAATTTCGAATGAAATTATCAAAAGATGTAGAAGCACTATTGATATAAACGATCTATTGCATGGAGATGTTTTAAAATGCATGAGAGATCTTGATGAAAGCAAGTAATGTGGTGTATAATGGAGATCTATATTTGAGCAAACTGCTAAAGAAATTAGCGCTGAAGGAGGTAGTTGGGAATTTAACTCTGGTAGCATTTTTGCATAGATTGATGCTTTTGTCTAGAGATGTGTAGATCTAAAGCAAGTATGTGAAGGGTAACTTTAATTTGCAAGAAAAGGAATTCCAGGAAGAGAAATTCCAAACTTCGGTGGTTCAAGAGGACCTGATATAGCAAAAAACATAGAAAGTATAGAAGCAGATTTTGAAAGATTATTGGATAAAATAGGAAATTTAGATTATGATATATTGGACGTAAAGAAGAATAAATGGCATGATGACTATAATAAGTTCAAGAACGGTATGAAGGACTTAGAAACTAACTTTATTAACACTATTGATTTCGCATTTCAAGATCTTTAGAGTGTTAATTATGGTGTCCAGCTATTACAAGCTTTTCGTTTTCTAGCAGTTAGAGAGTATATCGAAACTCATGTCTAGAAAAAGGCAGAAGTTGTTTTCTAAAAATTTGCTGACGAACTTGAATAAATTAAAAAGGAATATGATAACAGAAAATTATTGCCGCTTCCAACTAATGTTCCAAAATATGGAGGAAGCGCTCTCTGGGTTAGAAGTTTAATAGAAAGAATGGAGAAGTAGTTACGTTGCCTTGAACAGTTAGATTGAATTACAGATGAAACGTAAAAAAATAGAAAAAAGCAAGTTATAGAAAAAACCTATGAGAAAACTAAGCAATTATTGGAATCTTGGGCAGCTTAGTGCCTGAAAGATTGGACAACAGAAGTTCATACTTTAGATGGCAATAATAATGCTTTGTAAAAGGGTTTAGAAGTTTAACTTTTCAACAGAATCGATTCGGAAGATGGTAAAAATACTTTCCTTGAATCAAATTTTGACGAAAATATTTTGAAAACCTTGACAGAAGTTAGATACTGGGAAAAACAATCTAGTTTTGGTGTTTTGATTCCAGCTCCAGCTTAAGACCTTGCGAGATAACGTGAAGACTTAAGAATAGTCCGAGAAAATGTGATGCTTGTTGTAAGGGATTATAATGCTGTTATGAATGAACTGGATCCTGATGAGCGAAAACTTTTTAGCCATCATTTAAAGAAATTAGACAAATCTTTGAGTTAAGGAAAATAAAAATCATGGATAATAAAAGGAAGCATTGATGGGTAAATAATCAGTTGGAGAAGAGCTTGCTGGGAATGCAACACAAATGTAAAAAACTATAAAAAAGCTAGACTGAATATCATATAACTATTTTAGAAAATTTCCGAAGCAATTTTGCTAAAAGCTAAAAAGAATAAAGTATATGAAAAGAAAACTTTCGAATTTGCTTAAGAAAAGAAAAGAGATAAATAGCGAGCTTTCTTAATCAAAACTTATGATGAAGTAAAGATGCATTTATTCCATATGTACAGAGAAATTTTCAATAACAAGAATAATGATGAACAGAAGTAATGGATTAAGTTTGTTGAAGGCCTTGATAAATAATTAGAGCTGAGTTTGAGAAAATCAGCTAAAATAAGTTTAAATAAATTATTAAAAGCAATCTGCTAGGATCAGTAAACTTCTTCTCCTCTTTTTAAAGTTTATACTCAACTTATTGTCAAAGAAAAAAGAGTTGATTTTGAACCAACCAGAGAATAACTTAGTAGCATGATTGAAGCAGTTATAGAAAAAATGTTCTTGCTTACTAAAAATATTCCAAGGCTTTAGATGGCCTTCGATGAAGAAAGAGCAAAAATTATACTCGAAGATTAAGCTAAGGATTAAACTGGGTTGGGAGGAATGATTCGTAAGCAATAAACAAAAGAAGCATTGCCTTAAGAAGTAAGTCCAAGAGGTAAAAAGGAAGAGAAGACGAAGCATAAATCGTTTTATGATCACGTTATTAATGATAAAGAAATTAAGCAAATCCTTAAACAAATAAGAAACCAAATGAGCGAGTGCTAAAAGAGTATGGAGGAAGCTATTAATTATTGGATGACTGCCAAAATTCGAGAACTTGTATTTAATAAAAACAAAGAACTTTTTGTCTCCAGAACAATTTAGAAAACACAAGACATAGATACTTTGAAATCCTAAATAGAAAATTTCAACTAGATGATTACTGAAATCATTCCTGCCTATAAATCAAGTGTAACTTATATGTTTGTTGAAATTGACAATTCTTAAATCAAAGCAGACTTGACTAGTCACTGTAATTAGTATATTCAACATTTCAATGACTAGATTAACAAAATTGCATAAAAAGAGCTTAATGATATGTATCAACTTTTTAAGACAACTGAAGAAGAACTCTAAGTATCGCCTTATCAAGACATTCATGTTTGGAAAGAGCTCAATGATTTGCTTCTTTAAAGATAGAAAGAAATTCCTGAAGTTGAAGCGATGCTTGTACCTCTTGTGTAAAAATACGAATATCTAAGAGGTGGAGATAAGAGTTACGAAATTAATATATCAGAGGAAGAAACGAAAATGCTTGAGGGTCTTAATGAAAGAGTGGTGCAATACAAAGAAGTTCTTAAATAAACAGAATCAAAGCTTGAAAAGGCAAGAAAAGATCATAAAATGGAAGTAGAAAAGAATCTTGATGATTTCTAGAAAAAAGTACTTGAACATAGGCAAATTTTCATCAGTTCAGCTCCTTTTAATCTTGAATCAGCAGGTTCCTAAAACGAAGTAGCTTTGAAAGGTATTGCAGAATTTAAAGACGAGACATAAAGATTTAGATCTGAGGAAGATAGAATGCAATTTGGCCTTAATTTGTTCAAAATAGACCAAGTAGGTTTCAAAGAGCTTGTAGAAGTAGAGAAAGATTTATCACTTCTTGAGAAAATTTGGGGAATCAAAGATAATTGGGACAAAACATTATAAGAGTGGAAACAAATGAGCTTTTATAAGTTAGAAATTAGAGATATGATGTATGAAGCTAAACGTATAAATAAGGAATTAGAAGATCTTGCTAAAGATATGATGAACTGGGGAGTATGGAAACATTTAAGATCTGAACTTGAAATATTTTTAAATACCATGCCCTTGCTAGAAGATTTAGGTCATAGTGCAATGAGAGAGAGACATTGGAGTGAGCTAAAGGATGATATCAGATAACCTTTCGATCAAAATTCTCCCTAATTTACATTAGATGAGATTTTCAGACTATAAATTCACTAATATGTAGAAACAATCAGCACTATTTCTAATAAAGCAAAATAGCAACTTGCAATTGAACAATCTATTAATAAAGTGAAAGAAAGTTGGGATCATATGCAACTTCACATGGAATCTCATAAGGGAAAATACTTCAAAATCACTCAAATCGATCCTGTACTAAAATTGCTTGAAGATCATAACGTTTAACTTTCTTCCATGAAAAGTAGTGTATATGCTTAGCCTTTTGAAGAAGACATTAACAAATGGGAACATACTTTAAGTCAAATAAATGAAACTTTGGAACTTTTACTTTAAACTTAAAAGTAGTGGATGTATATGGAATCTATTTTCATTGGCTAAACTGATTATGCAAAATAACTTCCTCATGAATATAAGAAGTTTGAAGAAACAAATACTCGATTTGATGAAGAGATGAGAAGAATTAACAATAACAGGAATGTCATCACAGCTATTTGCTATCCTGGATTTTATGAAACTCTTTTGGAGCTAACTAAACGAATGGACAGCATATAAAAATCTTTAGATCAGCTACTAGATAGTACAAGAAGAAAATTCCCAAGATTTTATTTTTTGAGTAATGATGATTTATTAGAAATACTGGGCCAAAGTAAAGAACCTGAAAAAGTACAAAAGCATATTAAGAAATGCTTTGAAGCAATTTAAAAATTGGAATTTTAGGTAGGACATGTGGCAAAAGGAGCAGCCAAAACTTATGAAGTTGTAGGAATGATATCTCCAGAGTAAGAAAAAGTTCCTTTCTCCGGAGGTAAAGTGAAAGCTGAAGATAATGTTGAAAAATGACTTCCTGAAGTAGAAGAGTGGATGAGACTTACTCTTAAAAAAGAACTACAAAAATGTTTATTATAGTTCTAATAAAAAAAGCATGACAAATCTCTTTGGATTAAAACTCATCCTGGATAGTTATTAATTACAGCTAGTTAGATTTCTTGGACCGAAGATTGCACAAATGCACTTGATAAAATGGAAACTAATAAAAAAGCCATGAAAGTTATAATTAAAAAGCAAAAGGATTACAAGAAGAAATTAGTTGATATTGTCAAATCATAACTTACTTTAATTGAAAGATTGAGAGTTGTTGCT
Organism: Loxodes magnus; assembly: GCA_946699065.1. NCBI lineage: Eukaryota > Ciliophora > Karyorelictea > Loxodida > Loxodidae > Loxodes > Loxodes magnus. Next base: position 210,154 of record CAMPDV010000020.1, on the reverse strand, counting down.
CTTATTACAATAGAATAGCATGCTCTTGAAATCCTCGAGAGACTTTAGAATAAACACTGCGAATCGACGAACAGTTTTGAATGGCTCTAAAATTTAAGATTTGAAAAAGAAAAGGAAAATACAGAGTAAGATTAATGTATCTGCTTAATAAAACAAACTAATACTTCCTTTTAATATGGATATGAGTATTAAGGAAATAATGGACGTTTGGTTGTAACTCCGTTAACTGATAGATGCTATATGACTTTAACAACTGCTATGCATCTTAAAAGAGGTGGTGCCCCTCAAGGTCCTGCAGGTACTGGAAAAACAGAAACAGTAAAAGATTTAGGTAAAAATATGGCTAAATACGTTATAGTTTTCAATTGTTCGGATTAAATGGACTTTAAAACTCTTGGAAGACAATTTAGTGGTTTAGCATAAACAGGAGGATGGGGATGCTTTGATGAATTTAACAGAATTGAAGTAGAAGTACTATCAGTTGTTGCTCAATAAATATCAACCATCTTAGATGCTATTAAGCTAGAAAAGCCTGATTTTCTTTTTGAAGGATAATAGATTAAACTTAATTTAGGTTGTGGTATTTTTATTACTATGAATCCTGGATATGCAGGTAGATCTGAATTACCTGATAATCTTAAATCATTGTTTAGGCCAATATCAATGATGGTGCCTGATCTGAAAATTATCTGCGAAAACATTCTTTTAAGTGAAGGTTTCTCTGAAGGAAAGGTTCTTTCTTAAAAGATAGTTACAATGTATAATTTAATGACTCAACAGCTTTCGAAATAAAATCACTATGACTTTGGTATGCGTTCTTTGAAATCAGTTTTGAATCTTGCTGGTAGGTTTAAGAGAGAAAATATGGAAATGGAAGAAAATCTAATTTTGATGTAGGCAGTTTTTGATATGAATGATCCTAAATTTATCAAAGAAGATTAAGAACTTTTCATAGCATTACTACGTGGTATTTTCCAAACTACTCTACCTAATGAATTTGATGGAGTTCTTAAGGAAAAACTTATTGAAGAACTAAAAGCAGCTGGACTATAGCCACATATGCCTCAAATAGAAAAGATTCTATAGTTTTATACAACTAAGCATACTAGACATGGTGTAATGCTTATGGGCTAGACTTTATCTGGCAAAAGTGTAGTATGGCGTACTCTTCAAAAATCATTAACAAGCTTAGCTAGAGCTGGCACTAATGCTGAAAAATATTTCAAAGTAGAAGTTTTTGATTTGAATCCTAAGAGTATAGATGTGAATGAACTCTTTGGATATAACGATTCATCTGGAGAATGGAATGATGGAATTCTATCAAATTTATTGAGAAAAGCCGTTACTGATCCATATGAGCACTTAAAATGGTTAGTTTTTGATGGACCTGTAGATACTTTATGGATTGAAAGTATGAATTCAGTTCTTGATGACAGTAAGGTATTGACTCTTGTTAACAACGACAGAATATCTCTAAATAACTGGACAAGCTTGGTTTTTGAAGTTGAAGATTTAGAATAAGCAAGTCCTGCAACAGTCAGTAGAGCTGGTATTATTTTCTTAGACTCAAACGATTAAACCTACAAGCCATATTGGAATTCCTGGGTATAGAGGAAAAATGATACAATGCTTTAAAATAATTTGCTAGAATGGGAAGAAAAATATCTTAGTAAGCTTCTGGCAGTAAGAAAGAAATGCAAAGAATTAATTCCTATTACTGAAATTAATGCCATCGTAAGTCTAACCAAATTATTTGATGCTTTTGCTTATATTTAGGAAAATTTAACCCCTGAAGAAATTGATCCTTATTTCGCTTTCTTAGAAAAAATCTTTATCTTTAGTATTCTATGGTCAGTAGGAGGAGCTGTTAATTAAAAGGGAAGAAATATGCTTGATATCGAATTAAGAGAACTAGAAACAGGATTTCCTAGTCAAGATACAATGTATGAATACTATTTATCTAAGGAAAAAAGAGATTGGTCACATTGGAAAGATTTACTAAAGGAAACCGAAAGAATTCCTTAGAACGTTCCATTCTTTAGTATTATTGTAATGACAATTGATACAACTAGATATATTGAGTTAATTAGTAGATTAGCAATCAAGAAAAACCACATACTATGTGTGGGAAAAACTGGAACTGGTAAAACATCAATCATCGAATAAGTTCTTAACAATTTTATTCCTGAATAAGATTTTGCCTATTTCATATTAAACCTTTCAGCTTAGACTAGCTCCAATAAGGTTCAGGAAATCATAGAATCTAAATGTGATAAACTAACTTAAAACAAATTAGGACCACCAGGAGGAAAGAAATATATTTGCTTTGTTGATGATTTAAATATGCCTAAAAAAGATACTTTCGGTTCATAACCTCCACTTGAGTTACTTAGACAATGGATGGATTATGATGGTTGGTATGATAGATAAAAGCTAACATTCAAATATGTATAAGATATGAAACTTATTGCAGCAATGGGACCACCAGGTGGTGGAAGAGCTGTAATTTCTCGCAGATTACAATCAAAATTCAACTTGATAAATTTTACAACTCCTGCAGAATACTCAATCAAAAGAATCTACACAATGATTCTTAAAAATAAGCTAAGTGACTTCGAAGAAGAAGTTAAAAATTTAGATGAACCTCTTGCTTAAGCTACAATGATGTTATATAAAAGAGTTCGAGAGACTTTCTTGCCTACTCCTTCTAAATGCCATTACGTCTTTAACATGAGAGATATGAGTAAAGTTGTATAAGGTATTCGTGATTAAGCTAATCGAAGTTTCCACGACAGTCGAGAGTAAATGGTAAAACTGTGGGCACATGAATGCTTAAGAATTTTCAGTGATCGTTTGATTAGCTTTGATGATAGAAAACTTCTGAAGTAACTTTTAGATGACTAGATGGAAGCTTGGCTTTAGCAAAATTATTCAGCTTGCTTAGCAAAAATAATTGGAATAGATGGATAAGAGGAAATGGTAGATCCTATTTTTGTAGATTTTATGGGTGACCTAGTAAAAGCTTATGATGAAGTTTAAAATAGAGATGATTTAAAGTAATTTATATAAAAGAAGCTGGACAAATATAATGACGATCCCCGTAATCTTAAAATGGATCTTGTTCTTTTTAAAGATGCCATTTAATATGTCTGCTAAATCTAAAGAATTATGAGATAAGAAAGAGGACATGCTCTTTTGGTAGGAGTTGGAGGTTCAGGTAGACATAGTTTAACTCGATTAGCTGGATCTATCAACAACACTAGTACTTTTGAAATTGAAGTAACTCGAAGTTATGAACTTTAGTAGTTTAGAGAGGATGCTAAAAAATTAAAATCTATTGCTGGCATAAATGATGAAGCCGTTATTTTCCTTTTTGCAGATAATCAAGTAACAAATGAAGGTTTCTTAGAAGATCTAAATAACTTACTAGCTTAAGGAGAAATTCCAAACATTTATAATAATGATGAATACAAAAACATCAGAGAAAATGTCAGAAAAGCTGCTAAATAAGCTGGATTTTCAGAAACTTAAGAGTCTTTAATAGAATTCTTCATGCAAAGAGTAAGGAAAAACTTACATGTTGCTTTCTGTGCCTCTCCAATAGGAGATCATTTTAGAAATTATGTTCGTATGTACCCTGCTCTAGTTAATAATACTACCATTATATGGTTCATGCCTTGGCCCGATGAAGCGCTTATTGAAGTTGCTGATCACTTTTTATCAAACGCTGCTTAAAAGTCAAGCATCATAAATCCTGAAGATGTTCCTTAAATCAGTTAAAGCTTCTAGAAATTCCACTCAGCTGTATGTGTCAACGCAGATTTAATGCTTAAGTAGCATAAAAGACATTACTATGTTACTCCAACTTCATTTTTAGAACTTGTTTTAGGATATTTGAGGTTGAAAAGGAACAAAGAATTAGAAATTGGAACATAAAGAGATAAATTGAGTGGAGGTTTGAGCAAGTTAGAAACAGCTGCTAAATAAGTAAGCGTGATGTAGCACGAGTTAAATATTAAAAAAGAACAAGTCCATAAATAGCAAAAAAACTGTGAAGATTTAATGATTCAAATTAAATAAAAATCAAGACTTGCTGATGAAAATGAAAAGAATGTTGCTTCTGAATAGCACAAGATTGAGAAAGAAAGTAAAGAGGTTAAAATTGTTGCTGATGAAGCTGAGAGAGATCTAGAATAAGCGCTACCAGCATTGAAGTAGGCAGAAGAAGCACTTGAAAAGCTTTAAAAGAGTGATGTCGCTGAGGTTAAAGCTTATGCAAAGCCTCCAGATGCAGTTATGGAAGTAATGAGTGCTGTTATGGTGTTGTTCTAAAAGCCAGCTACATGGGATGAGTCTAAAAAATAACTTTCAGATGCCAACTTCTTAACATATATTAGAAACTTCGATAAAGAAAGAATTTCAAATAAAACACTGAAAAAAATCGAAGCTTATACAAAAAGACCTACATTTTAGCCAGAGGCAATTAGTAGCGTTTCAAGAGCTGCTGGTGCTTTATGTTCTTGGGTGCATGCTATGGAAATTTATGCTAAATGCTATCGTGATGTAGAACCAAAAAGGAAAACAGTAGAAACTTTATAAGCAAATTTGAGTCGCATGAAGGAAGAGCATGAAAGACTTGTAGCAGAACTTGAAAAAATCAGATAAACAATTGCAGAACTAGACTTAAATTACAAAAACAATAACAATGAAATGTAGTAACTAAAAGATGAAGCTAATATCTTATAAATTAAACTAGAAAGAGCTCAAAAACTAGTAGATGGTTTGTCAGATGAACAAAAACGTTGGAAAGAAACTATCGAAATATATAAAGAAGAATTCTTAAAATTACCTGGAGATACTATGATAGCAGCTGCATTTTTAGCTTACAATGGGCCTTTTACTAGTTTCTTTAGAGATGATCTTGTCAACAATCACTGGATTCCAAGAGTTAATGAAGCTAAAATTATTTTAAGCACTGAGTTTGATTTCTGTACTTTCCTTGTAAATCCTGCTGTAATTCAATAATGGAACTTTAAAAAATTACCAAGTGATAGATTTAGTCAGGAAAATGGTGTACTCACAACTTAAAGCAACAGATGGCCACTTTTAGTAGATCCTTAAATCTAAGCAACAACTTGGATTAAGAATATGGAAGAAGGAGTTAAAATTACTGATCTAAAGGCCGAAAATTACGTTAGTATTTTAGAGAATGGACTTAGGTTTGGTTAAATAGTCTTGCTATAAGATTTAACAGAGGAGTTTGATTCAATTTTAGACCCTATTCTTAATAAATCAATTAAGAACATGAAAGGATAATTAATTATCAAGTTTAACGAGAAAGATTTGTAGTATAACGAAAGCTTCAAAATATACTTCGCTACTAGAATTGCAAATCCACATTATACACCAGAAATTATTGCTAAAGTGACCTTAGTCAATTTCCAAGTTATGGCAACTGGTTTGGAAGGCTAATTACTAAGTATTGTAGTAAAAGAGGAAGAGCCTAAAATAGAAGATTAAAAAAACTAATCTATTAGAGAAATAGCAAAAGGAGAGTAAAAACTTAAAGAGATAGAAGACTAAATTTTAACGCTTCTTAAAAATAGTGAACCGTCTTCCCTTCTAGATGATGAATAACTTATTAATACTCTCCAGTAGAGTAAAGAGACTAGTATTACAGTCAGCCACTAAATCAAGACAGCTCAAAATTCTATGATCAAATTAGAGCAAATCAGAGATAATTATATTCCAAGTGCTAAGCAAGCATCAGAACTTTTTTTCGTTCTTGCTGATTTAGTCCAAATATCCCCAATGTACTAATTCAGTTTAGATTCATATATTGAACGCTTTATAGACTCAATTAGAAGCAGCAGATTGAAGGGAGGTGTTTATGACTCTACATAAGACAGAATTGAAGATATTAATAAATATCACACTTAAGCTATTTATAAGTATTTCTGTAAAGGTCTCTTTGAAAAGCATAAACTCTTGCTGTCACTGCAAATGACAGTCAAAATTTTGTAAATGAAGAAAGAAATTGATAACGATGAGTATAACTTCTTCCTTAGAGGTGGTTAAGTAATTGACAGAAGTCAACAGGAACCAAATCCAGATACAGAATGGATAACTCCTGAAATGTGGGATAATATAACTGAATTGGATAGAAAACTTCCCAGTTTTACTAATATTATTGGAGGTTTAACACACAGTCGCAAGGAGTGGAAAAGATGGTATATGAACGGTGAGCCTGAAGATTCCAGTTTACCTGGAGAATGGGATGCTAAATGCGAGGATTACCTAAAGAAAATGATAATTTTAAGGTGCCTGAGACCAGACAGAGTTCTATTTGCTATTAACAATTTTGTAGAAATGAAATTAGGCCATGAATTCATTGATCCTCCTTCTCTAGATTTAAAAGCAGTTTATACTGAAGGTAAATCTGTTTAACCAATTATTTTTGTTTTAAGTCCAGGAGTTGATCCTTCTGCATCTTTACAATAACTTGCTAAAGAAGAAAATAGGGAAATAGAAGAAGTTCCTTTAGGTAAAGGTTAAGAGAAAAAAGCTCGAGATGCTATTTCAGATGCTGCTACAAAAGGTAATTGGGTATTTTTGGCAAATTGCCATCTATCAATTTCTTGGCTACCAATGCTAAATAAAATATTAGAGCATATTTCTAAAAAGGACCCGGCTGAATAATTCAGAATTTGGATGTCTTCTGATCCACATCCTAAATTTCCCATTGCTTTGCTATAAAAGTCTCTGAAGTTAACAACAGAACCTCCTAAAGGTTTGAAATAGAACATGCTTAGACTTTACAACACAATGACAGAAGACAACTTTACAGCTCTATCAAATGATTAAGAGAAGAATAAGTATAAAAAGTTGCTTTATTCACTTTGCTGGTTCCATAGTATACTTACTGAGAGAAAGAAATTCAAAAACCTTGGATGGAATGTTACTTATTCATTCAATGATAGTGATTTCCAAGTATGCGATAACATTCTTTAGATGTATATTTCAGAATCTAAAGAAGCTTAAAAACTACCTTGGGATGCAATAAGATATCTTATCGCTGAAGTTAGTTATGGAGGTAGAGTAACAGATGATAAGGATAGAAAAGTCCTTCTAACTTATGCTTTGGAATTATTTAACTAAGAAGTTATTGATGAAGTCAAGTATAAGCTTTGTCCTGGTACTAACTTACCTTACGTCATTCCTGATGATAGCAATTACAAGCCCGTTTAGGACAGTTAAGCACCTACACCTTAATTCTACAAAGAAATCATTAAAAATCCATAATTTTTCCCAACTATTGATAAACCAGAAGCTTTCGGTCAGCACATTAATGCTGAAATTTCTTCATAATAAGCTGATACTAAAGAACTCTTAGGATGTGTGATTTAAATGCAGCCAAAAATAGAAGCTGCTGGCGAAGAGAGTCCAGAGCAGAAAGTTTTAACTCTTACTTAGGAATTACTCGAACAACTCCCACAAGTTATTGATTATGAAGCAGTTCTTGCAAAATGGGGACCTGATAAATCTCCTTTAAAACCAGTAGTTTTATAAGAAATTTAGAGATACAACCAATTGATAAGATATGTAAATAAAAGTCTTATAGACTTGCAAAAAGGTATCAAAGGTTTAGTCGTTATTAGTGTTGAATTAGAGCAAGTTATGGACTCACTTGGTAAAAACTTGGTACCAAATTCATGGTTATATTGTTACCCAAGTCTTAAGCCCTTAGGAAGTTGGATTAGAGATTTGAATTAAAGAATTGATGTTTTTAAAATTTGGGGTTTATAATTCTAACCAACCATTTTCTGACTTTCCGCGTTCACCTATCCAACTGGCTTTACAACTGCTTTACTCTAATAGTGCAATTTGAAATTTGGACATGCTATTGATACCTTAACTTGGGAATTCCATCCTATGAGAAATGAAGAAGAATTGAAAACACCACCAAAAGAAGGAAGTGGTATTTATGTAAAAGGTTTAATATTAGAAGGCGCTTCTTGTTAATGGAATACTAATAATGAGCTTTAGCTTTCAGATCCTCAGCCCATGGAGCTTTACATAAATATGCCTGTCATTTGGTTTAAGCCTGTCTAAGAACGAAAAAAACAAAAAGGCACTGTATTTTACCAATGTCCTCTCTATTATTATCCTATAAGAACAGGAACAAGAGAAAGACCTTCCTTTATGCTTTATGTAGATCTAAATCCAGGTGAGACAAAGCCTGAGTGTTGGATTAAAAGAGGAACAGCGCTTTTGCTTTCTAAAGCTGATTGATCTAAACTTTTAATAAACTTTATTTATTTAAATTTTAACTATTTACTGCATATCAAATCTCATCAATGCTAGTACTATATAATCTAATCTTATGCAACCATTTAGGATTCTGTTTATATAAAGACTTTTACTATTCTAGTCACTTCATTCTAATTTTATAGTTACAAGAGAAATTAACTTTTAATCTTATAAATTTTTAGTCAGACAGAAATAAATGAAGCACAGAAATTAATGCTAAACTTTAGATTTGAATGCTATATTGCTGGCTCTATATTAAAGTAGCAATTTGGACTTAAAATTATAGAATTATATTCGGCTTTAAGTTAGAAGAAAAATAAGCATAGATTAATATATTGGTATTTAAAAGCATAAAGAAAGGATTAAATATATAAATAGTAAATCAAGTGTAATTTTCCTTGAAGCTTACTTAACTAGTTATATCCACCATATAATATCATTATTGCTTTAAAATTTTAAAGCAAATCATGTTATAGAAAAATAATAGATTTTCTATTTAGCTTCTGTTGTTTATTTGATAAATTTATACTTTCTAGCATTTAACTTAGAAGAACACATAAAATCATTATATAGAATGATTTGCTTAAATAAGATTAATACTTTTATTATTAGCTCTAAATAAATAATCAATGCTCTTAAACCTAACAAACTAATATTTATCCATATGCTGAGAGTATGAATTTCAAATAGATGAAATATAGAACTATAGAAACTATTTTAAATAATTAGACTATAAATTTAATCTTTTGAAAGCTATTTAAATGTCTAGCAACTGCAAATTTAAGTTGTATGAAAAAGAAATTTTTTAAAGAATTTGAAGAAGTTTATTAAATTAAAATCTTTATTGACTAATTAATATTAATCGAGGAAATAATTGTAGATAAAGTAATCAAACATTATAAGGCTATTAATTCTTTATCATAAACTGTAATATTAACTTTATTTTCTAAGACTAAAGTAACTATGCATTAGAGAATTTCTATTTAAACTATTATATTCTTTGGAAAAATTAGTTTTTGAGTAAGGTTATAGAGTAAAATGCTAAATAATAATAATCTTAAATTTAACTTTACATTTTAAAGTTTAATAAGCATAAAGGTAATTAAAAATAGCACTGAAACAGTCAAATATATAGTAAAGCAAGAACTAAAATTTCTATTTTTAACTTCTTGTACAAAAATTAAAGAGTTAATTGAATATTTGGAGTAATAACTGGAATATAAAATTTAAAATGTCCTTATATTTCATACTTAGTCATATGTAGCTTATTTAAATTAATAAAAACAAGTTGTTTATATCTGATAGAAGATCTGTATTACTATTAGATACTTAGCTAGGAGATAATTGATCATATTCAGGATATATTTATGATAACTTTAAGTTTTTCTTTTAATAAAAACAAGCAAATAAAATATAAAACGTGACTGGACATAATTAAATAAGACAATGAATAACTAATATATTAATAAAGATCTGCTTTCATTATTTGCATCTTAAAATTAAATTAGCAATACAAAAGGAAAGTTTAAATTATACTATAAATTTGTATTAACTCACAAGAGAAAAGCTAGAAAAATTTGAATAATAGTATTTAATATAAGAATGATCAATAAATAGTTAAGATAAATTAATAATTTTAGTCTTTGATATTATATGTATTCAAACTGTTTAAATCCAAATGAGGAACTTTATGCTTGCTACTGTTTTAACTATTTTATAAAACTTACTTCTTAAAATAGAACTTTGGAGGAAATTCCAGATCAATATCTTCATTTTAATTGTTTTTTATAAAGTTTTGACTTTCTTTTGGATTTAAATATAAATCTGAACTGCAGCCAGAAAGAAAATGTAATTTAGAGTCAATACTTTGATCAGACTTAAAGTTACATAATTCAGACTAATTAATTGATTGATTTATTATTTTTTCCTTGCTACTTTCAATTTTTAAGTGAGGTGAGTTAAATTTTTCACCTTTTAATATATTCTATTTCCACTATTTTATTCTTTCATTCATTGTAGTTTATTAATTATTTTAGATAGTATTATAATTTTTTAAGTGTAAGTCCTGTGTGCTTTTGATTTATTAAATTATTGAGAGGCTTTTATTTTCCTTTTATTAATTTAAATACAGGTTAGATCTTTTTTAGTCATTTTATTCTATTAATGGTATAAATTTTTTGCTATGAAGTGTTTTTTGATCTAATTTTTTAGCAATGTCTTAAGTTATTTCATTAATCTTTGTAAATGATTAGAGAAGAGTATTATCACTTTTTTAATGGTTTTCTTATTAATAAATTTCTGGCTTCTTTTTATTTAATTAAATGTTACCTTACATTTTACTTTTCTCTGAGCTATTTTTTATTTATAAATTCTTAGATTCAGAATACTATTACAGTCTATTTGAAATAACGCTTTCCATTTCTTGAAGTAATGTAAACTTGTTTGGAACACTAATCCTTTATTATTGAACACTTAATTTATCAACTTTATCTTAAAAATCTCAACTTCTTTTTAACTAATTTTATATCAGGCAATCCTTTTAATTATGAATATCTTATTCTAATTTTCTTTCTGCAATTCAAATATTTTCGCTCTAAAAGATGTTTTATCCTGACTTTCTTCCTTCTATTTAACTGATGTCATTTAATAAAATATTATCATCTGGTGAGGTTTTTGAAAAATATTATATTGTTGGACTTAAGTTATTAATTCTGCTTTACTTTAATTTTTATGATTGTATATTCCCAAAATCTTATTCATCTGATTCGTTATTTTTGTTTTTATTTATTTATTTTATCATATCTTATGACTTTTTTCTTGCTTAAGCAAAATGATTAGTGATTTATGAATGTAAAGAGGTGTTTTTCATACTTGTATCAATTGCTTTTATATTAAAAGGCTTTTAAATTTATTTTTTGCTATTTTATTACTAAAAGTAATTCTAAATGTTTTATGGATATCTTAAATTGCTATGCTTATATGTAATTTCTTGCTCTATTTATGCTAGTCCATCTTTTATCCTATACTAGAATTCATCAAAATCGAATTTACTATTTTTTCCAATTTTATCTTTTCTGGGTTCTATAATTTTCTTAGTTTGTTCCGTTTTTTATGAAGTTATAAAATTATCCCTATGCTAACTTAGTAGTAATTCAAATTTTTAATTTTTTTAGACTTCATGCTTTAAGAGCAGCAATTGTGATTAACTAGTGTTTAAAAACTTTTGTTGAACCTCTTATTTCTTAAATTTTTTTTCAATCTACTTATTAAACTAATCTACTGAAAATATTGGAGATCCATTTCTTTTTTAATTTTTCTCTTTTTGTTTAAGTTTTTCTAAAAGTTCACTTCTAGTTTGAAATGAAAAATTATTGGTAGACACTTAATTTATACTTAAGTTCAATACTTCTTCATTATTTTAACTCTAAGATTTCTGCATTCATTAGTATATTTGCTATTAGTTCTACTTTTCCTTCTCCTTTAACTTGTAGAAAAGTTGATTATACTTATCACTTTTCAAATTTAATTAGCTTTCTTTTTATTTATCGCTTAAATACTCATTCTATCGCTGCTAGATCCTCTACTTATAATAAGCTATTTAATCTTCATAGTTATCATTATTAAAACTTTCTCTTAACCCAAAGCTCTAATTAGCATTTACTGCACTTTTGCTTTAGATTGATGATAAACCTTTAATGCTTGAAGATTACTAACTCGTTCAATTAGCATTGGGAGAGTGGATTTACTAACCTCTTCCATCTCCTGATCTGAATATTTTCATATAATAAGAGTTGATTTTTTAAGAGTCATAGGTACTTTTGTATTAGATAGGAATGGTGTAGTCTTCTTACTTGAGTTGTGATTAAGTATTTGCAAGCAATAAGGTATTTAATTTTGCTTACATATTTTAGTTGATTAGAAGAACTAAAGTAAAGATATTTAAATTTGCTTTCTAATTATTATTTATCAATTCTACCTATTTCTTCAGCTATAGTCAATACCTCTATCCCATATTTCTATCCTTAACCACACAAATACTTTTTCTTTTTCAAGGGTTGAATAGTGATTAAAAGATTAGTTTAGTTTAAACATACAGCAGACAAATTGCTTTTTAGCAATATAATAAACTTAATCATTAAAGCAGCTTCTACTATGCAAGTATAGCTTCATATAAACTTATTATACATTTAGAGAGAACTAGATATCCAAGCATCCAATAAAGTAACTATTGCAGAGGCTTTCTTAAGTGTATAAAAAGAACTTAAAGATAGATTTTTAATTTCTATTAGTTTTACTACTAAAAGTAAACTTCTAATTTAATAGAATAATTTAAGTAGCTTTAGTTATATAAGTAAAAACCAATTTAATATCCATGATACTTTACCATTAAGCTTTATGAATAATATATTCACTTTAGATAGAACTATGCTGATTTCACTTTGGCTTGTGAGACATTTTTTACTTATATTATAAGATATAAAAATATTTTTTTAAATAAATCATTTAATACATTTTTTACTTAATAAGACTTAATAAATTAAGTTAATTTAGAATCTTCCAGTTAAATAAAATCCCATTAAAGGGAAGATTAATAAATCAAAAGTAAATTCAAGTAATTTAAGTTTAAATATTTCCAAAATTATCTCTAAAATTTGAATTCTAAAATGACAAGAAATGAAGGAACCTAGAATTTTACTTAATAATTAGTATTATAATGATTTGAATGATTTAGGAAGATCTTTAATTATGTGATTATAAATAATATCGAATGTAATTTAAGATTTTTAATAGTACATTATTAATATAAAGTTTCCCCGTCAGTGCGTTTTCTTTAAAGGCTAATCTAAGTAATAGAATCTTTCGCGATTATCCTAGCTCATTATTATAATTTTCTTTTCCTTTTCTACTTTTTTCTTGTTTTTACCAAAATTATTGAAAATATCGATTGATTAGCGTAACTTGTATTCTTCTAGAAGTTTTTCACTTATTTTTTTTGCATTGGAAGTAAAATCATTTACAGTAAATGGATATTCATCATATACCAAATGATCTTCCCATTAATCATCTTAGACTTACTATTTAAAGCGAATATTCTTAAGAATTTTTTCAAATGAATTTTCTTTCCCCTACAAATTTTCTTTTTCTTCAAAAAAATTTGTATTCATTTTAAAGCTCTAAATATTTAAATATTGCTCAAAAAATTCTTCTATTATTCCTAGTTGAACTTATAAGCTTGAGACACTCAACTCAGGATTTTTCAATTACAAATGATTGAATTAAGTTTAGAAAAGTTTAGAAAAAGAAGATATTATTCTTTAGATAGGTTCGTTAAGTTAATCCAACTGGGCATATTTACTATTGATTTTTTGCTTTATTTTTTGATTTTCCTTTCTTAGCTTTTATTTTTTACTTATAAGTCTTTGAATTTAATTATGAAGCTCATTCTATTCTTGAGTAGGATTTTTAGGTTGTGCAAGTAAAATAAGTTTTTCTTTGAGATTTTAAGAGTTTTCCTTGGCATCTTAAATTTCATTATTCAGGAAATTAAATTTTATTTTAAGAGAAATGCTTTTATCATAGGCAAATAAGAATTCCTTCACTATATCTTGCAATAAGTAGTAATCATTTAGTAAATCCATTTTTTTTTCTTCTAGTAGACAAATATTAGAATGCTATAGCATTTTGTGAAAGTTTTACAGAAGAAATTCTCTATTTTGCTTGAGCTTTTTTAATTACTTAATCTAATAGTAAATTAAGCTTTTCCAGTATGTTTTTCTGAAGGAACTTTGAACGTTAATCACTTAATTAGCATTTTCAGGCCTAATAATTTAGGGTTATTTCTACTTAGCAAAAATTCTTAAATTTTAAGCTTTAGTTTATACTAGTTATGTATTCTTCTGCTCTAGTTTTCTTCCAAATTAAAATTAATTTTTAAATTATCCTCATTTCAGTATATCTAGTTTCTTTTAATTATCATCTATTGACTCCTTAAGAACTAAAACTTATTCATGATAATCCTCTCGCCAATTAACTGCTTTTTAAAACTCTTCTTCGCACTATTAGATTTAATTCTTTAGAAATTAAATTTCCTTGCGTATGATATTAATTTCCTATATTAAGATATTTAATTATCCTTTTTCTAAGTTATGATTTGATTTTTCTTTCATTATCATATTTTCCATTTTTTCAATCTGGTATTGCAAATTTGCTAGTCATCAGGAATAATCTTTAGCGTTAAATCTTATACTTCTTCCTACTAATTCCCTCTTATTAGCTTCAATTCTTCCAAACAAGCCATACATTCTTTTACCATACTTTACAGCCCTTTTCATATAATTATTAGATGCATTTCTTAAATCTGATACCCTTTAAATATTGTGGATTGTGCTTGGTCTGGTGCGACTTGTTTCTAAATGAAAGGAATAGTTAAAGTTTTCATCTAGCAAAGTAGGGATATCTTATTATTATAGCTGCAAGCTATAATTATTAAGTCTAGGAAAATTAACTTTTTTCATTAAATTATAAGTGAGAATTATATATTATCTTACTCCTTTATTTAACTATATCTATTGATATAAATATCCTACTTAAGCCCTTTACTTTGTACACTCTACTTGCACTAAGTAATACTTTAGTTCCAAATAAGGTTAGCTAATAACTAATCTTATTTTTAAATTTATAAGATAACTCTCTTTTTCACCTTATCTTTTACAATTTAATGCTTTATTTTGTGTTTATTGAAAATAATCCAACTAAATAGGTTGAAGTATCAATATAGCAAGATTTTAGTACAGTAACTTAAGTTATGCAATGCTTTAAGTCGAAGATAAATTAAGCATTAATGTTTAAGATTTATACCTACTTTATGTATTTTGATAAGAATAAAGAGATTCTAAAAAGGTCAGAGCACTTATAGATCTGACTGATTAAAAGATTAATAGAGTTGTATAATGAAAATAAATAAATATCTGTTTGTCTGGTTAACTCAAGTTGCCTCTTCACCTTCTCCTTCTTCTTCGTCGAATTCTCCCTCCTCTTCAGCAGTTGCATCTTGATATTGCTAGTATTCTGAAACAAGATCATTCATGTTTGATTCTGCCTCAGTGAATTCCATTTCATCCATACCTTCACCAGTATACCAATGTAAAAAGGCTTTTCTTCTGAACATAGCTGTGAATTGCTCAGCTACACGTTTGAACATTTCCTAGATAGCAGTGCTGTTTCCTACAAATGTTACAGACATTTTTAGTCCTTTTGGTGGGATATCGCAAACAGAGGATTTAATGTTGTTGGGAATCCATTCTACAAAGTAAGAAGAGTTCTTATTTTGTACGTTCAACATTTACTCGTCAACTTCTTTAGTTGACATTCTTCCTCTGAAAGTAGCTGCAGCTGTTAAATAACGTCCATGTCTTGGATCAGAAGCGCACATCATGTTCTTAGCATCAAACATTTGTTGGGTCAATTCTGGTACAGTTAGAGCTCTGTATTGTTGTGATCCTCTGGAAGTCAAAGGAGCAAAGCCAATCATGAAGAAATGAAGACGGGGGAAAGGAATCAAATTTACTGCGAGTTTTCTCAAATCACTGTTCAATTGTCCTGGGAAACGTAAGCAAGCAGTTACACCAGACATTGCAGCGGAAACTAGATGGTTCAAATCTCCGTATGTTGGGGTTGTTAATTTTAAAGTTCTGAAGCAAATATCGTAAAGGGCTTCATTATCAACGACCATGACTTCATCGGCGTTTTCTACAAGTTAGTGAACACTAAGAGTAGCGTTATATGGCTCTACGACAGTATCTGAAACTTTTGGTGATGGGAAAACTGAGAAAGTTTCCATAATTCTGTCAGGATATTCCTCACGAATCTTAGAAATAAGAAGAGTTCCCATTCCTGATCCAGTACCACCTCCGAGAGAGTGGCAAATTT
Organism: Loxodes magnus; assembly: GCA_946699065.1. Taxonomy (NCBI): domain Eukaryota; phylum Ciliophora; class Karyorelictea; order Loxodida; family Loxodidae; genus Loxodes; species Loxodes magnus. The sequence goes on along the minus strand of CAMPDV010000020.1, from coordinate 193,915 downwards.
AGAAACCTTACAAACAGTCACAACCTTCAGCTTCCTTTCTAACTACATCAAGGACTGTATCTATAAGTTCAGCACCTTCTGTGTAATGTCCTTTAGCCCAGTTGTTACCAGCACCTGTTTGTCCGAAAACGAAGTTGTCAGGTCTAAACAATTGTCCAAAAGGTCCAGCTCTAACGGAGTCCATAGTTCCTGGTTCTAAATCCATAAGAATAGCTCTAGGAACATAACGACCACCAGTGGCTTCATTGTAGTATACATTGATTCTTTCCAATTGTAAATCTGAATCTCCGTGATATGTACCTGTTGGATCAACACCATGTTCGTCAGAAATGACTTCCCAAAATTTTGCACCGATCTGGTTTCCACACTGTCCACCTTAGACGTGTACAATCTCTCTCATTATAATTGATATTAAATTAAGGTTTCTTTTATACTTATTTTTACTGATCAATTCTGTTATTTCAAAGACATTTTAAATTTAAAAATTAAACGTCAAGAAAAACCATTTTCATCCATTTTCATCCATTTTTATCCATTTTTAAACAATGATAAAATAGTTACTTTCAAAAGCTCATTAAATTTGAAATTTCATCTCAATAGCTAAATTAAAATGGTATAGTAAAGCATAAGCTGACAGAAGCTTAATGATATACTAAAAATTTTTTTTAAGTAGTCTTGCTTTCACATTTACATATAGAGTATGCTCTTTCAAGTTTATGAGCTTCCTCTTCTAGTCAATTATTTTTAAGCATTCATTATTAGAGAAAGCAAAATTATAAAGGTGTATAAAAGTGATCACTAAAAACGAAATAAAAAATACATATACTATCCTGCAAGTATAATAAAGCAATTCAAACATAGAAGATATGAAACATTTAATTTTAAAGTATCTTTGTTCTTCTTTATTAATTTAGTCCATAAAATAGAACTTAAAACCTTACTTAATCAGATTATGTGAATGCAAAATAGTTAATGTAGTCTTTTCCTTAATAAAGAAAGCATCAAAATTCTTAATTTTATTATTATTATTCTATGAACTATTATCTAGTTATATTTATATGATTTGGTCACTTTACAATTAATAACTTTTTTATTACTTAAATTAAATAAATATAAATAATTGAGAAAAAAGAAATTGGTATTTATTATTTAGCGATGTTTAAATAAACAGAGTACAAAGAGCTAATGATTAATAATTATATCAATTTGCTATGCAGATTGATTAATAAAAATATAAGAAAAATAAAATACTTTAATTTTATATTAAATATTTACTTTCAATAAGGAATTTAATTTAAGGAAATTAAAATATTTATTTCATAAAATATAAAAAATCACAATGAATCAAATGAGAATTTATTTAACTCATCTCCAAATTTTATCTCCCACAAAAGAAAAAAATTCATTTAAGATTCTCTCCTATTCTAAATTATCACTTTTTTTAAAAATATCGTGTATCACTCTTCCACTCATATGGGAAGGAGGCGAGATTCCTAAAGTCCAAAGTAAAGTAGGAGCAATATCAGCAATACTACTAAAGGAATCTATTTTTGCATTTTTTTATATTAAAGGGCCAGAAAATATTGCAGGAATTTCATAAGAAGTTTATTTAAATTGCCAGTGATCATTTTAGAATCCTCCATGATCTGCAGTAACAATAAATAATGTTTCGCTTAAGATATTTGCTTTTTTTGTGGCATTTATTAATTTTCCCAAATTATTGTCCTGTTCTCTTACAGCCTTATAAAATTCAGAGCAACCTCAGCATGAATTGTGTCCATTAATATCTACACTATCTAAATGAATGAACATTACATTAGGCTTTTCTTTTATTATTTAATCTACCAAAGCATCAGTTGTAGCGATGTCGTTTCCATATCCTCTAAAATATCAATCGACACTTTCGTTTTCAATTAGTTCAGCAAATCAATCCCAAGAAAAAGAAATTGCTGTTTTGATATCTTTTTTAGCTTTTTTAGCAATACTCCATACAGTGCTTGGAATTTGTTCCTTAGTAATAGAAATCAATCCTATTTCATCTGGGATAGGATTTAAACTAGTGCTATTTTTTCATTCGTTATTAATTATTCCCGTTTCTTCTGGAACCATTCCTGTTAAAGCTGTTGCTCAATTAGGAGCTCCTATTGAAAGAAAACGACTCCTCATATTAGTAATTATTGTACCTTAATCAATTAGTCATTAAAAGTTAGGTAAGCTATCAGTGTAATTTAATAAATAATTACTTCCTAATCCGTCTATTCCCACAATAATAGCATATTTTGCTGATTTGAATCCTAAGGGGATATCAGATTTAATTCCTTCTGAAAATTTTAGCAAAATAGTGATTAAAAGGGTAAAATAAACAACTTAAAAGCTTTTCATTTTATTTGAAATTATCAAATTAAGAAAACTAAAAGAAAAAGCTTTACTAAAGCATCACTTTTTATCTATCATTTAATCATTTAATCTCTTCTTATAACTTATAAACAAGAAGAAAACACTTTATTATGTTTGAATGCTTTAGTCTTATAAATTAAATTAACTTAAACTAAATGATTAATATACAAAAAGTAGGCAATTGTTACAAAAAGAACATACAGAACTAGTTATAGGAATAATTAAAGCACAATTAATAACTAATTTCATTTTTTAATTTATTACATATTCCTAAATAGATTCCTTTTAACTACTTTGAATAATGCAGCTAGTAGTTATAGAAAAGCTTATATTTATTAATAAAGTTAATTTAAATAAACTTAATTTCTATTAATTTAATTTAAATAGCACATTTAGATTTAACTTATTTCAGTTTAGATAAAAATATTAAATACATCTTAATGTGCTTGGAAGAGGTTTGACTAGTAAACAGCCTTAGTGTAATTTAATTAGGATTATTAAAACCGTAAATCTTCTTTATTTTAAACAATAATAAAGCTACTCTAATCTGCATTCTTTTATTCCTTCTAATTTTATAATATGATTCAAATTATTTCAATAAGATTATTATACAATAAATACTTTGGAGTGAAACATACAAAACTGAAATTAAAATTAAGAAGAGAGATAAAAAAGCTCTAAAATAAGAAAGGTTAGAAAGCAATAAAACTAATTTATTAAGAATTTAAATGATATGGAGTATTAAAGCAGCTAATACTTTAATTTATAAGTTTATCTACTTATTTACTAAAGATACTTGCTATTATATCTATCAACTTTTGCAATGATAAACTAGAAAGTATTACTATAAACTAATATTAGTAACAAGAAATCATTTTTTAGTTAGTTACATTTGATTCAATCTTCTAGCATAACTAAATTTTATATAAGGAATATTTGAAAAATGATTATGTTAGAAGTTAAAAACTTTAGAAATAGTCTATTATAGATCTAATATTATAGTAAAGGAGAACTAACTAGTCCTTAATATATATAGATAAATAATTATTGAAAAGGAAAATTAATTAAATTACTTATATTCACAAATTTAAATGAAATATAATCTACCTGAGCATAATAAGAACTAGAAAGATTTAGTATTATCCTGCATACTAGCAATTTTAGTTTATGTGAGTTAGAATATTTGAGTCTGCTATATTATGCTTATCTATAATGAGGAAATATTTTGGATATTACAAATTGTTATATTATTTAGAAAGATTACTCAATGTTTCATTTATGATATTCGAACATTATTTACGATAGTAAAGTACTGCTATATAAAATGATTAAATAAGATTGAATCTTTTGCTTTACATAGAAATTTTTACAAAGAAACATGAACAAAAAAGTTTTAACAAAATCAAACCTCGGGAACCTACCTTGGTCCTTTCTACCTTAAATCATAACTAAGAGCTATTGAAGTTTATTTGCTGGGAGCGAATGTAGCTCCAACCAAACTATCTGCATTCATGTAGAATGTTTCTTTATGAGTGATCACTATTACCTAAGCACTTTATGTCAACTAAATTAAATAATTCAACAATAAGGAACAGTTTTCTCAGTCTAAATGAGCATCAACTTCATCTAAAATATAAAATGGAGAAGGATGAGCTGATTATATTGCGAAAAGGAGAGATAATGCGGCTATTGTTTTTTCACCACCTGATAGACTTTCCATTTCATACATGCATCTCTTTCCAGGAGGAGTTGGAGAGTAAATGATTCCAGCATTAAATGGTTCAGTAGTATCTTCGGCATATAAAAGAGCATTTCCTCCATAATAGAAATTTTTTTAGGATTTAGTCATTTCTTTGTAAATTTTGTCAATACTTTTCGTGACAGGCTCAAAAGTTTCTAGGAATTTAGATTTCCTTTATTCTTAAATTTCTCTAAAAGATCTAGTTATTTCACTAAGATTAGTAGAAGCACCTTCATGTTCTTCTTTAGCTTATTAAACTCTTTTTTCAATTTCTTCAAATTTTTATTAGTCGAATTTAACTTTTCCTTCAGCTGCCAATTTTTCTACCTATTTAATTTCTTTTTCGATCTGTTCTGAAACTTTTTTGCTTTCTTCCTTAAGTTGAGCTATATTCATATTTTTTTATTTTTCACTCAACATTGAATAGTCTATAGATATAATATCATCTTCATGCATTGGCTGGTCAACAAGTGGAATTTCTATATTTTTAAGTTTAAGCTCATCTAAAGTACTCTTTTTATCATTCTACATTTCTTCTAATTCTTGCTCAATTTACTATATTTCTTTTTCTAATTAAGCTTATTTTTTGTTAACTTTACTACAATCTTTCTTTATTGTTTTTACTTCTTCCTGGATTTACTATTATTCAGTAATTTTAGTTTCTTTTAGTTATTTTTTCTTTTCATTATCTCTTATTAACTCCTCTACCTCACGTTTTACATTTACTATATTATTCCTAATTGCTTCAATACTCTAAATATCTTCCTGGTAACTTTATTGTAACCTCATAATTTGTTATTTTAATCCTTCGATGTTTAAAGTTTCCTTCTCCCATTTAACTCTATCAAGTTCTGTCTAAACTCTTGCTGTTTTTGCTTGAATCCTTTTATTTTCTGCTAATGAACTTCCTTCGAACTCTTTTATATTTTAAACACCTATTTCCTAACAAAATTCTTAGAAGACTTAATCATCCACTTTGTTTGATTAATCCTCAAATAAAGTTATTTACTTTTCAATTTATTTTAAGCTTTCCTCAATTTTATCCAATAAAGGAATAGATTCATTAAGGTTTTTTATAGCTGCTGTTACGCTTGCTTATATTTAATCATACTATTCTTAAATTTCCTTGAGTTTAGTTTGAATAAACTTCATCTAAGTTTCTTAATCGTTTATTTGCTGTCTCATTGATAAAAGTTCCATATCTTTGTTTAGTTGTTTTTCCATTTCTTGCATTTCTTTTAATGTATATGAATACTCTTTCTTCATCTCTTCAATATTAACGTTTGTGTTTGTAGATTATCTCTTGTTTTTAAAAAATCCTCCTGAAATAAGCATACCAGGACGAAGTACAGTTCCTTCGAAGGTGATAATGTCTTTAATTCCTCTAATTCTTCTTTTTTGAAGATTTCTAGCTGCATCTAGGTTTTCACATACTATTTTTTTCCCTACAAAGTGAAAAAGAGCATTCTCAAGTCCAATATTTTTCTAGCATTCTACTAAATCATTTACTAAATAACCTTAATTTCCTATTTATTATCTAAGGGCTTCGTTAGACTATCTTTCAGGAACATTTTCTAAAACTAATATATCTCTCTAAAGTCCTTTTTCTTTTAGCATTTGATTACATAGACCAGCAGATTAAGCAGTATCAACCACTAAGAAGTTATTAAATTGTTATAAAGCAACTTAAACGGCTCTATCGAATCTTGCTTATATCGGACGAACTAAGTCTTAAAGTTATCCTTTGAAACCTGGAAGTGATTATCTCATTTCATCAATTAGCTTGATGAATTCTTTTTGCTCTTTCCTTATAAATTTAGAAGTTTCAGCATTTCTACAGGCTCTTTCTTATTCTTATAGTTTCATTTCTAAAGTATTGTACTTTTATGTAGCAATTTAAAGATCTGATTAAGCTCTTTTATATTTATCTACTAATTCTTTATAGGATTATTAAATATTCTTGTATTTTGATTGCTCGTTCTCTTTCTAATTCTACAACTACTTTAGTTAAAGCTCTCCATTTCTTTTAGAATTCTGAGCTTCTCTCACTACTGCTTAATAATGTTATAATTCACATCTTTTTGACTGTTCATCTCTTCTTAGTCTTTCGATTTCCCTTCTGATTGTAAATGCTTTTTAACCTGCCTCTCTTTTCAGTTACTTGTATTTTTTCTATTGTCCAACTCTTAATTCCATTTCAGTGTTAGCCTCTGATTAAATAATTTTATCTAGTTCTTTTTCATAAATCTTAATCTCTTAATCAAGTTCTAGTCTTTTCTTTTCATTAAGATTTAGTTATTACTGTAACTTCTAAGTTTCTGCCAGTTTATTTTCCTTTCTTTATTCTAAAACTTTAGCTGCTTCGTCCATTCTAGCTAAATCAGGCTATTTCTCCTAAATACTGTCAATTTGGCATTAGATTAATTTGCTCAATTCATTTATTTTCTTTTCTTCATTTTTAATCAAAGTTTCCTACTCTTTTGCTTTTTTTGAAATACTAGAATATTCGCCTTTATAATTTTAGAAATGCTCTGATTTTTCCTCTTTTTGCTTTATTAACTTAATTTCTTCTCTTTCCTTTCCATAAATTTGAAGTAGATGAACTTTAGTCTTATACTCGTTTACCTTCTACATTGTTTTTTCATACTGTTCTGCATTTTATTTTTAGGTTCTTAATTTTTATCTCTCTGCTTTTAAGTGTCCTAAACGTTGACTACAAGCTTATACATCTTATTCTGCTTTTTCTTATTCACATTTTAACTCTTCATATTTTTATTTTAATTCAATCGAACCTGAAATAAGCTCAAACATTTCTGTAAGTTCACGACCAGATTTATGAGCAATATTTTCTATTTAACCTTAAAAAACTAGAAAGTTTTTAGCTTTTACAACTATATTAAATTCTCCCAGCCTTCTATTGTATTCCTCAGATAGAGTTTTTTATTGATTGATGAAGTATTCAGAAGTACCATTAGGTGAAATAGTTCTTTTGAAGACTATAATATCTTCTTAAATCTTAAAATGAAGCTCTACATAGCTATGTCTTGTATTTTCTTAAATCTTTTCTCCCTCTTTTTTAAAAATCAATTCTTTTAAATTTGAAGCTCGAAGTTCAACACTTCTAACACCAAGAACGAATGATAAAGCATCCATTATATTTGATTTTCCTCCTCCGTTAGGGCCAATGATAGCAGTAAAATCTAAGAAAGGACCAATATAGTGTTTGTCACCAAATGATTTGAAGTTATAGACTTCTAAATGATTGACGTTACCCGCCATTATTATAACAAAATTTTTTTTTAAAGCTTTTAAAGGTATTTTGAGTAGATACTCCAAGAAATAATTCAAATTTAAAATTCACGCCAAACTTTTAAATGTTTACCTTATTTATTTAAATCTTGCTTTTATACTTCTCTACTTTAAATTAAGCCTTACCACTAAAGTTACTTAATACATTTTTCTTTTATTTTCTAGTTTAAAAGTGTAATGCTTAGACATGAGATAGTTAAATAGCAAGAAGATTTAGAATAGCTTGATGCTTAAATGAGGAGTGTAATAAATGAGTGATCATCCATTTATTTAAAGTGAGAGTTTTCATATTTGCTCCATTTTGATTAGGAGATTAAATAATTTCTTGCTTTTATTTTTATAAAAATGAAGCAGTCTGAGAACGTAAGCTCTTCGACCCGAAAGAGTAGGAAAGCTCATCACAACGCTCCTTCTCATATTCGCCGAAAGTTGATGTCCTGTCATTTAGCAACCGAACTGAAGAATAAGCATGGAATTAGATCCATGCCTGTTAGAAAGGACGATGAAGTTATGGTTATGAGAGGATTGTTTAAAGGACACTCTGGTAGAGTCGTAAAAGTTTACAGGAAACGATGGATTTTACACATTGAAAGACTTAACAAAGAGAAGGCTAACGGACAAGCTGTACCTTTCCCTATTCAACCAAGTAACGTGTAAATCACAAAGTTGAAGTTGGACAAAGATAGAAATAATCTCATTAATAGAAAAGCTAGAGGAACTGCAGAAAGCAAAAATTAGAAGAAAGAAAAATGGCCAGGAGCTCCAGGAATGGACAAGGTGGATTGATCTAAACTCACTAAATTAAACTTTACAATTAAATTTCAACTTAAAATTAAAAAATTTCATACTATATCAGCAAGCCTATCAATCTCGTTCTCATTTTTCCTTAAATTCAAATTCTCAACCTTCTTAACATTATTTTCATAATCCTATAAAAAATTAAAACTTCGTAGCCTAATTTTCTTTAAGTAAATAAGATAATCAATGGATAAAAAAACCGATTTGATAAAAATTCATATATAAAACTTCAATAGCTTATGTATGTGCCAATGTCAAACAAAATTAAGTCCTATTTTAACTTTTATCTTAAATATAAAGTTATGATGGTAATTTTATTCATTTGACAACTTAAAATCTTATAATATGCTATTACTAAATAATTAATTAATAGTACATAGCAACTTTAATTTTAGGCAGCTAAGTATGGATTCTAAAATATGAGTAAATTAGAAATAATTAAATATATAATTTCCATCCATTTCCTAATTAAATAGCAATAATTAAATTTAATCATTTAATATGCATCTTTATTTTACTTTTAGTATACACTTTAGAATATTTCCTCTTTAGTTTATTTAAATTAAATTTAAACTTATTTTAGCTTTAAGAAAATGAGTATAAATTAAGTTATATCATTAAAAAAGGTAATAGTTAAGTTTAAAGAAATAACTATGATTAATAAATTATATAATTTTAGGAATTATTTGCTAGTTGCTTAAAACCCTTGCATTCTCTTTTATTCTAATAAAATTTTTATAAATTAAGACTATTACTGCTATCTAGCTTCATACCTAAATTATTTAAATTACATCATTAATAAGCTAAATCAAATATTATTATTTTAGTTTTTATTTATATAAAAGCTTATTAATTATAATCCTGCTTCCACTGATAGTTGTCCTATTTTTACTATTTTGTTGTTATAATGTGTATATTGTTAATTATTGCTTTAATTTTAGTTTCACTAATATACCTAGTTTAAAGTAGGTATTACTTATAAGATGATTCTATATAAAAACTTAGGAAATACAAAATTACTTAATTAAACAGACTTTTATTCATTTTGCATTTCGCTTTGATTAAAAAACCTTATTTTAGCTAAAATTTTAAAAATATAAAAACTAAACGAGATAAAACTAAATGATGAGCTTTATTAACGAATATCCTTATTTAAAGATAAAATTGCTTTAATATTTACATAATGAAATCTACAAATTTTAGATATAAGACAGCTTAGTTATGCTTTTAATATTTTTATTGCATTAAAGACATTAAAAGTACTTTTTCTTTTACTATCTAAAGAAAGTTTAAAATATTTAAATCAGATAAAAAGCTAGAATATTCATTAATTTTTAATATAAGAAAGATTTGAAGCAACTAGTATAATAGCTATAACTACTAATTTTAGACAAATATTTTATACTTCAAAATTAAAGAAGTTGCTAGGCCTAAGCAATTATTTTGCTTAAGAAGGATTATTAATATATTTCAAAAAGAATTATAAATAAAATGTAATAGTCGTAATTTATTCTTCAGAAAAACAATTCTATCCTGAGAAAGCAGAAAGTCATGTAAGATCCTTCTGCTTTGTTAGTTAAATTATTTTAAGTAAATAAGGAAAATAAAAGATTAAAAATATAATCAATAATTAAATATTTTTATAAATATATTTGAAGATTATAACTTACCAATTATTACACTAATTTAAAAGGAAGAGGATTTAATTAAAGCGCAGAACTATTAATTAAAAGTTAAAAATCTAAATATAAATGTAGTTAGCATATATCTAACTCATTTAAACTAAAATTAAAATAAAATTATTATCATAATATAAGTCTATTAAGCCTTCCTTACTCTTATCATAGCATTATAAAGATGAAGTGCAACTCAATTAAAAAGCATGCTAATAAATAAGCTGAATTATATATTAATTATAATTCAAATTTCACTTAAATTATTTGATTATTTCTAAAAATTATTCAATTAATTAAAAATTACAATGTAGCTTTATACTTATGCTTAAACTATGACAAAACTTATATGATATGCTTAAATAAGCATCCTGGAAAGATCTTAATACTTTTTAATTTTATTCCCTTTTTAAACTATTTTAATAAAATATTATTAAATTTCTATATAAATATGCTTATTTTACTTAATAACTTAAAATATTTATCTTTCAGCATAATTATCTTTCTAATTTCAAATTTCTTCAATGATATAAAAGTTTCTATTAAGTTTCTTAGTTTAGATATATTCTATTGGTAAGGTGATAGAATAATTTGATTTTAATTATTTATTTTAGTATTATTATTTAGACTTATTAGCTTAAATCTGAATTAAGCTTAGCAAATCACTTTACTATAGTTAACACTTTTACTTATTTTACATCTAGCTTCATTCAAATTTATCAATCTACAAGATACTCATTTATAACTATTTATTTTCTAATAATATAATATCCATTCTACTTAAAGTATTCTCAGCACTTTAGCTTTTGAGCTATATATTAGCTATAAAAATATAAGTGATATGACAGAATAAAAATGAATACCTTATTTAGTAGTAGCGCATTGAATAAATTTAGTATATTTTAATATTTAATTATAAAATTCTCTAATTTGCTTGATACTTGCTTAGATATCTTTAAACCTAATTTTACTTTCAATAAGTCTATGTTAATTACTAATTTCTTTAATCCTAAGGAAATTATATAAATTAAAATTACTCTTAAGATATCTAGTTTAAGAATAGCTTTGCATAGTATATAAAAGATTCAGTATTTATAGGAGATAAAAGCATCATTTGGATATGAGCTTTATTAAAATCTTCATTCAAAATTGATGAAGCAATTAATCTTTACTATATAAAAGAGATTTTAGCTTATTTCCATCTTATTTTGCATAATATCTTATACAAAATTCTTAATTACCTTATTTTGGTAGATTGATGACATGCAAGGTTGAGAAGCATAAATTAATCAAAAAAGAGAATTTCATTAAATTTAATCTAAAGCTGAGTTTATCCCACACCGTTAAACTTTCTTATCTAGCATATAGGAAAAGCTTAAATCAGTAGGTACATCAATTTAAACTTGTCAGCCTTATAAAGCAGCTGATAATTGTTGAAATTGATATTTTCCAAATATATTTACATAAAATAAGAAAATATTAATAGTCTTTTACTCTTAGAAATCTAAAATATGATATTACCAATAATAGACTCCTAGGTTTATGAAATAAAATTATAAGACAAGTAATAGATCATAATTAACCAAAATGCTTAAATGATGGTATGATTAATTACAAATTTTAAGTCTTAAAAACAATTAAAAAATAAGATACGTGATTAGAGATTAGATTAGGTAGAAAATTAATAAACTATTGCATTTTTATTCATTTTATAAAGCATTTAATGTATAAAACGTAGATTGGTAAAACTAAGAGGAAATTATTAATAAAAGTCAAAGTAAAGCCTTTTATACAATACTAACTTATTTCTTTGATTCCATAAATTAAAACAAGTAAATCATTCTTAATCTCTTTAAAATGTTACTTTTAAGCAGAAAAGCTAAAGCATTAAATAAGCAAAAGATATGAAAATCTATATTTATATGCTAAGAAACAAAATGAAATAAGGATTGGCAACTTGCAAATGAGCAGCAAGTATATTTTTTGGTTTAATTATTATTTAATTAGTAATATCAGATAAAGAAAATAATAATGAAAAAAATAAGCAATTATATTCTTTCATGTTGTAAAATGAAAGAAGATTCAGAATTGGAGTAAAATTAGAAAGGATAAGAATAGAATGAAAACCAAAATCAAATGGATTAATTGAAGTAAAAGTCTAGCATACTCAAAATAAATTAATAAAACTAGGTAAATGTAGAGTTCAGTATAGAAAGTTAGCCCTTATCAACAAAGGTATCATCTCGCAATTAAAATGACTTTAAGTTTGAAAGAGATTTATATGATTAGGTTAAAAATTTATATGAAGATGAAGTCAAGAATTAAGTTGATCTAATACAGAAAAAGGCCCCTAAAAATTAAAATCCCTCTAAACTTAAATCTTAATCTTCAAATTAAATATTAATAAACTCAAATCCTTAAATTTTAGAAAGCTAAGCGAGTATTGTCAGGGCTACGAAAAAGAAAGTCAATTTCTAATTAGATAGAAAAACAGATCTCAAAAGAAGATTTAGAAATTACACTATAAAAGCTCTTAAAAAGTAATATATATCAAGTCTTACGAATTAATTTTAGGCTCAGAAAAGACCAATGCAAATATCCTAAACGGAAGAAGTTTTATAAAAATTACCAGAGCCTAGTAGCAAATCCAAAAAGTTTAAAACTGCTTATGAAAAATACAAAGATTAAATTGAAGCTTAAAATTAATTGGAACTGCTTAAACAAATGAGCTTAGAAAAAACGGAAAGTTGTCTTAATAAACCAAAAAAAAGAGATAATTGAAAAAATAGTTTAGTTAATATTTATTCAATCCTTAGAACAAGTTTTTATTTGCATGCTTAAATTAGCTTTGGCTAATAAAATTAAAAATAATCTAAAATTTTCATAAATTATATATATCTTTTAGTTTACATTAGGTGTAATTAAAATAGCTATGAAAGCTTAAAAACTTCAGATACTTTTAATTATAATAAATTAAATTTATAAGCTGAATAATAATAAATAGAGTTTTAAGCTGATTAATAAATGTACTAATTCAATTCTAATTTTTAATTAATGGTCTATTTTCTTTATATTTGAATTAGGTATTAATTGAAATTAATCCTGCTTAACTACATGTTTAGCTAAGTATAAAAGTATTAAAATGTATAAATGAAATTTCATAATTCATCATCAAATTAAGCAATATTACTATAATCTTAGCTATAAATGATTTAATCTCTAAAATTAATTAAAAATGTTCTAATGCTCTTAGTTAAGATTAAGCTTTACTAAAATTTAACAACTTGCTTTAAAGTAGTGATCGAAGAATAAAATAGAATAACAATTTAAATTTATTTTACAATCATGTAACTACTTCGTTTGCAAAATCTAATGCTTAACTTTTATAATTAAAATACCCAAGCTATAAATCATTATAAGTAGATCTTATATCTAAAAGGAAATTTAAAAGCTAATTAATATAATGCTTCTAGGTCTGAACTATAAGAATATTATTTGCTATAACTCTTAATAAAATAGCTTGCAATAACTTTAAAATTAATATAAGGAAAAGCAATTTAGCAAGTTTTATACATTATAATCTATATCTAAATTTACTTATACTTTGTATTTCTATTTTAAGATAAAATCGTTAAATTTCAAAATTTTTAACTAAATAAAGCGAAATATTTTCAAAAGGATATAAATATCTTATGTAAAATTTAAATATATAAGCACTTAGATATATCTATTTAAAAGCTTTAATAACTTTGTATATTGTAAGATATATAATTCACAAATAAAGCTGTTTTAGCATCATTAGTAGTTGTCTAAAATAAAATTTAATAGATAATTAGGAAAAGAAGAAATTATAAAAGGCTCTAGTTTTTATCAATCTAATAAAAAATTTAAATATTGGTCCTTTAGATTTAGGTTGAATTACAAAATGCTTAAAAACGAAGAAATCCTAGATTTTAGGGGTTTATAGATTTTATAAATCTCATTGAAATATAAATTCTTAAGCAAATATTCAATTTTAAAATAATTCTAAGAATAAAAATTGAATTAGTTACTATTAATCTAAATTATATTTATGGATAATAATTATATTATAATAATAATTAATTATCTTAACAAGCTAATAAAAAATAAATATAACAAATAATATGTTGCAACTATAATGAAAGATAATTTTGAATCTAGCTATTTTAACGTCTATTCTTGTCATTAACAATTGTTTCAAACATAAATTTATTTATTATAATAAAACCTTCCATAGTAACTATTTGAAATATTGCAAAGCCTTCCCAAATGTTTATTACTAAATTAGATCAAGCGACCTAAAGAAATTTTATACTATCCGTTTTAATTAAAAACTTGATATTAAATGAGTAATTTTTGTAGGATTGAAAGAAAATATTAAAAAATATAAAAATAAATTATAGATAAGTGATAAAATTATATTTTTTTATATTAAGCATTCCCTAATAATGCTTTTAAATGTTTATTAGTTTAATTTATTGCAAACTTACATTTTTTTTCTTTAGATAAATTTTGTTAATACACAAGAATCTTCATATTGGTTCTTCTATTTAATAGAAAACTTTTGGCTCCTATCAAAGAACTTTTCTTAAAGAAGCATTTTAAGTAAAAGAACTCTTATTAGTATATGATCTAAACAGAATTTATATATAATTTAAATTAAAATTTGTTTTCTTAAAAATAGAGTTTTATAAGCAAAATACTAAAGATAAATAAATTATAAATTAATTTTTTATATAAATATAAAAATATATAAGTAGTAAAAATATTTAAACTATTAAACTAAGCATTTCTTTCACTAAATATAAATAAGTTTTATTATTAAGTTAGTATTTCTTCAATAAAACATATAGCAATTTAATTATTGAAAGTATAAAGAAAAATTAAAATTTTTTAAAAATAGATATTTTACATTAATATAATACTAAATCATAAAAAGGTAATAATAATTGGAAATTAATAAATAGTTATTTTATATAGATAAATAAGTTTCATAAAATAGATTTTTACATTTTGTTTCTAAATATATGCATTCATTCTATACTGTTTTATTACTGGGTTGATGTGAGTTATGTTTAAGGCATCCTATAATTTAAAGTAAAGAGTTATAATTTTACAACAATTGTACAACCAATAACTTCTTTCTTTTTTATTATAGAGAAAGTTACAAAATCTTCTATTTTTTAGCCTTAATTTAACTCTAAGCTGCTTAACTCTCCTTTTAAATATTTTTTTCTACTTATTGCATTATTTAATTGAAGGAAAAGTTCATAATGCTTGATGAATTCTATTTGATCAAGTATTTCTTCAGACTTAAGATTTTTTAATAGATTTTAATCTTAATAAAAATTGATTAATAATGCTAATCTTGAATCTAGCACTAAAGATAATAAAGCTTAAAATAAAGTTCTAAGATTTTTGTTAGAAATTAGCGTTAATTTTATGATTTAAGAATGCTTTTTTTAAATAATTTTAATTTTTTCTAAAGCAAGCAACAATAAACTACTTAAGTACAAATATTACTATTTGAATATAAATATTATATTTATGCATTTCAAACATTTACTCTAGAATATTTAAAGAATGATGTTTTGAGATTTATTTAGTTTTTAAACCCTATTCAATAAATGATTTTCTACACTTTACGATTATCTTTATTTATTTATATTTTAGACATTCATTATATCATTTTTATTCATTAAGCTTAATCTAAGTTATTTTATTATTTTATTTATTAACTGCTATTGAAGAAGCAGCATTTTATAGTTTTTCTTATTAATATTTAACTAAAAATTATTCTTAATACTGTCTGTAAATCTAAATTAGATAATTTAAATAGACAATATGAATTTCCTTTTAGCAAAAATAATCTAAAGTTTATTTAAAAATCTGTAATAAAGTATATTATTTTAAATTAGCATAATCATTATATTTAAAAGAAAAGCTTTTAAGAATACAAAAGCCTATTTATATTTAACTATAGCAATATCTATTTTATAGTGAAAATATGAGATTATTAAAATATAAATACTATTTAAAAACTGAATATTATTTTATGTTCCAGCAATAAATACCCAAAAAAGTGTCTAGTAAGACATATAATTTAGTATTTATGAAGGTATAATAATTAACCATAGAAATATTCCATATTATTCTAAGTATTTGTTACCTTTTTTTTCTTAATAATGGTAAATATTTATTTCAAAGTATAAATGTAGATATAAATGTAGATATAAATGATTATTATTTTTCCTATGATATTAATAAAATACTTCACTTTTCGAAAATATTATCTTGACACGAGATTTAAATCTGTTGAGCAATCAGGTAAAGATAAAGAAAAGAAGAAATTAGTATAAAAAATATTTGAAGAGATTGCGTAAATAGTGGTATTATTTAAATTCATAAAAGAATTGCTAGTTATAGTTAAAAGATTAGTCATTAAATAGTATTTATGGTTGTAGCCTTTAATTCTTTTACTCTATTTCTATTATTTTAATTTATTGCCTTCGTAAGTACTTTGTTATGTCCTGTTTGATAATGCAGTTCTAGTTAAGTACAGGATGTTTGTTTTTATACTTCTGATGATAACAATACTTTATACGCTGGGCCTTTTTGTAGCAATGTATAGGCGAATTGTTATTTAACTGATTTCTTGGAAGGTTCGAAGTCATAACAATGCAGTTAAGGAAGAGAGCTTCTTTCATATTTTCTAGAGAATAAATATTGCAATGGAATAGACTTATAAAAACTAATGAGCTGTAATTCTTATTGTCATGATGAATAGAAGTGTAGTAGTTCTAGAAGGAGAAGAAGCTGCCACACTGAAACTATTTGTAACTTTTAAGAATGAATAAAGGATAACCCATAAAATTAATAAGGATAATCCGCTTATTCTGTTTGCTCTGATAATTCTAACTGCTAATCTGAAAAATGCGATTGTGTAGTTAGTTTGGATAATTATGGTCGATGCAAGGTTAGTGTATATGATTAAATATTTTAGGACTTTTGAATATTCACATGTTAAAAAGCAAATAGCTTTGATTATTACTCAGATAGTTGTGCTTACTGGATTCTCGTTTAAGCTTAACATCTCATTAATTCTTTAGAAAGCAATAATAAATTATTACCCTGCATTAAAAACTTCACTGATTATAAAGCTCTTTTGAATGTTGACAATGAAATAACAGGCACAAACTGAATGTTAGGTGTCATTATAGGAGTAACTTTCGGATTTATTATAGTATCTTTAATAGTGGTGTGCATAGTGCCTAAATGAAGAAGAAAAATTTTAGCTAAAATTTGTAGGAAAACAAAAATATAAACTTAAATAATTCCTTAATAATAAGCTAACGCTTAGCATGAAGAAACAAGAGAGCTAATATAAAATAATAATATTTTAGGCAATTCAATAGAACAACCTATATCTATTAATGATAAATCCAGCTAACAACTATTGACTTAAGGTAAAAACTCTACTGTTTAGCAAGCTCCATAAATCTATTAATAATAAATAAATCCGCAAGTATAATAGTATCCAGTTATGGCTCAGATGAATAACTATCCTTAATAAAATGCTCAATACGCACCATAATAATAGCTATAATATGCTCCCAATTAATAATAGCCTTAATTTTAAACAATATAAGTATATCCATAATAGAATCTAAATAATATTTAAATTGCATAAGGAGTTCCATTATAAAGCGAAGTCCAGATAATATATAGTGAAGTTAAAAAATGATAAACTACTGGTTAAAACTACTTTATTACTAATTTTCTATTGCTTTATTAAATTTATCTCTTATCTAATAAACTTACTTTACTTTATTTAAAAAATAATTTTCTTGCTTTAACAAATTAATTTCTTAAAATTGCTACTTGCTTAATATTATTTCATATATTATTTTGTAAGACATTTCAATTAAATTGAAATTAAGTTAAAAAAATAATAAAAATAATAGAAATTTTGGTTTTTTAATACTTAAACTCTATTATTTTAATATAATTGATTAAATAAAATTTATTTGTAACTTGTAATTAATAAATATATCCAACTAGTCAGTATAGCTACTTAGCATTTTAAGATATATTAAGTCATATTTAATAAGTTATTTATCTACTTTAAGATTAGAAGATAACTAATGAAATGTTTATGAGAACTAGCATAATTATGCTTTTAAATATCTTTACCCTATACAATAGATTTGTAAGCATTTTATTAAAAGATAAAATAGTTTTGCTTAAACTAGTTTCATTTAAATAAATAAGCTTATTTAAGCGCTTAATTTAATATAATTTCTCTAAATTTCTCATTGAAATCCCTAAGTTTATTGATTAAAAGCACTTTCTTTAACTCATTTTAGTTTGTTCTTTTAAATCTCTTTAAAATATAATTATCCTTGTATTTAGTTTAATTTTTATATTAAAACTATTTTACATATCACTACTCATCAAAACTTAAAAAAACATATTATTTTATTAAAAGCATTTCATTAGAAAAAGGAAAATAAAATAGAGAGCAAAGTAAATATGCTAATGGAAATCACTTCCAGTAAATAATAATTTGCCAATTCTTATTTAGGATGAACTTTAAAAAGCTTACAGACTAAAAATATATTAAATCTCAATTTTTTTAATACGAAGTTCAACTTTCAGAAATACTTTAAAAAAATATAAATAAAAGCTATTTATAAGTAATATTAAACTTAGATTAATTGCAAAAATTCATATATTTCAAATTAATAAAGTATCTAGAATCAAGTTAAAATCAATATACTTCTATTTGCAGAATAGGAAACTTTTTAAATTAAGCAGCTTTTGCTTGCATTTGAAAATTTAAAAGCTTTATAAGGAATATTAGTAAGATGGAAAGCGTAATTTTTAGACTTTTAATTGCTTCTATAGATATAGTGTAATAATCAACTAAATATTAAAAAATAATAATTTATTTAAGATATAAGTATTACATTTCTATCATTAATGAAACACATTCTTTTTAGATAATTAATAACTCTTAAATTTATTAGAGTTTTATGTAAAATAAAATAGGATATTTGAAAATCCTTTACAATATTATTTATAAATTGATTAATATTATATCCTAAATACGTTCATTTTTTTAAAATAACTTGCATAAAGAAGTTTTAAAGGATTTTTAATTTAATAATATTTGATACTTTAATCATTTATTCCCATCTAATAATTTTTATTAATTATGAAGATTTATCTTTTATTTAAGTTTTATAATTTAATTAGTTTTATAGTTGATGAATTGTAAAGTTAGATTAAGATTTATTTTTGAATAAGAAGAAAAATTTGGGATTAAAGCTTGGATTAGCTTAGTTCATAAAGGTAATTTGCATTTTTTATTTAGTTTACTATAGAAGACTGCTTTTATCCCTTTTCAAACATCTACTTTTTTTCAGTCTCTTAAAATGATTTGATTTATGGTAATTTTTGTGGGTTGCTAAGTCTTAGTTTTTAATTAATCTTTATGAGCTCATAATATATTAAGGGAATAAATATCTCTAGTTTACCTGTTCTAATTTCAGTGCAGCATAAATTTTTAAGCTCTTAATTATTTGTCTAAAATTAAGTTTTACATTAATACATTAGTAGTTTATGGAATCTTGCAAGATGATGAATTTAATGATTATCAAACTGTTGTTGTATTCATATTATTTTTCAAATCAAATAAAGCATAATTCACATTTGAATTGATAGTTGTTTACAAGTATTGAGGACAGAATGTCTCTTTATAAATTGTACAAGGAGGTATTTATCTTATGTTTCTTATTAATTTGAATATATATTTCTAACTAAGAATAACTTTTGACTTCACTAAATTTCATAAAATTATAGCTTTTTTGTTATAATTTAATCCTAAAGTTTGCCGCTTAAAAGCAAAATAAGCTTTAATTGTATTAAGAACCCTAATTTGTAATTGTAATTACAATTATTAGCCTGTCTTGGAAAGAAAACCCTTACATTAATTAAAGATTCAGCAAATGCTAATGATACTCTAATATTATCAGCTATCTTCTTAAGTTTAAATAAATTGTGTATAATTCAACGAACTCTAATATTTTAATAAACTAACTTTATACATTTAAGAATCTATTTGTAGTAAATTAACTACTTTCAGATGATACCTATAACTCAATATCTGTGATTCATAATAAACTTTATTAATTAAACTTTGATAAATGTTTAAAGAAAGTTTTTCTTAAAAGCTTTAGTTAACTCATAAATGATAATAAAACCTTTGGCTTTTATTTCTTTAAAAGGATTAAAAAACTTTATAAACCTTTAATTACAAGCATTTAATTAAATTCACTCCTTTGTTCAAATTCTATTTTATCATAAAAGAAATTCAAGAATATTTCCTTTACTTTTTACATTTTTGAATTTCTTTTATATTACTCAATACATTCTATAGCAAATATTTTTAATATCTAGTCGAAATTTTCTGATATTGCAAGGTTTTATAAATTGATAATGTAGATTTTAGATTGAAGAACCTCTTTATAAGAGAAATAAAGTTTCCTTTATATCCTAACATGTAATCCTAAGATTTATTTAGAATGGTTCTTCTTATATTTCTTAATTAGAATTAAATTTTTTAATTAATTTAACCCTAAAAATTTTTAAATTTTATATTAAAATAGATCTCATTATCTAATATCATAACTAAAGCATCTAGAACATACTTTGATATTTATGATTCCTTTAATTATTAGCGAGTATTTTTAAATAAGAATAATTTATATCATACATTCATATAAGTTTAATAATGCAGTTGTATAATTTATATAAATGAAATACCTAATTAATAGTTTAGAAAACTTAAAGCGTGATATCTCATCTTTTTTAAATAATCCAGCTTATAAATTTTTAATCAGCTCAAATATATCTTTACTTTCTTCTGGAAAATTTGACTTAGAAATACAAAAGCATGTATCACGTTGCTGTAAGTAACTTTCTGATAAGCTATATATTTTCTTCATAAAAGATATTGCATCTTGCTAAGATAAATAATCATTCTAGAAAATTTTTAATCTATTTTTATGTTCAAGATAAAGGAGAAATTTCTGAAATTTTTTAATTTTCTTTGATCTTGAGAATTGACTGAGGACACATTAGCATCAAAGATTTTTATAGAGAAAATATCTTAATAATCTTTAAAATATTAATAACTAGAAGTTTAAATAGAAATATATACCTAAGAATATAGTAAAATTAGCTCTTTTAATTGTATTTCAGGTATCTTGATTTAGCTTATAAAGCTAGTAATCCTCATGCACTATTTCCTGATGGGTATAATTTATTTTATTAAATATTTTTTAAAACTCATTTAGCTCTTCAATTCAATTCTCTAACATAGCAAGTCAAGGAAATTCTGAAGTTTTATAGCCTATTTGCCACAATTATGCTTTAAGTTTATTTAAAAAATCAAGATAGAATTGTTATTAATCTATCAAGTCACCTGAAACAAATCCACTTCCATGTATCATATAAATAACATTTTATGTAGTTTATTGAGATTGAAGAGGATAATACTCATCTATTTAAAATATTTCAATTCCTAACGAGCTATTTTTTCAATTTCAGGATCATTTTCATTTCTGTTATTTAATTTTTATCAAGTTATCCTAAACCAATATCAAATTTTTGTTCCTAACTATGCCAAGTTTAAGCATAAAATTGGCAGAATCATTAAACTTAGGATTCAATCTATGAATGTAGATAACTCTTAAATGAGCCAATGTAATTAATTATACCTTCCTAATTTTAGTAAATCGTTATAAGAATGGTACTAAATAATTATTATTGATATAATTAATTTTTTGCTATACTAAAGGGAAGATTTATATAATATCCTATTCTACTAATTAATATTATTAAAGATAATTTACAAATCAATACTTAATACTTGCATTTAGAGAAAGGGATTAACTTTGTACATTTCCAATATAGCATATAACTATCTATAGATTAAACATAAATAACTAAGCATTATATTTTATTTAGTTTTTCTCAAAGTAGAATTATTTGATACTTACTTGCATGTCCTTTATTTTTTTAGCTTATACTTAGATATAGGTATGCTTAATTTAATTATCTCTTTCATAATCTTAAATTATTTCTATTAATTATTGTATTTAATTAGCTAACTATCAAATTAACTTATTATCTTGAAGATATAAAATTCAAAAGTATCTTAAAATATTGCAAGATAACGAATGAAAATTTGCGGTTCTATTTAGATAAGATTAGACATAAATTATAATTATGATAGTAGTAAAACAATCAATAGCGCTTAATAGGAATAATAAACTTATAATTTTATAGAAATAAATATTTACAAGCAGGATTCTAAACTTTAAAATATTGCCATATTATATAGTTTATACTTAAATGTAGCTTATCAATTATTTTTATAGCTAATTTAAAATTTTGGTATAATTATTAACTATAATTCCTATTTACTTTATATATGCTAAATTATTTTTAAAGTTTTGATTTAAAATTAAATTAGAATCATTTCTATACACTTTTTATGGAATTGGAAATATTATTATATTCTTTGCTTTTTTCATTTTTTTATTTATTAATCTTTGATTCTGGATTCAATTCTATCTTTATTATTTTATAAATTAATTATTTAGGTTTTAAATAAGATTTCTCAATTAAATTTTATTTTCTTTGATTTATTTTAGCATATTTAAATAAGCAAACAACAAATATAAAATTATTTTTCTTAAGTTTATATCATTTTGCTGTTTAAGATTTTTATCCTTTATTTTACATCTGAATGATTTCATTAAAATTAAAATCTTTTATGGACATAAATTAATATCTTTTTGAAAGATAATGAAGAAATAGTGACTTAAAAGAACTAATAAGTTTAAACAGAAATATCCTACTCTTAGTAAATAAAATTAGTATGCTAATAAATTTAAATATCTTATTTAAGTAACTATAGTTATTTATTTAGTTAATATTATATTGCTTTTAGTATTTCTAACCTTATAATTGGTATCTAATTTATTTGTATCTATATCTCTCTTAATTTAATATGTAAGAATTTCTTAGATGCTCTATATTTATTTGAATATATCTAATATTATTATAGTATCTCAATATTTAGATTTATAAAATCTTTTTTATTTCAGGATAAAACTCATCAAGGGCAATCCATTAATTCTTAAATTTTAGAGTAGCAAATTAATTTTTAATCTTTGATTCTTAAGTTATAATCTTGAAAGTAGTACTCGGAAACAAATACTTTTCTCCAAGAATTTGGTTTACTATAATATTTAGATAAAGATATTTCTAAATAATTAGAAAATAAAATAAATAACTAAAGCAAATAAACCAATCACTTACATAAAAGTTGTAATAAAATAAACAATTAGTTAAGCCATTCTTTGCTATATGAAAATTTGCTTGTAAAGAAATTTTCTTAGCTTCTAACTTAGATAGAGAGATCGAATAAATATAAATAAATATCTAAATATCAAGATTTTTTAAGTTGCATAATCTTCAAATTTGTTTTAATAATAAAGAATTTTTAAAACTCACTAAAATGTAAAATATAAAAGTCGAAAAGTATGTTTAAGAAGCTTTTCTCTAAATTTGGAAAGAAATATTTTCCTCATTTCTTTACTTAAAACAGGATTTTTATTTTAACTCCATGAAATTTTTTTCTTTCTTTCTACTTAGTAAATATACTCCTTTTACTGCATATCTATCTTTCTATTTATAAATTTTACTATTATTAGCTATAGACAAAATGCTAGATTAACTATTATAATGTTATAAGTATTTTCAGAAAACCTATCTCTCTTTTCTAAGAAATAAATAAAGATTTATCTTATTTTTGTTTTATTAAATTTCATATAATTTTTTGCTTTCTCTCTTTAAACGCTTTAGATTTTCTTTCTAATTCAATATATTAATTAGCTGGTCAAATTCAATTGGTTCATCTTAAAATCCCAATGCTCCTCTATTAAAAATGTTTGACTTATTTTAAATGTTTTTCTCAATTGTGAATAATTAGCCTAGTAAGAATTTTAATTTCATTAATGATTATTTTCAAGTTAGTTTAACTGGTAAGTTTAAAAATGCGTAATTGAACACTAGTTATTTGACTTAAATAAATGTACTGTTTTGCAAATTTCTGATTTTTATAGGTTTTTATTATCAGTTAGCAGAATAAAGTCTGCATTTGTATTATTAGATATGAATATTATTTATGCTTTATATTAATATAGCTTTCATAAATCCCATTTTAAAAGCATTCATATAGAAATTTGTATTACAACTCAAAAAGCTGAGTTATAAAATAGAATTTAACTAAATGAGGCATATTATTAATATTTTTATATTGGTTTATACTTAAATTAATGGTTGTAAATAATTGAAAGCTTATAATAGAGAATTTATAATAGAGAGCTTATAATTTATATCATAGTTATCATGGTACTAGCTTAAATGTATTTATTTAAAATATTAAAAAACTGGAAATTCTTTACATTAACGCAGAAAATACGATAAAAGTTACTATTTAGCCTGAAAATTAGTTAACTTTGAAATTTTAAAAATGATAGTGTATTTATTAGTTTTACATTAGTAGAAAATTCTAATTTTGCTAATAATATAAATTTTATTTATTTTTCTTTTAAATTATATAAAATGCTACATTCTCTAAATACTTTTTATCTAATAATTAACTTAACTAAACTTAAGTAATTAAAGTGGTATAATTTGACTCCTAATGCTATTTATATAAGTATCACATCTTTAAGTTAGACAAATTAAAAAGTAAAGATAATTATGATTGTAATTAGTTAGTGTTCATATTTAAGTATTTAAGGCTATCCCAAATTTAGTTTTTTTATTTGTTTATGAAATTTCTTAAAGCTTTTATAATATCTGATTAATTCCTTTATTATGAGTTTTATAAAGTCTCATTTATCTTATATTGATATAATAAGATATACTCTTAATTAGATATCTATGCTTATCAAAGTATAAAAAAGGTAGTTGTGATTTTTAGCAAAATTACTAATACTTTGAGTTCTCAGGATATAGCGCTTGAAATTTAACAAGTTGAAAGATTAAAAGTTTTTATCTAACAGTAGATAAATACCCAAATTTATTTAAAACAATAGTAATAATTAGTGATATCGCAAAATAATACATAGCTTAGCAGCTATCTAAATTATTATTCAAACTCTATTTAAAATAAAGCTCATACTATTTCTTATTTCATTTATTTTTACATCTATTTCAAACCAAAATTTTGTGAAATAATTTTATTTAAAAGGTAAGATTTAAAGAAAGTTATAAATTATATGTCTAGCAAAGCAATTTAGAAGAAGGTTAAATTAAATTAATTAATGATTTTACTATTATTTTATGCTCTCTTTCTTATTTGATTCTTTACTATTGCTTTGCATAAATATCATTATCTTTATAACAAAAGTTAAATTAAGCGAATACAATTTTATAAGAAGCGCTTACTTTTTTCTTAGCTATTTAATATAGTTTTTGAGTTAAGTAGAATAGTTTACTAAGGTTAATTAATAAGCAATTTAAGCTTTGATTGCTAGTTAAAATAAAACTTAAAATTATTATTATTTTTTATTATATGTTTATTTAATTAAATCTATCTAATGAAAAACGACAATTTATTATAGCCTCCGTTATGCTTTTTCTGAATTGCTTTTACTTTACTTTTCCTATAAGGATAGTCAATATGTCCTGTTTGAGAGTGTTCAGCTGAGTTTATTCAAAACGTTTGCTTCTATCCTTCTGAAGATTATTCGATTCTCCATGTAGGACCTTTTTGTGAAAATCCAGACGCAGACTGCTACTTAACTGATTTCTTATCTGGTGAATTTTTAACTTTTTGCAGTTCAAGAAGACAACTATTATCCAACTATTTAGAAACAAAGTATTGTGATGGTGTAAGTTTCTTAAATGTAATGGACTGCAAGCATTATTGTCATGAAGTAACTGTTTGCAGATCTAGTGGGAAAAGTTCAAGTTCAAGTTGTCATTCTGAGACAGTTTGCGATTATGAAGAATGAGTAGATGATAATTCATAAAATTCTAAAGGTCTTTCTTATTATTCTGAGTGCATTGATGATTCTGATTGTAAGTCAGAAAAATGTGACTGTGTAGTAAGTAAAAGCAGATATGGAAGATGTTCAGTTAGCATATATGATTAAGCATTTGAAGATTTTTGATTATTTACTTGTGAAAAATAAAATTAGATTGACTATGAAACTGACAGATGTGCATATTGAATTCTTGCATAGACGAATCATTTTATTTAGTCTATATAAGATATGAAAAAAGATTTACCTTGTATTAAAAATTTTACTGATTACAAAGCTTTGATAGAAGTAAGAGACGAATTGACAGATAAAAGATGGATAGCTGGCGTAGTACTAGGAATAATTGGTGGAATTATTTTAATTATTGGGATAATAATTTGTTCTGTACCAAGATATAGAAAAAAATGTTTAGCAATTATATGCAAAAAGAAATATCAGAAGAAATGGATATATCCTCAGTCTGAAAAAAATTCATAAAACAAAGCAGATTTGAATACTGAAGCAAATATGAATTAAAAAGATCTTAAGCAATCTATAAATGATTTCGATGAGATTAATTAAAATGACTAACCCTCTACAGCAAGAATCTAAAATCCTAGTTCTTAAAATTAGAAATAAAATCTTTAATAATCAATTTAGAATGTTCCTTCATAATAAATTCTTCAAAATAATGTAGCATATGAGTACCCTTAATAAATTTAAAACACCTTATATCCTTAATAATATCCTTAAGTTGAACTTCAAATCCAGCATACTTAATATCCTCCAAATTTTCAACAACCTTTAAATCATCCTTTATAGCAAGAATAATATCCTCCTAATTATCCTTAAGCATAATATCAACCAATACAACAAGTTTAATAGACTGTTATTATAGATTAATAAGGAAATAGCATTCCTTAAGCATAAGGTAATCAAATCCCAGAAATTATTATTAATTAGGAAGATCATAAGAATTGACAGAACAATTATATTAATATTTATTAATAAATATTTATGATTTATAAAATAAATTATATCTCAAAAGCAAAAACATTTATTGTGATCAATAATTTTTATATGCTTTAGAAAGAGATATTTTTAAAGTCTTTTTCATATATCTAACTATATATCATTATCTTTTAGTCATATTTTAATTCATCTATGAGAATATAACCTTATAGAATACCAATTTAGCTATATAATAGCATAAACAGAGAAATTTAAGTAAAGGCCTTTAATCATAAGAATAATAATAGCTTGCGATTAATAGTCAGTTGCAAGTAATAGATTGAAAAATTAGATAAACTACTATAATTAGTTTACTTTTATCTATTTATTAACTTTTATTTTACCCATAATTTTTGATCAGCTTATGTGAAGTAAATAAAGATCTTAAATAAATCTTTTAGATTTTGATTTCCATATATCTAAATAAAAATATTTAATGTGCAATTCTAAGTTTCGAGTATAACCTTTTATTAATTGCTAATATTTAAAATTCTTAACATTCTTAGTACGAAGGAGATATATTACAAGATAAGTTATAAATAAGATATTAAACTTATTTATTTTAAATTTGGAATTTATTAAGCTTTTGATTATAAAACAATTTCTAGAAAGAAAGCAACAGATATTAATTATTTTGTTTCAGTTTCAAATTAATAGTCTGATTTTTTATGTTCTTAAAAGATTTAGAATATGCTTATGCTTATAATATTATTAATGAAGAGGTAAGCTCATTTTAATCATTTAAAAGATACTTATATAAAAATTTAAATCACAGACAAGATAAATAAAGGAATTCATAATAAAAAGAACCTTGAAGGCAAGATATAACTCCATAGAAATATTTTTAATTAACTAATTTCATAAAAATATTTAGATACTCAATCATAGCGAGTCTGATAATATCTACGCTTAATCATAGTATTGAAATCCTTTTTTCAGATATTAAGGAAAAGAAAGTCTATTGATGATCTTGGAAATTAATAATTTCTTATTTCATTTTATAGCAGAATATTAAGAATTTTATAACCATAATGTTTTTAAAAGATAATCAATTCAGGTTTATATAGCTTGACTTATTAAATGTTGAAATTGCTACTTTAATACTTTTCTTGAAATTAGGTTCATCCTTAACAATTCTGTTCAGAACCACAATTACTCCTCCTTGTATACTTTTTGGTACTAAGTCTCCTCCATATTCTGCATTAGGTAATGTAAAAAGTCTACATAGAGTTTTAAAGTATCAAAATTTACATTCTTATATCTCATCAGTTAACAAATAGTTTTTTCATTGCAGATATATATTTGAATGCAACTTCTTTGCAATAGGACTAAAATTCTTATTGTGATGTAGAATAACTCCTAAATATGCGACTTATTCTTTTTAGAAGATTGATTATTTTTTAATCATAAATTTAAGATTTATTATTTCTTATGCTTCTTTAGAATTTAGATGCATTCAGATTTGGTAGCATTGATCTTTAAATTAATTCATGCAAAAACTTTATTTGTTTCATTTATTAGATTCTGCATCTGCTTTGCAAATTTGGAAAGAAGAAACAACTCATCTGCCCATCTTCTGAAAGCGAAACTGGCACTCAAATCCTGATATTTGAATCACAATTAGATACTTTTACTTTCCAAATATTTAATTACTATGTCATAATACAACAATGCTTAAACTGGCCAATGTGAACTTCTTTACATAACTCCTTTGTTGTATTATAATGTTTTAGTGTTTACCATCTATATCAAATTAAGAATTTAGGTTTTAATAAATCTATTCTAAGGCTTTTATTAGTCCAAGTGGTAGTTTGGTTCTCTTAAGTTAATCAAATAAAAGTCTTCTTTTTATAGAGTAAAATATTTTTTAACATCTATCAATGTTGCCATCAATTTAGTTTTCTTTTTTGCACATTTCTGATAGTTATCAATTATCTATTCCTTTACTCTAATTTATTAAGTATTCTATCTATTTTTCATGAATCCCATTTAAGAAGGGTGAACCAGATTTCTCTAATAAATCAGATTATAAAGTCTTTTTGTTATAGCTTTGTCATTAGCTTTAGAATAGTATTAATAAGAGAAATTGTTCGTCAGTTTTTCCAATCATCTTTTTTTTTTAATATTGGAATTATTACTGAAGTATTTAATTCTTAAGGAATTCTTCCAAGTCTTAACGAATTATTCAAAAATGAGTGAAGAATTAATAGAATATATTATTCATCATATTCAAAAAATTCACCTTTTATTCCGTCTGGACCTGCTGCTTTTCCATTCGGAATTTCTTTCATAATTTCTTAGATTTCTTGTATGGTAAAAAGATAAAATCCTTATAAATATGAGAGTGGATAATCTTTAATTCCTTAAATACTATCGTATATTTTATCTATTTTTTAATTACTCAGATTTATCTATTATTGAGTTAGATTAGAATGCTTGCTAAAAACACAATTCTTCCATGAATCAATGAATTTATTTTTGATTTCTTAATTAAAGTTCATATTATTCTCTTCATAGGATTTTAAATTTTCTTAACTTGTGAAAACATTTTCTTAGAATCTCCATTAAGAAGCAGAAATTTCTTTTTTGCTTTATTTTTTTTAATTTTCACAAATTATACTTGAAGTTTTTCAAAAGTCGTTTCACTGTCTCGTGAAGATTAGCTATTTATTAGTTTATTCCTCCAAATTTAATTTGAGCTTCCTTATATTCTGAATTAGCTCTTTTTGCATCTATATATTTCTTTGTGAGACCTCGAGGAAGATTGCTATAATTTAAGTCTGGAATAAACGAATTTAGTGTTTAATCTTCTTTATCCTGAATATTTGTTTAAGGAATCTTAAGATTATCTTAATTTATCTAAAAGAATTCTAAATAAATTTGCATGAAAGATTCTTAATTCTTTTGCCTACTTATTGCATCTTATAGCCTATTTATTTTATATTTTCTCTGAATTATCTTTTTCCAATAGACTATTGAATTATGGATAAAGTCGATAGTGATTGAAGTATGATCAGAAAATCTGCTATTATTATGAGTAGTCGAATGTTACTTATAATGATTTAATCATTAAAATACATTTTTTATTTCCTTTGTGCATATATGTATTAATTTTACTATCATTCACTATCTCAAGACTATTTTATAATAAAAATTCCTATAGCCTAATGGTATTATCATAAGTATTTTCAGGATTTATCCCAAAACATTATAAAAGAGCGTTAAAGTCTCCCTGAAATATATGTGGATTATCATTATATTAATTCAAAATGTATTTAGTTGTTCATAGGCTGAATCTTTAATATCTTATCTTTTCCGCTATCAGACATGTACCAAGCGTGATTAAAATATTATCCAGTTTAATTATTATGTATCTATTTATTTCTTTTTCAATTTATGTATGCATTTCTGTATTATTAAATTCTTCTCCTACAATTAGCCATATATCTCCTCCTTTTCCTGAGTTCTTAAAGTATGCTTTAAATCCATCTGTCAATATCGGAGGAAAGTCTTCTTTTTATCAGGTTTCGTTTATTGATAAAATATCTATACTATTGTTTCTGAAAATTCTTCAATATTTAAGCACTTGCTAGCTATTCCATTAATATTTATACGTCCTATTTTTATTTTTTAAATTTATTAGGTTTTCTAATTTTTTGATTCTGGAGGTAGTCCACTTTCGTAAATGCAGAAACTATTCTATCCTTATTGGTTAATCTAAATATGCAGAATATTTTCCGTGCTCGGGATGTTAATGAAAATATTGTATCAAAATATATATTACTTACTTCGTATATTTTATAAATAACTCTCTATCTATATCAATTTTACTTTTCACACTATCACATGTACCTTTTTCTAAATCTTAAGTAACTGTGACATATCTACCTTATATGCACACTTCTTACTATGGACATCTTCAAGTTTCTGATTTAATAAATGTTTAAAGTTTTAGATATGTTTGATTGAAATAACATATTATTTAATCACACTCTTTTTTATTTATGTTTATTCATACGTTTTTATTTTATCTTCTTCTTCATGTTTCCTTTTAAGAATATTAAGATTAATATTGGAAGGTAAGGTTTAATTCTGTTATATAACATCAATCAAATCTGTTTAGCTTTATTAATCTTTTATTTTAGCTTTTAGTAGAATAATTAAATATATCTTTTATCAAATTTTAATTAGATTTTTAAAACTCCTCTATTTTTATCTCAAATATCTACACATTTTGGGTACTTTAAATGAATTTTAAGTTGAGTTAGTGATAATAATGCTATAGTAAAAGAAAATTTAATCTGGCAATTTAACTTGACAGTATTAGTTACAAAGTTATGTTATAATAGTATTAGTTGAGGCTTCTTATTAATAATATTAAGTTTAAATTATCTTGTATTGCTTGATTATATTTATTTGAGTAAATTTTTGAAACAGAAAAATGGTTTATTATTTTCTTATATTGTCTGTTTAGATAACACTATCTTTTGTTTAAATATTTCCATATAATGTTTAAGCTTATGCATTTACATATTACTTCTTCTAATATTACTATTAATTAATTTCTTTTGTATGCTAGATTTAATTTTAAATAATTCTTTAATCATTTTAATTTCCTTATTTTTAATAGAATTTAATTTTTAATAGTTATATTTATTTCATTATTTTATTATCTTTACTTATCTAATTCGATATTCAAAGTTAAAATTTCCATTTAAGCTTTCTATTCTAAATTACTTATTTTAGTTTTATAATTTTTAATATTAAGAATATAACTGTTGGAGTTAAATTTCGGTTATTATTTTTATTAGGTAATTTGCTAAAGTAAATATTAGTTCTATTCTAATATAATCTATTATTATCACTGCTAAGTTTTATTTAGAAATTTATCTGTTTAAATTTAAGTAAAATTTCTACTTTTAATAAAGTTTTATCATTATGAATTATTTGCTCCTATCATTTAAGCTTAAGTAAAGCTTTAATTAGCATTGCCTTCAATTTGAAACTCTTAATTAAATTATAGTTCTTCTATAGAATTTACCTAATTCTCATAGTTTTTCTATTATGTCTAAATTTCTTGAACTATACTAGATATTTCATCTGTTTAAACGATTTAGTTACTGTAATAAGTGGAGAAGCTTGTTTAAGTAATTTTATGAACTAGTTATTTGATAGTAGTATTTTGTAATATTACTAAATATCAGATTGAGTGACTAAACATTGTTCTATAATAGTTTATATTTCTAATAATACTTATTTATATAAGTTTTATAATATACTTTGATATTTCTTAGTTACTTATCAAAGTTTAAATATCTCGTTCATATTTTGCTTTTATATTAATAAGCATTTCATTTAATTGTTGGTTCTTATCTATTAGTCTTTATATATTATGTTTAAGTTCTTTTATTTCTTGAGTAAATAAGCTTTCATTAGACTAATTAATTATTTGATTTTATATTACATTTCTTAAGTCAGCAGTTTAATTTTAAGGTTGCTTGTTTTAGAGATTAGATAAATAATGATTATTTGAATGATTAGGATTAGTAATATTGCTTTATTTCTGACTAATTTCGTTATTTTACATTTAATAGAATTATTAATTAGTATTGTTCAAAAATTAATTAAAGTTTATGTTCTTTTTGGCTAACATAAAAGATATCTTTATTTTAATTAGAATTAGAATTTTAAGGTATATCTTTAGAATTCTAACTACCTAGGATAATTTCTTTTCTTAGAAAGATTTCTTGGGTAATCTTTTGTATGTTTGACGGTACGATTTTAGGTGGTTAATCTGTTTATCTATCTACAGTTTGATTTCACTTTCGTAATACGCTACAATTAATGCCTACTTTGAAGAGAGTTGCTAAGCAGTTTTAATGGAACGTGTATGAATTTGTTTTCGGGCCTTTGAATACAATTTTTAAGTAGTTACCTTAATAAATTCATTATTAGGCTTACTTATTTAATTTGTAGCAACTCCAAATCTTTCGTTTGGATGTTTTATTGACCCTAAGCAGAGATTGATAGATAAGATGAAAGAAAGGTGGAGAAGGAAGATGAATAAAAAGAGGAAAGTGATGAAGAGAAAGCAGAGGAGAGTGTGAAAAAGAAGAATAGGAATAAGTCATAAAATAAGGAACAGCAAATGCTTGGGGAGTTAGAAGTGCAAAAGAGGCATTAGTAAATTTGTGACTCAAAAAAAGTATCATCATAATGGCAATAAAAGATATTTAGATCGAAGACTATAAAGATATGTGTAATATAGCAGGATATAAAAACTTAATAAATGTCGGGTCGAAAAAAGGGAAAGGAGTAGTATTCTATATAAGAAATGACATATGTAAGAAGATCAAAGAAATATAGAATGAAGTCAACCAAATGACGCTTTTCGGAGGAGCGAGAGCGATGGCCATAGAAATAAGGAGAAAATTGGTAGTAATAAATATATATGCACCTGTGGCAAATGACAACGAATAATTTGATCCATTCTATAATTTAGCGAATGAATTAAAACTATAAGCAATGGAAAAAGGAATTAATGTAATGATCATAGGAGATTGAAATGCGCACATAGAGAAATGATTACCAAAGAAAACAAACTCAGCTGGAAAAAGAATGCTACAGTTCATGGAACAGAATAATTTAATATGTCTATACCCAATTGAAATAGGTACTTTTGCTCATTAAAACAATTAATATAAAATAGATTATTTTTTAACTGAAGAGATAATGAGAAAAAAGGTGATAAAAATTGATTTTTATTACTCAAGCGTAATAGGGGACATAGACCTGGTTTTATACAGGTAAATATTTCTAAAGAAGTTAGAAAACCATAAAAGATAGCAAACAAAAGTTACCTACTATTAATGAAAAAAGAGATCTAAGAAAAATTTGAAAGATTTATGCAAGAAAATATCTAAGAAGAAGAAATTGATAGCCTAAACGGAACATAGACTTATAAATGATGAAAGAAAAAGATATAAGAAGAGCTCAAATGGTATGTAGAACAGTTAAAACATAAAAATTTAAGATATATAAATACACAGAAGCAACAAAATAGTGTAATAAAATTTTCAGAAAATGTGGGAAATAATTAAAATAAAGGATAAAGAACAACGAAGAAATAAACGAAAAATAATAAAACGATAATTATAGAGAATATCAAAGAGCTAGACAAGAATATATTTAATCAAGAAAAAAAGATAAAAGATAATAGCTTAACCTATTAATGGACAATGTAAATAAAAGAAACCTGACAAAGATGTGGAAGAAACTAAAAATTCTGATTAATAGAAAAAATAATTAGTAAGTTGACTTATCAAAAGAAGATGCAAAGACTTTTAGGGATGAATGATAGTAGTTATAAAAAGATGGCGATAGTATGTTGCCAACTAAATTCTTGAGCAAGGGATAAATAGTGATAAAAGAATATGAAATTTATAAAAAACATAAAATAATTAAAGAAATGAAAAGCAGCAGGTCATGACGAAATATAAATCGGAACAATTTTAGCATGCGGGAAAAAATTAATAGAAGGAACTTGAAAAATGATAGTTAAGATGATTTAAGAGGGAGAATACCTTAGAAGATAAAATAATAATACATAATATTAATCTACAAAAGGGAGGATAGATGAATCCGATGAACTATAGACCAATCTCTTTATTGAATCATGTTTTAAAAATTGTAGATGCATGAATTTTCTAACAATTGTAAGGATATTTTCATTATGATGAAAGCGACTACTAATATGGTTTCATAAAAGGAAAATCATGCACACTATAAATCTTTAATCTAAGAACAATATAGGAATGATCAATGCGGAACAAAAAAGATATTTTTGTAATATTTGTTGATATTAAGAAAGTTTATGACTCGGTGCAAAGAAAAAATATATGATAAATCCTAAACGATCTAAAATACATGAATAAATAATTAAGGCAAACTTCTACTGTGAAGAATAAATTAAACTGAAAATCAATGATTAAGTATGAAAACCATTCGCGACAAATAAAGGGCTAAAACAGGGAAGCATAACATCACCGAGACTATTTAACTTGATATCAGTAAGACTTCTCCATAGTTTGGAAGATTAAAAGCAAGAAATCACGATAGACTATAAAAATGAAGAGGGATGAACATAGGAAATATATACAGGATGTTTTGCATACGCAGATGACCTAGCCTTAATAAGTGAATGGGAATAATTAGAGGAAGTAATTGAAAATTTAACCTAATGGGCAGAAAAGTACAAATTGAAAATTGAAGATAAAATAAAATGAATGATAAAAAAAGCAGCAAAGAAAATAGTAACTGAGAAATTATTGGAAATACTATCGAAGTGGGAAATTAATGATAGAAAGAGTAGCAACCTTTTAGTACCTAAGTTATATAATAGAAGAAAACATCAATGTTGAAAAACACATGGAGAATAGACTAGAAGCAGCATAAAAGAAGTAAACATGAATACTGGGAAAAATAGCAATTAATAAGGGATTAACACCATATAATGCAGGAATAATGATAAAAACTTTCGTAAGCTCAGTTTTCAGTTATGGGAAAGAAGTGATCCCATATTGCGAATAATTTGTAGGAAAATAAACGATAAAGTAAATAGAAATAATATAGAGAAGATTTTTAAGAACAATCATAGATGCCTCTTTTTAAGTGCAAAATGAGATGATTGAACATGAACTGTAATTTATGAAATTTAAATATTACATATGACAGAAATGTTAAGGCAGATTAATAGATAACAAAGGAAAAAAATAAACAGATTAATGTTCGACCTGAGTGAAGAAGAGGACTTTATATTTGAATAATATTTCACGGTAGTAAAATTAAAAATTGAGGATAAGGATATATTTATAGATATGGTAATAGATATGGTAATAATAATAAAAAAAGGGAGAAAAACATTAATCGTGCAATTTGAGAACATAGAGTATACATAGAAGATAGAGAAAGAATGAAGTAAATGATAACAACTCTACAGTATAGAAAAACATGATTTGATGAATATGAAGTAGGACCACCCAACTACCTTAGATACAATAAAAATAGAAAATAAAAAATATGCTACATATTTAGAATAAGAACAAGATGTAATGGGAGCCAGGATTGCTTAAAAGAAAGACACCTAGTTGTAATAAATCAATGCCCTTTCTGTAATGATGCAAGAGAAAACGAAAGGCATATCATAGAAAAATGCTCAGAATACAAAGAAAGAAGATAAATATGTATTTGAAATCTAAGAGCATAAGAAGTAAAGAGATAAGGAATAGAACTATTTGAAATAATATGAGGTACGACAAAATAAGAGAAATTAATTAAAACCTAAGAAGAGTAAAAAAGAGCTAAAGCTGACTTGATAATAAAAGATTATATCAAAAACATACTAGAAAAAAGAAAAAAGGATATTTAGAAAAGACAATTGAATGAAAAAAGAAATAGGAAAAGACTATTAAGTAGGAAAAGGATAATTTTTATGAGTTTATAAAAGCTTAATTAAGAAGAAAAGAATTAGAAACGAAAATTAGCAAAGTATGTAAGAAATATAAATTAAGTTTGCAATAAGGATCTGATAAAGTGTAGATAGATAGAAGACAGAAGAACAAGAGATAATGTAGAGGAAAATGATGAAGATATGTAATAATAAGAGAAGAATTTCCCTTACATGAAGGTTCACTTGAAGAAACGGACTTACATTGAAACGTGGAGAGTGCTGCGAACCAGCGAAGTACTAGGCGCTCTATAATCAAATTTATTTATTAATTATTTATTTATTATGTATTTTAAATAACTTCATTATATTTTAATAGTTCAAAATCGTAAAAGAAAAAGAATTAAGATTGTTGAAAGCTTTATAATACATAAAAATATTAGCATATTGAGTATTTAGATTAAATTCTATATTTGCTGATAATAATAACTTTTAATTCAGACTTTAACTAGATAAGTTCTCTTATTTAATTAATTATTCTTCATCATAATAAAATTTACTTAAGGTGGTAATTAAATTGAATTCTTAAAGCAATTTAAAATAAATAGTTTAATTAACCTTGTCTATATTAAATTTAATTATTTAAAATATAAAATATTTAATTAATTATTATTTTATAATATGTCTTATGATTTAGTATGTAATTAAGTTTGCTCTTTTAAATTCTATTATTTTAATTTAAAACTATTACTCATATATATCCTTATATAGCATTTCTTTTAAGTTAATTCCTTTATGAGCTTATACTAATTCCATTTAAATTTATTTACTTTATTAATTGTTATTAAATCTAAATTTA
This sequence comes from Loxodes magnus, assembly GCA_946699065.1. NCBI lineage: Eukaryota > Ciliophora > Karyorelictea > Loxodida > Loxodidae > Loxodes > Loxodes magnus. The sequence continues at coordinate 156,552 of CAMPDV010000020.1, read as the reverse complement.
TAAAATATCCTATAAAAAGCATTATGATAAATTAAAGATAAGATCTGTATTTTTATTCAAGTGATATTACTAAAAAGCCAAACTAAATTTAATAAATTTTACTATTTAACTCTTTATTTTAATCTTATGCATGTAAACTTCTCTATTATCATATCACTATTTTTAATGTAAAGCTTTTAAACTAAAATATAAATTTATTATATAAAAATTAAGCATCTATGCTTTAATAGCATCTTTAAATTTATAAAGCAAATAGATAGAATCAAAAGGTAAATTGCTTATTAAATTAACATAACTTTTAAAGCTAATTAGAGTTATTAAATTAAAGCTATAATTATTTATTTAAAATTTCCTTATTTTATTTAATAAAATGAAAAAAGAATCTTCAATCTTCCTATCCTTTTATTCCTTCTGGTTCCTTCTTGCTTTACTTTCCAAACAAGCTTACTCCTAGTGTCCTGTTTGAGAATGTTCAACTGAATCTATTCAAGATGTTTGTTTCTACCTTTCTGAAGATAATAAGACTCTCCATGCAGGACCTTTTTGTGAAGATCCAAATGCTGATTGTTACTTAGTAGATTTCCTATCTGGCCAGTTTCAAACTTATTGCAGTTCAAAAAGATAACTACTATCTAATTACTTAGAGTCTAAATATTGTAGTGATATTAATTTCAAAAAGGAAATGGATTGCGATGATTATTGTCATTCAAAGCGTGTTTGCTATTCAGATGATAATTGCTATTATGAAATAGAATGCAATTATAATAAATGAAGAGAATAATAATAAAAAGATTCAAATGATGGTTCTCTAAACTTATAATGTTTACATGATTCAGAGTGTAGATCATAACAATGCGACTGTGTAGTAAGTAAAAACCACTATGGAAGATGTGCTGCTAGCATTTACGATAAAGAATTCAAAGAATTTTGATTATTCACTTGTGAAAAAGATGGCAAGGTAGATTACGAAATAGATAGATGTGCTTATTGAATTATTGTAAAAACGAAACACTTGATTCAATCAATATAAGATGTGTAAGATGAATTACCTTGTATAAAGAATTTTACTGATTACGGAGCTTTGATAGAAGTGAGTAAAGAATTGAAGGATAAAGAATGGGTAACTTGATTAATATTAGGATTAGTGCTTGGATTTTGCCTAGTTGTAGTAATAATAGTTTGTGCTATTCGAAATTGCGGAAATTCATCATGTTAATTTAATTGCTTAAAAATATTAAAGAAGAAACAAAAATAATATTAAGAGAAAACAAATGTATTGAATAACGAAAATCAGAATATTGAAGTAAATAATCAGGAAAAAGAACAAAAAGAACTTGAAAAAGATGAAAATATCACAAGTCAAAAAGAGGACTCTAAAAATACAAAAAATGAAAGTCCCAATTCTATAAATTAGTAATAAAGTCCTTTATCATCTTAATAAGATTCATAATAAGAAGATCTCCAAAATAATGCAGCCTATGAATAATCTCAGCAATTTTAGAGCAATTTACATTCTTAATACTATCCGTAAAATATTCCCTAAGATTAGCAGGTTTAATGCCCTGCCATATTTTAAAATTTTTTATAGCAACCTATTTAATAAGCATAGAATTCTTCTAGCTATCCGCAAGCATAAAATTGGCCTGGATAACAAGATTAATAGCAAATTGAAGTGAATGATTTGGAAATTGATAATTCTTATGGCTAAGTTTAGCAAAATATTTCGAAAGTCGAAGATGACATTATTAAATAGGAAGATAATAAAGAGTTATTTGAATGATTTTACATTTATTTCTTTATATATTTTGAATTTTTTTATAATTATCAAATATTATTTTTCTAAAGGATATAAAATTTAAATAGTGTAAATTTAATTTATATTTTTTATATATTTAATAGTTGAAACAAAAAGAAAAATTGATGGGAGAAAAAATACAATTTAAGAAAGAAACTTAAGTAATGGTTGTGAAAGCAAATAAGAAGAAATTGAAAATAAGAAGAGATAGAGGAAATTGCGAGAACACAAGTCAGAACCAATATAGAAGAAGCAAAAGTACAGGAGCAAGAAGAATTAACTAGAGGTTGATAAAAAACTTACATAAGTCCTAATACTTAATATTTGGCATGAAATATAACTATAAGTAGTGCAATTATGTTCCAATACTCAAAGTATTGAAACATATTTATCTTATTATTATTATAACTTTATTTTTGAACAATACTGCAGACAATAAAATTAGAATTAAAAATTGATGACAAAAATATATTTATAGATATGGTAATAATAATAAAAAAAGGGAGAAAAACATTAATCGTGCAATTTGAGAACATAGAGTATACGTAGAAGATAGAGAAAGAATGAAGTAAATGATAACAACTCTACAGTATAGAAAAACATGATTTGATGAATATGAAGTAGGACCACCCAACTACCTTAGATACAATAAAAATAGAAAATAAAAAATATGCTACATATTTAGAATAAGAACAAGATGTAATGGGAGCCAGGATTGCTTAAAAGAAAGACACCTAGTTGTAATAAATCAATGCCCTTTCTGTAATGATGCAAGAGAAAACGAAAGGCATATCATAGAAAAATGCTCAGAATACAAAGAAAGAAGATAAATATGTATTTGAAATCTAAGAGCATAAGAAGTAAAGAGATAAGGAATAGAACTATTTGAAATAATATGAGGTACGACAAAATAAGAGAAATTAATTAAAACCTAAGAAGAGTAAAAAAGAGCTAAAGCTGACTTGATAATAAAAGATTATATCAAAAACATACTAGAAAAAAGAAAAAAGGATATTTAGAAAAGACAATTGAATGAAAAAAGAAATAGGAAAAGACTATTAAGTAGGAAAAGGATAATTTTTATGAGTTTATAAAAGCTTAATTAAGAAGAAAAGAATTAGAAACGAAAATTAGCAAAGTATGTAAGAAATATAAATTAAGTTTGCAATAAGAATCTGATAAAGTGTAGATAGATAGAAGACAGAAGAACAAGAGATAATGTAGAGGAAAATGATGAAGATATGTAATAATAAGAGAAGAATTTCCCTTACATGAAGGTTCACTTGAAGAAACGGACTTACATTGAAACGTGGAGAGTGCTGCGAACCAGCGAAGTACTAGGCGCTCTATAATCAAATTTATTTATTTATTTATTTATTAGATTTTATATATTTTGAATGATCTAAATTTATATTATAGCTTAAAGAAGTAATGAAAGCTACTATAAATATAATTTTTTTAACATATATCTAAACACTAACTTGCTTTATTATCTAAAATTAAAATAAATGAATTCTTAAAATAGTAAGATTAGATTAATCATTAAAAGAAATAAGATTTTTTTTTAATTTATTAAATTTGCCTTAACTTATTAGCTTATTTTAAATTAAGGAGTTTCAAATGCAAAAAGTTTCTAGTATTTTTATTTTTTCTTTATATTGTAATCTCTTTAAAACTAAGTATTAATTTAAAAGTTTAGGAACACTAATGTAGCTTACAATGCTTTGATATCCGCTAACTATAAATTAAAATGATTATTAATAATTATATTTGATTATTAGTATGCTTAAAGGATAGGATAGCTACATTAATTGCTTAATCATTTTAAGCATTAATTTAGCACCTTCTTTCGCTATATCATTAAAATATTTGCTTCCTTTATTTGAAAATAAAAAACACAAAGGAAATCTATTTAATTATTCCAAAATTAAGCTACTAAATAACTAATTTAAATATCTAAAGGAAATATATTTAATTAAGAGTTTAGCTAACTAGGCATATTGGCAAGCTAAAGCTAAATTAAGGTTATAATGGTTTATTTTTGCTATTACTAATATATAAATTTTATATCTACTTAAAATCATTAAGCTAATAAATTAAATTAGAAGTTTAAATATAACTTAGTTTATTTATAAGGACAACCTTATAAACAACGCTATAGCATTTACATCTTAATAATGAAGCATATGTATTCAGTTAAAAAGTTAAAAGTTAAAAAGCTTTGTTAAAGCCTTAGTAGTCAGCCATCTGACCTATTCTATCAGCTTGTCTCTATTAGTTTGTCTTGAATTCCTACTAGGCTTAGTTAGGCGATGTAGCACTTCATTAGTGCACCATCCTTTAATATTCGGAATAATAATTTCAGAAATTATATTCATCATTTGCAAGAATAAATTATCTAAAAATTAAAAAAATATAGGAAAACTAATTATTTCATATTTTTTTATTTAAAAAATTTCTTAATGAATATACAGATATCTCTGTAGATTCAAGTCACAAAGTAAAAGCAAAAATAAAATGAAGAAAACTATTATCTTATAATTTTATTTGAAAACATTCTCTATGAATGAGTCACAAAACAAATATAATTAGTTAGTTACAAATATTCCTATGTGGCTATTTCTTGAATTTAAGATTCTTTTTACTATGAAAGACATCATTTATCTTGACTATGATTAATATTTTTTTATAAGATATTATTAAAGGATTAAAACGAGTTTAGCATTCCCTTCCTTTATCTTAATAATGAAACATTATTCTAAAATCTTTTAAAGAAAAACTTTTTAATTTAATACGACAACAAAAGCATTCATATTTGATGTTTTCTTTCTAAAGATTTGCTTTACAAATAAAAACTTAATAGAATCCAATTTTCAAATAATAATTTAATATAGTTCTTATTATTTATCTTTTCAGTATATATTCTTTAAATTAAGAATAATAGAAAATTTAAGATAAAAGTAATCAAAAAAATAAAATATTCTCAAAATCTAATATCTTCATTAAATATTTTTATTTTACATGCTTGAAAATTAAAATTCTAAATTTCTAAAAGATTTATTAAAAGATTTATTTATTTTACATAAAATTATCAAAACATTTATGAAAAGAAAAGACTTAATAAAAGAAAAAAAAACTAAATATTGTAGTTTATCTAAGCTTTCAATTTATTTATTTGCTATAGGCTGTTAATCACATACTATTATTATTCTTATGATTAAAAGCATTTGCTTAAATTATTCTATTTATCCAATTGTTTTGCTATATTTTAATTCTACAAGGGTATATATTTAATTAATAAAATTAAATATAACTAAAAGATAATAAGATATAATTAAATAAATGAAATAAGCTTTTAAAAATATATCTATTTCCAAAGTACATAGATATTATTCATCACAATAAATTTTAATGTTTTTTAGATTAAATTTCTTTTGTTAATCACAAACAATTATAAAATTATATAATTAAAATCGATAATATCAATTTTTATAATCTTCCTATTTAATAACAAATTCTAAGACTTAGTTCCCATTTTGCTAAACTTATGCATAAGGAATATTGTTTCCTTAATAACTTATAACAATTGGCTATTGAACTTGCTGTAAAGGTTGATATTATGCCTAGGGATAATTAGGAGGATATTATGCTTGCTAAAAAGGCTGATTTTAAGGTTCCTGAAAAGTAGGAGGATATTAAACATACTGAATTTGAGGAACAACTTAAGGATACGAGGTGCTGTTGATTTATTAAGGATGTTCATATGCTACATTAGCTTGATTATTTTAATATTACGGAAATTCCTAAAGTGACTATTAAGGACTTTATTACTAGTTTTAAGATTTTGAATTTTTTGTTCTTGTTGTTGTAGGTTAATCCTTTTAATTAGTCATATCGTAGTTATTTATAAATTACTTAAGTTCTTTTTCATCTATATTTGCTTCTGGATTCAAATTTGCTTAATTTTAGGAATTTTATTCAAATTGATGCTATATTTTTTTCTTCTGGAACTTCTTTTTGCAAATTTTTGCTAAGCATTTTTTTCTATATCTTGGCACAGAACAAATTATTATCACAACACTTAAAATAATTCCGCCAATTATTCCTAGCACTACACCAGCTATTCAGCTTTTATCTGTCAATTCGTCGCTAACTTCTATCAAAGCTTTGTAATCAGTAAAATTTTTAATGCAAGGTAAATCAGTTTTCAAGTCTTATATAGACTAAATCAAATGATTCGTTTATACAAGAATTCAATAAGCACATCTATCGGTTTCATAATCAATCTAATTTTATTTTTCACAAGTGAATAATCAAAAATCATTAAATGCTTAATCATATACACTTGTTGCACATCTTCCTTACCGGTTTTTACTTACTACACAGTCACATTGTTCTGACTTGCAATCCGAATCATCAATACATTCAAAATAATAGGAAAGACCATTAGAATTTTATGAATTATATTCTAATCATCCTTCATAATCGCATACTGTATCAGTTTGACAACTCGAACTTGAACTTTTACCACTAGATCTGCAATTTGTTTATTCATGACAATATTGCTTGCAGTCCATTTCTTCTACAAAACCAATATCACTACAATATTTTGTTTCTAAATAGTTAGATAGTAATTATCTTCTTGAACTGCAAAAAGTTAAAAATTCACCAGATAAGAAATCAGTTAAGTAGCAGTCAGCATCTGGATTTTCACAAAAAGGTCCTACATGGAGAATCGAATAATCTTCAGAAGGATAGAAACAAACATCTTGAATAGATTCAGCTGAACACTCTCAAACAGGACACAATGAATATACTTATAGTAGTAGTAAATTCAATAAAATTCAAAAAAAATATAATGGAAATTAGAATAAAGTGGCTTTATTCATTTTATTAGATTTAATTTAATAAATTAATATTAAAATAAATAATTTTTATTTTCACTTAAATTGAAATTAAAACTAAATTTTCTTTAAAAATTAATTGCTTCATTTTATTTTTTCTCTACTTTTTTTTTCTAAAATTTATATTTTATAATTTAAATAAAAGCTATCGTTTCTTATAAATTTTATTCGCTTAATTTAAATTTTTCATATAAAGAAAATTAAATTTAAGCTGAAATAATAGAGTTAAGATATATGAGAAGTAAAGCATAAGATAATACTTGTATCATTAAGTTATAAAAATTAATTTAACCTACTTTTAAATTAGGTTGTCTAAACATATTATTTATATATATAAAATGGTTTCTAAGAAATAACAGAACTTTGAACAAAATATTTAAACAGGAAAATTCTCTAAAAAATAAAAAGCGAAATAGTTACAATGAGTGAAAGTGAGAAATATGATTGATATAACGAACATTAACCACTTGGAAATCCAGAATTAAAAAAACTTCCGACACAAACTTAAATAGAAATATTATCTAAGTCATTAAAAGAGTTTATGTTTAAAAATAAATACCTCACTGATAAAGTAGAAAAATTAGAAAAACTAATAACGTCTTTACTCGAGAAACAATACTAATCATCATAAGAAATAGAAAACAAATTGGAACAAAGAATTCTTTAAATTTAATAATAAATTCAGGTTACGCCATTTTCGATTTAACAGAATTAATCAGATTCTATGGATATAGAAAATGAAGCCTCAAATTAAAATAAACAGTAAACGTTATTTAAAATAAGTAGTAAATTTAAATTAAATAAGTGCTACAGGAATAATAGTTTAAAAGAAGAATAAAATGCTACGTGTGCAATAAATAGCACCAATGAAAATACTGCTACTAACTAAGCGAAATTTAAAGAAAGAATAAATAAGATATTTTTGGAAAACTATTTAGGATATATCCAACATAAAGCGGAAAAATTTATAGAAAAAAATTCTTTAATTCAAATCTTAATCCTTGGAGAAATAATTAGGACTACATGCAAGATGAAAACTATTCAGAATATTAAAGGATAGTGCACTAATAAAGTGCTACACCGCCTAACTAAGCCTAGTAGAAATTCAAGACAAACTAATAGAGACAATCTGATGAATAGGTCAGATGGCTGACTACTAAGGCTTTAACAAAGCTTTTTAACTTTTTAACTTTTAACTTTTATAACTCTAATTAAAACTTCATATTTAATATAAATTACTTTCCCAAATTTTAGTTTTTTATAAAATGTAAAAATTAAGAAAAAGCTTAAAGAAATAGTATGTTTTTCTTTAAATAGAATTTGAATTATAAATATAATATAATTTAATATTAATTAAAATAATTGTAAAGATATTTAAAATTAAAGATATTTCAAGTTAGTATTTAACTATAATTTTAAATAAATTTAAGTAATTATCAAATTTTTCCAGGAAAAATTTTTTGTTTGAAGCTTCTAAGAAATTTGTAATGTATTTTACTCATATTTATTAAAATTTTTTTCAAAAATAAAAACAACTTTATTTTATACTTTCATAAACATAAATATATATCTATTTTGAGATAATATCCAATGATAACAAAACAAAAGGATAAATTAGAAAATATAAAGGACAAAATTTAAGAATTTTGCATCAATATACAATTAAGAAAAAATAATTAGATAAATATCGTAAAAATAGAATGATCTAACAGAGCTATTGAAAGTCACGAATTTTATAATCTTCCATATAGATAATTTATTTAAAATTTAACAAGTTAAAGTTTTAGTTGAACTTATTATTTATTTAAAAGTACTAAAGAATTCAGTACTTTTAGAAAAATTGTAAAATTATTTTTAGAAGAAAATTAAAAAGAAAGTTTATACTTCGAGAAAATAAGAAAATAAGAAAATAAGAAAATAAGAAAATAAGAAAATAAGAAAATAAGAAAATAAGAAAATAAGAAAATAAGAAAATAAGAAAATAAGAAAATAAGAAAATAAGAAAATAAGAAAATAAGAAAATAAGAAAATAAGAAAATAAGAAAATAAGAAAATAAGAAAATAAGAAAATAAGAAAATAAGAAAATAAGAAAATAAGAAAATAAGAAAATAAGAAAATAAGAAAATAAGAAAATAAGAAAATAAGAAAATAAGAAAATAAGAAAATAAGAAAATAAGAAAATAAGAAAATAAGAAAATAAGAAAATAAGAAAATAAGAAAATAAGAAAATAAGAAAATAAGAAAATAAACTAATTTTTAAGCTTACTATTAACTTTTATTATATCCTTCCACATTAATGTTTAATTATTTTCCCTTTATCTTAAGATTTAAGTGAAAATACTTCAACTAGTACTAAAATCCATGATAACTGGTATATAAAATTATGAACATATTGAAAGCTTGATTGTTCTTATAGTCATATATTTAAGGAAAGTAGAGAACCAATATTAAAAATATACAATTAATTCTCATTTAAAAACTTCTATTAATTTTTATTTTCCTTATTTTTTCAACTGGATTGGTTGATATTATATAAATTTTATAGCAAGTTTTCATTGCTGGGTTTGAAATAACTATTATAATAAATAAAAAATCAACTATTCATATATATAAAATAACTAAAAATTTTTTGCAGTTAATTGATACTTAAATTCTAAAAAAGACCTTCAAACTTGTTTAATTAATATTTTTATTAATTTAAGTCAAAATAGCTAATTATATTTGTTTAAATTTCGCATACTTAAACTTACAAGTTAGACTAGCTTGTAATTAATCATTAACGAAAATTAAAAAATATTTTTACATTTAGTCAAAATTTTTATTTTTAAAAATAGAGGAGTGAGAAGAGAAAAGAAGTTTAAAGTAATTTATTATGAAAATTAATGCAACTTACTCATTTATTTTACTCAAACTTGAGGAAAAAATCTTGAATAAATAAAAACCTTTCGTGATAAAGGAGTATCCGAATTTTAAGATGAACCAATTGAACTTGAGCATCTAAATAATTTATTAAATTAGCAAGAAAATCTAAAGTGCTAAAAGAGGGAAGACCAAAATTTATATAAAATTAGAGAAACAAAAAAAGATGAATCATAATATTTTCTTAGAAGAGAGAAATGAAGTTTACTGGAGATACTTATAAAATCATAATAGTTAATCTAGCTTTCTGTCTAAAAAAAAATAGTAAAATTTATAAATAGAAAGATAGATTAGCAGTAAAAAAGAATATATTTACTAAGTAGAAAGAAAAGAAAAAATTTCATGAAGTTAAAATAAAAATCCTGTTTTAAGCAGAGGAATGAGGAAAATATTTATTTCCAAATTTAGAGAAAAGCCTTCTTAAACATACTTAACGATTTTTATATTTTTACATTTTAGAGGATTTTAAAAATTCTGTTATTATTAAAACAATTTTGAAGATTATACAACTTAAAAATCTTGATATTTAGATATTTATTCAGATTTATTCGATTTCTCAATCTAAGTTAATAAACTAAGAAAATTATTTAAAGACAATTTTCATATAGCAAATAAAGGCAAATATATTAATATGATTTAAGAATATATCTTAAAATTTAATAAAAATTGAAGTTTTTTCATTTTTTAGATTATTAATTCAGAAGTAAGAGTTTATTTGACATTTAACTTAGTTTTCTTTTTATTAAAATAATTTTTTTAAGAACTTTAAGGTAAGAATATGAGAATGCTAGAATAAATATATAAGCATCAATCATTCTTAAATTAATTATAGTTTATTTTTTTTAATCTATTATACTCATATCTCTATATCTGTTTGGTAGAATTCTATTAATATAAAACTAAAAAGTGTTAATCTAATGTTTATAATTATATTTTTCCTAAAATAATTTAATAATAAATAGCACTCTCTTTTATAGATTTTTCTTGTTTAACTTTAGAAATAAATATATTTAGAAATAAGTAAAATAGTTAATCAAATCCTCATCTAAACTTTTACATAAATTATAAATAAATATATCTTTTCTTTTTTTCTTTTTTATTAATTTACTTACGTAATATTTAAAAAATCAGGTTATACTTTAGCTAATTGTTTGTCTTATTTCAACTTTTATGTAAATGATTGATTTATTACTTTATTTATTTATTTTATTTTCTAATTATTTAGAAATATCTTTATCTAAATATTATAGCAAATCAATTTCTTGGTTAAAAGTATTTGTTTTCAAAAATACTTTTAAGGTTATAAGTTAAGAATCAAAGATAAAATTTAATTTATTATTCTAAAATTTAAGAATTAATGGATTGCCCTTGATGAGTTTTATCCTGAAATAAAAAAGATTTTATAAATCTAAATATTGAGATACTATAATAATATTAGATATATTCAAATAAATATAGAGCATCTAAGAAATTCTTACATATTAAATTAAGAGAGATATAGATACAAATAAATTAGAAACCAATTATAAGGTTAGAAATACTAAAAGCAATATAAATATTAACTAAATAAATAACTATAGTTACTTAAATAAGATATTTAAGGTTATTAACATACTAATTTTATTTACTAAGAGTAGGATATTTTTGTTTAAACTTATTAGTTCTTTTAAGTCACTATTTCTTCATTATCTTTCAAAAAGATATTAATTTATGTCCATAAAAGATTTTAATTTTAATGAAATCATTCAGATATAAAATAAAGGATAAAAATCTTAAACAACAAAATGATATAAACTTAAAATAATTTATATTTGTTGTTTGTTTATTTAAATATGCTAAAATAAATCAAAGAAAATAAAATTTAATTGAGAAATCTTATTTAAAACCTAAATAATTAATTTATAAAATAATAAAGATAGAATTGAATCCAGAATCAAAGATTAATAAATAAAAAAATGAAAAAAGCAAAGAATAGAATAATATTTCCAATTCCATAAAAAGTGTTTAGAAATGATTCTAATTTAATTTTAAATCAAAACTTTAAAAATAATTTAACATATATAAAATAAATAGGAATTATAGTTAATAAATATACCAAAATTTTAAATTAGCTATAAAAATAATTGATAAGCTACATTTAAGTATAAACTATATAGAACAACCATATATTAAAGTTTAGATAATTGCTTCATAAGATTTATTTCTATAAAGTTAGAAGTTTATTATTCTTATTAAGTGATATTGATTTTTTTACTACTATCAGAATTATTATTTATGTCTAATTTTATTTAAATATTAACCACAAGCAACCATTCGTTATCTTGCAATATTTTAAGATACTTTTAATCTCATCTCTTCAAGGTAATAAGATAATTTAATAGTTAGCTAATATCTTACTAATAAGTTCCATCAAATATTTTTTAATATTTTAATGTTTAGAAGTCTAAATAACATTAATCTAATAGCTTATAATTATCAAGCATGTCTTTTATATACACTTCCCATATATTTTAACTACTTGTCAGAATAACTCTAATGCAGATTAAATTTGATAAATAGATGACTCTATGCTTCTGATAATATAATCTTTCAAATATTTAGTACCTTACTATAGTTATACTTTTATATTTATAAACATATAAATAACTAAATTAGAAAGAAGTATTAGCCCTTAGTGCTTTACTATTATATTTTTATAGTTCCTAGAAAAATGAAATCTAAGTAAAATATATATCTAATTGCATTAATTGTATTTTATTTATTAGTTTATCATGTCACTTAAAATAATATTCCAAGCATATATATATTTTTGGCTATTAAGTTGCTATAGTTTATAAAAGCTCACTAATTGTAATTATATTTAATAGCTTAAGCTACTTGAATATTAAATAGCATCACTGTATATTATTGTAATTAGATATTTTAATACTAAGGCTACCCTTCGTTCTATAGAAATATTAATTATTTGAAAGTATTTATAGCTTTGAAAGATAATAAGAGCCTAAATAGTAATCCAAGCAATTTAATGTAAACTTACATTATTAATATATTTTAATTGACTTAAATATCTTAGTCCGTATCTTTTACCCATGCTGAGTATTATTATAAGTCAAGTTTTAGAATATTAATCTTGCAAAGTATCTGCTTGAAAGCATATTTTTATTCTTAAAGATTAAACTTATTATATATAATTACTCTTTAAACTTTAAAGACTTTATGATGTACTAAACGAAAAATAACTTAGTTTAATTGATAAAAATATATAATGGAAAGAAATACTTATACTGTGACTCAAAATACTATTTAGTCAAGAATTTAAGATAATTGGAGTTGGAAGGATGTAAAAGATTAAGAGATATGAAGAGATTTTAAAGATATAAAATAATGGTATCTTATTTAAATATTCTAATACTACGTTGTGTATCCTACTGAATATTCTATTTAAAACAAGTAAAAACCAATCCAAGGATAGATTGGATTAAAAAGTAAAATCCGAAGGCTTTTAACATTCTTTGTCTTTAATATTTTATATTGGCATTTAGAGAAAGTTATATAAGTAAATCTAATAGTTTCATATTCAAACTTTATATAAATCTATTTGATGATAATAAAAATAAGTTAAAGCAAAAGCACTTTATTTTTATAAGATTAAAAGGAAAGTATCTTTATACATTAAAATATTATAAGAGTTTTAATTGAGTCTTTCATTTTAATCTTTCAAGTTCTTAAGTATCAAGAATTATTCATTTCGCATCCAGTTGTTTAAGTTGTGCTCAAAAACTAAATTGAGAATTGAGGACTTAATATCGTTGAATCTCAATCAAAACTTCCTAATATTAAAATATAAGAAAATTTACACTATAATTTTTTTATTTATAAGAAAAATTTGAAAACATTAATTGACTAATTGGCTTAATAAAATATGAATATTGTCATGATCATATCTTAAAAAAATTTTCGTAGATCATTTCTAAATCCATTATCACTATCTTTCACAAACACAAACACAATCATATTCATTTGTTTTCAAAAATGCTTAACGCATAAATTATCACTAAACTTAGAAATTTAAAGATAAATTTCATAATTTTTTATAAAGTAAAATTTCTAAATAACTTCAAAAGCAATGCTTTTATCTTTACCTCTGATCATGTAAAATACCATAATGCTAATTTATTACTTCTTAAGGAAAAAATCATATAGAATAAGAAATGGAGAATCATATTAAGCCGCATTTGAATAGATGAAAGGTAATTTCTAAATTAATTTAATCAAAATTATTAAAATAAATTCATATTGCTGTAAAAATTTAACTATGCTTAATTTACATAACTAACTAATTATTTTAAATACATTTATATAGCAATATTTAAAATTACTATGTATGGTATTAATATTGATCACTAAGTTAATTTATTTTATATATCTCATTAAATTAATTACTTCTATTCATTGCTATATAAAAACTAGCTATAGTAATTATACTCACAGATATAAATTAATTTTAATACAAGTGAATCTATCATCTGAAGATAAATTGTTTAAACTACTAGAAGGATAAAAATACCCTTAAAATTAAAAGGAGCAAATATAATAAATATCATATAGATGTTAAACTACTAATAAATAATAAGTATTCAATATATTAAAGCTACTACTTGTTTATACTTTCTAATCCTATAAAATTATAATTTTAAAGTTTAATATTTTATTAAATATTCCTTTATTTCTATAAATAAAAGAGTATAATCTTAAACTTACTCTAATCATATTATCGTAATAACTTCACTTAGTTCTATTTATATATTATAAAGTTCATTTTATATAAATTTATATGTTCTAAATTGCTAACTGTTATGATTTTATAATTATAAGCTTTATCATATTATATAAAAACTTTAAGAAGTTTAATTATAATATAAATTAAGTGGATTTTGATATTACTAATGTTTCTTAAAATTTATAAGAAGATTATTAATTTTTATATTTTTGGATATAATTTTCAATTTTAAGGCATCTTAATCAAATAAAATCTCACTAAAAAATTGCTTAGGTAATTATATTTTGCTTGTTTTATTAGACACTTTAGATATTAATTTTTAGCTATTATTTTATTTTTTAATGTAAAAACAAGTCAAAGTAAACTAATTATCTATCTTACAATTAATTTGAATTATTTATATGGATGAATCTTTGATAGATATTTAATGTATCTTAAGTTGCTTTCATAAAATAAAGCTAACTACTTCATTTTATTTCTTGTATATCATGAATGATAATAATTTAAGTTGTTAATGGGTCACCTTATATTTAAATGTTCTAATCAGATTTCTATTATAATTTTTGTTAAGTGTTCTAAATATAAAATAGATTAGCTTATTAGTTACAAGCTATTCAAAATTTTATGATTGTAATTAAATTAAAAGATACTTATAGATATTAGTTTACTAGTATTTTCCTTTAAAATACTATTTAATTAAAGAATGAAAATAGATATCTTATAGTCTTAGTAAAATCTTTTTATACTGTTATCAAGATAATTTTATACTTAATATATACGCAAAATGTTCATACGGAATTGAAAAAATCAGATTTGGCAACTAATAAATATGATGCCTAGTTACTTTTTTATTCAATTAATACTGATATATGTTCATACTAGTCTTAAAACTCAAAACTCCTTCTTATTTTTATAAATGTACACATTAGCAAAATTTTAGTTTTAAAATAGACTTAAAAATGCTTATGATTATTAAGTTTTTAGTAAACTAATCATTAATAAAAATAAGAGCTATATTAAGATATTCCTTGTATAGTTAGCAATAAGTTTGCTTAGTAAATTAGTTTATAAAGTAAGGAATTATAATTATAAATAAATGCCTATTTATACTTATTGCTTACATTTATTTATTTTCTTTAGTACTTTACTATTGATAAGTACATTTGTTCAGTGCTTCTAATGTCTTTTATTTAAATAAACTTTAGTAATGCTATTGTAAGCAAAATTTATATGGCAAATTATCTTAGTAGATGAAAGTATATTTGATAGATAAAGGAAAGTTTAAGTTGTCTGAGTTATAGAATTCTATCAATATTAATGTTTAAAAATAAGAAATTTCTGATAAACATAGATAACACTAAGATTCATTACCTTTTATGAATTCCTTTGAATAAACTCTACTTATGTAGTTAATAATTGGCTTTTCTTAGAAAAGTTAAATTTAGTTAAGCTACTTTATTTCAATCTAATTTATACTCAACTAAATCCTTATTATAGATGCCAACTAATATACATTATCGTATATTTGTATAATCATCAGCTATATGCAATAAAGCTTATATTTTAATCTGAATATCTCAAACTAATAAGTAACTTAGTAGTTATTTAATTAAGCTTTATTCTTTTTATATTTAATTATATTAAACTAATGCACTGCAACTCATTCTTAATAATTTATTTACATTTATATTTCAATAGCAATATCAAAAGTTTAGGAAATTATCTTCTAATTAAATGGTAAATTTTAATGAGTTAAAGCTTAACAATATCTTTAGTAAAGTGATGCTAGCTACTGTTATTAAATTAAAGTTATAATTATTTATTTAATATTTGTTTATTTAATAAAATGAAAAAACTACCTTCAATCCTCCTTCCCTTTTATTTCTCCTGGATCTCTCTCGCTTTACTTTCCATACAAGCTAACTCCTAGTGTCCTGTTTGAGAGTGTTCAACTGAATCTATTCAAGATGTCTGCTTCTACCCTGCTGAAGATAATAAGACTCTCCATGCAGGACCTTTTTGTTAAGACCCAAACGCCGATTGCTACTTAACAGATTTCCTGTCTGGTCAGTTTCAAACTTATTGTAGTTCAAGAAGATAACTACTATCTGACTACTTAGAGTCTAAATATTGTAGTGGTATTAATTTCAAAAATGAAATGGATTGTGGTGATTATTGTAGTGATAAGTTTAAATGCAGAACGAGTGGAAGATCTTCAAAGTCTCAATGTCGCATTAAAACAGTATGTGATTATAATGATTGGTAAAATAATAACCCATAAAATTAAAACGGCGCTTCCCTTAATGAAAAATGTGTCGATGATTCAGATTGTTAATCAAATCAATGTGACTGCGTAGTAAGTAAAAGCCAGTATGGAAGGTGTGCAGCTAGTGTATACGATAAAGAATTCGAAGATTTTTGATTATTTACTTGTGAAAAAGACGATGAGATAGATTACGAAATAGATAGATGTGCTTATTGAATTATCGTAAAAACGTAGCACTTGATTTAATCTTTAAAGGATATGAAAAGTGAATTACCTTGTATAAAAGACTTTGCTGATTATAAAGCTTTGCTAGATGTGAGTGTCGAATTGGATGATAAGAATTTTATAAAATGAATAATATTAGGAGTAATACTAGGAGTTTTTGTAATAGTTTTTATAATAATTTGTTCTATTCCAAAAGCTAGAAGAGCATTAATAGCCAAAATATGTGGAAAAAATAAAAAAAAGAAGAAGGAAGAATAATATTAAAAGGAAATAGCATCATAAAATAACGAAAATTATAACACTGAAGTAAAAAATTAGTAAAATGAGCAACAGAATTTATAAAATTTTTACAATGAATCAAATTAAAAAGACCAATCTATAAAAACTGCAAATGAAAACTCTTATTCTTAAAGTTAGCAATAAGTTCCTTAATAATAGTATCTTAAATAAGACTATGGACAATCTTAGTAAAATTATAATTATTCATATCCTGAATAGTATCCATAAACAATTTCTTAAGATTAATAGGTTTAATATCCTCATACTTTTCAATAATCCTATTAATAACCTATATAGTAACCATATTATCCTTCTATTTATCAGCAAGCGTAATATCAACTTCAGCAAAATTAACAACCAATTGTAGTAAACTATCAAGGAATCAACAATACTTAAGGTTAAACTCAGTAAAATATTCCACCAAACGATGTTATTAAATAAGAAGATAACCAAAATTGATTTGAACAGTTTCGCTTTTATATCTTAAGATTCTTTTAAAATTATTAAATATATTTTTATCTTAAAAACACAAAGATTTTGAGGCGGAAAATAATTTCCAAATATTTAAAAAAGATTAAGTTTAAAAAGTCTAAAAATAAATAAAAGATACTAAAAATATCTTTATACTTTATGAATAAACCACTAACTTATTTTTATATTTTTATTATTTTTTATCTCTGTTTGACTACCTTATTATAAGATTAGCCATTTATAAATATATTTAGATCTATTTTTAAATCAAGATATTATAATAATTAACGAAAAATTTTAATTATTACACACAAGCTGTAAAAATTTGGATTTATTAGCTAATTAATTGTCTTTTTAGATATTATCATTTTTATATAATTTAATTTAAAGAATACATAATAATCTTAAATACGACAATGTAGTATTCAAACTATTTTATTAGATAAGATGAGATAAAAAAATAGATTTTATCCTAAGTCTATTTATTTTCTTTCATTAGTAAAATTTATATTAAATCTTTCGAAATGTTTGATTATCTACAGCAAAATTTAATTGTTTCAAACTTAAATTATGAGTTTTTTCTTCCAATATAAATTATGCTTAAACTTCTCTTTATATATCTTAATATAACATAAGCTTTTTTATTGATTTTTAATTGTTTGCTATATTTTTATAAATTAAAGTTATATTTATTAGCTTTTTTCATTCTCCATTGCTCGTTCTCTGAAAGATCTAAATCTTCTTGATGTAGTATTTTAGATTACTATATGTGGTTTTTAAAATATAAATAACTCATTTTTTATGTTATTTTCAGACTTATAAAATTTTGCGTAAAGGTTATGAATTCCTATTGATCATTCTTTCTTACTATTTCTCTCTTTTTTATTTCTTTTTTATTTACTATTTATATTTTGTCTTTTAACAATGAGAAATATACTAAAATAATCAAAAGCAATATTTAAAAGATAATAAAAAGTGCGAATGTAGCAAGATTAAAGGATTCTAATTATCTATGAATATAGCTCTATAATTTAAATACTAATCTTTAAAAAGATATAAGAGCATAATTTGTAAGTATATTAGGCTAGTGCTAGTAATTTAAAAACTTTACGCTCTTTAGTTAAATGAAATGTTTTAAAAACTGCTTAGAATAAAATATTTCTATTTAAGTAAATTTTACATTTTTAGATCCTAAACGCTAAATAATAGATAAATCTACTTTTATTCCAAATTTATTTAAATATCTTGTAGATTAATTTGAATATATTTTAAGCTAGTTATTTTTATTTTACAATCTTCTGCCTTATATATAAAATATATCTAACTAGCAATATCTTAGATAATAAACTTTAACTAAAACTGTTTATTTATACATAAATTTGTAAATTATTTAGTTTTTACATAATATCAATGAAAATGATAAGTATAATAATTGGCATTTACAACAATATGGTTCATCTAAAAGGAACTTAATAATATAAATCTAAGCAAAGCTACTATGATAATATGTTTAAGCTATGTTCCTAGTTTAAACTTTATTGCTAATATAAATAGAAAATAAAAGCATTTTTGGTTTAAAATTATAGATTTATAGAATTGTCTTAGCAAGCATTAGATTTAATTTATTGGCTACTAATTATTATATTATTTTATCTATAGATAGTATGGCAATTATATATTTAATATATATTAGCTATAAGTTGCTTTTAGTACTTTCATTTTTACTATAATTTATAGAAAAGCAGTTTGTCTTCAGATGATATTGATACTAAATGAAATTAATATCTGAATATATATCTAGAAATAAGAAAGTCCTGCTAAATAATGAATAGAAGCTATTAATTTAGTGAAAGAAAGAAAAAATTATAATTGAGCAAAGTTATTATATACAAGATATAGCTATTTTAAGTCTTGCTATCCAAATGTGTCTATATAATCATTTCCTTATATAAACTTCTAATTACTAAGTAAATTTTAAAGCATATTTATATTAACTTTTAGTTTAACATTAGGACTATTTTGAAATTAATTTAAGTCCATTAAAGTGATGAAGTATTGAACATGAGAAATATATAGAAGATAAAAGTTCTTAATGCAATCTAACTTTCTTATTAGGAAGAATAGCTATGGAATTTATTTGAAAGTATAGAATATTTAGATTTTCTAGATATGCTAATTTTAATTAAAAATAGAATAACTAATTTATTAGTTTCTTCAATCAATTTGGGAATATAATTTAGCTTTTACTATCATCTATTCAAATACAGCTTTATATTGATTCTTTATCTCTCATTCTAAAACATTTTTTCCTTAATAAGTAATATGATAATTATAGTATCAGAGGTAACGATAAAACCATTGCTTTTGAAGTTATACTTGATGAAAAATTGTGAAGATTAGCGTTAACTTTCTAAGTTTAGGGTAATTTATACATTTTACTATTTTTGATAATTTTGAAAAAAGAGAATTAAATTATGTTTGCTAAAATTGGGGATAAGGGATTTAGAAATGATTTATGAAGATTTTCTTATGACAATATATCATATTTTATTGAGCCAATTAGTCATATCATGGTTTCAAATCTTTCTTATAAATCAAAAAATTATAGGGTAGATTTCTAATTTTTTATATAAGAGGCTTTGGCTTGATATTTAGTGATATTAAGTCTTCAATTCTGAGTTTAGTTTTTGAGCGTAAGCTAAGCAACAGGATATAAAATGAATAATTCTTGCCACTTAAGAACTTGAAAGTTTAAAATGAAAGACTCAATTAAAATCTTATAATATTTAATGTATAAAGATACTTTTCTTTCAAGCTTATAAAAAATAACGTACTTAGCATTAATTTATTTTAATATTCATAAAATAGATTTAGTAGAAGTTAGAAATAGAGAAATAGTACAATTGTTTATATATCTTTTCAAATACTTAATTAAGGATCATAAGAAATTTAATCTTCAAATATAAAATTTCAAATCTCAATCAATACGTCGAAAGATTAATATTCTAAAAGCTTGACTTAAAATAATACCTAGCATAGATAAAAAATTCAATTAAGATAATTTAATTAAATAAAATAGATATAATTAAACAAATATTGATATTAAACTGCTTGGATTACTATTAGGTAATCTATTATATTTAAAAGGTTGAACAAATAAGCAAATGATGGATAAATATAAATTATATATCAACATAATTATGCTTAATCTAAAAAACTGAAAGATATATCTTGCAAGTCTAAGACAATCGATGCTATTAATGAATAAATCAAAAAACCAAAAGTGCCCTTGAAATAAGTAGCAAATAGTAAGAGTCTTAAATTTAATTCTTAATGGCCAGAAGGAACGGGAGACTTAAGACTCTCCATAAAGTTAAGAAATATCACCTAAATGCTATATTGCCTCTTATCAAAATGAAGTTATAAAAAAATTTAAATTCTTGGATTTTAATCAGCAACGTTACTCTTTTAATTAATTAATTTCAACTAAAAAGTTTTTAAACCGGAAACTCCTTTCCGATTGCACGACCCGACGCTATCTTTTTATGGAATAACGGAGATATCCTGTTGTGCTCCAGGCACAGCTGCTAGGGAGCTCCATCGCTATGAGCAGCCAGGCTTCAAGCCCCTACCAAGAGCGGATAATCTCAAATACAGTGTTCCCTTCAGAAAATGACTCCGACCAGGGACTTTCTCAGCGACAGGAAAGGAACTTGTTCCTAACCATAAAACCAGAAAGAGTTGTCACAAAGGTCATTCTCAGCTCCCACCATTTTTTCAATTATCCAGCAACGTTACTCTTAATAACTATTTAAAATGCTAAATAAATATAAAGTAAAATCTTCCTTAAGAAATAAAACCTAAAAAATAATAGAAAAGATAAGTAAATTAACTGGTATCAGTGGTCTTAAAATGTTTGACAACCTAAAATTCTATAGGCACTATTACAAAATACTAAGATCTATATGGAAAATCTAATCGTAGAAAGTTATAAAGAATTTTGTTTAAACTTGAGTAGATGGTTTTAAGGTTTATCCATTATGGTAGTTTAGTTCCAAGTAAAAATAATAATTAAAAAAATAGTTATAAATAGAATTGTATAATATTCCTGATGTGTGAATATAACTGCTAAACTTGAATTAAACAGACTTCTTACTGATTCTTAAATTGCTAATATGACTACTTATAGAAACTATTTATTGCATTTTATATAACTTCTTATAAAGTAAACAGCAATCAACAAAGGTCTTAACTTATACTAAAGCAATTTAGTAAAATAAGTAACTTGAATAGAAAACTGAGTAATCTTTGTTATTAGGTACAAAATTTTTAATCCTTTTCCTTATTTAAATTAGACAGGCTAAATAATGCATGAAACTATTAACAAGAGTAATTCAGTCAGACAAATTTCTAGGTTGATGAAATTTGAAGCAGAATTAAAAAATTAAATCCGAATTTTAGAGCAAAAATAAGAAATTCTAAACTAAAAGTTTCTTTAATTTAGCAAATTGAAATAGAAAAAAAGGGAATAAAATAAATTAAAACATATAAATTCCAAAAAGAAGGTAAACTGTTGCGATTGTCTTAAAGAAGAACATCTATATAATTAATGTTGGAATTTTTTTAATTTAAAAAAGCAATATTGGAAGAAATATAGGCAAGAACAAAGAAAAACCATATTGCATTAGGATGGTGAAATATATAGAAGAAAAGGAAATTAAAAAAAATAAAAATGATGTTAAAAGGACCCGGAAGTAGAAGATATTATTGACCAAAGCAAATGGAGAGAAGATTGGATTTGCAAACTTTCTTTAAGTTTCAGATATGTAATCAACTACAAAACAATCTATAATAAATTTACATTTTTATAACTGTTATCATCATTAATTAAGCTTTTGCCACTAACTTTAATGTTTTAATTATCTTAAATGATTAAATTAGATAACTACAAAACTGTGATATAGATTTTTTATTTTACTATAAGTTTTAATAAAATATTTCTTCCTTAGTATTCATATATTAAATGTTTATATCTTAGATTCTTTTTTAAGTAGTAGTTATATTTAAATAGCGTTAATTTTTATTTTCCTTCACAATTGCATTGTATAAATTATAAGCAGTTTGGATATGCTTAGTTTTGGCCTAAACTTTCATGCTCCATTGATAATTAACCCATAATTTATGCATTAATCACTTAAAGTGAATCTTTTAAATAAATTTATTTTTTTTGCTTTAATTTAAAATTAACTCCAGTTTCAGTCAAACTGAAAGTAAACATTTTGAATACTCAGAATTAAGAAATTAAATTTGTAAAGAGATCTTGACATTACCTAATTTAATTGATCTTTGCTATTGTAAAATGACTGTAAATGAAATCCTTATAATTAAGTGTTATTTAGATTTTAATTTGATGTATATTAGCATTTAGTATCAACTATAGATTTTAAATATGGGAATGTATGATTCCTAGTTTATTAAAGTGTATTCCTTTAATATAGTTCATATTATATAAGTCTATTTAAATTGCTATTAAAGTTTGTAAACCTTATATATGCATTACTTATTCTATTCCTCTACATTCCTAACAGAATTAATGAGTTTTTAGTTTGATAGTAGTTGATTACATAAATGATTGGTCTCATATGATATTTTTAAGAATAAGATTATTAATAATGAAAATGCTTAAGCATTCTATTTCTTCCAATTTAATTGATATATTTATGGATAAGAATAAAATGTGTTTGAAGTGATTAAATTAAAAGATACTTATAGATATTAGTTTACTAGTATTTTCCTTTAAAATACTATTTAATTAAAGAATGAAAATAGATATCTTATAGTCTTAGTAAAATCTTTTTATACTGTTATCAAGATAATTTTATACTTAATATATACGCAAAATGTTCATACGGAATTGAAAAAATCAGATTTGGCAACTAATAAATATGATGCCTAGTTACTTTTTTATTCAATTAATACTGATATATGTTCATACTAGTCTTAAAACTCAAAACTCCTTCTTATTTTTATAAATGTACACATTAGCAAAATTTTAGTTTTAAAATAGACTTAAAAATGCTTATGATTATTAAGTTTTTAGTAAACTAATCATTAATAAAAATAAGAGCTATATTAAGATATTCCTTGTATAGTTAGCAATAAGTTTGCTTAGTAAATTAGTTTATAAAGTAAGGAATTATAATTATAAATAAATGCCTATTTATACTTATTGCTTACATTTATTTATTTTCTTTAGTACTTTACTATTGATAAGTACATTTGTTCAGTGCTTCTAATGTCTTTTATTTAAATAAACTTTAGTAATGCTATTGTAAGCAAAATTTATATGGCAAATTATCTTAGTAGATGAAAGTATATTTGATAGATAAAGGAAAGTTTAAGTTGTCTGAGTTATAGAATTCTATCAATATTAATGTTTAAAAATAAGAAATTTCTGATAAACATAGATAACACTAAGATTCATTACCTTTTATGAATTCCTTTGAATAAACTCTACTTATGTAGTTAATAATTGGCTTTTCTTAGAAAAGTTAAATTTAGTTAAGCTACTTTATTTCAATCTAATTTATACTCAACTAAATCCTTATTATAGATGCCAACTAATATACATTATCGTATATTTGTATAATCATCAGCTATATGCAATAAAGCTTATATTTTAATCTGAATATCTCAAACTAATAAGTAACTTAGTAGTTATTTAATTAAGCTTTATTCTTTTTATATTTAATTATATTAAACTAATGCACTGCAACTCATTCTTAATAATTTATTTACATTTATATTTCAATAGCAATATCAAAAGTTTAGGAAATTATCTTCTAATTAAATGGTAAATTTTAATGAGTTAAAGCTTAACAATATCTTTAGTAAAGTGATGCTAGCTACTGTTATTAAATTAAAGTTATAATTATTTATTTAATATTTGTTTATTTAATAAAATGAAAAAACTACCTTCAATCCTCCTTCCCTTTTATTTCTCCTGGATCTCTCTCGCTTTACTTTCCATACAAGCTAACTCCTAGTGTCCTGTTTGAGAGTGTTCAACTGAATCTATTCAAGATGTCTGCTTCTACCCTTCTGAAGATAATAAGACTCTCCATGCAGGACCTTTTTGTTAAGATCCAAACGCCGATTGCTACTTAACAGATTTCCTGTCTGGTCAGTTTCAAACTTATTGTAGTTCAAGAAGATAACTACTATCTGACTACTTAGAGTCTAAATATTGTAGTGGTATTAATTTCAAAAATGAAATGGATTGTGGTGATTATTGTAGTGATAAGTTTAAATGCAGAACGAGTGGAAGATCTTCAAAGTCTCAATGTCGCATTAAAACAGTATGTGATTATAATGATTGGTAAAATAATAACCCATAAAATTAAAACGGCGCTTCCCTTAATGAAAAATGTGTCGATGATTCAGATTGTTAATCAAATCAATGTGACTGCGTAGTAAGTAAAAGCCAGTATGGAAGGTGTGCAGCTAGTGTATACGATAAAGAATTCGAAGATTTTTGATTATTTACTTGTGAAAAAGATGATGAGATAGATTACGAAATAGATAGATGTGCTTATTGGATTATCGTAAAAACGTAGCACTTGATTTAATCTTTAAAGGATATGAAAAGTGAATTACCTTGTATAAAAGACTTTGCTGATTATAAAGCTTTGCTAGATGTGAGTGTCGAATTGGATGATAAGAATTTTATAAAATGAATAATATTAGGAGTAATACTAGGAGTTTTTGTAATAGTTTTTATAATAATTTGTTCTATTCCAAAAGCTAGAAGAGCATTAATAGCCAAAATATGTGGAAAAAATAAAAAAAAGAAGAAGGGGGTATAACCTTAATCTGGAATAAACCCATAAGTTAATCAGAATACTGATGCAATTATTTAGGAAAATGTGCAACAGAATTTGTAAATTTATTAAGCTATACCAATCTAAAATGATCAATTTCCAATAACTGCAAATGAAAATCCTAATTCTTAAAATTATCAATAAGTTCCTTATCAATAATACCCTCAAGAAGCCTATGGATAATCTCAGCAAAATTAACAGCCAATTGTAGTGAATTATCAAGGAAATGATTTTCCTTAAGGTTATGTTCAGCAAAATATTCCACCAAACGATGTTATTAAATAGGAAGATAACTAAAATTGATTTGAATAGTTTTACTTTTATATCTTTAGCATCTTTTATAATTATTAAGTGATGTTTTTATTTTAAAAACATAAAGATTTTATTGTGGAAAATCATTTTTAATTTCTTTCAAAAAGATTAAGTTTAAAAAGTCTAAAAGATAAATAAAGATACTAAAATATCTTTATACTTTATGAATAAGTCACTAACTTATTTTTATTATATTTTATCTCTGCTTAACTACCTTATTATAAGATTAGTCATTTAGAAATATATTTAGATCTATTTTTAAATCCAGATATTATAATAATTAACGAAATATTTTAATTATTACAAACTAATACTTGCTAATAAATTGTCTTTATAAGATAATATTGTTTTTAAGCTAGTTTTATTTAAAAAAACATAACAATCTTAGTACGAAAACATAGCTTTAAAGAAAATGATTAGATAAATTAAGAAAAATAGACTTATCCTAAGTCTTCTACTTTTATTTGATTGGTAATACTTCTAATAAATTTTGAAAAGATAGATAAACTACTATAAAAGTTAACTTTTTAAGCTATAACTTAAATTTTCTCTTTACTTTTCCATTAAATGTTTTGTTCTTTATGCGAAAATAAATAAAAATATTAAAAAACCTATTTAATTATTTTAAATTGGTTTATTTATCAATTATTTATATTTTTATATAAAGCATACTTAATTATGAATGTAAACTATTTAGTCATAAATTGCTATGCTAATGTGCTAGTGATAATTTTTTCCTAAAACTATTAAATTGATTCATGATATAAATTTATTTAATAACAATTAAAGTAATTTATGGCTTTCATAGAATATCTAATAAAATTCGTAAGAAATAGTATTTTAATTTAACTTTTAAAAATAATCTATTATATAATTATTTACAAGCCTTCTATAAAAGTCTAAGACTTAATATTTTTATTATCTTATATTTTTCTTTATTTAATTTTAGTATTTTTAATTTTCTAAAATTTTATATTTTCTATATTTTATCTCTGAAGTTGAGAAATAGCGAAAGTGTATTTTTGTTAGTGTAAAATTAAGGAATTTTTTGCTCATGCTTATAACAGTCATAATAATCACATTTGTTATGTTTTTGCTTTATCAAACTTTTTGCTTGTTAATAAACATAATTACCTTTAATTTATAAATTTTAGTTGCACTTACTACATTCTTGACTCATTACCTTCTTGTAGGATAATAGCTTCTATCTTAAAATTTGTATATATGCATAAAATTTCTTTCACGTTTAGCATCTTTAGTATAAGCTTTATAAAGTTTGATAGCATTTATATGGATTTATTATTTCTTTTAGTACTAGAAAAATATAATTGAACTTGACTTTATAAAAAGATGCATGGAAAAAAGAAAAGATAAAAATTATTAACTAGTTTTTTAAAAATTAGATTAGAATTCAAAGAAATTGTAAGAGTAAGAAATATAGAAAAATTAAAAAATTAAAAAATATAGTGTTTGATAATTATTTTATTTTAAGAAAAATTAAAAAAGAAGCTTTTTCAATTATAAAAATAGAATGATTATTTTTTATAACTTTGAGATAGATTGAAAAACCTGGAAAGAGAATTTTAAGTCTAATGGAATCAATAAACCAGTTTTAAAACCAATTTAATTAGAACAAGAAGAGAAATTTTCTAAATTTCTAACTATAAATATTTTCACAAAAAGCAACTTTTAATGCAGGAATAAAAAATAATAAAATTTAAATAAATATCGCAGAGTAGAAACATAACATTAAATTTATGCACAAAAATTGATTGAATGAAAAGATAAAAATAAATACTTAAATTCTTATAGTTCGTAGAGAGAAATGCTAAACCTACCACTTAGCTTACACTTAATTAAGAGGTATAAGATGTTCTGTAGTTGGAAGAAGTAAAAAAATTAAGCAATACGATAAAATATATTTAAATTTTATTACAATAAAGATATTAATTACGAAAACATCCTTTTTATGTTGGATGAAAATTATTAAAAAATTAATTAGAAACAGCCTAATATAAAAAAAATAGATACTTAAGATTCAAAATTTTTTTTTGTTTTTTATCTTTTTAAAATAAATTCTTGCTTAACTTCTCTTCCTCTTACTAAAAGGCATAAATAATCATATTATTATTTTTTTGCAAAATATTTTATATGTTATTTTATCTTTGCTAAGTTTCTAGGGGGACTTTAAATCATGTTTCTTACGTTACTAGTATTGATTTAATAGCATCAGATAATATGAATTAAAACCACGATTTTTTTTAATTATTATCTTTAACAAAAATAGTTAACTTGATATTTGAAGGAGACAACTTTTTAATTATAAAAAAATTCCATCATCTGAAATTAAAAATGTTATTTTTAAGTTAGCATTATCTTTTTGATTATTTCTAATTTTATAAAATTAGCCATTGCTTTAATTATTTGCCTTCCTTTTAATTTACTCTATGAACTTCGTATACTTTTTGTTATCTTTTTCATTTAAAATTTTATTTAGGAACATGAAAATTTAATCATTACCATTAATATAAATAAATTGAAATATAAAATAGATTAAAAATTATATGGCCATAAATAGTTGAAATAAGCATCATTTTAAATGATTTTTCTTTTATCTAGTATAGTTATTGTCTTAATCTATTGCTAAATTTAATTCCTTTCTCAAAAATTATCCAAGTTTTATTTATTGACTAAATGTCGCAATATTTTTTGTTTGACTATTTAATCATTTATTTGTTTAAACTGGGCTAATTTCTATTTAAATTATTTTAAAAGTTTAAAATTTATATAGATTTTCAAAAGAACATTTTGTTAAGGATATATTTTTATATAAATTTTCTATAATAATAGAAATTGAGAAGCTTCTTAATCTCTTCAAGCTAATTAGAATAAAACATATTTCTAAAATCAACTCTTTTATTTCTTTTATCTATTCTAGCTTAAATATTTTAGATTTATTAAGTTTAAGATGATTCTATCAATCTAATTTCTATTTAATATTATATTATTATCTTAATTTAATTTAGTTATATTTCTCCATTAACTTTATAATTCTTCATGTTGCTTAAACTATTTAGCATACCGTTGATATACCCATACTATTTGATTATAAATAATAGGCAAGATTAAATAAATTTTATAATATTAATCTCTTATAAACCTTATTTTATTTACTTTTTAATTTAAACAATTTTATATCAGTGAATTTAGTCATTAAATTAAAGATATAAGTGCAAGAAGATTTTTAAGAATAATAATTAAATAAATCAAAAGTTCTTAATTTTAAACTGTATTTAATTAGAAATTTATTTTAGTATTCTACCTGCTTGCTCTTATATGAATAAATATTAGAATTATTTAGTATTGTTTCTTTCAAATGTTTATACTATTTTCTTATATTTCATATATAGATTTTATCTATAAATCTCCACTTGAGCTATTTAAATTTCATAGAATGATAGTAAACTAAAAGATATGTGATAGCCAATTCTTTAACATTATAAGATACTTCCAATCTTGATAAATAATCTTAAGATTTGCTTTAACTTGTATATGAAATAGATTGGATTTATAAAGCAACTATAGTATGCTAGTAGTTTATTTGTGTAATAGTAATTATAGATTTATCTTTAATAATCTTATTTTATTTAAAATCTAATATTAATATAGTTCTTATTTGTCAATTTTAAGAAACTCAGTTTTTTGTATTGCTAATAACCAAATAATTTCCATATTATATTTTACACATTAGATTAATGATTCCTAATTTAATAAAAAAGTTTTGATTTGTTTTTCACGATGAAATAAACTTAAAGTAGCTTAAAAAGAATAATATCTTGTGGTTTAAACTTTATGCATTAAACTTTAACTTTAGTTAACTGTTTTTGCTATTTAAGTATTAATAATTTTTAACAGCTTAAATAATCTAAAATTAAAATTGTCTTAATTTAAGTAACTACTACCTTAATAGATGAAATTTTAGTTTTAACAATATTGAAAATAGCTTATATGACAAAGAATAAAAATTAATTATTTATAAGATGTTTGCAAAATTAATTAATTTATAAAACTAAACTACTATTCTACCATAAAACTATCTAAGAGATAATTAAAGAATCTTCCAATAAATACGCTAAAGCATTTTTATCTAACATTTAATAAGGTATGCTTGGATATTTAAATACAATATTAATTTAAATCAGAACTAATGCTTAATCTATTGATAAAAGTCATATTATTTATTCTTACAAACAAAGTTAAAACTAGTAATGCATCTTTAAGTATGCTAAATTATTAAAAAGACAAAGTTTTCTTAATTTAGGCTTTTTCCTTATTGTTCTGTTATAATTTTTAGAATTGTATTAATTTTAATTTTTAGGTATAAGCAAAAATATTATTTAAGTTTTAAGTTCAACTAAAGTAGCGGATTAGTGAATCAGTTAATCTATAGCCAGCAAGTGCAATTTGTTTCTAGCAAATTGCCCAACAACCATCTAAGTACTGCTAACTTGGGGTTCCGAAAGGTTCTATATTTTAATAAACATAGTCTTATGCTATTTAATGGGTATCATTAAAACCTTAATGGAAAGACTTCTTTAGCTATTCTGCTAGAGATTCTCTTGAATTTGTTTCCATTAGTTTCCTAGCATTGTCCTCTACAATTTTCATTCCTGTAGCATTTAAAGGCTAAATTAAAAAATTTACTCTAACGAGATTAATTTCATGATCACACTAAGAGTCCCATAAGGAATGAAGATTGTTTATTTCTAGATTTTGATATTAAATCTTAAATAAGTTTCCTCCTTAATCTCCATTAGGGAAAAGTTTGCTAAAGAGAGAAGAAGTATGAAGAGGTTGATGTGAATCGCCAAATAAATGTACAAGTGCCCATAGGCAAAAGCCTACTTCCCAAGATTTAACTCCTTTATTTTTGAGTAAGGTTTTATTGCAATTGGACTAAATAATAAAGAGCTTACAATAGCAAATTGAACGTCTTATTATGGCTACTCTTTAGGTTGTATATTATCTCTAATAATCGGAATATCTGAATAATGCAATTTTGTTGTTAACTCGAAAGTGAAATCTCTCAAAACATCCATCCATGTAGATATTTCGATAAAATTAAAAAACTAATTGTGAGTCAGTGTTCCGTAATAAATCTTAGCTACTTCATTCAAATTTTATCATGCTACAGGATATTTTTCAGACATTTCAATCTGTGTGATCATAGCGACATTATTATGTCCGAAAGCCCACCAAGCAAATGACTTATAGACTAGAGTTAAAAGCACTAAATAAGTAAAAAGATATCTCATTATAACTTTTATTGTTAGAATTATTTATAAATTTAATTTATACGTAAGAATCGCCTAGATACGTTAATAATCATATTCATGTAATAAAAAAGACTTTAAAAATACGTGCTTTCATACTAAAATTGTAATAATAACTGAAAATTTTAAAAATATACAAGCTTAACGTAATTATAAAGTTCCTGATTACTTTACTAG
This sequence comes from Loxodes magnus, assembly GCA_946699065.1. Taxonomy (NCBI): domain Eukaryota; phylum Ciliophora; class Karyorelictea; order Loxodida; family Loxodidae; genus Loxodes; species Loxodes magnus. Next base: position 125,210 of record CAMPDV010000020.1, on the reverse strand, counting down.
TCTTTATTCATGTAGTTTCAGACTTCTTTTTAAGTAAATAAATCTTAATTTAGATAATTTTAATTAATTAAACAGATTAGAAAGGAATTTTATATGCTTAATTATCTATAATATTTTTATATTAAAAAAGATTTGAACATATCCTAGTAAAAACTAAAGAACAATAAATAGAAATTTTTAATTAAAAGTTAGTAAGAAAAAATTAAATTTTCTTAAGCTATAAATTTAATAAACTAAGTAGTTAATGAAAAAAGAGTAAAATTAATAAATTATATTTAACATAAACTTAATCAATTTTTTAAATGAATAATGATAATAATATAGTATACTCTCTTTATATATTATTACTGTTTCAATTTTCTTTTTACAATCTTTTTATTTTATTATTTAGCAGTTCTTATTTTTTGTTATTGAGATAGAATAATTTTATAAAAGAAAACATTAGCTATTAAAATAGACAGAAATTAGAATTATTCTATATTAGAATCTATTAAAAATGAATTTCCACTTGAATGTATTTTAAGATTAATCTTATAGAAATAGTGATAATTATTAGTTAATAATTACATTAATAATCTTTTCTATTAAATACTTCATATGATTAAATTTATTTGTTAATTTTTAGAAGTAAATAGCATTTATAAATAAAAACCTTATATCTGAAGTTCCTTTTTCTAAAATTTTAAGTTTCATAAAGATATTTAAAGAAAAAAGCCAAATATATTTTATAATTTATTTTTAAAATTACTTTTTTATTTAATTTAGTTGTTTTATTTTATCTTCACTTTTCCCAGTACTTAGTTTAAAGAATTAATATAAATTAATAAAAATTTAATTTAAAAAATTGTGCTACAAATTATGCCTTAATAGTGATAAATCTTTAGTCTATTATTTTTTACAATATATTAACAAGAAATTCGATAAGCGTTGTTGTTGCTTACTATTTTAATTGCAAGCACTCTTACATAAAAGGAATTTTCTAATTTAAAAGAATGAGTCTTTTAACCTTTTAGGTTACTTTAATAAAGCATATTGGATATTTATTATTTATTCTCTATTTAAAGTAAATAAATAGTATGTTGTTACTTATGTCATTTAGATTATATTTGTATTTTACTAAAATTTAATGCAAACCCCAAGTATTCCCTAGGTAAAATTTGCTAAATTTTCAATTAGATTATATCTGAATATACTAATGGCAAAAGAAAGAAATGTATACTATCATAGTTAAGTAGTAATTAATTAATGAAATATATGGAACTTTACAAAATTATACTTATATCTCAGATGCTATATAGTAAACTGAGTCATTTGCTGTTTAGCATTATAGCTTATTACTATTAAATATTTATTTACATTATTTTTCATATAACTACCTACTTTATTTTGAGAACAGAAAGGACAGATATTGTTTTACTATTAGAATAAATTATACTTTCAGTCTCTTGTTATAAAAGTTAAGATTAGAGAATAAGAAGAAATATAAAAAGGGGACATTATATAGATAAATTGAGGTATAATAATCTTAATTATTTTTTATTCTAAAGGAATAACTTTTTGGTATTTGATCTTTACTTGGAAGCATAAATGATTTAGGATGCGTTGCATGCTATTTAAGGTAAATACTTAAGCAATAAGCTTAATTTTAAATTAATTAATAACTGTTTAATATTATTCAAATGATCTTAACTCTAACTTTTTTCCTTTTCGCTTTCGCTTTTTCCAAATGAAATCAATTACCTAGCACTTTTAACCCTCCTTCTAGAAGATATTTCCCATAAGGAGTAGCAAGTTAACTGCATGGGTATTTTTTAATATCAATGGGAAAAGGATAGAATATAATTTACGATGATACCTGGAAGTTTGATATGAATAGAAAGAAATGAGAATTTTTGGCTTTAACTAGCGAAGTTTAGCCTGAAACTAGGTTTTATGCCTTTTCTGAGTTTATTGAAAAAGAAGAAGCTATGATTGTATTTGGAGGTTATACTGATTACGGGCTTAGAAATGATCTTTGAAAATTTTACGTAAAAAATCAGTAATGAGAATAGATCATAATTAATGGAGCTAAACCTCAGCCTAGATATGGCACAGGTTCTTTCCTTGTAAACCAAGAAAATGGAGAATATCTCTTTTATATCTTTGCAGGAGGAGGTTTTGATTCCAGTTTCAATGATGTCTGGGTCTTCAGTTCTGAATTCAACAATTGAACGCAATTTTAAACAACTGGACCTTAGCCTTAACCTTAATTATGTGATGGCTTTGTCATAGATAATAATGAACTTATTATAAGGAACTATGGGTATCTTTAAGACTGGGATATGTATATTTTGAATCTATAAAGTTTAGAATGGAGAAAATATGCAGTAGATCCTCATCCAGGTGATGTGTATTTAGCAGGAGTTTGCCATTTTAAAGAGACGAAAAAAATGTACATAACTTCTGGCTGAAAAGAAGAACAATAGGAAGATGTTGATGATTTTTGAGAACTAGATTATTCAAATCATAATAATTTAAAGTGAAGATAGATAAAAATTATAAATGGAGAAAATTTCAAAAGAGAGTCCTTGTATACTGCATGCTATGATCAAAAAATTTGAATGACTTGTGGTTCTGCAATCGATGGATTTTAAAATGATGTGGTTGTTTTAGATTTAACTAAAGATGAACTTTAATGAGAAATTATTTCAGAAAATTTTGATTCACCTGAACCAATTTCATTTCATAGTATGAGCATTATATCTGCAAATGCTTATGTTTTTGGTGGTATTAACTCTAAAAATTAAGTACAAAAGAAGCTTTGAAAATTAGACTTGGAAAAATGGAGCTGATCTGAGCCTTTTGCTTCAGGTAGTATACCAGAAGCAAGATTTGGGCATATTTCAGTAGTGCATGGCAATTTTATGCTAATATGAGGTGGTTAAGGAGAATAGAGCTGGTTCAATGATTTATATAAATACAATACAAATATTTAATCTTGAGAATTAGTAAACCAAAAAAATGCACCTACACCAAGACGTGGGGCATGTGGAACTATGACAGATTAATATTTTTATATTTTTGGAGGGTACACACTTTAAGGAGTAACCAATGAATTATGATAATTCAACTTAGGACAAAATGAATGATTTTTAGTAAACAAATAAATTTATATTCCTAAGATCTTTTATTGCAATCTCTACTCTTTAGGTAACCTCTTATATTTAATGATGGGTTAAGATAATGGAGATTATCATAATAATGAAGTCTATATTTATAATATTTAAAAGGGAATTTTTAAAAAAGGGTTCGATATAGTTGGAAAAGGAAAAACTGCTTATGCTGCCGTTGATAATCACTTTGCTTACTTTGGAGGATAACTTTGAGGAATTTATCCTGATAATGATTTTTACGTTGTAGATTTAAACTAGGGAATTAATCAGAAAATAATCAATGATCTTAGCTCTGATTGGCCTCCATTTGTTTATGGGCATGCTATGGCATATTACAAAAATATGATTCTTCTTTTTGGTGGTGTTTATGTTCGAGGTAATATTAATATTGAAAAAAGGGCCTAAAATTAGTTTTGGATTTATGAAATTCCAGGAATTTGCAAAGACGATAACATATTATGTAACTGACCATGCAGTTATGGAACTTATAAAGACAGAGGAAATTGTGAACTTTGTCCTTAAGGCACTTTTGGAAATTAATCTCATTAATGTTTGCTTTGTCCAATGGGAATGGAGTAATTTAATAAAGGAGCTGCTTCTTATAAATAATGTTAACCTTGTGCTGAGGGTTATTACAGCAATTAGGAAGGAACTATGTTTTGTAATGCATGTCCATCTGGACAAAAATGTCCAGTTGGTTCCATTTACCCTATATCAAGAGAAGATTAGGAAAATGATTACTCAAAGCAACCGTAAAATTATCAAAGTCGTTCAGATGACGTATAGATTTGCAACTTTTGAATAATTATTGGCATAGCTATTGTTGCTTGCATTTTAGGGTTATTAATTTCCTTTAAAAACTAAATCTATGATCGCTTGAAATAAATTGATTTATTTCTGATCAAACACAACTATTAAACAGATCAATATATGAAATTAATGAAAACTTCCCTAGGAGGGCTATTTTCAGCCTTCTTTTTTATTCTAGCTCTAGCTTTGATATTAAGTACTTTTGTAAATTATTAACTTGATAATATAGTTGAGAATAAGGCTTTAATTCCCTACCTAGTAATGAAGGAATCTTATTCAATTGTTACAGCTGACTTGATAATTATCTTAAAAATTAGTTCTTACCAAGGAATTTGCCAAGCAAAGGATAGTATAAATGTCGAAGAGTTTAAGTGCCATGAAAGTATTAGCTTTAATCATGAAGGATTTACTTAAAATGCTTACCGAAATAACTGAGATTAAATAGCATGCAAGATGATTGATAATGATTGCTATGTGAAAATAGTATGTCACTAATGTATAATTTAGAGTACTTCATATATTTAATTTAACCTAGAAGAAGAAAACTCATACTCTTCTTCTATTTAGTTTAACATTTCAGCGGCTTCATCCATTCCTAATTAAATATCTAACATCATATATACTATTCAACCTGATGCATAGATGCTCTTTAGAGGTCCAAATCCAACTATCCTTGAAGTAATTGCTATTTCTTCCGCTTTTGAAACAAACGTTGGGAGCAATAAAGAGTTTAATAAGAATACAGGCTATCATATAATGAGATCAGGCAACATTCATAAAGGATCTTAATTCCAAAATTATGAAGTTCAGTTTAACAGAAACCTTTATGTAAAAATTAACTTCATTTTAAGTGATAGTTCTCTATTAACTAGGCAAATTCTTAAAATGTCATTTGTTAATCTTATCTCTTCCATATTGGGTTCTGTTTTTGGCCTTCTAGGAGTTATCGGTTCCATTATGAGCTTTTTAGAAAAAAACAAAGATAGAATCTAGTTTAAAATAGAGAAGAAGCAAAAAGAGATGAACTTTTAGTATTTATAAAGGTAATTCAAGTATTTGAAGGAAAATAGCTTTTTGTAGCAACCTAAAAGCTAAAAAGAAAAAGCCAAAAAGTTAACTATTTAGTAGCTAATGAAAAATATCATTTTAAGAAGAAATAATAAAAAGGCTATCATTCCTCTTGATTTAGACAGTATTGTTGAAAACTACTCAGTTGTTAATTCTCCTTTGCATAAGAATATTCAATTTCTGAAATCTTAAAGTTTCAAAACAACCATATAAAATACTCTTTCTAGTCCTTCTAACTCTGAACGAACAGGATACACTGAAGACTTTTAAAACTTTAAGTTTAAGAAAATAGTAGTAAGCAGCATACAAAACTCAGAAAGGCAAATATAGAATTCAGAAAGTCAAGGAGATTTTGCTTTTAAATGATAATTCCTATTGAAAAGAAATTTTATTAAATGGTAGATTTAAAGCCAATTTTATAAATATTGTTTCTTTCAAACATTAAGCATAAATATTTAAATCTTAATAAGGCAATAGTATTAAGAAATTTTGCTTTATCTAATTATTATAGAACTGGGAAAGAGTGAATCATTCATAAAAAATCCTAAGAATGTTATACCATAATATATATAATAAATTATATTTAAAATGAGTATATTTAGCAATCAAATTAGCGTATTAAAAAATTCTGGAGAAAAAGTTGTGCAATGTAAATTAATTAGACTGTATATGATAAATTGAAGAAATATAACTATTAATCCTTATTTATATTATTAAATTTATTTAGCACTATTAATAATTTAGCTTTCCACTTATTATAAACAGTGACTATAGTATATTCAATTCTTAGATATATTTTTAAACTAAAATCTTTAGTAATATTCAACTTTTTTCACTGATATTTGCTACTTCTTTCTATAAAACTTATATTTCTATCTCTACTCTCTTATTGATCTACTGTTTTGCTACTTTCTATCTTTTAATACAAAAATAGCTGTTAAATAATGATTAAGTAATTTGATAGGGCTTGCAAAGAGAAAGAGGCAACTATTAAAGATATGCAATAATTTTAGATTTGGAACATTTGAATATATAATTCTAAGAAAAAGGTATAACTTATTAATATCCTTTAACTATGCATATTGATAAGGTAAAGCTCTAGAAGTGATACAGAGTGTTAGATGGATTAGTCCTAGATTATTACTTTATTATATATATTTTCTTCTAGTTAAAATGGGATCTAAATGTTCTAAATAAAAAAAGAAAAAATAAGGAGAAAAATATTAACAGCAAGAAAAGCCTTTGACACAAATTGTAGTATTGGAAGAAATGCTTAAAAAGGATCCCAACAACCCACATCTGCAAAAACAATTAGCTGGTTATTTAATAAACGAAGGATCACTTGATAAAGCTGAAAAGCACTTATTGCAAGCTATTGAGAATATTACTTACAGAGATTCAAATTCGCTTTTTTAATTATCTTGCATTTATGAGTAGAAAGAAAAGTATTCTGAAGCTATATAGATGCTAGAAAAATGTCTTGAACTAGATGAAAATTACATAATTGCTAATAATAAATTAGTTGAAATTTATCTGCAATTTTAACAGTATAACCAGGCTCTGGCTTGAGCAGAAAAAGCTTTAAAAAATAGTAATTAAAATGCTGAAGCTTATAATAACTATGGCTTCTGTCTGTTAAACATAGGTGAAGTGGCTACAGCCATTGAATAGTTCTAAAAGGCAATAGAAATAGATAAAACTTTAGCTAGAGCGTATAATAATTTAGGAAATGCATATCGTAGATAGGGAAGACTGTAGGAAGCTATTTAATGCTATTTGGAGAGCATCCAAAAAACTCCTAAAGGAAATTTTTCAATTGGACATTTAAATGTTGCAGCAGCATATTTCGATAAAGGAGAACTTAAAAAATCACTTGAGCATTTTGACGAAGCTTTAAGAATGGGAGTAAATATACATAAAGCAATGGTTCAAAAAGGATTTCACTTGCTTTTCAAAGATACAAATATTAAGAAAGGAATTTTATTTCTTTTAGATAATTAAATTTAACAGGCATATGACGCACTTAAAGCTGCTTATAACAAAGACAAAGAAAATCTAGTCACTAATTTTTATTTAGCTGAAACTTTGGAAAAACTTAATTTGAATGATTAGGCTAATCTTCTTTATGAAACCATTATTTAATTAGGAGAAAAGCCAATCAATCAGAACAAAACATTCATTAGACATTATATCAAAAAGGCTACTCAGCGCTTATATTTAGGTGGAGAAGAAAACTGTCTGGAAGAAGAACTAGCAGAAAAAGTAGATTTTCAAACCTCTAAGTTTATTTCTAGATATCCTTTATCAAGTCATTTTGGGTTACTTACTCCTGGAAAATTAGCATAAACTCCACAATGTTTTTAGAATAACTTAACTCCTAGATTTAAAGAGCCAGAAGAAAATTAGATTTAGTGATAATATTTTATTAACGGTGTTTCTTTATGCAACTTTATTTGTATACCCTATTAAGTGTGCTTCTTCTCTAAATTGGTTATTTTATCGATTTTTTATCTTTATGTATTTATAACCATTCAAAATTCCTCTATTCTGCTTGAATAATATTCTAATTATACTACTCTTCTATTACATTTTAGACTCTAGTTCTTTCTTCTATTTTCATAGTTATAAATAAGATTATAAAATTAAGCTTTCTGAAGTTAAAATACTATAAATTACCAATTATTACACTGAGAGTTGTATCTTCTTGATATAATGATTATAGCAATTATTTATTAATCAAATCAAGTTTTTGATTAAAAACTGAACTTATTCCTAAAAGGCTAGATCAATACTAATATATGGAATGCTTATAGCTTAGTACTTAAAATATTTATCTTTAGTTATATTTAAAAGCCAATTAAAGTTTATGCCTCTTCCAAAGCAAAAAACTTGATAATTATTTAAAAGAATATTTTGCATTCAATATTTAAATGAGTAGCAGTAAGAGGCTACAAGTATAAGAATAATGCTTCATCAATTATTATTTAATTTAGAGAAGATTAAATAAAGCTTCTCAATTGAAAGACTTAGTTAACAACTTTAAAAGGAAATCTAGTCTAAGATTAGAAGAAAACTAATAAGACATGAGTTTTGATGGAATTTGAGAGAATTTTAATAATCAGATTAATAGGTAGAATTTTATTTCGATTTCTATAGCACTTATATCATATTTTATACTTAACCTTTTAAAATTAAGCAACATAAAACTTTCAATAAAATTAAATGTGAGGAAAATAGTCAACTATTAATTAAGATTTGTTATTAGGAGTATAAACTTAACTTAGTTTTCTCTTTATTTATTTTAAATTTTCAAATAAATAACTATATATCCTTTAATTGGGATTGGGCTATTTTATAGATATATTAAAGATTTAAAATTACATAAAATGTTTAAGAATCTAGATAAATATTTTCTTGATTAAAATAATATTTTTTATAATTTCTTTTTGTGCTATCAACTGCATTAGCTCTAATTGGAAATATTCCTAAATATTAATTAATAGGCTTGCCAATAGTTGCCTTGTAATTTTTTTAAGACTTATATATTTTATAATATTTTACTATATTCTTTAGTCAAAATCTTCACCTTTATCCTATTGCCAGTTTCAATATTCTTAAAGTATTTCATTGATTGTATTTCTTAAAGAGATATTATAACATTTTAGAGTCTAAAGCATGCATTTTAAGTAATTATAGGGTTTTAAATTTATATAGGTATGAATGTAAAGCTTACTATTAAATACTTAATTATATTTAACATTACTATTAAGTATAAAGCCATCTATATACATATACTTATATCTTAGCTACTTTGCTCTATCTATATTATATTTAGTATTAATATTAGAAATTAATAATTTAAAAGCTTTCATTAAGCATTACTAGAAAATAGTTAATACTTAAGAATGAATGAACTAGATAGGTAATAAAATACATAAAGCTATAGAATATAATTTCTCTTTATAATTGCATTTTCTTATAGAATTGGTTCTCTCATTTATTTCTAGTTATTTATTATCACTTAAGCTACCTATATAGTATAATCCATTTATAAATAAAGAGTTATCAGATATGCTTATTTTAAATATAATTAGAGGAATATCCAATTACTCTTGCATATCTCATAAGAAATAGGAAGATATATTACGAAGTATCTAAATAACTTCCTTTAAAATTAAATTCCTTTATGATAATAGCTTACTTATAGCAAATCCCTAATAAGAGTTATATTTTTTTTCTTATATGCATCTAAGCAAAAACTGCTAGTATATAATTACTTAGACAGCAAAGGAAGAGTCTACAATAATGAAAAGAGGAAAAATATGTTATGGTAAAGCAAAATAATGAGGAATAGAGGAATAAAAATAAAAGTGCTAGCTAAAGAAATATAAAGAGCAGCTTAGTAATTTAATTTCCACATTTAGATTTAAATTAAAATGAAGATAAACAGCAGTAGAGACCATAACAAGCAATAAATAATTGCAGAACTCCCAGTTCGAAAGACTAGCAGTCAAAATCATATTTAAAATGAGTAATCTTAGAAACAATATGTACAGCAGCAATATTAGGAGGATAATTTTAACTACGAAGGTAGCTAATAGTAACAAGATTTGAGTGAAGAAAATTTTTAATAATAAATTTAGACTGTAGAATTTAGCTTAGGTATGAAATTTCAATAGGTAGAGGAATATTAGTCGATAGAGTAAAATTAAGAAAAATTCATATAAATTACAGATGAATCTCAGTCATAAAATTTAGAAAGCTAGGAAGACTCTGTACAGAAAAAATAAGTGGAAAATATAGATATTCCTTTATAAATTCAACCTGGATTAACTAAAAAGAATTCAGCAAAGAAATAAAATAAAGAGGAAATAAATTTGCCCTAAGCAATTGTTCATAAAGACGATTTTGAAAAAAAAACTTCTAACGACTATCTTTTGAATCAAAAATCTCAACTAAGAAGTCTTCAAGAAGAATTGGAAGAATTGAAAAGAAATTATTAAGACTTAAAAATGATAGAGTCCATCAATATTCAAACTATTGATGAACTTAGATAATTTAAAATTTAGCAATAAAACTCAAAGTAGAAAAAATAGAAAAGAATTATTCTCAAAACTTCTGAAGAAAATGAATCCCAAATTAAGTAAAAAAGACTAGTTAAAATGTAATAGCTAAGGCCTTTGCAGGCATAAGCTAGGAATTAAAACTAATCTCCTGATCTATAAGAATAGGAAAAACTTTATTAAATAGAGTTTAAGATAGGAAAAGAAGCTTTTTCTGATATTAGAGACTTATTTGAATTTTACAGTAGCATTAACCATCCATTAAAGTATGATAAAATGGAATTATCAAGTTTTAGAAGATTTTGCTTGGAAAGGTTGGAGATATAAAAATAGGAACAGGGAAAAATAGATATTGAATTTTTTAAGGGAAACAAATCAAAAAGCAGTAAGTTTTAATTTCTTAGTAACTCTATTAAGATTTTTCGAGCTTCTAGTCGAAATTTCTAAAAAGTGATATTCATGGGAACAAGATGAATACCTCTCCCTCTAACTCCTTTTAAATGAAATTACAAAGCACAAAAATGTTAATTTTGAAGGATTACAGAATTTTTAGCTTGAAGATCCCGAAGTAACTAACCTGATAAAGATTTATAAGCCTAAGTTGAAAGAAGTAAGTTTTTATTTCAAAGATTTTCTTATTCTATGAAGATAAAACTTAAAGAAACACTATGAAGCAGAATGACTTTTTACGCTTCCTATTTTAATCAAAGATCATTCCAAATCTTTGCTCTCAATCTGAATTTGCAAAGGTAAGATTCTTAACTTTTTAGATTTTCCGCCATTGCACAAAAAATTTACCTCAAGAATCAAATATTCCTTTTGAAGAGTTCTAAAGTTCCATGTTTTTCTTGGCGTTAATTAGTTTTGGAAGACCTCACTATTCTACTAAATATATAACAGCAGCAGAAAAGCTGTCTGCATTCTTCCATTTACTCGATATCCAGACCCAAATAATTTTCATGGAAGGTCCTCTGGTGTAAGTTTTAAAATTTAGGAAAGAAAAAGCAGAAACTAACAACCTCTGAAACTAAAATTTAATTTATTAATAAACTCTAAAATTAAATAATATCTAACTAATCATATTCAACCTCTTAAGCACCTTTCTTTTGTTTAATTTCAATTTTAATTATCTATTATGAAGTTGATTATCTCTTTCAATGTATACTAGACTTTTACTAAAAAGGTTATAAACTTAAATTCTATATTAATAAGCCAATAAGCCATTTTATTTAATTTATTGTAAAACAATGACATTAGCATTTACTTACATCAATCATGTTTAGAAATAATAGATATTCACTATGTTGTCTTTAAACAGCATAGATAACAATCTATTTTATTAGATAATTACAGAGATATTTATATTTTTCACAAAATGTACTAAATAATAAAAGATTACATTTCTAGTTGGTGTATAAACATAAAATAAACTAAGTACTATAATAAAAAACTAGTTATATTCAACTATTATTATTTAATATAATGAAATAGTAATAGTTTAATAAATAAACTGCATTCGTAATAATTCTAATTATTCTTTATATATGAATAACCTTATAAATATATTAATTTAATTTAATTAATTACAATAATTAACTATAAGCTAATATAGGTACAAATGTAGAAAATACCATTTTACTATCTAGTTAGATTATTCTTATTATTTGCTTAAAAATAAAATATAATCAAGGATTTAACTTTAAAATGAATATAGTTCTTTGGAATGATTCTTAATAAGTAAGAATGATAAGGCTGAATTATAAATAGATATAGCTATTTATTCCTATTAATTTATAAATTTAGTTTATTCTTTTTTAAGCTTAAATATTATTTTTCATTCTTATATTTTGCTAACTAGTTTAAGCATCTTTGCCCCTTTTTTAGAATGTATACCATTAGTATTAATAGAATCTTTATATTCCCTTTTATTAATTTATCAACTATTTAAAATTTTATAATTTTAAAGTAAGTGTTATAAACAAATCTTTTTGAGAATTCCACTAACGTTATCAAGTTTGAAATTTAGTATTGATTAAGCTTAATAAAGTATAAATGACTTAATAGCAAAATTTATAGAAGTATCTAGTTATATGTTTTATAATAACTAGATTTGTCTACGATACTTTAATAGCTTTATTTAATGCTTATTTTGATCTTTCAAACTATTATAAATTTTATTTCATTCATATTTGAATTAAAGCATGCTCCTAGTAGAATTTTCGTGATAAGTAAAATTACTTATTTTATATCAACCTAAATCAGTTAAATAATATTAGAATAATATTATTATCTTAGTAAGGTTAGATTTTAATAGTTGGATAAAAATTATATGATAAATGCAAATTTAATAGATCAGCTTTTAGTATAAACCCTTTAATAAAATGTATTTACTATTTTATTTAAATGGCTATTTTGTTTGACGCTTAATATCTAAAGTTAAGTGAATATATTCAATTAAGTGAAAGTTTACTAATGATTATAAGGCTTAGTTGTCAAACTCAAGCCTATTCTTTTTGCTCATTCTCCACTACAGCCACTACAACAGAAATATCATCAGCTCTACCACCTTCATGATTCTTTTTAATTCTTTAGGATTCTTTAGCATAAGGTGTTAGTTTGTTTGGTGATTTTGAAGCTTCCCAAGCTTGTTTGCATATTTCTTGTGAGATTTGTTCAGGTACTATTTTTGAGTTACTTTTAATATGATTCAAAATAATATCTTAGATTTCTTCTAAATGAAGATTATCAAATAGCCCATCAGATCCAATTAAAACTATATCACTTTATTTAATTGGAACTTCTAAGGTGTTTAAATTTTGAGTAGTTGTTTTATTAGGATTTAAGCGATTTTAAGATATCATCATTTTAACCATTTATCTCTATTTAGGAGACATTTACTTCTATTGTTCATTGTTAGGATAGCGAGTTAAGTTTCTAGAATCATTTAATCCAAATATCTAAGGCTTCGTTCTAAAAACTTAATTCAAAGTTATGTTCTCCTCTTGCTAGTTAACTCTAAAAATAACAGCTTGAACGTCTCCAATATAAGAAACTTGAAGTGTTTATTGTTATATAAAACTATATAAAATTGTAGCACTTCCAAACTTGTCGTCTTCCCACCAAGAACTTTCAAGAGCTTCTTAGCTTAACTCTTTACTTTTACTTAAACTATTTTCTTAAGTAATATAGTCGCAAGTTAGTTTCAGCAAATTTTCTCCAAATAGCTTAGGATTTATTCCATATTCTTTCCATTCATTTACTCCATTTGATACACCTATACATTTTTAAGATACAAAGAAGCTATCACAACTTAAATTTGGATCTTAGGATTCTAATCTATAGTCTGGTATAGTGAAGCCTGCAGTTTTAAATTTAAGCTCATCTTATTAAAAATGTAAAGGTTAAGTTTCTTTGCTTACTGTACTGCAAAGTGGAGAATTACCTTCTCTATCAGTCGTTTCTTAGGAGTTTTTATAGGAAATATCTTTTCTAGGAGTTGCATAGGCTTGTATTGGAGACTCAATTTGTATTAAAGAGCTAGATCTTTTAATGGTTTTTTTATTGAACTTCAACTCTGGAATGCTTATACCTTATTGGTACTTATCTTCAATTCATTCATTGGATTTCTCCAGAACATTCACTACCTGAGCAATAAGAAACTTTTTAGCTATCTCCCAGCCATGATGAGTAAAATCCAACTTACTGCAATGATGTTTTTTAGAAGGACTTAACTCTTTGATATCATTCAGTGTTTTGCATCCCTTAATGGGATTCTCTTAATGGCACTTATCTCTTTTGTAGGAACTTGATTTATGCTAGCAATAGCATCTAACACTGGCTGTTTTCATTTTTATAAATTAAGGGATATTTTTCTTAAATATGGTGAATTAAGATACTGTTTTTAATAGATTCCTCTATGTTATTAAACATGAATTAAAGCATTTAATTAGTGAAAAATTACAGAACTTCCAGATATTTACTTACAATACTCTAGAATAATTTCCAACTAGAAGAACTTTAACTTCATACTACTTAGCAAGATAGCACATTTTAATATAGCTTACCAGTAGAAAATTTAATAAATCAACTTAAATATTCTTACTTCATATCCATCAGATTTCATTTCTTACTCGGATTCTAAAATCCCTTTCAAAAAGAATCAAACTTATGTAAAGAAGATTTAGATAGAAAATCTTAGCTAATTAATCCTAGTGAAACTAGCTAGTTATCAATCAATATGAAATTAAAGAAAATAAAAATTTAACTAACAGTTATCCCTAATTACTCGTAAGATTTTAATAAACTCAGACTAAAGAAATAGTGATATAAAGTTAATTTTAAATAGTCTAATAAATATTACTATTCAATAGTATAAATTCTTATATTGTTCCTTTTAATTAACTTTAAATATTCCTTTTTAAGAAGAGAAAATTTGGTTATTCTTATCTTTATTGAACATTTAAGTCACTTATATAAGTGCATACATAGTGACTTTTTGAATATAATGTTGCTATTTTTATTAAATGGATAGCTTAAAGATTAATAATAAAAAGGGATAAAAAGAATTATATTGAAGATATATCACTCTAAGACTTACAATAAATAGACTAAGTAGTTTGTTTAATTTTATAGTTAGGAATATTTGTGGCTTATTAATATCTGCACACGTTAAAGTATTTTGTTCCTTTGATAATTTAGATAAATCTTACTTAACTTTATAAATAAGACTGCTATGCATTTATTTATATACCTTCTTTTACATTTTTCCTTTACTTCTTGTCTTAGTTAAATAATTACTTGCTTATTAAGAATTTTACTATATTAAAGAGAATTTAATTAAGATGAATTGAGAGTTTTATGTAAAAGTTTTAGGCCACATGGTAAAAGCAAAAAGTTAAATTGAAAGCATTTTAAAAATAATAAATTAAGGCTATAAGTATATGATTATTAAGAATATATCCCTCCTTTACCAATCTTAAGCATTTGCAGTCAATATATTATATTTACTTTAAAGAATAAACTAATATTCTTTAAATAAAGATAGTGACAGGTATTTCAGTATAATATAAATATTAAGGCTTTAGTTTTAATAAACTAGATATTCTAGTATTAAAGGGTTCCAAAACTAAGCACTAAAAACTTTATACAATGTGAGCTAATTAACTTATTATAAAACGATAATCCTCAATTAGCAAGCAATTTTAAAGATAATAAAGAAGCATTAAGAAACATGAAAATAATTAAAAGTTAAAATATAAAGCTAAATTCTATAACAAGCCTAAAAATTAATTATAGCTACATATTATAATTAATAAAATAAAGCTTTCTTAAGAATATTATTTATTTACATCTTTTACTTCAAATTTCATATTCCTAAATTAAATTCTTTAAAAATATTTAACAGAGAAATTCTGAGAATGATCGGTCTTTTCTATATGATAGTGCAAGATTTAATTAGTAAAATAATAGCTTAATATTATTATCAGAAAACATTTAAGCAGAGAAACGAGAAAGTTAAAAATAGGCAAAATTTAAATTAATAAGGAGATAAAATTTAATGAAAATGATTATAATTTAAAATTTAATATTTTGCATAAGGTAAATCAAAAATAAGCTTCTTAGGTATTTAAAAGCTTTTTTAAAACTATTTATTCGTCATTTAGATACTTCTATATTCTGTCCCTTTTACTTGGTACTATTTTATTTATAGTATTATCTTATATCATAACTAATTATAGAAAAAAGGTATCAGGATCTTTATTATAAAATATTTATAATTGAAAATAAGTTTAATTTGCAAATGATTTAGAATATATCTTAAAAGAATGCTTAAGCTATGAAATTTATTTTAAACTCTATTAACTAATTATCAACTATTTATCAGCTGCTTCATTAAAGGAAAACCTTTAAAATTAAAGATAGCTTTACATAATCTATTTAGTATACATTCATTCAACTTTTTAATTATTAATCTTTATGTTGCTTCCATAGCTATAATTAAATGACTTAATGAGAACTAAAGAGATATTAAAAGCAATAACAATTTATTAAAATATATATGCAACTGATAATTTATTTTTAGCGCTAATCTTATAAAGACACTCTTGTATTTTTATAGTTATTCTTCTTTTATTATGTAAAGCTATCAATATTGTGAACAAGCATTATTATAAATTGAAGTAGCATATTCTTTTATGTATGATAGATATATCTTTATATAATATAGCTTAAGTGTCTTTAATATTTATATCTGTTATTTGCTTACTAGCTATTTTTCAAACTAACCTATTTTTAATTTAATAATTTCCTTCTAATTGAGTAAGGATTATGAAAGATGCTAATAAGCTAGCATCTAATAAATATGTATGGTATTTTCCTTAGCTAATTGACTTCTTGCTGTTTATATTTAAATTAAATTCTTTAAACTAAAACACAAACTTTAATCTAAAAATGCTCAAAAGCATTTTTAGAAGTCTTATTCTTCTCTAATGCTCATCTTGCTTATTTTAAATAGCTTTAATTTTCTAAAGAGCAGTGCTTTAAAATTAGAAGAAGTTATATATAATAATATAAAGCAAAGTGGTATGAATATATTACATATACACTAGTTGGCTAGCTAGTTTGATATAGTTGTTAACAAATAAACCCAAAAATATAAGAAATAAGGATTTTCTTAAGAAGCATAATTATAGTATTATAGATCCTTTCTATAAAATGTTAAGAGATGAAATTTAATATGAAAAGCAAAATGCTGATGTTAGAACTTCCTAAAAAACAAGCAATAAAAAAGTTAACTAGAGATAGTTTTCGACAAGTCCTATGGGTAAGCAGACTTAACTTCCTTAAATAAAAGAAATATAGAATTCTAAGTATTAAAACATGAACATTAGCTCTTACATAAGTAGTAACAAGCTTCAGAAGTTCTAAGAAACATTATATCCTATTCAGTAAAAAATTTGGAAAAGCTTCGTAAAACTGAGAAAATAAGTAAAAAATAGCAGCGTTTCGTGTGTGTCTGTAGGAAATTCTACTAAGAATGTCAATATGAATGTGAATCCTTACAGGTGAGTTGAGTTGTTGAAAAAAACTAATGATTAAGATCTTTAGTTAAAGGAAGAAGTTTCATATGAAAGATTTGAGTAAGAAATTCTAATTTAAGGATAGAGTGCACATTTTTCTGAAAAGTTAAAACAAAACGATTACCTTAAGAAACTTAAAAAGATAAACGAACGAAATCCAAGGTTTTTGAGTCCTAGTAAAAAGAATAATCATCTTTAGAGTACAACTAATGAAGCAAATCTTGAATTAAAAAATTAAATTAAAATTAAGATTTCAGACTAAAACTCTATTGATGACTCTTAATTATAAGTACCTAAAGAACTAAATGTTGATCCATTATCAAAAAATGAGTATTTGGATGTATCTTTTATTGTTTAAAAACAAACTCCAAAAATTGCAACAGATAAAAAAGAATAAGTAATTGAAAAGAAAAAGCAAAAAACTGGAAAAAGTTATAGTATTAAGCAAGTTTAAAGTGAGGATAAACTCTCATTTAGTGAATAAACAACTTAAAAAGCTTAATCTAGGTAAAACTCAAATTAGCTTAAAGGAACTAAAAATTTATCGGTTTAGAGAAGATTAGAAAACAATAGCTTTATGGATCTTCAAATATCAGAAATGTAGGAAAGTGAACCAGAGCCTAAACTAAATTAAGAAAATAGTTTTAACAGATAATATAAGAAAATAAATCAAAAGGAGAACACAAGTATAAATTTAAACGGTGAAAAGTTCATCAAGGAAAATGATAATAAAAGCACTAATAAAAAATAAAAAAAAATAAAGACCAAGCTTTAGCTAAAAAAGTATTAGTTTAAAGAAGATAGCCAAGAAATCTCCCATTAAAATATTAAGATTCAAAAATCAAATATACTTGAAAAACTTATAAAGAGATAAAAAAATGAAACTGATTTAAGACAATCAGCTAAACAAGATAAATTTTTGCTATGCCAAATTATTGAAGTTCTTCAGTAGAAAATTTCTAAGAAAATATAGTAATGTAATGGAATTTACATTTAGCATAAAAGCACTCAAAATTAAGAAATGAACAATTCAATGAATAAACAAGTAACTTAAACAACTTAAGCGACACAGGCAGCTTAAAGCTCCAATACGGCAAATTGAAGCTTCAATTATTCTTTTTATGTAGAAAAAGGAAATAATGGATAGTTAGTGAAGAAATTGATCAGATAAAGATGATGATGGCATTTTGAAAAAAAGAAAAACGCACATCAGGTTAATCTCCTTTGAACGTAATGAAAGGATAAAAATTATATAAGAAAATTACAAACTTATGAATAGTTCTAGCGCTAATTAGAAAGTCAGGAAATTCTCAATAAAGATCAGGAGAAGTAGCAAAGGAAAAATAATGTAAACTAAACACTTGTAAAATTCAAAAAGAAGAATAAAAGTCAAATTCAAAAAGAGTATGAAAATAGTGGATATAACTAAATCATAAAAAGCAAAAAAATAAAAAAGTAGAAGTATTTTGTAAAGTTCGATCCTCAAACTATTAATTTATATAACCATCTAGAATATAACTAACATCTAGCAAATAAAAAGGCACTTTTAATCAACATGATTTAATACTACAAATAAGTTGGCAAAAATCCCTTCAATTTCGTACCTTTAAGCTATCATATAAAAAATGGAGTTAAAGATTAAGTATTTTTACAGTTTTAGCGAGAGTTTCAAAGAAGATAATATAAGATTGATGAAGAAGAGAAATAAGAGCAAGGAAATAAGAAGTAGAAATCAAACATATGAATTATCAAACCTGGAGAAAATTCTAATAGAGGATAAGGGATTTTAGTTTGTGATGATATGTGATAGATTCAGAAGTTAATTACGAATGTAAACAATTAAAATGACCATACTTGAATTATCTAAGAATATATTGAGAAACCATTTTTAGTTCATAAGAGAAAATTCGATATAAGAGTTTATGCAATGATCACTAGCATTAATGGAAATATCATGGGTTATTTCTATAGAGATGGTTATTTAAGAACGACTTCTAAACAGTTTACTATTAAAAATCTAAACGATAAAACAATTCATTTGACTAATGACGCAATTTAAAAATTTGAGGAAGACTATGGAAAGTTCGAATATGGAAATAAGTTATCATTTGGAGACTTCAACAGATATATCTAAACTCATCATTCTGATCTAAATATTTTATTTGAAAGAGATATTCTTCCTTAAATAGAGTCTATTATTACAGATACTGTCGTAGCTGTATATAAAAAAATAGACTTAAATAAGAGAATGCACTCATTTGAAATTTTTGGCTATGACTTTATGCTTGATCATAAACTAAAAGTTTGACTCATAGAGGTAAATACAAATCCTTGTCTTGAGCTTTCAGCTCCTCACTTGACAAGAGTAATTCCAGCTATGTTAGATAATGCCTTCAGGTAAGCTTTAATATAGAATTGTGTTGGATTCTGTTTTTGTTCCTCCTCCTCTTGAACCTAAAAAGCAACTTCTTGGTCAATTTATCCCTGAAAACAAATTTAAATTAATATTCAATGAATAGAATGCTCACAAGTAAATTCAACAACTCAAGGAAAATTCAGAATCTTCTTATTTTTCAGAATCTAGTGATTCAGAAGATGAACTATAGTCACTAAGTGAAGATGAATCTTCGGATGAAAGTGAAAAAGACAAAAAATATAAAACAATTGTTCAAAAAATAAAAGTAAACTGAAAAATAGAATTTAACATTGATATAATTTAGGTTCTAATTTTAAGTCTCGATTGTATATTTTTTAATCACTTGAATCTAAATTCTAATTATCTTCTACTTATAATTTAGAATTTTTATTATGATAAACAGTTTATTTAACTGAGCAGATGGAAAAAAATAGATAATTTATATTATAATTTTGAATAATTAGTGTTATACTGTCACTCTTAATCAAAAACTAAATATTCGAATAGATTTTTAATTAATCAAATGAGATTATAATTATCTTTCTTCACTATACTTTATTTAGAAAAATTTAGGTTTAAAAGTGAATTATAAGCACTTATCATTGGAAAGTTTACTCAAATAAACTCTTTTGAATATTTGTAAGATAATCATAATTTCTATTTTAATTTAGTTTTCTAACATCTGCTTATGCAAATTTTTCCAGTATGTCTAAGTTTTAACTAATTTTTAGTTTTAAATTCTAAAAATAAAATAGTTAATTCTTATGTTTATTTGTATTATAACTAAATGATTAAGTAGCTATGGCTTAGAAACGATAAGTTTTTGTATAAATATTAGCTTTCATTTGGTAATTTAAAAGCTTAGTTATGAATTTCTCCATTTAATTGTTTTTTAATCTTTTTACTTATTTTATTGCTAAAACAATTTTAAGTTAATTGTTGCTTTATTTTTTAAATATATGGATCTAAAAATTTGTTCATTTACTATCTAAAATAAAAGATATTAAATATCTGTAATAGAAAAGAACATATAAAGTTCAGCTAAGGCTTATATGTAGCAACATAGCATATTTATAGCTATTAATGAAGAATCTATCAATACCCTTAATATATTCACTTGCTCATCAATTAAAAAACTTACTTCTTTAGCAAGAATTAAATTTATATACCTATAAAAGCTAATTAAATAGAAACTATTGCTTTCTTCAATCTCTTTTAATATCTTAAAAGTAGTAATATAAAGAAACTCAGTAGATGTAACTAAAGTATTTAAGTGATATAATTTTACAGTATTAAAATGCTATTTTATTATATCAGAAATGCTTATTATTTATAATGGAATGTAATTGGATTTTATTACTACTTAGAATATTTTATTAATGCTTTGCCTTCTAAGAAAACTAGCCTATTATTAAGCTGAATGCTTATTTCAGCTAAATGCTATTTAGAATTAATACTTTATTTAATGAAGAAACATTAAGAAAGATTCAGACATATAGAATAACTTGCTTATTCTAACTTAGATATCTATTCTTAAAATAAATACTTTGCTTATGTATATGAAAAGAGAAAATATTTAGCTTATATTTATTCAATTGTGAGGATTTTAATTCTAAAAGTTTAATAGTGCTTTGATCAACTTAGTAGATTGCTAACAACTGTCGCTACATTCAAAGTTCTGAGATGAGTATATTTCTAGCCAGTTCCAACATACACAATAGGCTTTCCTACTGCGTATACCATACTTACAGCAGCTCCTACTTTGTCGTCGACAGTATCGAATTTAGTCAATATTATTCCATCAACACCTCGGCCTTCATCTGTTTGATCTATTAAGGCTTAGTTAAATTTCCTTAGTTAATCTACGCCATCGTTCCCTACAAGAGCTTCCCCAACAAATAATACAAGATCAGGTCTATTAACATTCACTAACTTAGCTAAATTTTGCATTAGAAGATGATTGTCTTGCATTCTTCCTGCAGTATCAACAAGTACAACATCAATCTAGTTTTCTTTTGCAAAATTAATAGCCTACTAAGCTATGAGAGCAGGATCTTTTCCATAGCCTTTTTCAAATAGAGGCACTTAAAGACAAATTGCATGTTTCTTAAGTTGTTCAACAGCTCCAGATCTAAAAGTATCGCAAGCTGAAATTAAGATAGATAAATTTCCCTGATTTTTAAGCATATAAGCTATCTTTGCTAGATTTGTGGATTTTCCAACTCCATTAACTCCACAGAATGTAATTACAAATGTTTTACCTTGACTTTTACTCATTTAGGCTTAGCGTAAAATGTCCACAGGTCTATTCACATGAAGGATTTAAGAAATTGAAGATTACAAACTTCTTCTAACAGTTTGATTAATAGTAGTGAACTTTTCAGTTTTGGTTTATTTCAATTTGTTAAGAATATCATTGCATAAATTTATAGATATCTCATTACTTACATTTTTACTTATTAGAAGATTTTTAAGCTCTTCGCATATTGGAATCAAATCTTGTTCGCTTAAGTTTTTATTGCCTGTATAGTTTTAAACTTTTCCTTTTAGCTTTTCAAACCATCCTGAACTTTATTTCTACTCTTCTTCTTCTTCTTCTCCTTCTTTGACAAAATATTTTTCTAATCCGTCTGATTAGTCACCATCAACATATATTACCCTCATTTATTAAGCCTCATCTTTTTCAGATTTTTAAGAGCAATCTAGTTTTTTCATTTATTTGCTAGTTATTTTTCCCTCTGTCCATGTTCTTTATTCTTTTTTTGGAGGACTTTTGGATGGATTTTGGTTTTCTTTTTCTTTGTTCCCATTTTTTTTACTATACTTTCCCATCAACTTTTTTCTACCGTCTAAAATGGTTTAATCCTAAATTTCTTCTTCCTCTGATGTCGACTTATCCTTCTTTGTCTCATCAGCAGATTGGTCATTTTTATTTGCTCCTTTTTCTTGAGATTACTATTTGTTAGTAGAATTGATGAGCTATTTTTTTCCTTGGTAATTATTCATCTTAGGAGTTGTCTTCTACTTACTCAATTAGTCGATTCAGTTCTGGTAAATAACTTTAAATTCATCCGTTATATCGACTGGACAAATAACATTCTACTTCTTGATGACAGCTTGCAGCAGGTTAGTTAAAATATCATCCACATAATACACAGAAAATTAAGACTAATAAACCGTACAAGCACATATCCCCAACTATTAATCCATCACCCACTTTATTGTATACATTCCTTGAATAAACTATTTATACGAAAACTTTCCACTTCCCAAAATTTATCGAATAAATACATTTACTTCTGGCCAAGGAGCTGGAACGCAAAATTCTTTGCACCATAAAACCAAGCCGCCTGAAGTGAAAATGGCTATAAGATCAAGCATTTTATTAAAGTAAATAGTAATAAAATAAAAATTCTTAACTATCATTTAACAAATTTTAATAGTACTTGCTTATTGCTTATTTTATCTTCTCCTTTCTGATTCATATTTTTCCTTCTTCAAGACTTAAAATAAAGTTCTAGAACTTATTTCTGGAATTCTTGCTTATTTAATCTTTCTGATATTCTGAAATTTTAATACGTTTCTGTGTTCTAAGTTATTTATTTAAAGAACCTATTACTTATTAACTTTTATTATATCCATATATTTACAAATTTTATCTAGATATTCTTCTTAGAGGCTTAAGACTAATAATTACTAGCTTTTAGATTTATTCTATAATAATAGAAAAATATTTAATTACTTGCATAGAAATACTTCCAAGTATTTCTGGGATTAGTCATATTTTAAAATAGATATATCTTTTACTTATTTAATATAGCAATTGTAGACATTAAGCCACTTTAAGTTTAAATTATGTCTAGAAAACTCCTAAAAGCTCTAAAGTAGAATATACCTTATCCTTACAAATTAGTTAGTTATATTAGTTTTAGAAATATTAAAGCATTCTTTTTTGTATTTCAAATTTTTCTTGTTCTTTTTCTAAAGTTTTGTAACTTTAATTATTTCTTAAGGATCAATGCTACATAAACAGTTCTAAAGATTCATATATAGTTGTATTAATTAAAAAAAGTAAGTTTTCTAAGAATAAAATAACTTTATAATCCCTAGTATCTAATATTGTTCAGTTTGCTACTTTAATTTAATTTAGATCAAATTTAAAAAAGTAAGTTTTTTCTTTTATATATAACTTTTATTTCTATCTGACTGTAATTTTTATTGAAATTCTAAAATCTTTAACAATACACGAGGCTACTTAATATATATTATTAGTAGATAACCAAACAAAAATAATGTTGCATTAATTGAATTAAACTAATAGAGTTATCTTTTCTACTCTTTCTATAATTTTTAGCTTTATCCACAGCCATCATGTTAGTACCTTTAAATAGTTTCACAAGTATCATAAGTTAATTTTAGAGCTTAGTATAGTTACGAACTATTTTGATCTTTAAACTTGGAAGATAAAGCTAAATAAGTAATAATTTTATTTGTTTTGAAGAAAAATAAAAAATCCCTTATTTTATTATTTAGTTATGTATAAGTTGTAGAATTTAACTGCTACTAAGCAAATTAATTCATTTAGACATTGTTTAGATTTATATCTTTAATCACTAAAATAAGAATAAAAGACTCCTATTCTGATATCGTTATTTAAGATTTAGCCTAAATTTCTTTAATTTAATGAAGATATTGTTTCTTTAATTAAATTACAAAAAGTATTCTATCAATTTTTTTTACTAAATGCTTTAATGTGTATCAAAAAGTATTTTTTTAGTTTATAAGGTCTAATGATTTTTAGTTATATAGATGACTATTATTGGAAGTATTAGTTAGTTAAGTGAACAATATTATAGTTTATAAGGTAAAATTATATTGCATCTAGGATCAAACTGTATAGCTATTGAATAGGATAAATTGCTCTATGTATTATAGTTACTATATTTTATTTTTTGTAAGTAGACAATTATTTCCCTTAATATCTCTAAGTTAGACTTATATTAAACTATCATAGCATAGTTATACAAACTTTTACAGATAGTTCTCCTTATAGCTTTTATAAGGGTAATTTATTTCCATAAAGAATTATACTATTAAGGTACAACATTAATATTTATATTATGTATTAGAGTATCTATACCAGTTTATTCTATCATTCGAACTCTACATATTGAGCTGAAATTAGAAATTGAATAGTAAAAAGTTGGCAAAGCACTATAGAGTAGTAATGATGATACGTATAGGTTTTATCGAATGCATATAATGAAGGAAAATGTGGATAGGAAGGTGAATAAGAAAAGATTTCATTTATTTTAAATAAATTTAATTTCTTAGGATTTAATTTAAAATTACTTGACAAACATATAATGTCAGAATAATCTTTCGAAGAAGAAGAATAAGAAAACTACGAAGAGTCTCCAGCTAGTGTTCCAACCAAATATACTGATAAGGCTATTCCACTGATTCAATTTGAATCTGGAAAGTTTACTTTGAATGAAGAAGCAATGGATATTATAAGATCTGTAAATGCCCCTCTTGGAGTAATAGCTGTTGCTGGAATGTATAGAACAGGAAAATCTTATCTCTTGAACAGGGTTCTTCTTAATAGGAAAGGTGGTTTTGGAGTTGGTCCAACTATTAATCCATGTACAAAAGGAATGTGAATATGGGGAAGACCTTTGACTGGATAAACTCCTGAAGGAGAACCTGCTTAAGTCCTTGTCATTGATAGTGAAGGTTTAGGTGCTTTTGATGAAGATTCCACACACGATAGTAGAATTTTTGCCCTAACACTTTTGACAGCATCATTTTTCATATATAATTCAGTAGGTTCCATAGATGAAGATGCTTTACAAAATTTAAGCTTGGTAGTTAATTTAACTCAACATATCCATCTAAAAGCTTAGAACGAAGAAGCTGATAGCTCAGAATATTCGAATTATTTCCCTGGCTTCTTATGGGTGCTAAGAGATTTCGTTTTGCAGCTAGTTGATAGTGAAGGAAATCCTATTACTTCGAAGGAATACTTGGAAAGAGCTCTACAACCTTAAAAAGGATTTTCTGATAAAATCGAAGAAAAAAATAGAATAAGAAGACTATTGAAAGATTTCTTCCCTGATAGAGATGCTTGCACGTTAGTGAGGCCTGTGAGAACTGAGTCAGAACTTCAAAGATTAGAAGAATTGGAACTTGAAGATCTTAGAATTGAATTTGTTGAATAAGTTTTGAGTCTAAAAAAGAAAGTTCTGAATCGTATTAGACCTAAAACGTTGCATGGTAAAAGATTAACAGGAGAAATGCTTGTAGGAGTTATGTAATCATATATTCAAGCTATAAACGAAGGTGCAGCACCAACTATTGAAAATGCATGGTCTTATATTTGTAAAACTGAATGTGCGAGAGCTTTACATGAAGCTTCTAAATGTTACGAAAGAGCTTTGGCTATGGCTGAACTTCCATGTGATGACGAAGACTTAAAAGATGTACATAGAGAGGCTAAAGAAGCTGCATTTGAAGTTTTTTAAAAGAAAGCAGTAGGAGATTCCGAACCTTATTTGAGAGAATTAAAGCAGCTGATAAACTAAAAATTCAGTATAGTTTAGATGACAAACGAGAAAGAATGTAGAAGATTTTGTCTAAGCTTTTTATCAGAAAACTACAATGTCATAGATAACAAGCTAAAGCAAGGCAAATTCTAATCTTTTCAGGATTTTGAAAGAGAATTTAGAACTTTTTAGCAGTTTTATATGGAGCATGGACCATAAGGCCCAGACCGTAGAGAGGTGCTCTTAGAATTTTCTAATGCACGACTAGCAGAAGGTTCAGATTTTTTTATAAAAAGACTAATGAATTCTATTGAAATGCAATAAACCATGAGCTAAAACTAAATAACCACACTAGAAAGTGAACTTACTGAAAGCAAAGAAGAGCACATAAAAGATAAACAAATACTCACTAATAAGCTTATGATCAGTGAATCTGAGAGATCCTAACTAAAAGCAAATGAGTAAGGACTAAAAGAGCAGCTTCATAATATTAAATAAGAACACGATAGATTGACAAAAGAAAGTAGAGATACAATTAAAACTTTGAAGAACGAAAATCAAAGATAATCAGAAGAGTGAAGATAGAAAAACAGTTAGTTACAAGATGCTATGAAAGAAGTAGAAAGAAGAGTCTTTTAAAACCAAAGTGAATTTGATTAGCAGATAGCTTTACTCTAGTAAAAGAATGCCTTTTTAGAGAAAACTGTTGATGAATTAAAAAACAAAGAGAAAATTTAGTCAGAAGAACTTAGACAAGCAAGAAAAGAATCTTCACAAAATGTAAAAGAAGTACATCAACGTTATGAAGACTAGATTAAAAAGCAGTAACAAAGAATTGAGTTCAACTAAGAAAAAATGAATGAGCTTGAATAACTCTTAGAACAAAAGGAGCAGTAAAGCGAAAGTACTAAGCATATTTAAGAAGAAAAAATCTTAAAATATGAAGGAAAAATAGAGGAATTGCAAAAATTAATTGAAGAAATTAAATAGTCTCATGGTAACAAAATATAAGCTTATCAGAACCAAATACATGAAATTAGCCAATAAAGTGACGAGATACAAGAAAGATTAAAATCCAGATTACTCGAAACTGAATAGAAGGTAAAAGTTAATGAAGAAAACTTTAAAAATTAAATATCTGCTTTAGAAAAAGAATAAGCTGTTGTACTCCAAAAATTTGAATTTTCTGAATTGTAATTAGAGGAATATAAGCAACAGTTACTAGAAGCTAAAAGATAATAAGAAAATATGATGAAAGCTATAAATCAAGGAAGTAACAAAGTTTCTACACAAGAATTGCAAGCTGCAAAGGAATAATATATGCAAGAAATTTAAAAACTTGAAATGGAATATGAGGGATCTAGGAATAGACTTACTTCCTAAATTTAAGACCTTTAATAAAAAAATCATGAGGTAGAGTGTAAAATCAAAGCTTTAGAATAAGAAAACGCAGGATTAAAAGATGATCTTCAGAAGAAAAGTTATGGAGTGTAAGAAGATAGATAAAGTTTAATTAACTAAATTAGAAGTTTGAACTAAAAGCTAACTTAACAATAAGAAGAATTTGAAAGCTAACAGGAACAATAAGCATTAGAATAAGAAAAATTAATTTAAGATTAAGAAGAAAAATCAAAAAAAGATCAAGATGAGATAAGATAGAGTTACGAGCAATAACTTCAGTAGATGAAATAATTCTTTGAGCAAGAAAAGGCAAGAATTGATAAAAGAGTACAAGAAGATAAAGAACGCTAAGAAAAAAAACAAAAACTCTTAGAAGAAGAATGCGAAGCAAGAATTCATGAATTATAAGAATAGTTGGAAGAGGAAAATGAGTAATTACAAGAAGAAATACAAAACATTTAGACTAGAAGCTCTGTTGAAGTTTAAAAATTCAAACATCAAGCAGGATTGGATAAGTAAAAGATAGAAAGTCTAGAGAAATACTTAAAAGAAACGAAAGAAGCAATGGCAAATATTCATTCTAACAATTAAATGGTGATTGAATAATAAAATGAAAGCTTTAATAAAGAGAGATAATAACTATTAGAAAAATTAGAAAAAATAACTTAACAAATGGCTGCTAAAGATAAAGATTTGGCAAGTTTGAATTATAAAAAAGAGTAATAACAAGTTTAGCTTGATTTAAGAGAAAAAGAACTTTAAGAACTCAAATATGAGTTTGAGACTCAGAAAAATACTCTATAAGAAAGATGCGAATAAATTAAAAGCAAATCTTAGTAGTTGTAAGATGAACTTTTGCAGAATAAAGTTGAGTATAACAAAAAGAGTGCTTTACTTGATTAATAAATTGAATTCTAAAATAATAAAATTCGAGATTTGGAAGCTCAATTAAACGAAGCTAACAACCGATATGAAGAAAGACTCAGAAGTTTTAAAGATCAATCTGGACATGAACTGACTGAAATGATAGCAAGAATTACTGCTGAGAAAGAAGTTGCAGAAAAAAAACTTGAGCAAAAAAGAAAAGGATTTAAAGAGCTTGAAACAATGCATATAAGAGAATAAAACATTTATGAGAGAGAAAAAGCTGTTCTAGTAGAAAAACTTGGTAATTTCTAATAAAAAATGGAAGAAAATGAAAGTAGATGACTATAGGAAAAATCAGAACTAGAAAAAACAATTAAGCAACTAAAGGATTTGTAGACTGGGGATAAATCCATTTTGCAAAATGAGAACACAAAATTGCTAAATTAAGTTGCTGATTTAGATAAATAATTATAAGAAAAAATGGCAGCGTATGAAAGAGAAAAAGTTTTATGGGAAAACAAGCATGAATTCTTAGTAAAACAAAGAGACTAATCAAAAGCAGATCTTGTAGATTAATAAAGGAAATTTGATTAAGCACTTGAATAAATTTAAAAGAAAGGACAAGGAGAAAAGGATAAAATAGAGAATGTTACTTCTTAACTTATCACTTCTGTTGAAGGCAGATATCAATAGTAATTTAAAGAAATGTAAGAGCAAAATCAGTAAATGATAAGCTCGTTAAATGATAAAAACAAACTATTAGACTAAGATTTAAGAAGCTGTAGAGAAGATTTAGATAGAGTTAGGAGATAATTAATTACAGAATAAGAACAAAATGGAAGAAAAATCAAAGAACTCTCTGAAAGCGAAAAAAGATTAATGACTGAAATGGAAAGCATGAAGTAAGAAAAAGGTAAGAGACTTGGAGAATAGTAAAAAACTCACGAAACAGAGAAATAAACTATTAAAAAGAGGTTAGAGGATACTGAACAAAGACTCAAAGAAATTGAATCATAAAAAGCTACTCTTTTTATTGAGGTTGAGAAGGAAAGAGCTAAATGGGCCTAAGAACGAGATCATTTAATTAGTTAAAAGAATGATGCTTAGGATATGATAGAACGTCTTGAAAAAAGAAAAGATCAATTGTTAAGAGAAAACGAAAAACTGAAATAAAGTTCAGGAAAACAGCGAGTCAAAAGCTTCTTCTAAGGAAAGACACTAGAAATAATGCAAACGATGTCTTTTGAAGACTACAGCAAGCGAGAAAACTCTCAAGCAAATATTCCTGAATCTTTATAGGTTACTTAGAACGTAACTGAAGGAATGCCAGTAATGCCAGTTGTGGAGAAAAAACCACCAAAATCAAGCGCACTAAAGAAAGCATTCGGCCAGAAATTTATAGGTGACAAGAGTTGAGTTAAAAAAAGATTTTTAAATACTTTCAACTGTTATTAATTTAAAAGGAATTAGAACTTCATTAATTAACTTTTCTTAGCAATAGCATTTTTTTTCAAATCTAAATAGTGTTAAAGAGTTATTAAGAATTAAATAAAAATGTAGATTCAAGAAGACATTACATATTCACCTTTAGATCAGAGAAGAAAATTTTCTATGTCGTTAAATTCTCAGAATATGATGCCATAAGCAGCAAACAATACTGAAAGCAGAAAGAATTAAGAAGATTTTAAAGAAATTGATGATCTTAAAATTCTATAAAAGAGAGTTGACTTCTGGAAAAGTCATAAGCTGCATAGATTACATTTCTGATACTCAAAATCTTAATTTATAACAGGCTTTTAGCAATATTTTCTTGATGTTAGAAATGGATAAGAAATTTCAGCAGGTAAACATAATGTTCCAGCAAATTTTTCTAAAGAAGTTTCCCTTTAATTAGATCTAGATGAATATATAATGGAGAGTAAAATAATATATAAAAGTAAAGAAATAACTGATATTTAAGAAATGAGGTATCTGAAGCTGAAAACTAATCTAGGCAAATTATTGGAAATAAATTGCTTGCCGCCTTAATAGTAGGATATACCTTTTAAGGTTAAGGATTAAGATTAAGGAATTGCATATTTCAAGCTAAAAATTGGTAAAACAATTGAATAATTATTGGAACATAAAATCCCTGTTTAAGAGATGTAATTAATTCAGCAATAAAGACCCATTTTGAACTACGAGCCTAAATTAGTTCCTTTCATAATTTATAAATCTGAAAAATAAGGAGGAAACGACGAAAATTGCTTTTGCTTTGATGATTTTGAAACATTCAATATGTAGCCTTTGATATAAGAAAATAAAGTAAGAATTAGTGAAATAAAAGTATTCCATAGTAGCAAGATATTAGGTATTGAATTCCGATATTTGATAAATGGATAAGAAATGATTAATTATACAAATACTGCATTCTTGTCTGAAAAACTTGAAGAAAACACCTATAAAGTTTCTACTTTAAAAATAGATGAAGATGATGCTTTGATAGCTATTAAAGGGATTACTGAGGATGATCTAATTGCTTTTATTACCTTTCAAACGAAATAAGGCTAAATATTAGTTGCTGGAGAAGAAAAACAAGAATATAAAATGTGGGAAATTGAACTTCCTTTCACCTATAAATATTTGAAAAGAAATGTAGCAACAGAGACATTAGAGTTAAAAAAACTACAAGAAACTAAAATTAAAAAATAGGGATTAACATAAAGAAATAGCTAGAGTAAGTATTTAACTTTAGCAAATGAAGAAAAATTGTAGGAAAGTGAAGTAATAGCCTTTGCAGGCAGTTTCAATAAATATGGTTTTATCAACATTCAGATTTATTATATTAGTGAAAGCCACTTACAGAATGAAAGATTGAATGCATGATTAAACAGTATTAATCTTATTTGATATATATTTTCACTATCTTTATGAATTAAAATTACCATTTAATTTAATATACTAATTTATTTAAACTTTGATTTTAGAGCTTTAAATTAAACAATTTTTTTATCCATAAATTATAGGAGATAATGTTTTAGATTACTTTCATTGAAGTTCAAAAGAAGATATTTAGTAAGCAATCTAGAAATTAAAATTGTTAAAGTGCAAATTAGCATTGTATAACATGTCATTTCTTCTTGAAAAAATTGTTTAAATTTCTCTATCCTGTTATTTGTTTTTTAGCAGCTTTCTACACAGGTTAAAATTATTTAGGTGCTTAGTCTTACTTCTGCATGATTTATGATTCAGTATTAGGAGTAAAATTTTCAGTTTACTTTTATGTCATATTTACCTTTTTAGATTCAAATTTTACTTCTTCAGCTTTTCTTTTGCCTGTCTCAAGTTTCTGAACTTTTTACTTAAAAATAAACTTTTTGGGATATTAGTCAAAGTTTTCCTAATAAGGATCAAAGTCTTCAGGTAATAATTAGCTTTTTTTTAATTGTTGTATTTCTTTTTAAGCTAGTAGAGTAAGTGGGGGAATATACAATCTTGGCTATTGAATTTCGAATTCCACTTTAGCATTTTCTTGTATAACATTCTAAGCAGCTATCTTTTATTCAATTTCCGCTATTTTGTTTTTAATATCAATGGAAGGAATCGAAGTAGGCACTATTGCAGCTAAAGAATCTAATTTCTGCATATCAAATTGCTCTTCAATTGATAGTTCAAACATGCTTTTTTAAATTTAACAATTGTTCTACTAGCTTAAAATGTAAACTGGCCAAAAAGTTTATTACTAAATTCCAAGTTATTTGCATTTCACTCCCACTTCCATTAGCAGTTTTCTACAAACGTCATAAGGTAGTTCTAATTCTATTCCCAATGTTTTCACTGTTATAGGTTAGCTTTCTTGCAAGCTTCTTTAAACAATCTATCTAAAGTAATTATTTTTCTAACTGCTCTCCATATGCTTTATTTAAATTTAAAATAGTAAAGCTATTTTAAATCTGTTATTATTTATTCATTTCATTTCCCTACGATCAATTTACAGATTAATCCTTTTTATCTTTTCAAATTTCCCTGCTTTTAAATATCATTTTTATTAAGTAAGTATAAAAGTATTTGAATCTAATATTTAAAGTCATTGCCATCTATATGTTTAGCTTAAAAGTGTTAAACTTTATTACGTTTGAATTAGTTAAATGATATGATAATAAAAGCTTGAAGCAAAATAGAATTTCTCACTAAAGGTATAAAGTATTTATTATAATTAATTTGAGATATACTAAGATTTCTTTATTTGCTATATAAGAAGCCATTTATTCCTTATATGTATTGAGGGTAAATCATAAACTCTATCAGTTTTAGAATATGAGTCTTAAAGTTATCTGTCTTCAATATTTAATAGAAATATCTTTATTTATTTCAGCATTTTTTCAGTCAACTGGTTATTTATCTCATTCAAATGATATTATAATTTCAGTTGGCTGCTTATTGATGAAAGGTTTTGATGTGAAGAATTATTATTAAATTGAAATAAAAGTATTTTAGTTCAAGGAATGTAAATATAGGTAGCACGGTCATTTTCATCTCTTTTAATATACTCCTATTAAATCAAACTTTCTATTTATTATTTAATCATCTATGGCTATGGTTTGAAGTGATTAACTTGATGTATAACTTCTGCAACTAACTCTGGATGTTTTATTGTTCTACGAGACTAAATTTTAAAATTTACCTTCATAATACGTACGATCATTGCATTTAGAATAAGTTTTCTCTATTGTAACACCTTTGGATCAATTTCCGGCTATTAACCAGATAGTTTTTCCTTTTTTATAGGAGGACGTTAGTCTAAACGTACAGATTAACTTTTCAAATCTAAATTAACTGTAATAGGCTCGCTTTCTGTAACTTTGGGACCCTAAATTTAAATTTTACTTTGCTTGGCTTGTTTAGAATGACAACTTTAGGTCCAAACAAGAACATGAGCTAATGTTTTAAATCACTTTCTTTCATCCTTGTAGCATCTTCCAATTATTAAAGAGTCATTTCGTTGTATTGGTTAAATTACAAAAGAATGGCAGCTTAAAAGCTTGAAACCACAAGAGTATATGGCTTTGTTCCATAGCAAACTTTTAGCTCCGCTACACCATGTTACATTAGCCAATATAGTTATCTACCAGTATGCTTACTGTTATAAAACATTTTATAAGAATCTGTGCAAGGCGAAAGTTCTTTTGGAATCGTACAAAGTTCTTCAGTATTTTCAGGCCAGCAACCTGTTCTCAAAACTTGAACAGTTAGAGAAATCCCATTAGGATTACCTTTATGAATCTAGTTTTTAAAGTCATCCAATAAGTTTCTGCTGAGGGCAATATCATTAAACATATTAGTTATATTTGCTACTATGTTGTGACCACATTCTACCTTTAGTTTTGCTATCATCATTTACTCTGCCTCGTCACTTACACTCAAGTTGTTCAATAATCTAACTGAAAGGTATCTCGTGTAACTATTGAAAAAAACATCTCGCTCATGAAGGCAAACAAATAATTTAATTATAGCTTCTAATTTTTAGTCTGTTTCATGCTCATTTGCTCCTTTCAGTCCTTTCCTCATTTCATGATCACAATAACTAGCAATATAAGGCGCTGAAAGATGGCATTAATTCATAAATTACTAAAAACTCATATCTCTACAACGTTAGAATTAGGCATGCTCAGAAAAACTATTAGACACAATATGGTCCATTTCTTTCTTTAACTCTAGTAGCTTTTTGGTAAATTCAATAGCATCAGCCTGTAAATTTTGATCTTTAACTATAATTTCTCCTCTAGATTCTATATAAGGACCCATTTTTTCAGTAATTCTTGACAAGGTTTCTGGTACTCTCTTGAAAATGTTAAACATTAGCTTTAATTCATCTAATCTTGAATGCTAGAACATTGAAACGCAACCAGTTTAATTCATGTCTGCTAAAGTTTGAGCATGATTTTTAATAAGCTCTTCTTCTAATAGTAAAAGAAGTTTAGGCTTAGTTGTTGAATCCAATACTTTGTCGGCTCTATTTTCTTCTTCCTCTAAAGTTTCTTTGACTGCTTATAAATATTCAGGACAACTATGTCTACTCAACCAATCCCCTGAAATTTTTTTAAAATGCATTTTTGAAGTATCAAGGAATTTCTTTTCAAAGTCAGTACAATAAGAATCGTAATTTATTTCACCTTTCCAAACAAGCTTTTCTCCTGTCAATTCTTTAATTTTCTAAATTTCGCATCCATGAAGTCCCATCTAAGTTACACATAAAAGAACTTATCTTAGCATATCTCTATCAACAGGCTGCTTATCTCTTTCATTTTTTATTTGTTCTATAACTGCTTCGGCTATCATAGCTTTGATTTTTTCATATACTTCCATTTTGAAAATTTCAAGACCATATTAGAAAAGAGGTTGCTCCTATCTGTTTCTAACATAATATCTATCTAGATAGCAAAATACTTTTTACATCCAGTAAACAAGAATTTAATGGTTGTTCCATCGTTTAATTAGTGAGTTCAACAAATCAGTTTCTCTTTTTTTCTTAAGTTCATTTAGAACTTTTTCCACAGTATACTCTCTAATAATTTTTCCATAGAATTTATAAATTTCATCTCCATTATCATCTTAATCAGCAAGCTATACTACATGAGTGTAGGCATCCACATAAGAACGGTTGTTTTTATTTCTAAATATGCCAGTTTCCAAATATTCTATTACAAATTTAACAAAAACATCATGAATGTGATTTAATCCCTCTTACATATTCATTTAACCACTCATTTTAATTATTAACCAATTCTACGCTTAAAAATGCAGAGAATCATTATTTATATAATAAACTTTGTTCTTTATATAACAGAAATTAACTTTTCATTAATGCCTTCATTGTATCCTCTAATTTTAAAATTTGACGGAAATACTCAGAGACTTATCCATATTAATTACATTATACCATATTACTTTCTTAAGTAAAGTAGTATTCCATCATACAACTTAAACTTAATCTAGCTATTTTAATAATCTCTTAGACATCTATAGTAGCCCAACAATTTCTGTCTTTTTCCCATAGCTTTATTATAAAATAAGGCCTTTCTTTCATAATTTAGTTGAAATAGCTTTAATAAGAATCTATCTAGTAAATCTAGCTTCAGTTTATTTATTAGGCTCTTATAATATTACCACTTTAGTGTCCCCATTAATCAAATCATTATAAAGTATAAACTATTCAAGTGCTGAAGCTTATATCAAAGACTTAGATTATGCATAATAACCCTTAAATAGATTGAAGGTAAAATAATTAATAACCTGCTGAAGATACAGTCTCTTAAGAAACTTCCTACATTTCTTAAAATAGTAACAGACTAAGTATCAAGCTTTATATCTTTAATAAGAAGGTAATATTATTCATATAGTTAAAACTTATCACGCATATAATATAAATTAATGAATATAAGTAGCTAAAGGAATTAACTAAAGGATTATTATATAAATATTAAAGTAGAGGCTATTTAAATTATAGCTTAACTTTGCTTTGGCTATTTTAAAAGCATTACAATTTATATAAATTCCTTAATTATTAAGTTAGGATATTTAATAGAGCTTTTATTTCAGATATGGAAAGAAACAGCTTAAAGATATTTTTTAATTTGATATTTAGTCTAACTAAGTATTATCGTATTTACTAATTTATATCCTTACTCATCTCTTATCTATTATAGTCCACATGTTTATAACTCCCTTCTATTTTTCTTGCAATTACTTACACATCACTCTTTCACAATACATACTGAGTTTATTTCGCGATATTCAAAAACGTGATTAATCCTTAAGTTTATAAGAATAATCTAAGCTATTTAAATAAAAGTTGAAGTTAAAAGAAAGAAGAAAAAAGCTTCCTAGAAAAACCTTCAAAGATAGTTCTTAATTTGAAAGATATTTCAAAGGAATTAATTTTTCAGTTATATTGATGACTTTAAATTATGAATTTTTCATGAGGTGCATATAAATAATATCTTCAGTTTAAATTTCAACAATTATATCATCCACCAAATGGCGGAAATTAGCAATTGTAATAAGGAGAACATTTTAACATGTTATAATAAGCAGAAAATCTAGTTGAACGATTCACAGACAACCATTTCACATGCAGAGCTTAATAGCCAATTAGTCACGCCTAAATAAGAATCCCATTTAAACAGCTTTTTGAGTAAAGTAGCTTTTCTTAAAAATAATGAGGATAAAAGCTCATATGAATACTTTTAACTTCTTGAGTAGGTAACTTAAGAATACTATTAAATTCCTGAAATCTCCTCGCATCCTTAGTATCTAGAAATTTGAACTGCATATGCAGAAAAATGCATGAATGCTCCTTAGGTACTATTCGATCTAATGGAAAAGTATAAAATCGTAAGGAAGAATTGGAAGCTTTATTTAATTATCGCTTACTTGTAGGAGAAATAGTTTCAATACGTTAATGCTCTAAAAACCTATTCAGAAATCCTTTCCTCTGAAACAAATTATTAGAGGAAAAGTAAAATTATGGTAATTAAAAGTGAGTTTTAGAAAAGAGTCTTATGGAAATATCAAGCTTTCTTTAACTAAGATAGCCAATTCAGAGACTAGCCTCTCTCTTAAGTTAGTCTTAATTAATTAGGATCCAAGAGGAAAGCAGAAAGTACTATGGATTTTATTTATAACTATAAAAAAGCTAAGTCAGATGTTAGCTCTTTGACTGACTCAAATTTCCTTGTTAAATGTAAAGAGTTAGAAAAGAAATAAAGTAAAATTATAAACTCCATGGTACTTTCTTTTAAGCCAGAAGCTTGAATTTATAGAAAATTAATTATTAGAAATCCAGATTTAAATGAATAGAATTTTCACTCTAGGATTTGTGATATTCCATTCGAAGAAAATCCAGACAAAACTTTTGATTTATCAAAAATCACAGAGATAAACCTTCGAGAAAATTTCTTCATTAAGCCAGAATTAAAATGCTAAATAGAGATTAGATAAGTAATTTTAGGAGATCGAGTTCCTTTAAAAGAATTGACTTCTAACAAAATATTATTTTTATAAGAAGCCTTTAAAAAGCAGGAAAGCTTAAACAACCTTGAATGCTATGAAATTAATATACAGGCAAGCTTATAGAAAAGTCAGAGCATCATTTGATATTTTATTCCTTAAACTCCTAATTTAATTGTATCATTAATATAGATTTTACCTTATTAAGTTAAATCTACTTTCATATTATTTCTTATCATTTTACTTTACTTCTTACTCTTCTTATGGTATTAAGTTTGTATTTCTAACTATATTTTTTATTATTTTAGATTGTTCCATAAATGAAGTCAGTTTTTAAGTCTACCAAATTCGATTATACTATTTCTAATGTTATAAAACTCCCTCTAAAATAGAACTGAACTGATTTAATTAAAACGAATCTGAAGTAAAAACGATTGATTATAAATTCATAATATGAAATAAGCTAATTGAAAGTACTTAAGCTTTATTATTTAAGATATCTAGCAATTCACTTCCTTTAATAGAATTATAACTAATAATTAAGAAGGTATATCTATAATAAAAGTATGCAGTGAAATATCTAAGCTTAAAGATAGAGTATTCATTAAGTCCTTAAGGTATATTTTTAAGCTTTTATAAACTTAATACTCTAGGAACAGTTTCTTATTAATGCAACTTCTATTTATTTATCAATTCTAATGCATTTAAAACTTAAATTTTTTTATCTTAAGCTTTATTTAAAGGGGTGTAAATCAACTACCTTCTATAAGATTATTATCTTAATTTTTTATTTTTGAGCTAAGCATCTTTAAGAACTGACTATTTTCATTTTAGTTCTTGATTAGTTAAAGATTTTAAATTATAATTAAAATGCAAGAGACATTATATTTCTTTTCTTTAAACATGCAAATTTCTTTTGTTTTTTTAAAATGTTCTAAGCTTACTAAATTACACAAAATATGAACTAACTATAGAAATTAAATGAATTTATTTTCCAAATTGATTTAAATTAACTATTAAAGTAATAAATTTAAAACTAAATTTAGTAACTTCAAATCCTTTTATTATCATTAGAGATAAAAAATCAAGGAGCATTCATTTAAAGTTTATGATTTACTTTTAAACTTTACTTGATAATGCTTTGCTTTATCTAATTAATAGCCTATCTAATAACCATATTATTTTCACTCCCTTTAAATTAGACCAATGAAAAACTTGATTAGTTTCATTTTAAGCGAATATCATTCCTATTGATAAATTTAAAGGCTAATTTTCTTATGATGTAGCATCTTTTCTTACTCCATCTACATATATACATATATGCTCTTCTTATACTAATTTACAGCCTAAAATACAATTTTCAATTAATCAATTCACATATTCAAAGAAATTTAATTTCCCCATATTCTCAAGCCTAGGTTGTCCAAGTTCCGTTTTAAGTCTCAATCAGAGAAATATAAAGGATAAAATTTGAGAGAATTCTAAGGTTTAAACTGGAAATAATGTCTGATAATTAAACTGTAAATATCCCTAAATAAATTTAGAAAAAATCCCTAATTCTTAGATATGTTTTATTTGTTTATCCCTAATTATATCTATAAATAATTGTGTCTAGAATGCTTATCTCTAGTTACTAAAGATATGCTTTCATTACCTTTTATACATTAGTTTAGACTTACGCTCAGTTAGAGCTTTATATTGCTCCTTAAGAAAATTATAAGGAACTAAACTCTCAAGCTACTCCAACTGGGTCTTTTGAATCTCCTTTTACAGATTTTTCAGAAGTGATATTCAACATACCTGATGCTTTCATTGGTACTATTTATATTTCTCCTCATGTGCATGATGTAAAGTGTTTAGACAGTAAAAAATACGATATTTAGAATTATTGTGACATTTCTAATGGGGGATTAAGTAAAAAATCTTTAAGGTAAATAGTAATAAAATCCTTCCTATATTGCAGCCAATCGCTAAGCTTTACTATAATGTGCTACAAAAGGAATACTCTGAATAAGGCAGTTTTAAGTACTAAGTAGTTAACTTCTTTACACTTATTAAATGACTCTTTAACTATAAGTGATATCATTATTTAAGAAGATCTTTACCATCAGCCATACTGTGGTAGTGGTTAGTGCTAGAAGAATACTATATTTAGTTTTTTGAATGCTTATAGTTCTATAATAAGATTAGCAAACTCTTCTATTTAGAGTTTTAGAAATGATCATGAATTTTTGCTATAAACTGAAAGTAGTTACATAGAGATATGAAATTCAACAATATCAAATAATGAAGTACAATAAATAATAAGTTCGCAGCACTCTTAGATTTTAATATACCATACTTAAGTTTTCCATAATACAGCGATTAATTTGATTCAATGCATTTAGAGCTTTTGCTTTATTACTTAAAGCTAAATACATCAAAATGAAGGTATATTTATTTATGGCTTGGAAGCAAAAATTAAAATAAGTTAAAGCTAATTTTTTAAAAATTAAGGAGTTTAAGGTACTATTTTATAGTCTTGATATGGTAGAATTGAATCTTATGATAATGTATTTGAGGAAAACTAAGCTTCTATCTCAGGTGGTGTCTTTTAGTTGAATTTTGATATAGCTGATATATAGAATAATTTGTTCGTTAATAATAGTGCGATCAAAGGTGGAGCATTATTCACCCTTAAATCCAATTTAACATTAGGATAAGTTTAAGTTTTCTAGAATAAAGCTTCGTATGGAGGATTTCTATTCGCTGATATGTCTCTGATTTATATATTCGATTCAAACTTTAGCTAGAATTCAGCTAAAATAGGAGGAGTGCAATATACATAGCTAAGTACTATTATTTAAGATCATATTCTTTATGTTTAGAACTCTGTTTAGCATTAAGGAGGATGTAGTTTCATCAGCTTTGAGAGTTAATTTATAGCTAATGATACTATCTTTTAAGAAAACTATCAAAGTGAAGGAGTAGTATATATACAGTAATCCCATTTATCATTATGGAACTCCAGTTTTCTTTACAACTAAGCTTTATCTTAAGCTTCAACTATCTTTATTCATAGTTCTTGGGCTTAAACTAATAGCATTGTTAGAAAAGTAGTATTTGAAAACAATTTTTCAGGAGTAGCTTTAATTTTTATTTATGGGAGCACTATTATTCTAGACGAAGTGACTTTAACAAATAATACATCCAAAATGTAAACTTCCGGAATACTAAGTTGAAGAGCTAACCTTTAAATTTATAACTCGCTTTTTGAAAATTAAATAGGATACGATGGAAGTTTCTTTAATATTGATTTTGGCACTAATTTATATATTTAAGGTAGTATATTTTAGAATGCTTAAAGTCATGAGTATGGAGGAGCTATTTACTCTTCTATGTCATCTTTGGTGATAAAAAATTCTCTTTTTAAATATATGGTAGCTCCACTAGGAGGAGCTATATATGCCCAAAAGTTTACCAATCTTACTTCTTTTAATGTAACTTTTGAAAACTGTGATAGTTATATATAAGGATCAGTTCTTTACTAATCAATGTCTTAAGCAGTTGTTGATCAGAATTCTATTTTAAATATTTAGAATGTTGCAATATCTTCCTAATCAAGCTCTTTGCATATAAATAATACCTCGTTTTTGAATGGAAGTAGTATTAGTAAAGGCTCCGCTTTATTTTCTTATAATGATTCATCCTTAAAAATTTTAAATAGCAAGTTCTTTGATCAAAGCGCTTAACAAGGAGGAAGCATTAATATCCAGAATAAAATTCCAGAAGTTTAGCATATTATTCAAAACAATATCTTTTTTAGGTGTTAGTCTTCAGAAGGAGGAGCTATTTTCTCTTTAAACGCTAATATCTTGCTTAAAGAAAACGAATTTAAGAAAAATAAAGTTATAACTAATAATGTGTCTGAAAGTCGAGGAGGGGCTGTTAGAGTAGTGTGTGAAAGGTAATATTAATGTGACTAGCAGTTTATAAACAATAAATTTTGGAATAATATAGTCGAAGGGTAAAAAAGCGAAGGAGGAGCTATAAGTTGGTAAGGTAGTCCTCCTATTTTCGAACCCTAATTAAATAATTCAAAAATTTGCAAATATTTCAAGGAAAATGAAGCAAATTATGGAAAGAATATAGCTTCTTTTCCCTATTAATTGGTTTACTAGACTGAGATATTTATAATAGATGTATTATAATATTGCGACTAAATGGAATCTTATCAGCTTTAAGATGAAGGCAAAGAAGTTTAAGGAATCTTAGTAGTACCAGGAATGCCAAATCCTGTTTATAAAATATATCAAACTGATTTTTATAACCAATTAATTTTAACTGACTCATAGTCTATTGCTTAAATATTTTCCTAGGATTCTGAACTTTCAGGTCTAACTAGAGTATAAGCAAGCTCAGGAGTGTTTTATTTAGAAGATTATATAATAAAAGCGAAACCTGGAGAATAGATATAAGTAATAGTAGAATCAAATTCAATATTGCAGGAAAAGATAAATCAAAATATGTTAATACATAATCAAATTCAATTCAACATTGATATAGGACAATGTCTTGATGGGTAGATTTTGATTAATCAGAATGAGTGCCAAAACTGCCTTTACAGTTAATATTCGTTTGATAAAAAGCAAAATAAATGCTTTGATTGCAAAACAGGATTAAATTGCTATGGAGCTGATTTAGTTACTCCAAAACAAGGATATTGAAAAGAAAAATATGATACAGATAAAATACACAAATGTCCTATTTAAGATGCATGCTTAGGAACATAAATTAACAATAATTGAGTTCTTAGCTATTTATCTGAAGCTAGCTAAGATAAAAGAGTCCAGATGAGAAATTAAATAAACTGATAAGGAGAATGCAAATGATAGTACGAAGGAAATTTATGTTCAGTATGCAAGCAAGGATTCAGCAAAAAGTTATTATTCAAGTGTGAAAAGTGTGAGCAATTTTCAACTTCCTTAATAATTTAGATTATATCAATCTTGTCCTTCGTAATATTAGTTATCTTTTTAGCTATAAGAACTCTATAGTCTGTACTTAAGAGGAACAATTACTATGGAGTTTACTTAAAGATTTTAGTAAACTACATGCAGATATTCTCCTTATTCCAATAATTCGATTTTAACTGAACCCAATAGTTAAAGTCCTTTTTTTAACTAAATTCAATTGTTGATGGAGCAACTTCAAACATTTTTAGTCCTGACTGCATATTTTAGGAATTAAAAGAAGAAAGATATTATTATAAAGTAGCTGCCTATCTAACATTCTACGTATTTTTTGCCTTGATAGTATCAATGCTAGTAATATTTTACTCTATCATTACTAAAAAATTCTAGCTTAGCAATCCTCTATTCACTACAATTCTTATAGTTGCGTTTTTCCAAATGCATGCTAATGTTACTAAAATCTCCTTCAGTGCATTAAGTTGCTATAAAATTTCTGAAGATAAGCAGATTTTAAATGAATACAGCGACATTGTATGCTGAGAAAAGCAGCACAGCGTTTTTGTTTTAACCTTTGCTTTACCTGGAATCCTAATTTACGTAATCTTCGTTCCTTTTTTATTATTAATTTACTTATGAAGAAACAGAAAGAATATCGGAAAGCCTGAGGTAAAAATAAGAGTAGGGTACTTTATAATAGGCTTTAAATAGGAATTTATATATTGAGAGTTCGTAAAGATATATGAGAAGTTTAGTATTTCAGCAGTTCTTGTATTTTTGCAGAATAAATCTATGACCTTCTAACTAACCATACTGCTGCTTATTATATTGGTTGCTATTTGAATTCAAGACAAATGCTAACCCTTTGCTGAAAAGTGCCTTAATTAGCTAGAGTAGAAATGTCTAATAAATTCATGCTTAATCATTATTTCTGGAATTTACTTCGAATCTAGTGACAGAACTGCTGTTCTTGACTGAGCGTTTTTCTTTTTAATAATGCTGACAAATCTAAATTTTGCAGTTTGTTGAATCTATAATTTCCTCTTTTAGATTGGTTATTCTATTTAAGTTATGTCTCCTGAACTTTACAGGAAATATTGATGCTTCAAATAAGATTTGAGACTATATGAAATAGTATAGTAATGAGAAAAGAAGTTCCAATACTCAGAAAACGATTCTTTCAAAATAAAGCTAGAAAAGACTATCAAAAAGTTTGTAAAGTCAGAGTAATGCTCAAGTTAAGCTTTAAAAATCCTTCTCAATCACAAATAGAACTAAGTGCTAAGCTTAAGAAAGAAGCCTCTCTTACCTGAAAATATTTTAGAATCTGAAAACAAATTCTATAAGAGGCAAAAGAGCTAGTTTTAAGATTTAAACAAGTCTAATATTATTAAGCAAATGGAGTTCTAACTACTAAAGGATATGGACTATCTAGATTTGCAAAGGGCAATAGCTATTCAATAGTACTAAACTTAGCTGTAGTATTTAAATAATGTCTTTATAGAGTTTGATAGAAAATATTAGTATTTGCAGTAAGTTAATGTTATATCCCCTTAATCTAATGAAATGCTAGATATTAAAAATAAAGAATTGGATCAATCAAATGATAAGATTTAGATAACATCTCCTTTCTGCAAAAATCTTAATCTATCTTTAGAAAGCAAAAATTACGAAACGATGCTTTAAAACGAATCAGCGTCAGAAGATTTCTATAAAAACTTAGAAACTCCTAA
Source organism: Loxodes magnus (assembly GCA_946699065.1). NCBI lineage: Eukaryota > Ciliophora > Karyorelictea > Loxodida > Loxodidae > Loxodes > Loxodes magnus. The sequence goes on along the minus strand of CAMPDV010000020.1, from coordinate 81,139 downwards.
ATTCTAAACCAGAATTAGTAAAAAAGGAATTTCTAATACAGAGGAACCAACTTAAGAGTAAATAATAAGTAATAATTTTGAGAGCATAGAAAGTAAATAAGCTAGAAATGACATTTAAGCTTATAAATAAACTTAAGAAAATATGACATTTGGAATTAGCAGTTTTCATATTAATCATGACTTGAAATTAGAGAAAAATAATTAGAATTAGCAGTCTTTTGAAAAGTTGTCATAAATATAAGTTCAAAAAGGAAGCAGATTAAATAGTTTGTTTGATAGTAAAAATAACTAAACTTAAATTATAAATGTATATTTTTAACTCTAATTCATTTTAATTTGTCTAATCCAAAAATATACTCCATTTATCTATTAGCAAGCTAAATTTTAGATTCTAATTTAAGTCAAATTTTACCAAGAGGAGAAGGATAAACTTAAAAATAGCTTAATTATCTAAGTTATAACGAATAACTAATTTTTTATATTTGTTAATCTGCTAAACTTAAGTAAATAAAAGGCTATTTTAAATAAGGTAATCCTTGATTAAGCTTTCTATCCTTTAAAAAAATTTAGATTTATCTTAAAGTAGCCCCTTTCTCTTCTTAAAAAATTTTAAAGCAAAATTTTTTTCTAATTCATCAGATAAAATTAAACTCCTTAAATACATATTATAACTTTAAATTGCCTTTAGTCTTAGAACTTAATAATTATATTAACTCTTTAAATTAGTTTAATTTTAGATTTATTAAATAAAACAATTATTATAATTCAATTAGTCTCTTGGATTTGTAATTGTTATTCTTTTTATTCATTGCATGACTAATTTACGTTACTTATTTCTTTTATACTTTGCTCTTAGCTTTATCGCAAAACATATTGAGAAGAGGCACTGAAATTATATTGTGAGAATGAGGGTAATTCTTACATATTCTCTTTTTGTTTTCTTCTGTTTTTAATCTTTCTCACTAAGCAACAAATCATGCATATAATAATGCCTAAACTAACTAAACCTATGATAGAAAATAAGGCAATATCTAGTAAATAGCCTCCTTTCATATAATCCTATTTTTCTTCAATTGTTTAGTTTTTAAATGGATTCCGGTATCCTAAAATGCAGCTGTTTTCTATCCCAGTGACAGGATTGTATAATACTGCACTTTGTCCTATTATATTTTCTGTTTTTATAGTGATTTCTCCTTGAATGTAAGCTTCCTTGTAGGTTAATCCTGTTTATGAGTATATTTAGTAATTCAGTTAAGCTTAGTATTTTTCTAAAGAGAGCCAGAGTTCCTTCTTATCCCTTAAAGCTTTAATTTAATCACTGCTTCCCTGACCTTTTATAATATACTAGTCTGAATTATTCTCTTTCTAGTGAAGAGAAATAATCATTTATTTTCCAGTGAAGTTTTGGTAAATAAAAGTGCAAGTAGCTCCATAGCCTTAGTGATTTTACTATCTTACACAGCCAGTACCCTTCTAAACAAATAAGATAAACTTACTTATAGGCAATCATTGGTTTACTTGCTGGATATAACTCCTACTGCTAGTAATTTAAAATTGTCTTAGCCCCCTTACATTTGAACCAGATATACACTTCTACCTATTATTTAATTAATAGCATCGCTAGTTCAGCAAGCCTATCTTTACATCTTTGACATTCCTTCTTAGAACTCCTCTAGTTGTATGGGATTTGAGCATTTAAGCTCTTCGAACAGTTGAATATTTAAGACTCTAGGAATTTCGCAATTTATCTCTGAATACTTACTTATAAACATTTGTAGTCCAGAAGTAGTTTAGACAGAAATTAGTTGGAAGTCTAAATAGTTGAGATCAAAGATTAAGTCATAGTTCTAGTTATCTTAGTTTATTTTTATTTCCATCTTTCCTATGTTTATATAATCTGTACATCTATATAGAAACAGTTCGTTAACAAAATTTCCCCCATTAGCACTAAAAGAGTTCACTTAGAAAATATCTGAAAATCAATTTTATCCTCCATATATAGTAAACTATTAATTGGTAGCTTCATAATATGGTATAGTTCTCATCTTTACATAATGTGTTTAAGGCTATATAACAGGATCTGGATGATTTTGCTTTGACCATTCTTAATCAACTTTTGCATAAGCAATACAATGAATAATTTCGCTTGTAAGGTTAAGTTCTTATTCAAAGTTCGTCATATTTAGTTTAGCTTCTCACTTTCCGTTACCTGATTAAGGTTAACTTTTTCAGTTGATATAATTAGAAATATCTTGCCATCTTATTTTTTATATCTTTCTGAATCTTCCTAAATCATGAAAAACTCCACAGTATAACTGAGTTTCATCAACTTTAACTGCCCCTCAAACTGATCATTGCACTTTTATAGTCTTGCCTTGCTAAGTTTATTCATTTTGCTGATGCTAGATATTGGGATGTTAAATATTATCAACCTAAATGTATGGCTGTAATAGATCTTAAGCAGCTAGTAAAAGTCTGATATTCCTTGCGACTAAATAATCAGAATTATAGATATCATTAGACTATCCATAGTCTTCTTCTTTTGGATGCTTTAAAGAAGAAGACTCAACAAGAAACATTAAATTTCTTACTGCTTAACTGCTATATGTTGTTCGTTCTTCTGGATACCCTCCATAGGAATCAGGATTACATTTTGTAATAGGATGACTTACACTTATATCATTTTCCCATGAAGCAGAATAAGCCCAATCTTCCATACCTCCTTCTTCATTATAAGCAACATCAGTATGTGAGCCTATATCATATTATCCAAAAATTTAGCTGCTTGAAAACTTTTATAAGGCTTCTGCACTTTGTCTTGCAGCTAAATTATCAGGTGGTTCTGTTGAAACTTCATTACTACCTACAAATTAGATATGGTTTGGAGCTCCTCATGGATAACTTAAGCTCATACTTCCACTGTGAAATGAAATAGACAATATAAATAAATGATGCTAAAATAGCTCATTTACTACCCTAGAAGTTATACTTTGCATGCACTTTTTACTATCAAAGACTAAGTAGGGAAAATCTCTGTTAGGATCAATAGAAGATCCATCAACATTTTCATTTCTTTGATCTTCATAAAAGCCTTGTGCATTAGTGACAGGCGTTATTATAACCAAAGTTCTGTTTAGCAATCTTTATATCCAAAAATCATTTTCATATTTGTCTAATAAAAAAGAAGCATATTCTGTAACTACAACACTTCCAAGCACTTCATCACCATGCATCGAACCTGAAACATATAACTGAGGCTTAGAAGTTAGATTTTCATGATTAAAATTAGTGATTTTAGCTATATAAGTATCACAAGTGCCTTCTCCACAAGCAACTTAAGGCAATCCATATTCCTATTAAGCAGTAGTTAGTTTTATAAAGCTAGGATAATTCTATTGCAAGTTTCTAAATCTATCAATTATCTCTTAATATGTGAGAGACTAGAATCCTATTAAGATATGAAACTATAACAAAAGCAAAGTTGATCTTCACATTTTATATTAAAGGATTTATTAGAATTAATATACTCTCCTCTCTAATACAGCATTAATACTAATATATAAATAGAGAACTCTATAATATAAGAAGCTGAATACTACTAAAGTATTTTAACTCTAAGAGAATTTATTAGATTAAAGTAAAATAAGTACAGGGATATTAACAAGCATCATGCATAATATATAAAGAAAGCTTTAATTTATTAACTGGAATATCATTAAAATATTAATAAAGATAGATAGTTTATTAGCTTATATTTCTATTTTTATTCCTTATATTCTAATCCCTTACTCAACTATAACTATTATTTATCATTAGATATCTATTATTAGCACATCTTTATAAAATCTAAATTAAAGAGGAATAGAAACTACAATTATAGAAATAAAGTATTAAGAAACTTGAATATTTTAAAATTAAAGCTATTGAGTGATTAAGAATAGCTACATTTAGTTAAATTTAATTTATTAGTATTTAGTAGCTATCAAAAGTATATTCCTTCTTGGCTGAGCAGTACTTAGTATTTTATGATTCATAGCTTGACAATAATAACTAACTATATATAATTTTGTAGATATAATTATAATAATCTAAATAAGATTATCTTCAATTCTTAAATTATCAGATATATATTTTTATTTAAACTCTACCTATAAAATTTAATTATCATTACTTAGATTAATGATTCACTTATTCATCATTAAGAATTTTCATTCTTTTATTCCTTTATATGTTTTTTAATTATACACGGATACTTATAAGCATTCAGCTATCTTCATTTTAATTTAAACAATTTATATTAATCAAACTAGTAACTTGCTTTCTAGACATACTGGAATAATAAAAGAAGTAAAGACTTTAAGAATATACAGTTAGATTTTCTTAGTTTATTAAGCTGTCTTTTATCTATTTATTTATATAAGTTTTCATATTAAATTAAGTGCTATATAAGTAGTCCTATGTTTCTATTATAAAGCTAAATTAAAGATTATCTTTTAAATCTTCAAAGCTTATTTATTCAAATCTGGTTTAATCTTAACCCTTAGATTCTTTATACTTATAAGCTAATGCCAAGATAAAGTTAAATAAGTGTAATTAGTTGAATAACAGTTTAAACTGAATTAAAATACTAGCTAGGTAAGTTTCAATAAAGATAGAATATAGTAAACTATTATTAAATGGATAGATATAACTAAGAAATCCAACAAGGTATATCTTCCATGTATAAATCAGATCTAATCTTATATTTAATTAATATGTAAGCTTTTATAATACTTTAAGCTCTTTAGATAATAGAATACTATAAAATAATTGCCACAATCTATATTTAATATGTTATAGCTAAAAGCATCAAGAACTTCCAAGTTAAATAAAAGTACAAAGTATAATTAAGAAAATCAAACTAAAATAACCTAAACTAGTAAAACGAAGAAAAGATTCTCGATTTTATGTAGTTGTTAGGAAGATAAAGCTTATTAAAGCTTCTTAGAAGATAATCTATGGTGAAATTTATTAAAACTACTACTAATACACTTAATAAGAGCTGCGAATATTGAGGTTAAATGCTTAAAGAAGAAAATGAAGTTAGAGAAGCATTTAATCTTAAGAAATTTTTAAATAAACAAGAATTAGAAATATATACCCTTCAAGATATTCTGACTGGCTTCTATTTAAAAATAATTAAAGTTTAAATGCGCATTAGTCCTAAAAAGAGAGAAAGAAAAGGATTCAGAATAAAAATAAATACACAAATATCTAAAATATAAACTTAAATAAAGGGTAATCAAGATAGGTTTAAAAAAGGTTGTTGAAATACAAAATGAAGTCAAATGAAATTTTGGATGAAAAAACATTATACAAATAGTTAAAAACATTTTTAACGTTGGTAACAAAATTAATATGGGCTTTAATTGACTGATTGCATAGTTTGTTATCACTTAGAGCAGAAGTAAAATTTAATAAAAACATAAATAATATTATGACAAATGAATAAAAAAATATTTGAAGAGAATGTAAAAAGAGAAATAGGTGAAATTAAAGAAAACTCTAAACTTTTTACAATAAATAAGCAAGTAATAGCTAAACTTAATATTTACAATAATTAAGAGTTATTTATCTTTTAATTAATTAAATTTCCATTTTTATTATTAACTTTATTATATTAGAACTTATAAAATTAGTAAAACTTAGATTTTAAATGATAAGCTCTTAAAATTATTTAAATATATAAATAAAAATTGACTAGATTTATTTAACTTGTTACCTCATTACTTTTAGAAAAGCATATATCAATTATAATTTTATTAAATAAAGAAGAATATTTTTCTTTTTAAAATTAAGGGTTTTAAATACAATTCTATCCAAAGTTGCAATATACTATAAATACATGTAGTATCTTAATTAATAAACTTTTATTTAAATTATATACTACTATCAAGGTATTTTTGATCAATAATTTATTTTTAGAACATAATTTTTAAATTTTGAATGAGCAAGAACAAAAAATTTGGCAAATGACTTATTAAGATGCAATTAAAATTTAATAAATTTGTAGTCTTTTTGATGCATTTTAAGTCTCTTGACCTTCTAATAATGGCTGAAAGTTAAGTTATTAAAGTTTTATTAATTTTCTTTTATGCTTAAAATTCTAAAAAATATTAAAGCTTAAAAATAAAATATGCAGATTCTTGCTTTATTTATTATTTAAGTTTAATTATTACTGATTGCCACTGTATTCATAGCACCAATATTTTATACTATGTATGCATACAATTAGATGCTCTTTTTCTATGATGCTAATAGTTTATTTAATTTTATCTGCAGATAAAGATTTTCCTAACTTTAAAGTAGTTGGAATTTTTAAGCAATATAATATATACATAATTTTATGTAGTTTCTTATTTATTTTACTTGGATTATTTGCTCTGTGTATATTTTGTTTCTGAATCCATCCTCTTTTAACTTATAAATTTAGCTTTGTATTTATAAATTGTTCACAGTGTATAGCTTAGTAGATAATAGGAAAGCTTATGCATAAAGCTTTTTACGATATTAAAATTTAAAGTGAGATGATAAATTTATACTTTTTAATAATTTAAATATATAATTACTTTAATTTCTCACTTTAAGTGCTTTCTATAATCTTAAATATTAAATTCCTTTTCTTAGACTATAGCTAATTTGCATCCTTTATAAGTTTTACCTGATGCTATGATAAAAGCTAGTTAATGAAGGATTTAAAAGCTTAACTTAAATATTTTAGCTAATTACTACTTTGTATTTTAGTGAATATGACTTGCTCAGTCTTAGATATTTAAGGCTATTTAAATTTTGATAGTTAGATATGCTAGTAATTATTTAATTTGGTAGTACTTCAATTATAGTTTAGGATTAGATATTAATAGCTAAATAACTAGTATTAAACTAATAAAATGATATAAAGCTTCGCTACTATAGCTTGTAAAGTGACAAGAAGAGTAAATGTTGTAAGTTATGTAAAGGTAGGATAAATAAGCAGATTAGCTTAATAATTATGTATAATAGGTTGGTTATTCTTACTAGATATGAAGCGTTTATGCTTTACTGGCCATTTCTGATCTATTTAATCTGTAACTGTAATAAAAAAATCTTTATTGAATAACTTATTATATCTCACTTTCTGTATTAGTGTCTAATTTTAAAAAGTTCTAACTCCTATTTTCTAAATGTAAATTCATAAGTGTATAACACTTAGCTATAGTGAATTGAGAGAGGGTGTAATGGTTATAGGGTGTAGAGTATAAAGTAGAGGTAAATAGATAAGTACTAGTAATACTGATAAGCTTTACAAAACTTTCATTAATAAATGAAATTTGGAAATCATTTTAATGCTTGCGTCATACTAGAGTGAAAAAGCAAGTATCTTGAATACAGCAAACTCAAAAAGATTATTAAAACCTTTGCTAAACTCATTCAGTAAGAAAAGGATAAGTTCCTTTAGGATCTCAAGCAAGGACTAAACAATTTTGGAAGCACTTAAATTATGCCTAGTGATATTTTGACAATAAGGACTTTAAACAAAGGTCATTATGAAACTTAGGTAGTTGACATAGAACATCTTGAAACTTAAGAAAAAAAGGAACCAAAAAAGCAGGAACAAGATGAGAAATAATAAAATAAATCATCTTAATAGAAGTTACGAAATAGAATGGTTTTAAATGATGTCTAATCAAATTAAAATGTTTACGACTTAATTAGTCCTTAGATAGAAAATATTGAGCTAAGCTTTATCTCATCCCAGGCAAGACTAAATCTTTCAGAAAGGGATAAAATGTTTGAAACGTTTATTGAGGAATTTAAAGTTTAAGTAGAAAAGGTAGATAATTTCTACAAAACTTAACTCTCTTCTCTATAAACTGAAGTGCAATGCTTAGATGAATAACCTACAGAAAAATAAGAAAAAATGCAAGAATTAAGCATTTTATAATGGAGATACTAGAGACTTTATACTGAAATTTACAGAAATATAAAATGACTGACAACATTCGCTCAAAGTAACTATCTAGCTGTTAGGAAAATATCGAAAAAGGCCTTTAAGTATTTTGGACTTGAGTATTAAGACAAATTAAGAGAAATACTGTAAGATAAGGAATTTCATTAGAAGAAAAGAGAAAACATTTTAAAGAAATTATAAAAAGATCTCGTAACTAAATATGCTAATTTGCTCTATAATGGTAACAAGCTTAAAGCGGAAGAATAACTCAAAATTGACTAGACACAAATTAATTAAAATGATCTTCTAAGAATCTATTTCTTTTTAGGATGTGCTTTAACTTTAGGTTTGGCTGTTGTGCTTTACTGAATTTTAGTAGGTGTTCGGTAAGACACATATAAACTGCATTTAAATTTTCCGGCATTTCGTGTTACTTTTATATTTTGTTTTATGGTTTGACTTATTGGTTTATGTCTATAAAGGTTGCTGATTTATGATATAAACTGAGTAATTATGCTAGAGGTAGCTTAGCCTTGTGTCACTAATTTCGTAAAAATGTTTAAAGTAGCAGGAATTTTGAGTCTTATATGGTTTTCGTTTTTCATAGCTATTCTAATAGATATTGTTTATGGATATACTCCTTGGTTTTAAAAATGAGCAACTGTTAGTTTGATTTCTGTTTTTATTCTTATTTGAATAATGCCTATTCGCTCTTGCCAAGGATTACAACGCAAGGCAGTTCTCTGAAATCTTCTATATATTTTAGGAGGAAAGATGAGATTCAAGCATTTTGTGTTAGGTGATATTCTAACAAGTTTGGCGAAACCATTTGAAGACATATACTTAACTATAAGTATATTAATACAAGACAGATGGGATGAAGAAAACGAGATAGAATACAAAAAGTTTATTTTGGCTAGTGCTATTATAATACAAATTCCCTTCTGAATTAGACTAATTCAATGTTTGAAATGTTATTACTAGATAAAAGTTACTAGATAACTCTTTAATGCCTTAAAATACCTTTTAAGCATTGCAACTGTAACAACATCATATATAACATCTCTGCACTAAAGCGAACATTTAATGAGCTATGTACTTATTGGTCTCTAATGTACAACTACATCATATACATTTCTATGAGACGTTTTCATGGATTGAGGGTTAAGATTCAAAACTTCAAATGGGTTTCTATTGAGAGAACAAATAACCTACTCAAAGAAATTTTATTACTTATCTATAATAGCAAACCTGATTATGAGAGCTACCTGACTAATGACTCTACTTCCAGTTGCATTTCTTCAAAATTAGCTAATAAATAAAGATCTAATAGTACTTTTTATTTCCGTCATCGAAATATGCAGAAGAACAATGTGGTGCTTAATAAGATTTGATAACGAATAAGTATCAAACCCTGACAAATATAGAGGAATAGGAATAGTTCCTTTAATGCCTTATGAACTCCTTTTTAACTTCTGATTAACATGTTCATTTATTTTTAATTCTAGCATTCTGCTTACTTTATAATTTTACAGCTCTAAGTTTTTAAATTATTCATACAACAAAGCAAATCAAAAGATTATTACAAGTTCTGCTTCTATCAACTAAAGCTAAAGTTCAGCTTATAAACTTTATAAGAGTAAACTTAATCTATATAGTATACTTTACTTTCACCTTATCTTATTAAAAGGCTTATTTTAACTAAGCTCCTATGAACAAAATTGTACACTTACAGATTTAAATATTTACTTATAAAGTTAATTTAAATAAGCAGTTTAGATATTATTTAAATAGTATGATCTATTTAAAGGAATTAATATATAGAGAATATTTAAAAATTTGATTTCATTAGCATATAATATGGAGTAGCTAAAATGAAATTAATAATTTAAAACAAACTATTTTTAAACTCTTTCGCCTCAATTAGCTATAAGAGGTTTTTTTTCTTTCTCGTCTATACTTTCGTATTTATTTTTAGCTTTTTTAACCTTTTTCTTTTAAGTATCTATTTTTTTGTTTGTAACTGTCATAAAATTGTGTAAATTTTAAGGAATCCAATCTTTAGATTTTTCTGTACTATATAAGTCTAATAAATAGCACTGAATTATTGTGTCTGCACTCACACTAAATACTTTAAAGAAGGATGATGAAATTAGAATAGAAATAATAAGTAAAGCCTATAATTAAAAACTTACGGAAACAAGAACTGCAGGATATTCAATTGAATCTCTAAAGTTAGACAGATCTGTTATCAATAAAATTCCAAGCCCTGTACTTAATGTGCAAACGAACAGCTACCCAATGTTTTCAATATTCTAACCAAGTCCTTATAGCACCTCGAAATTATTAGCATTTTCTTTAATTAGCTTACGTGATTCCTATCCAGATTAAATATACGAAGTACCAAAAATAGCTGCCTAAATGTAAGCGCTTTTATTGCAATAAAATGCAAAGCATTGCTGCTAATGTTTCTCTTCTTCTCTATCATTTTTCTAATTGCAACATATGTTTTCCGCAAGTCATGTAAAGCTTCTAAAAAGGCTATTAACAATTGAGCCTAGGGCAATAGTGCCAAATTACTTTCCTAACCATTTGCTTGATTATTTGAATGTTTGTAAGCTTTTAATTTCCCACTTCTATTCTGCGTAGAACCAATGTGTGCAGCAACCTGATATAATGAATTCAACTGCACCAATCACAAATAGAATAAGCCATACATATATAATGGTGACAAGAGCTATTTGTGGATAGGCATCTTCCCCATAGTTATATTAAACGGGTTTAACTTCATCAGTTTCTATCTCACCTTGAGAATGGAGAACAATTACAGTAAATATTCATAGGAAGGTAAAAATAAACATTCAGAATAAGGCAATAGGAATGCATAAAAGAGTATAAGGAACTTAGAAAGCAAACTATATAATTGTCTCTGCAATACTTACACTCAATTTTAACGATGAACACCAAAAAACTAGTTATGCAACAAAAATAAAGAAGACGATAAAATAAGCTACACCTAGTACTAGATATTCTGCTTTTTCATCTTATTTTTTATCATCGTTTACTTAGTAAATGCATAAGATTCCTATCGCTACTAAAATTATTCCTATAAAGATGTTTATTACTTATATAAAGGATTTCCCACACATTTTAAAGCAAGTCAGAAATAGGAGTGAAAACATAAAGGAAGCGAAAATAACTATAAAAATAACATCCCATGAGTTATGAACTTCTACCAAAATGTCTTCAAATGCATTGCCAGAATCTTCTTTCTTATTAGGAAAATATATCTCATCTGCTTAAATTGGGTTTTCTAAACAATCCTAACTTTTCCAGTCTTTCTTACTAGGGTATGTTAATGGTTTATTATTGGTGATATTTCCTTTATTTTGTACACTGTTTTAAAATTCAGTGCCTCTTTATAAGCCCCAGAAGTTACAGTCTTTAATATATGTATTAGTGTAGCAATTTACATATTGCTACCACTCTGTTGGGCATTCTTTCACACAGATTTTATAGTATTCTCCGTCTCCTTTAGGTGAAGGTCTATACATATAAGGATAATCTGATCTTTCATCCGCTCCACAATAATATCCATCAGAGTCTAGAGAATGAAAAACTTCATTTAGATTTCCTTTATATAGTCCATAAATCATCATTCCAATAAAAACTTTAATAGAAAGAACGAAAACTATTGAACAAGCTAAATCACTACAAGTACGATTCTTGGGAAGAATTAGTTTTCCTTCATATTAGATATCTTAATCAGCTGAGCTCATTTTTATTGTTAATTTCTGCTTCCCCTCTTATAATCATAGTTTATGGAACGTTACTTTTCGTTTTAAACAATATCAAATAATATAAACATCATATTTATAAATATGTCTTAGGTTTATATTTCCTTATGATATTTAAACTAATATTACCTAAACTTATCTTCTCATCAACATTTATAAATGCCTTAGGTTCTAATACTCTTATATTAGTTAGTTTATCCTTTCTCATAATCAATTTTTATCTTATTTATATTAACTTACTATAAAGGATATTCTACTAGAATTTAAATAATAGGAAGTATGATTTATTTAAGCGTTAGATATATAAAAGATATATCTGGCAATAACTAAGATAATATACAAATTATAAGTAACAATCAAGCAATATATCTTCATATTAAACTATTAATATTTTATTAGTGATGCATATCATCATCTATACATCTACAGTCTGCTACTTTATACTTTTAGACTTTAAACATAGACAAATTCTTAATTTATGATTAGGTTTCTTAATTACTAGCTTTGCTCTTAGTGAAGTAATAAAAGTTAGATAAATTGAAAGTTTAATTAGTGAATTATTCGTTTTAGTTAATAATATTGTTATGATAGAATTAATATATGATTCTATGCAAGCTTATAAGCATCGTTACGAGTATCATTAGCATAATCTTCTTTCTGTCTTATTTAATTAAAAATAAAAAAATTAAACTTACTTTACGCTTATTTATTAGCTTCAATTCAAAAATGGTGGAAGAAAGTGAATAGGGATTATAATAATATTGCGTATATAAGGAAACTAATTGCTTATATTAAGACTTAATTTGGATAAAACTTAGTTTAAAGAGGGTAGATTAAGAAATGTACTTGATAGATTTAGATCTAATAGTTAATATTTAAAGTTAAAAAGATTCCTTAAAACTATTATCTGGAAAATAACTATGATTTTGCTAACTCTAAATAGAAGAATCTTAGATTCTATTAGTTAGATTATTTTTAGTACTAGTATATTTAAGATAATCAAAAGCATTTATTATAAAATAATTAGCTTCCTTCAATCTTGCATCTAGCAGAGGAAAGGGAAATATATTTATGAAAATAAAATAGTAAGTATTGCATAAGCTATTTTATTTGATTTATTGTACTTTTAACTTGAATGTGCTAAATAAGCTAAGTAAGTGCTTTATTTATTAAAGCTATACATTCCCATAGAAATAAAGATACAACTGACTATAATAGTATAATTACTATTCTTACTATTAACTATAATATGATAGAATACTGATTATGTCAAGCTAATAATATATGTATTTAAAGTTATTCTAGCTTTATATACTTAATGTCTTGGAAGGCAATTGCCTTTAAATCTATAGCAATCTATTATTTACAGTAGATGCTAGAGTAATTATTAGCAAGATTAAGATAGAAATCTAAGAATTAGATTTGTAGATAAGATCTTAGATAGCTGATATATTAACTAAATAGAATATACTAAAGCTATATCCTGCTAGGTAATTAATTATATTAGTAGTTATTTAAATGGCAGCTGTCTTATATAGGAATCTTATGTTGCTAATCTATTTTTAGCTCTTTTGTTTATTATTTGACACTTTCTTGCAATACTTGAAAGATAAAATTTATGCATTAAAGCTTTTCTTTTTAGATTAAGTGTTATATAAATGTAAGTAGATTTGGAGCTTCTATAAGTGTATCTGTAACGTAAATTAGTGATATGATTTAAATTTAAAGATATAGCTATAAAGTAAAGCTTAAAATAAAGGTATTAGAAAGAATAAATATGAATTAATTACTTTATCCCGCTCTATTTGAGTATTAGAGTAATGATATAGAATCAAATAGTAAGCAATAGAGTAACTATGATTCTATTATGATGTTTGAGATTGAAAAATTTTAATGAATAAGCAGTTCACATGATCAAAAGATTTTTGAAGTACCTAAAGTTGATGCATATCAATGACTTAGAAAAATGAAACATTCTGAACTTTTTTAATTCAAGAAATAAGAGCAAAGCAAGTAAGAAGATAGATCCAAATAGCAACTATAATATTTAAACTCGACTGCAAAGATTAAATAAGAAGGCTGCTTACAAAGTGAAAAAATTTAATGAAGTCTACCTGTTTCTAAAAAAAATGATTAGCAAAGGAATGATTTAATATCAAACTTAAATCAATAAGACAATTAAAAGCTAAAAGACAAAAAAAGAATCATAAAAAGAGGCAGGCAAAATAATGGAAAATACATTACTCCATAAATTTAAGAATAAAGCAAATTTGTTATTAATTAATAGCCCCTGCAAAGTAATAACCAAGATAAACTTAATATAGCTAGTAATTTTGCTTAATAAAATAAGACTGAAGTAGTTAAAGTCTAACCCTCAAATCAAATCAGAAAAAATGGTCATTAGAGCTAGCCAAATTAGATCGGAAAAGCAGATTCTTTGAAAATGACTTTTTAAAGAGTATTAGATCAAAAGAAGAATAATATCACAAATTTAGAAAAATATAATCAAATGGCTAATGACTCTATTGTTGGTAAAATACTTGATATATAAATCAAATAAGGTATTCATATACATAAGATATAAATAATCAAACAATTCTGCTAATCCATTCAACTCAATGAAAGCCAAACAATTCACATACTAAAAAAGAATTCTCATTTTAAAGTAGGATAATAAGTTTTAGCAATGAACTTGATGAATTAAGGATTTATTGGATAATAATAAATTGAAGAAAAAGAAAACATAAGATCAAGCCAATAAATAACTTTAGCACTCAGCAAAGATAATTTTTTCTTTTGTAGCAACTTAGTTCTATTTCAGTGAAGAAATATTTGCTTATTTAAATTGATTAAAAAATAAAAATAATTAGCATTCATTAAAAATAAATTTATGTCTAAAAATTCTTCAAATTAGATTCATTTCAATTATTGCTTGCTTAATGCTTTCGAATAACATTTAATTTTTGTATCTGAATTTCTACTTATTATTCTCTATTTATTGCCACGTCATTCATTTCTTTTTCCTTTTTTTACTTTCTAAGTACTTTGTCTACTCTGCTTAGTATTTAAGAATAAAGAAATTGTTCATTGTGTAGTCTTTGGCGTTATAAAAGACACCAAGTTATTTTATTATCTCTCCAGTTATGCCTACTTCTTCCATTGTTTCCCTAATTGCTGCTTGTTCTGGAGTTTCTTTCTTTTCAATACCTCCAGCTGGAAAACTTCATATGGAATTTTCAAATTCCTTGCCTCAGCTTTCAGAGGCCTATGCAACGAGAAATAAAGTTGGAGAATTTTCTGTTTTCTCTTAGTAAATGATAGAACCTGCTCTATGCCTCTTAATTTTTTATTTTGATTATTCATAACCCATCTATGATAAGTATTAAAAGTAAAATAACATAATCATTTAAACTACCTTTATCCAATTTTATTAGCTCTTATTCATTTTAATTACAAGCAATTCTGATAATTCCATTCTATATTCTACTTTCTGATATATGTCCATATTAAGATATGTTTATGCATAATATTTGTTTAGTTTAAGAAAGTTGATTCAATATTTAACTTCTTTAATGTAATAACTTAACTTATTTTTTATCTAGCAAAGACTTATCTTTGCAAATCATCCAAATATTTTTAGATTGTGTTATCTATTCTTTATTTATACTACTATCTACTAATGAAGCATAGCATGACAAGATAATTTATATGTGAATTATTTATAAAAGATTGAATTTGAATTCTTAATTTAGTCCTTTTTTGTGTCAAGATGCTAATAAATATAAATAAGCAAGCTAGATAATTAAAATGATCTAATTAAAGATAAGAAGGTTTGTTCTGAATTGCTTAATTTACATTATTAACATTATAATTTCTCTCTTTCATTTCTAAGTATAATTTAAAGTCTAGATCCTGATTCATTTCTTTATAAACTCTTTCAATTTCCTTTTTCCTATCTTTCAATACTTTATATCTTTTCTTGCAAATATTTGAAAGCAATACCATCTTAATACAAACAAACGCTCCAAGAGAATAGTTTTTCCTTTATGTGTAGTTTACTGCTTTCTTTATTAGTTGGAATCCAATCATTTGGAATAATATTAAGAAAATTACGAAAGAGATTGCTCTATAAAAACCTCCTACTAGAGCCAATAATCGAAATCCAGAAATATTAATATCTCTTATATCAACTTGAAATGAATCGAATTTCATGTAGACTTTATAGTAAATCTTTCTTTCTTTCTCTTCTTCTAGAGATTGGAATATTCTTTTAGGTTCATTGTCTATTCAATTAAAAAAGGATTCTTATTGGTCTAAAGTTAACTAAGGGACTAAACTATTCCTCCTTAATAAATCTACCTTAGATAACCTGCACATCACTTCAAAGCTTTAATATGATCAAACTACTAAGTAATCCATAACACCTAAAGGCTGCACTAATTCATTTTCATCTAAAGACTCTATATCGAAGAACTTATCTTCAACATAGAATTAGATAGTAGTTTCATTAACTTGGATATATTTCTATATTTATTCTGGCGTTTTACAGGGACCTTTGTAAAATGTAGAGTTATTCAAAGAATTCTCTTTGCATTACTATAAGGCAAATCAAAATTTCTCTTATACTTGAGTTGTATCTGTTCCTTTCAGTCCTACTTTTTCTCTATCTTTATAGCACCAGAAATTTTATAAGTTTCATCTCTCGAAATCTTTATTTTTCTTATGAAAATGGAATTTGGTGCATTTCTCTAGAACTTAAGGAATTATTTTAGTTTTCTTAATTTTATTTCCATGTTCAATTTTAAATTCAGATATTTCAGAAAAGGCAATAAAATTAAAATAGCTCTCATCCAAATCAGTCTTAAAGGCTAAATTAATATTAAATTCCTCTTAAGAGAATCTTTATTAGTTATCATCATGTTTAGTAACAATCTATGATATGTATGAGTCTTTACGTTCGTATATTCTAGAAATCTCATAAGCCATGTAATAAATAGTTATTAATATAATAATTAAAGATCAACAACTTCCAGTTCTTGTCGAAAATCCTTATTTTCCGTTATGCGTTAAGGTTATTGTACTTCTAAATTTATCTATTTCACTTAAAAGCTTCCAAAATTTCTTTTGATATTTTTGGAAATAACCTAGCTTTTTTTATGTCTTCTAATCTTATGAATTAACTCCTTATTTTTACGCTATTTAACTTTCATTTAAGATACTTTTCTAGGCATCTTTGGCTTAATTTTCTATTTCGAACGAAGTAATATTGTTATTCTCTTTATTAACTTTTGATTCAGAAGGTAAAGAAAAAATTTAGATAGAATTAACAATAGTCTCTTACATCTAAATTTCTATTTACTGAGCGTCACTATGATGCTACTATTTGCAAAAGCTTTTATTTGGATTTTTAAATTAGTTTGGCCTGAATGTTAAGTCTTACTGCTCTTACATATTTATCTATTTAATTTCAATATCCTTAGACTCCATTAGCTTCCAACTATTTTATTTAGTTATTAATTGTAATTAAGACTTTAAACTAAAATAATATAATTTGGAACTAATTTTGAATATCTTATTCGTATTTCAATACTAACGATTAGTCTTTTTTAATTTATAAACCTTTAAGTTATCTAAAATTAAGTTAAATCAATAAAGTTGCTTGAATCACTAATACAGAACTCTCATTTTAGACTTCTGATTAATAATTTTAATTTTCAGTTATTAGCGCTAAGATAAATAGTTTTTCATATAGAAATAAGATATTTAGTAGTAATCAGCTATTCGTTTTGCTGCTTGCTAAGGTAGCTTTAAGTATATAATATTATTAAAGCTTTTAATATTAGTTAATAAGTTTAGCTCTATTAAATTACTCTAACTATCTCTATTTTTAAACCTATTTGCTTTAAACTTGTAACTATTACTATGATTGCTTCTCATTCTTAGTTCATTTTAAATGTAAAAACGTTTTAATTACATATAATAGATATCAGTGATAGTAATACATAGCATGGTATTATTTTGTTTCATTTAATATTTAATTTACTACTCCTTTATGCTTTTTCTCCATATAGCTACAGCACCTTTCCTTCTATTTTATCAACTAAATAAAATAATATTTGAATTATCTAAAGCTTTTGAAGTTTAGTTTTGCTATAACCTTCTTAGTAGGCAGCTAAGATATATTTTACCCTTGTTTTTGATTCTTAGTTTAAAGTTAAATTGAAAGTTTCAAATGTATAGCTAATGCTATAACTTATCAAAGTATCTTCATTTACTTCATTTCAGTCAAAGACTAATCTCTTAAGGGATTTATAATAAAAGCAAGTCTACTTAAGAATCTGTGAAATAAGAATTAAAAAAGAGCAAAAAAAGCAATTTTCTTATAGTTCTATTTAATGTTATTAACTAAGGAAAGTAAATGCATTTAAGTAGGAGCTATAAATAATAAAAGCATATATTGGTATAAAAAATAAAAGAGCAAAATACTTTGTTAGCTTAGTTTTATTTAATATAACCTCTTTTAATCAATTACTGAATTAAAATTCATTCATAAATTTGTTTATATCTGCTAGTTTTAAAAATCGTCTCAACTTTCAAAGAAGAAACTAGATAATCTGCATTAGTACAAAATTACAGTTGAATAAGCAAGAGAAAACGGAATAAATGGAATAAAGGAAGATGAGCTGATATAAGTTTAGATGGTATGATAATGGTAGTTTTAAATAAGTATTTAAAGGTATAAATAATATCTAAAGCTACATTTTTTTTAGAAAGAAAATGAAAGGAAGCACAGCAGGACATACTGAGTGATTACTTTTTCATTTATGAAAGAGAGATGAAAAATCTGGCAAATCATGTGCAAATGTTTTAGTCCCAGATACTATTATATATCGCTGGTCTCATCCTTATTTTTGATATTTTACTTCTTAAGATGGAGAGTTAATGAGAAAATCTAGAGCAAGAGTAAATCATAAGTGCATTTAGGAAGAATTTGGTGTAGTAAATTCAAAATCAAGAATAATAGCTAGCTATCATTCCTTTGTACCTTCAGCTGATGAATCACAACCAGATACTATTGTTATTGAACACTTAAATGAAGAGGGTTTTAGTAATTTCATAGTCAATAAAGAAAAGTCACTTGCTGGAGTTCTATAAAAATGAATAGAGCCAAAATCAGACAGGAATTCAGTAATTAGAGTTAATTGGAGTTCTTAATTCTGTATAATGGAGAAAAGAGCAAATATACATAATTTGTTATCAAATAAAGTTGATATCTACGATAAAGTTGTTACATATGAAGGTTCTGAACATCTTTCCATTGTTGAATCTATTACCTCTCCTACTCTCACTAATGACTTATAGAGAACTTGTCTTCATATAGTAGATCATATAAGATCAGTAACTGGCGGTAATGTCAAAATTACAAGGATGATTCTACATTTTAAAATTGACGAAAGTGACAGACTCTGACTTCTCTTCTGTAACGGTTTACGAGTAAGTGATATTTAAGAACTTCTAAAAGAGCCAAAAAATGATTATAAGCAGCTGTGCAAACCATGTGTCCCAGCCAATTTAACAACTCCAAGTAACTGAAGCAAGAAGCAATGCTAAGAATAGTCTAAGACATTATGCTTAGGATGTAATAATTATGCCTTTACACATGAACTCTATAGCGTAACTATTAGAACTATTATTAAAACATATGAGAAAGGCTATGGTAATCCTCCTAACTATGTGCCAATACAAACTAAAGAAAAGAAATATTAAGTTGTAAATGAAGAAGATACAAATCCAGAGTTACTTAAAATCCCTGAAATAATAAGAAAATATTCTGATATTGAAAGCTTGCAAAAATACTACGAACTTAAAAAAGATGCCTCTTGGCTTTTGACGGAAATCAAGATTTGTCAGAATTGCTGCTTGCATTATACTAAAACCTAGTTAGAAAACAAAAGAGAGAGAAAACTTAGACTAGCATCTGAGGGAAAAATTAAGAAATATTAAGAATTAGTAAAGGAAAAGTAATCCAAGAAACAGTCTCATCTAGATCAAATCTTAAATAAGTATGATCGAAGTATTTTATCACCACTTAACTCACCAGATCGAAGTATCCCTCTCTTGAACTGTGGAAATGCAATGATTTTTAGCAAATAATACTAACCAAAATTATCCAAAATTATAAAATCAGAAGAACATATTTCTAACTAATTATCTCTGTAAATTGATACAGAGAATTCTGAGCCTAGTCTTTTAAAGACTTCATCATGCAAGAATTAAAGTAGAAGGGCGCTATTTAATAAGACATTAGAAAAGTAAAATCAAGAATTTTTGGCAAGGAAAAACTAAGAAGGATTTGATTAGAATATTCAGCAAATGATTTAATAAGTTGAAAATGAAAAATTATATTTCGTTTCTAAGCAGAAAACAAGTGAAGAGATTTAGAATGTCTATAACAAAGGAAAACAAATTCCTAAGTCATCGATGTAGAAAAATTAGTGCACTAATTCTTTACTTAGCAAAAAAATCTTATTAAAAAAGGAAAATAAAATTCAGAATGTAGACTTTTCTCAATTTCCTCCTTGTGCTTTATAACTACTTAAACCAAATCAAAGCAGTAGAGAAAATACTAGCCTTTTAAGCAACACTTTTGAAAGTAAAAGCCCTTAAACAACTAAGATAAATCACTCTTAAAATTAACTGCATAACACTAGTTTAAAAACATTTAACTTAAGCAAGCATAGTTTTTAAACCGAAGAAGGAAGGAGCTAAATATTGATAAACACAATTTCTTCGCTGAAAAAGATCCTAGAAAATGAAAAGCTACAATGATATTTTATTTTAAGTTTATTATTCATTAAACCTTCACAATTTTACTAACTTCCTAGCTTTATCTTATTCAATATGCTAGAATCTATTTTATTACTCCTGCTCCTATTACGAAGCTTATGAAAAGCATTATATTTTAACTAACTTAAACTAAAGAAACTACGAATTTAGTAATTAAACGAATATTTAATTAAATATAAGAAAAAGAAGCATTCACTAGCTTTAATAATATAGCGTTCTGTTAGTTTAAATAAATCTAATAGAACTAATAGAAAACATCTATTAAAAACTGAAAGGAAATAAAAGCTTTTAGAGCTTATTAAGCTTTATAAATGAAGAACCAGATTAAACATAAAGAAAAGCAGAATTTAGTTATTAAGATATCTTTTAATTATAGTTAAACATATAAAGGTGAAAATTTATGTTACCACTTGTAATAATTAATCAAATGGTAATAAAGATTAGATATTTTAATTAAGGATATAATTAAAATAACTTGCTATGATTTAGATTAATTACATATAAATTCAGATATATTTAGTGTTTAAAATCTTGATAGAGTAAACTTATGATATATATAAATAGGGCAAATAAGAAAGCGTTAGTAAGGAAGTAAAATTATAAGTAAAACGGAAATAACTAATTAAATATTCTAGATAGTTACATCATTTTTTATTTAGATCATTTTTATTCCAAGTTAAAACAATTTTTATGATAAATAATCTTTGATAACCAAAGTTTCAAAATACAAAACTTTTTCAGTTTTTTAACTTTTAAAGTTGAAAACCCTTAAGTTTTAGACAAGTAAAATAAGTTTAGAAGTCAAAGAGAATTTAAATTTAGAAATCTCATTTTCAGACTAAAAAAGTACTGAAAGATATATAACTAAAGCAGTTGAATAAAATGATATAAAGAAGGATTAAATTTAAAAGAAAGTATTTACTGGAAGCAATTTAGAATTGCATAGGAAAGTATGTTATTTTCTTTTAATTTAAACTTGTTCAATTTTCTAAGATTGAATATAATACAATTTGTTAAATCAGCATTTCTTAAGATATCAAATCTGTTAATTAAAAAAAGCTTCAAGCAGTATCTTATGATGGAAATTATTACACCCTAGTCCAAACTTGATTAATATCCTTTAAGAAATTTGATTCAAACAGGTGCATCTTCTTCAGTATACTCAGTTGAAAATACTAGCTAAGATATAGTTCCTCAACCTTATTTTGCAGCTAAGATAGTAGATTCATGTAATTATATAGCTAAAGAAATGCTTATGAAGGAATTTAGAATTCTCTAGGAATTAAACCATGAAAATATTATTAAGGTTTATGATGCTATTCAAAATGGAAGTTTGGAGATGAAATTTAAAGATAAGTTGAGAGATAATTAATTGACTGTCGACTATATGCTTATGGAATAATGCTACAAGCAGTCTTTGTTTGACTTAATATTAGAATCGGGAAAATGCAGTATAAATTTAGGTTGCTTCATTTTTATTTAGCTCATTTAAGCAGTTAAATATTGTCATGAT
The DNA here is from genome assembly GCA_946699065.1 of Loxodes magnus. Classification (NCBI taxonomy): domain Eukaryota; phylum Ciliophora; class Karyorelictea; order Loxodida; family Loxodidae; genus Loxodes; species Loxodes magnus. The sequence continues at coordinate 59,013 of CAMPDV010000020.1, read as the reverse complement.
CAAAACGTTTTCCATAGAGATATTAAACCAGAGAATATTCTATTTTCATAGGAAGGATTAAAAGTTAAGCTTATAGATTTTAATCTTAGTGAATATGGAGTTAATCTACCAAAACGATCCTATAAAGGTACTTAATGCTACATGGCACCAGAAATACTATAACGCTTGTAATATTATGGAACACATGTCGATATTTTTAACTGTGGAGTGATTCTTTTCATACTTCTCACTGGATAAAGACCATTTTTGTATGCTTCTAAAAATGATATTTATTATAACTTCGTTTACAAAAATAATCCTCAGGGATTTTGGAAATTGCATGAATCTAGAAATCTCTTTAACATTCCCGAAATTCTTAAAGATCTCATTTGGCTTATGATTCAAGAAGATCCAGAAAAAAGACCACCCATAGATAAAATTGAAGAACTTTATAGCGAAATAAATATAGATAACGAATAGGCTAAATAAGAGCTTCAAAACAGATTAGAAGCAAGTGAAAAATAAATAAACGAACAATAATGAAATTAATAAAACATTAATCTGATCATTTAATAAATGTGTATATCAGTCTCCATCTTTTATCTTTAATCTCCATCTTAAATTTTTAATATTAATTTATTAAAAATTAATATTAAGTTAAGGATTTTAATCAGTAAAGGTAATTTAAATGGATAATTATTAATTCAAGCTTAAGCTTAAATATGAGTGTCTTCTAATTATTAAAATAATAACTGCAATTTAAATTAAATAGATTTAAGGCTAGTAATTAAAAATAGCCACTTCTAAGATTTATCTTATAATTAATTACTGCTATTGCAAAATAAGCACTTTAAACTAAACTTTCATATCAATTTAAGATTGATCTCTCTTAGTACTCGTACGTAAAATAGGTAGTACTCTATCTCTTAAAAAGGAATAATTTCATTCAAAATTTATTCAATTAATTAGATATAAAACTTAAGATATTAATATATAGAGAATATTATTATATCATATCAAAATTTAATTGTAGGCTAATTTTCAGTATATTTCTCTAGTGTAAAATATTGGCAAACTATGAAAAACCATAAAAATAAATAGTATTAATTATACTTATATGGTAAACTTAATTCGACATTAATATTATTATCAAATTACTAATACTCAGATTAAATTTACCTTTTTAAATAGCTATTTAGCATCTAAACTATTCCTATACAAATCCTTTTTACTTCTAAGAGATTTTCTTTCTTTATACTTTGAAAAATTGAAATTAAGTACAACTATAGTAATAAATCAGTTTGAGTCTGATTAAACTTCATGTACCTTCTTAATCTTAAAATGATGGAATTCTAAATGCTAATCTTTATTTATTATCTTATATATATTTTTCGTTTTTTCTGTGGAGTTAAAATATCATATGATTAATTAAATACTCATATGAGTAATTAAGCTTATAAAGCATAAAATATTTCTATATACCTTACAAATAAAAGATTAAATAAAGCCATCTTTAATACTTTAGTAGTTATTGATAAATGAGTATACTATACCAAATATTTGATCTAAGAAATCATTAAATTAATATAAGATGTGAATCTTATTTAGAGCTACAAATTTAGTTCTATGAGTTTGATATCCTGCCCAAGCTAAGTTATAGTTATGCTAAATGATTAATATCCTTTATTTTAATGAAATCTAATTTAAGGTAAATTGCTTTAATCTCAATTTAGGTTAAAACATTGCTTTAGATATGCTGATACTATCTTAATTTAAAAATTATCAAAAGACTCTATATAACTTCTCTTAAGGTTTATTTCTTAAAACTCTTACTTTTTTATATTACTTCTCTTAATTTAAATGTGAGTATAAGGAAAGCGAGAAAATTTAGCCAACCACTAATAAGTTAAGGATATAAAGTATTAATATATAAATGCTATTGCTAGTTGATAAGACATCTAGTAAGTAAATGCTCTATAATCATAGTAAATTAATTTATTATATATTGATAAGTTTCTATATAAGAAAACTTTTACTTTTTAATTACTTAATTAAGTCTAGAATCACAAACTTTTGTTCTAAGTTCTGTTAGCCCTCTTAGGCTAAAATTTAAATGTTTTAGTAGAGTTCAGTTTGGAGTTATAGTTCTGTATTGAATATAAAAAGAATTACTTTAAATAGCTAAAGAATATTACCGTATTCTCTAGCAATCATATCTTTGCCTACTATTGACTAAAGTATTGTGTGCAAATCTATTTACATTTTTACTTGTCAGTTTTCCAGATGAAACTCTCTTGTTACTCTCCACATTTCTTTTTTCTTATCCTCATCAATTTCAAATTAGATTATCAATATTATTTTCTCTACCAAAGCAAGTTCGTTATTTTCAAATACTAAATCATCTTATTCGCTCATCTAAGATACCAACTTCTCTTCAGCTCTAAAATCTTTGGACAATTCTGTTTCTTTATTTAAAGAGTTATCTTCATTAAGATCATCAAGTTAACTCTAAATTATCTTCTTTATTTTTTAAGTTTTAAGACTGCTAGAAATTTTCTTTATTCTATCGAAAACATTGTTAAGCTTATTCTTTCCATAGTTTTAAATTTGAAACCATTCTGTCCCTGAAATTTATTTAAGTTAATTAGCTAAATTTTTAACCTCAGAAACTGCATCTTTAAATTATTCAATTTCCTTATATCTGTGAGCGAGATTAATCTGAAATTCGATAGCCTGATCGTCAAGAAACTTTGGGAACATTTTATAATTAATTTGCTCACCTATTTTTCATAGATCGTTAATAATTCAATTAATCCCTTAGTTTCTAGAATCTAACCCTTCTTTTAGTATAGATTTATAATGTTCTGCTAATTGTCTTCGATTAAATTCTTTCTGATCTTTTAATTATTGGATATGATTAACAAACGAATTCTAGTTTTATTCTATTTACTTTATTATTGCTATATTCTATTGAATTTTTTTTGTTTTATCGTTGCTTGCTCATTATTTCTCAAATCGATTATCTGAGACTTTTTTTAGCAGCTTGTTAAGTAACTAGGAAAAATGTGTGATAATTTTTTATTTTTCCTCATGAGTGAAGAGCATTCTTGATATCTCAAAAGGAATATTCTTCTACATTTTACTGAAAGCTTCTAATTCCTCTTAAGATTTCTTTTTAACTCACTTTTCAACAAATTACTAAAGTTCCAACTTAGGCTTATTGAATTAAACGAACTCCTTAACGTTTTAATTATAATCTTCTCTAATAGCCATCATTAGATTTTTATCTCCCTTAATCTTGAACATATTTAAAAAGGTGGAGTACTTTTGTTGCTTTTCATTTAGTTGCTTAGCTCTTAGTTCAAATTTAAGAGAGTCTAGCTCGTAGTCTCTTTTTAGTTTCTTAATCTCTCTCTAAACATTTAAACTTTCTACTTTGAATATTTTCTTTTGCTTTTTAAGTTCTTATATTTAAACCTTAAGCAGCTATATCTTGACTTTAAGGTTCTTTTCTTTCTCCTAATTTTCCACCGATTGCTACGTTATTTTAAGTCTTAGCTACTTTTTCCATTCACTTTTAAGATGTGCATGTTCAGGGATTATATTATCCTCATAATTTCTGTTCTTAAGTGTAGTTGGAGATTAGTTAGAGGAACTAGAAGGACTTTCTTTTAATGAGCTATCATTACTGAGGTAATTTCTTTCGTTTAATGGATCAGAAACAATAATAACTTGCTTATTATTTTCAATTTCTATTTATGGCTAGAATACTAAATTGGTTCTCCCAATGCTTACCAAACCTCAATCTTCTAGCTTTTCCACATCATTTGCTTCCTTTTCGTTCAAAGTTATTTTTCTATCCTTTTATTTTGTCATTTTTTTAAGCTTTGTTCTTATAAAATATCCACTACTCTATCTGGGTGATGAAGCAAGCGAAAAGCTGCTTTGCATTTTGGAGAGGTTATTAGTTTAGGTAGAACAGATAGATAAGTCCTAAACAGCAGGATTTAAAGTAGTGGAGGAATTGGGAGATAATAAAGGGAGGTAATTGTTCTGGATAGTTTTAGGTGATTTGATTTCTTTTTCTCTAAGAATGGAAGATAAATAGTGGAGTGCTTTGGAATCAAAGACAGAAGGAAATTTTCTATGTTTTTATTAAATTTGTTGTTTATCTCATATAATTCAGTTATCTATTGACATATATTTATAAACATCATGCCTCCAAAAAAAATTCTCAAGTAAGAGGAACTTATTGACCTAAGTAACGTACCTTGGAATCCTTTCTTTTGCCTGCTTTTTTGTGAAGACTAAGAAATGAAAATTGCTCTCTCCTAAAATTTTAAATCCTAGACATATAAGACACTAACTAGAGAAACCGTCGATACTTATTATTAGGAAAAGCTTTAGGCGTAAGCCTATGAGCAAGATATAACAGTTGAAGAGATTAAAGAAGAGGAAAAGTTGTAGCTGTTTGGTAATATTGTAAAAGAAAGGTTAGATGAACTTTGGTTCTAGGAGAGAAAGTAAAAAAAGGAATAGTTAGAAGCTTTGGATAAAAAGAAGTTGGAAATAAAAGAAAAATAAGAAAAAGGTGAAGAAATACCTGAAGAAGAATTGTAGCAAATTCAAGTTACTTTTCCATTCGTTGATATCTATGTATGGTTTTAAAATTTTCCAATGAGATAGTAAGAACTCTTTCAGTTGGAAAAAATGTAATTCCCTATTAATATAATCATCTACATTGAACCTAGAGTTGTTTTTCCTGAGTAACTTACACAAAATGAAGAAGAGGATGAAAATGATGAATAAAAAGATGTAGAAGAGGAAGATATTAAATAGGCAAAACTCCTAGAGTTCAAGCAGAAAGAATTAGAAAGACTTAAAGGCGAATAATGGAAATTATATTAGAAGTTTAAATCTCTTTGCAGACTTAGTGATATGAAATCATATCTTAGAAACACTTATTTCTTGGAATAGTAACAACCAGAGCCTCCTGAAGAAGAGCAATAAAGTGAAGATGAAGATGAAGAAGAAAGGAAATAAAAGCCTCCTGTTGACTTGAATGGTCTTCTATGGACAAACTTATAAGAAAACTTGATTAAAATTGCTAAGGATTTTAATAAATTTATTGAATGGCTTAAGCTAACTCCCATTTACCCAGTTGCCTACAAGATATAAGAAGGAAGTATTAAAAAATCTTAAATTTAATTTAGCCTTCCAGAAAATTAAGGTTTAATTAATCCAGAGGAATAGGAACAAAATTCCAAGTTAGAAGAAAGTTAGAGTTCATATGTTTAACATCCAGATTAGCAGATGCAAGAATAAAAATTAAAACTAATATAAGAAAAGCAACTAACTTCTCCTAAACACGTAATACCAACTTCAGGAATTGATGATGAACCCAGAACTTTTGACCTCGGCGCTGTATATAGGAAAATGAAATATGTTGGAGATATAAATTTAACTCCAGGAATCATATTGGATTCTTTGACTGAAAAATTATGTGGTAACTGACTGTTGGAAGAAAGAGAAGAAGAACTATAGCTAGAATCTTGCTTTGAAGAATTATTTAGCAAAATATAAACAGTGTAGAAATCCTCTAAAGCAAAAGCTAAAGATTCAATCAATAAGTAAGCGAAATAAGAAGAACAAAAAATTTACTGTCAAGACAATGATTTTGATACATAGAGGCATTAGCAAGCTAAGTATTTAAACAAAATATTTTGAGTAGTTGAAAACAATCTAACCACTAATATGACTTTCCCTGGAGTTAATAGATATATGTTGCCAGAAAAGCCTAAGTTCTCTAGCAGTTTAAGAGATTTCATGAGGACTTAGCTATTACCTTTCTAAAATTTAGAATACTGGGAAGTAGAGAGAGCACTTTTACTTACTACTTTCGAATCAATGTTGAATGAAAGGGGAGGAAAATGGGATTTTGGTAATAGAATTTATGAGGAAAGACTTTCAAAAGAAATGTTAGCTTAAACATTGTACATCTACATGCTTTTTGATTATGATTTAAGATCCTAATATTATGAAAGAGATGATTCTCTCTTGCTTTCTTTCTCATTTCAGCCTCCGAAAACTAGAATTTCAAGAAAGCAATGAACTGGGCCATGGAAAGTTAGACCTGGATTTTAAACATGATGCAAACTTTTTAATTAGGAACATATTGAGCAGCCTCCTTGGCTTTATGATATTGACGAGTTCAAAATTCAAAAGCTGAGATCAAGAGTAAAATTTCTTTTTCCTTCTGATGACTCGATAATAAGAGTTTGCCAGTACTAATGCCAAGGGAAAATTTTAGAAAGAAGTTAAGTAATAAAAGGCGATATTATAATGGGACTGAATACTCCCTTATAATAAATAGGGAAGAAATAAAGCAAGACATCAAATATATGAATTAGGTTTAAGGAAGGAATGAAAATGCTATTAGAATGGAAAGACCATTATAAAAATAAGAAGGATAAGGGCACATAACTTACTATCTTTCTACCAGATGGAATGACTATTGTTTGTTTCCCAAATGGAGATTTACTTTAATCTTGGCCAGAATAAGCTCAAATACCTCCTAGACTAGTTACAGGAAAGGGTTCTCTGATTAAATATTTGCCAAATAATCAAATTTAAATACTTTACTCAAATGGAAATGTAGCTTTTAAGGATTCTAAAGGAAATTGGACAAAAACAAATAATAAGGGCTTTAGAAGACTATAAAAGCCTAATGGAAGTGTCTAAGATTTAGAGTAAATTCCTTGCGCTTCTATTACTAATCCAGAAACAAAAGTAAGAAGCACAAATCGAGAAGATCTAGTGAGTATTGTTAAAGATGCGGATAGTAACATAAATGTGCTGCATGCTGATTAAACCAAAATGGTTACTCGTTTTTAAAATAATGAAATTTAAATAAATGCTGATAAATTGGCACCTATAAGGATTACTTATTCCAGAAAAAAACCAGAAATATTTTAAGAAATCAAATCTTAGAAATCTGCAAATAGATATTAAAATCTAGCAACTGAAGAAAAAATTTGAATAGATAGAAGCTGTGATTGCAGACTTATAGAATGCTTTTTACCTGACAAAACCAAAATAGCAGGTTTCCTTTAGCAAGTTGAAGGTTAAAATGAATTTTTATGAATTATTGAAAGAGCAGATTTAACTCTCTTGAAGGTATAATAAGGCGGTGATTGTGTAATATTACCATATCCAAGTAGTTAAGATCCATCTTTGATGTTCAAACCCTTATAGGAAAGGATTAATGTTTACACGCTAAATATGAAAGAACAAATTATTGATGTTCAAGATTTAGATGGAAACATATATTAACTGTCCAAAGAAGGAACTTAAGTCTATTTAACAATATTGGAAAAACCAGCTCCAGAAAAAGAAAATTTGGAGTAATAAAAATAAGAAATCTAACATAATAATAAGAAATCTCCTCAAAAATAAGGTGATAAAAATGCTTCAAAAAAAATATCATTGAAATAACTAGAAAAATCAATCTCTTTTTAGAAGATAGACAAAAATTTAGAGTTACATGGTTCTGCCAAAAAAGGAGCTTCGATTGTTGAAGAAGAGGAAGAAACTACTATAGACCCACCTGAATCTTTTTTAGAATAATATTTAAATGAATCCCCTGAAATTTCTGATGGTGAGCATGTTCCTGAGACTTTTCGCCCATATAACTCGAAATTTATGGAACCTAAATTAATAAAAATAACCCCAGGAAGTGCTGAAGCTATCGAACTATTCAGTGAAGAAATGCTTTAAGAATACTTTAGGAATATTTCTAATCTTCCAAAGCACGAAGCAGAATTAACTGAATATCCTAGATCTAAACTGATAAGTTGACTGAGACCAGTTGGAAGTTCTGTAGTTACTGTAAGAAGTTTGATTCTTCATCCAAATTTTGATTAGAAAAAAAGGGAATCCTTTTTAGAAGGAATTCAGAAATATGAAACATGAAAGAAAACAGAGGAAATTTACTTAAAAGGATTCGGATTTGATGTTCCTAAAGAAAGCTTAGAATAAGAATTTAAGATTTTAGCACAATAAATAAGACTAAGATAGTAAGGAATTATTAATCCTATTAAAGCGACTGAAATCTATAGTAATGCTATCCAAGAACTATAAAATATAATAGGTCATTACTCAGAAACGCATACAGAAGAAAGTCAATTGCTTTCTACATAACAATAAAGGGAAGCAAGTTATAGACAATTTCCTAATTCTAAAGAAGCTACAAATAGAAGTGAATCTAAATAAGTTTCCTTTAAAACCTCATTAGAAAAAGAAAGCAAGTAATTTAATACTTCTAATATACAAAGTTCCAGGGCTTTCTCAGTCTAAAGCACTAGAAGTATGAAAAGTGCCGCTTCTTAACGTAGTTTTAAATACTTCGATACATAAGAAGGAAAAGTTTGGACTTAGAAAAACGAAAGAGATATGCCAAAATCAGAAGCAGTTAAGATAAGAAAAGAAATCGAAGCTGAAAACGAAAATCAAGCTAAGATTGAAGAAGTTTCTCCTAATCTAGAATAAACTTTTTCTAAAGATGTTTAAATCAAAGCTGAAAAGAAGGAATAATAAGAATTAAATAATTTAGAAGAAGAATTACCACCTGACTTGACATTTAACCTTCAATAAACAAGAGAAAAGTTAATGGGAACAAATGCAAGTTAAAGGGAAAGTTTGTATTCTGAAAAATTTAGGCAATCACTAAATCAAAAAAAAGAGCCTCCAAGTTATTCGCCAATGGTTTAATTAAAGCCAGAGAGTAATAAAGATTAAAAAAAATCAATTTTCAGCAAGTCAGAAAAGGATATGAAGAAGTCTGTTTTTACTGAATTAGAAAGGCTTCAAAAGATAGCTTAAGAATAATAACTCGTAGAAGCATAGAAGTATATAGATTAAAAAAGAGCTTAATTAGATATTTATGGAAAACAGCGTGAACTTCCAGTAGTAAAGAGTGTTAAAACTAGTAAAGTTTTTTAAGAACTAAATGAGAATTATCTAAGGATTGAATCTTAAGCTGAAAGAAGATAGAGAAATGCAAGTATGTCAAAAAGACTTCATTTATAAGCTCCTACTGTATTTACTTTAAGAAGAGAAGGAAATCACACCAGAGGTCCAGGAACATTTCAAGCTTAAAATGCAATGCTTACTGCTACATTGTAGGACCCGCTTAAAAGAGGTTTCAACATTTTACCAGAAGTAATAAAATTTGGACCAGTTAGACAAGGAGTTGATTATGAAATAGCAGTTAACATAAGAAATGATGATGTAATGGCACAAAGATATACTGTTAAACTTAATAAAAACTAATTCTTGAAAGTTAAGTGAAGTCCAGTTTATCTTGCTCCAGGTTTAGAAAGTAAAATAATAGTAGAATTAAATGCAAGCTAGCCTTCATAAATTTCAACTGAATTTTAAATTTTGACAAAGCTTTGCATTTATAAAATTCCAGTCTATGCCACTATTCTCTCTCCAGAACAATTTAGTTAGCTTGATAAAGAATAGGTAGCAAAGAAATCTGCTGGTATTAAAGTAAAAAATCAAGAAAATTGGGGTGAGACAACAAGTTCTGACGTTCAATTACCTCATCTTCCAGGACAAAGATACGAAGATAACCAATGAAGCAAGGATATAAATATTGAAAATGTTTTCTAATATATTAACTTTAAAAATTTCTTCCTTTAAAGAAACTCCACCCTATTAAAATATTTCCTTAATTAGAATCTAGCAATATTTTACGCTTTTATAAGAAATACTTAATCTACAGCATTTCTTAAAAGACTGAAATATTAAATCTTAACAATAACATAACTAAAATGCATTAACTAGCTAGAAGCAAAAGAGCAAGGAAAAAGAATGGGAAGTAGCAAGTAAGAATTAACTCTTAATAGAATAGAGATTATATCAAATTAAGTGGTTTAGACTTTAAGCCTTACCTTTCTTGCTTATATTATTAAAATTGATTAAAAATAATGATTAAATTACTTGATTCATTTCCTTTAAAGACGCTCTTTACTTGGCTAAATGAGTTTTGAAATTAAAATGATAAAGCATAAAAGAAAAACCAAGAAAAGAGAATCCCAAAAGCAAGACTACTAAATATAAAACTAAAAAATACAGAGTATATTAATAATAAGAATGAAGATATCTAATCAAACATCAGTTTGAATATAATTTAAATAAAAGATTTATAAAAATCAGGAAACTAAAATTTAAATAATTCAAAATTTCATTCAAAAATGTCAAACTGCTAAAAGATTTTATTTTCTTAATAGCTTAATTTACATGATATTCCAACTTTATTTCTAAAATTATTGTTCTCAAAAAATTGAATAATTTTAGATAGATTTTGCTAAATAATTTTAGATTTTATGCTCTAAATCTAAAAATTGCTTTAGAAATAAACTAATTATTAACTTAAATCATATTTAGACTCTAGCTTAGTTGTCTTAATTTTATCTTAGCTAGAATTATAAATTAACTTAATTATAGTGTAATGCACTGGAGTCTAAAATATAGGAAAGGATTAAGTTATTAAAAAGAAAAGCATAATAGTATAAATTAAACTTTATAAATAATTAAAGTAAAATGATTTCAGCACTCATCGATTCTCTTAATAAAGTAACTGTCTATTTCTTTCACAAACTTCTTATTTTTCCTGGTAAGGTTTACTTCAACTTTTTGATTATAATCAAAAGCAAATCGACCTTGAGCACATTTTTAAAGTGCATTTCTTGCTTGCTCACTGATGTTTACTTTTCCAGGAATACCATTTGACTCCATTTTATTGGCTATCATTACATTTGATCCATATATATCATATCGAACAATGTTTGTTCCCGAAACTCCTCCTACGATTTTTCCAATATGAATTCCCACTCTCATTTAAAGATTGCATTTACTTTTTTCATTTGTCTCCTCTATAGCTTCGATCAATCCAAATGCGAAGTTTACAATATTAATTAATTCGTTACCAGGTTATCTTAGGGATTTGTCAATTTCTCCGTTATATCCAATGGCTAAATAGCAGTCGCCGATCGTGCAAACCTTGTAACAATAATTTTAAGCACAAAGAGAATCAAACTTAGAGAAAAGCTGATTCAAAACTCTTATAACTTCCTCTGGTGTTTTAGTAGAAGAAAAGGAAGTAAATCCAACAATATCTGCGAACATTACAGGAACATTCTTTATTTCTTCAGCCACTATTTACCCTTCCTTTAGTTGCTCGATAACGTGAACTGGCATTAAATGCTTCAATAGGTCTTCAGTTTTTTCAATTTCTTCGCTTAGCATATTCTAAATATTGAAGGCTTTAATTTCATTGATTTCTTTTAAATAAACCTGCAAAAAAAGAATGTACTTGCAAGAGAACATAATTTCTAAGAGGATGAAGAATCGCTCGCTATTTAAATAAACACTCAAAATTATCATTTCGATAATGAAGAGTATTATGAAAGTAATAAAGATATGATTTACAGTGAGCTAGCAATTATAAGATATTACGATTAAGTAAAAGCTTATTATGTAAGCTGTTTGAACTTGTAGTCTTTCTGATATTAGCAATATGCTAATAATAACTCCTATATGAAGAATTCAATTTAGTCAGAATAAATATCTTATATTTGTGTTCCATTTACACTGTATGATAAGCATCGTAAGCTATAATCCCACTAAAATGAACTAGAATATAGCGATATTAATGTAATCGTCATAAAAGTTTTCGTCTATATTTCATACACACAAAAGGCTAGTCAAAAATGCAACACTTACTAAATTACCAAAAATAACAGAATTTTAATTTTTTTCCATCTTTTCTGCCATATAATCTTCGTAATCTAGTTAGCTCAATGAATTTTTTTGCGGACTTAATAGCTATTTTAGTATTTGTTAGCATTTAAATTTTTGAGAAAAGCCAAAATTGTATTCAATTAGTAGATAATCTAGAACTTAATTAATTTAAAAATTTTTTGGTAGAGAATACATCTCAATAACTTTATTCAAAGACTAATTTTCCTTTTGCTTTTAGTTTAAACTATTTTAAGTTTTCTTTTTCTTTAAAGTTTGCAACACTATATTATTCTCTTATTATCTAGCTTAAAATTCAAATTATAGTTGTTCATTCAAATTATTTTGCTACCTTTAAAAACTGGCTTCTTCACTTTCCGAGCTTTGCATTTAATTTTCGTCCATGCTTCTGCTTCTTTTTGTAAAAAGCTTTTAATTTTCGTCTTCTTAATCTTCTTTATCTTCAATTGGCGCTTCAAAAGATAAACTTTTTTCGTTATTAAATAATTGGCTGTAAACTCTATTTTATTATTAAAATGAAGCATCCCTATCGTGCTAAGAGTTGATAAATTGAGAAATATTATCAATTGTGTTTCATTTCTAAACAATCATTTCTTAGAATTTTTAGCTTTCATCTATTTCGCTACTTCTTAGCTTTTAGAACATTTTGCTTATTGGATTTTAATTGTCCAACTAAATATTCTTTTTTTAGTTCTAGTAGTTTATCCAATTTTTTTACTCTTATTTGCTTTTAGGGTTTTCCTCTATTATTAAATTATTTTTATTATATAGAATATTTTCTTAAAAAGTAACTCTCCTATTTTATTTATGCAGAACTTCAGTTTCTCTTTCACTTTGATCTTCATGCTCTTTAGAAATATCAAAGTTTTATATTGATTGAGAAATACTTTATGATTCTGATGAACTTTTCAAACTTCCTGATTCTTCAGATTTATTAGACTAAGACATTTCTCTCAAGCTGGCTTTTCTCTAAAGTGATACTTTTTGTCTAGTTTTGATGTTATCAATTGTTTTTGACTACTATTACTTTTAAGTCTCTGCTTATTATTCTTCTACACTTTCATTAAACTTTACTTTTTTGCTTTAATTTGGCTCATTTCATTTGCTTGTTTTGCTATCTGTCGTAGATTTTTCGTGGATATTCTAATTTTCTGGCTTTTGAATATCAGATATAATACTTTCTGAAGATCTTTCTGATGCATGCTCAAAAATGATTTCTTCTTTTAAGAGTTCTCATAAATTTTTGGTGTTCCTCTAAATGGTTCGATTTTCTTTAACTTCTTTAGATTTTTTGGTGGTAATGGCTTTGATTGAACTTTTCCTTTAAAGTAACTTTTTCCAACCTTCTTTGTTCTGGCTTACAATATATGTCTCCATACAACCTTTTCCCTTTGCACATATTATATCGTGCTTAAAGCTCAAAAAAGGCAAGTTTTTGACTTTTCAATAAGTAATTTCCGAAATTCTTATTTTCATTGGTTGCTTAACATTACTACACATTCTACTAGCTGTGTTCACTGTATCACCTACCAATGCAAACTAAGGCTTATGATCTCCAACAACACCTTATATAACTGGACCTGAATGTAATCCAATTTTAATTTTCAAGCTCTGACCGTCAAGCAAAATTATACTTTTGGCTCTTCTTATCATATCGAGAGCTAGTAGTAAAGTTTTTTCAGCATGATTATATTCTTATTCTTCATGGTTAGTTTAGTCTTACTTTCACTTGAGTCCTCCACAAGCCATATAAGTTTTGCCTACAGTTTCTATTTTATTGACTTGATGATCTTCACATAAGTTATCAAAAGAAATCTAAATTTCGTTAAGTAGTTCAATTAACTAAGTGGGGTTATATTTCTGTACTATCTCATCAAAGTTATAGATGTCACAAAACAGCACTGTAACTTCCGTTTTCTCTTCTGCAACGAACTCCTTCCTCTCTTTTATTTAGTTCATAATAAAGCTAGGAAAAAGCTTCGATAGGATATCATGATGCTATTGCATGCATTCTTGAATACATTGCTTGAAAATGAATAGATTTCTATCGATTTTATCTACTTGGAAGATATTGTAGAACACTATTATGAAGATAAAAGAAACTGAAACTATCTTCACTATCAAGCAATACCAAAAATCTTCACAATACTACTTGTGCTTTATAGTTTTCCCTATTTCTACAAAGTCATCTAAGGAAAAATAAATAAGGGATAAGAGTAAATAGAGCAAGGCAAATAAGTATAATTGAATTTTATGAATCACCAAAGCAAAAATGTATATATAAATGACATATCATTCTATATGCAAGAATAATGTCATTAAGTTTAAGCTTAAAAAGGAAGTCAAGAAGAACCAAACTAATGATATCTTCATTAATCTCTCGAAAAATCTTAGTTTGCTTAGAAGGTAGAAACAAATTCAAAAGCCAATGTTAGCAATGATCAGTCAATATTGAATCTTGTCGACATCCCAATAAGCTGATAAAATTATAAAAATTATAAGGTAATTACTGATCATTATTTTGGACTAAGTCTTTGTACTAACGAATAACTTGATTTGCATATAATGAGTAAACTTTTTTTCTAGGATTTTGTTCTAGAAGACTTAAAATCACTTCTTCATGCTATATGAAATTTCCCTACTAAAGAACATATTCTACTGACTAAAATTTTGGTCCTATTAATATACACTTGAGAGACGATTTTGGTATTGCTTCATCCTGTACCCTATTTAGATATCTTCAGAGCAATTACTTTTAATTAGTAACCTTTGTCGCCAATGGTTTTTCAATAAGTCTCTGACTATGAAAATGATTCAGTTGAGTAAAGAACAAAATATAATTATGAATAGAGTTTTCCAGTTATAAAAGTCCCCGATGTTGAGAAGTTATTAGTTCTACTCGTATAGGATAAGTTGAATTAAATATTAAATAGGGATGTAGCAAATTAGCAGGCTTATTCAGACTACCACCAAAATGCAGCTTCAGTTTTTGACAAACACCATCGAGTTTATCCATGAAGTAATAGAAACGTTGACAATTACTAGCTGAATGAAATATTCATTAGTTGGAGTTTTTTCACCTTAGATTGTATTTTCAGAATAAGAGTAAAAGATAGTAAGGAAAATTACTAAGGATTGCACTACAGCTAGAGAAAGTTATCTTCCAAGCACTCTTATTTATGTAAATTAGTATTTAAAGTGGTTATTATAAAAATGTGGGTTAGCCATGTTTTGATCAGGACTTGCATTTTGCTCTAAAATTCCAAATGTAAAATTAACAATTCCAGTATAAAAGAAGAAAAAGAAGGCATAGTAAACAAAGCATACGATAGAAAGGGAATTAAAGGCTGTAATAAATTAGAAATAGAAGGCAGGTAGAATATACATAAAGGAAATATACATCTAGTATTCTATGCTTTTTTAAATTCTTAAATAAGTATATTAACCATGAACCATTAATAATTTGGCCAGCCAACTAAAGTGAAAATTCGATATATCTGCCGCTATTTAAGCCGATTTGTTTTAGAAGTTACTGACTGCTACTCCGCAATCTGCTTTGCTTAACATTTTAATGTCACTAATTCCATCTCCTATGCATAGTACTTTGGGCGAAAATGAAAAGGATTTTTATACGAATTTACAGATTTTAAATTTTAGATCTGGTGAAAGGCAAGTTAGAATAACACTCTTGCACACAAAAGCAAGCATTGCAAAGTTTTAAGCTGCTCTATAGTCTTATAATATTTAATCTAAAGATTGGGCGTCTACTAATAGAACCAAGTTTTAATTACTATGCAATTTCTAATCTTTGAAATCATTCGCATTAAACTAAACTACTTTGAGCTTCTATTAATTTTTACCCGATAGGTTAAATGATGATTATCTTTTCAATCCAGGGGATAAACTTATATCAGGCACAATTTTCCCATTATTTTTGCTATTTTTTTGACTTATTTCTGTTTAGTTTGTGAACTCTTAGTCTGGCTATCTGAATTACTAGTTTTGAATTCTTAAGTTTGAGTTTTACTAATCTAAAGATTGAGAAAGAAGGGCAAAATTTTAATTTTCAGGTTATTATTAATTAGAGGCTGAAATTTGTTAGGCATTAGGATGATTTGCAGGAACTTTTAGGTAATTAATAACATTTTGATATTATGGAATTTTTGAAGGAGAGAATATACTGGGAGATAACTGATCAAATTATTCTTTATCTAAGCTTTGACTCTCTTTAAAAAACACATGCTTTTAGAGCATCTCGAACATTAATCATTTTGCATCCTCGCTTGTTTCTTACTTCCTGACTTCTAGTAGAATGTCATTTTATTCAATTAATTAAGTAGTGTAACCAGCGGCAGTAGCGGATTCACATCTATCTCCTGTTGTCACTCATATTTTGATACCTGCATTTCGTAATTATTTAATACAATCTTTAGTGGATTTATCTATCTCTTGCTGAAGAACTATTATACCTTCAAGTTTCATATCCTTTTCAAGTGACGAAGCTAAATCATTTAATCTTTTTTATTTTTGTTGGACTGCTTCAAACGCATTTGTATGTTCTTTTTTAAATTACTTTAACTCGATTGAACTAAGTACTTTGCTAGCTAAAAATAACTTAATTGTTCCTTTCTCAACGAAATTAAAGTTTATCATTTCATTTGTCAGAAGTTCAGAAATGCATATTTTTTATAGTACTTTTATATTACCTTTGCAAAGTAGTAAAGCTCCTCTATCTTTTATTAAACTTCTCTGACTAGTTAAAGGACTGTAGATTTCTCCTTCTTATTAGCTTCTAAATTGGGCATCATATTCTCCTCTACTGATTTCTTGAATAACAACAGACATTCTAGATCTTTCATATGTGAAATCATTAATGGCACATATTTAGTAGAATTTGAACGCTCCATTTATTTTTACTTTGCATAGATTCATATCGTTATATACAAGTTAAAAACCATACTGGCTTATTGCCTATACTATTGCATATTCCTCAGGCCAGGTTCCTTTATACTAAATCTCAGCTTGATTTTCATTAGACTGCGAAGTTTAGATAGTATGGCACAGGGCTAAATGTTCGATAAATTACTAAAGATGTTTATCTGTTTAAAGGTCTGCTAGTATCTGATCTCCCTAGTTGTCGTCTTTCTAGTTTTCTTTAGAAAATAAAAATTGAACATTTCTAGAAGTTTCTAGGTTTTCATGGTTGGCTTAGATGTTTTCTCTATGATAATAAACTTTGTTTTTGAATAAAAAGCCTCTTAGGTTTTGCTTAGTTGAACAGATAGTTCCTGTCTTATCTGTCAAAACATACTCGATTTGTCCAAGGTTTTCTAATATGTTGTTGTTATTTATACAGACTAAGCTTTTTCCAGCTTCTTTGCAAAACTACAAATCTCATTGAATATACTTAACGCTAAACATTCTTATTATATCAATAATAAGGTATGGAGCAATGGGGAAAATATGTAAGTATGCGTAAAGAAAGGAAACTAATTCAGTTGATGTACGATGATCATTATTAGTGAAGAATTTTTCAGCATTATCATGTTTGAAGATTCAAATTTCCATAGCGATGTAACTTATTAGAGAAAAGGTAAATTATAAGATTATCAAAGTCATAACAAACTTATTCAAATGCTTTTCGAAATATCCTCTTTTTTTCTACTAATTGGAATTTTAGAGGACTTAGGTTTGCTCTCCTGTGTAAATAGCGACACCAACTATTCATTCAGTATGGCTCAATTTACATCCTTTTAAGGCGAAATTATTTTCATTGAAGTTAATAGTATTAGTGAAGCCATGAATTTTAATATTTCCTACTAGCTTTTACTCTTCTATAGTAATAGCAGAATGTCAAAGCTTGTATATGTTCTGATCTACGTATTCTGATTCTAAAATTGATTATGTCTCAGAAATTGAATTTCTTAATTTTAGGTTGCTCATTCCATCAATGCTCACTGTATCTATGAAGCATTAACCATCGTTTGAAGTAGCCACTATTAAAACATCACAAGGAACTTTTTCTCCTTCAAGTAGCAGAACAACGTTTCCTACTCGTACATTTTCCCAGTTTTCCGGATAGAAACCTTTATTTTTGAAGACTTGAGACTTTCTCTTATTTATTTATTACTTCATCTATGTCAATTTACTCTGCTCTCGTTTATTATTCATCAATAAAAGCAAAAAGTTGATAAATTAGAAGCAAATAATAGTGAAGAGATTCTAATAGAATTCTTTTTCTCCAAAAATGCATAAAATTACTATGCTAATTATGAGCCACAAATTGCCTAGTCTCGAAAAATGGAAGAGCAAAGTGCTAAGCAAGAGTTTTCAAATATTATCGTTTTAATAGGGAATTTTATTATTAGAAAACTCATTTCCTTCAGAGTTTTCCTGTAAAACTATCTGTCTAGTCTTTTTCCCGAATACTTTGATACTACTTGTTTGTTAGGTGCTGAACGATTGCATATTTATTAAGTTTCAATTAAAGTATATCAATTAATAAAATTCGAAAGTTAAATAAAATGAGTTTAAGTTTCAATTAAACCTTCAACTAAATTAATTTTCTTGTTTCAACGTTTTATTAAGATCTTTCTCACTTCCTTTCTTCTTTAGGTTTTAATAACTAACTATTTTATTATATAATCCTTTATTTGCTTTTATAGCTTTGTTTCATTATACAAGCTTTTCTTTTACTAGGCTCTCTTTAGTGAACGAATGAAATTTTATCTTGTAATATTTTAATTAATTTTTAGCTTCTTTAATCAATCTTTTATACAAGTAAGAAAGGCCCAATATCCTTCCTAGCTTTTATTCATTGATTACTTACTAAATGACTAAGCTTCTAGACAAGCGCTACAAAATACCTTTATTTTACACTCAATAAGCAAAGAGTCTGAAGATAATATAGTTCTATTTATTATTTCCTTTATCAGAAGCTAAAGGAATAGTAGATTACACTGATGTGAGAAAAATTTACCAAAGGTAAAAAATGTATACATTACCAGCTTATACTGCTAGTCGTATATCCTATTTACCTAATTTAATTTAATGGTGCTTTATAAAAAGCAGAATTAAATGATGATGCATATATCTAGCAAGTTACTAATATCTGGCTATACATTTTATGTCTGTTATCAAAACTAAGTTAAAATATTGATATTATCCAACTATAGGTTCATTGAAATAGTTATAATCTTATTATGGCAAATGCAGTTAATAGTTTAGTAAGTCACTATTAAATCAAATAAGTAGAACTAATATATTGTTTAATTCCTTTTTAGCGCCTACTTATCACTAACGCACTTAAAGGTTCATCTTTATCTTAAGCATCATTAAGTTATAAACCTCAAGGTAAATAAAGACTGATTACTATACTAGAAGATGATAAATGAATTTTACAATGAATAGAGTTAAGATAATTGTTATCTTAATTGGATAAGAATAGAAATAGATAACGCTAAGATAGCCAGTTTATGGTGTTCAATAAATTATTAGAGGACTTTAAAAAGTGTTCTATTCTAATTAATTCTATTATTAAGAGTAATTTCGTTAGATAAATAAGACATTGTATTCAAAGCTTTTCTTTTGCTATTGTTTTATAACACTTTATTTTATTGTTTTCAGCTTTTTTAAGTGAAGCGAGAAATTTTATGATTCAATATAATAATAGCCTTAGAGTATAGGCATTTCTGAATAAATTAGTATATTGAAATTTATAGAATTAAAGTTTAATGGAATTTGAAGTTAAAACAAGGTAAAGATAATAGAATATGACTAAAATAAGCAAAGTAAAGCATTTAAAATTAATATTTATTTCAGTTATGGAATTATAAGGATAAAGTCTCTTAGAAGTAGCTTAAAATTAGCTAGTTTGATTAAATAGAAGATTCTTTTTAATTAGAGTTTATTAGTTATTAGGCTTTCATTTTCCATTCCTTTTACCTTTATTATTATTAAGTTACTAAATCAATTGAAATAAGTTTACTATAATGGTAGTTCGATAATGATAGTAAAGGCTTCACTTTAAACTACTATATTAAGTATCATTAAGTCAGCTTATTTAGAAAAATTTAAAGATAGAAGCAGTTCTAATTAAACTCAAAATAAGAGTATAAAATATTAAGTAACCAAGCATAAAGATAAAGTAGAAAGTTTAGTTTTTTGAATTCCCTTAAGTTTATCCATGGTTTAGATGCTTTTATTCTTATTGACTAATATCTTCAAACTAGATATCATATATTAAAAAGCTAAGAAAATAACTAACAATCATATCGTTTATTCTTATAACCTAATTAAGTCAATCTCTTCAGAAAAGTTTCATCAAGAATTTAGCCTTCACTTCCATAAGTCAAATTCTGATAATTTTAACGAAAAATTTATATAAATATTAAAATCTCAATTTAAAACCTAGCAAGAGTATCAAGACTAATAATGCATCAAGTAGTAAAAGAAGTTGTAAAATAGATCTAAGGAAAAGTTTATTTTTTATCATAAAGAAAAAACGCTTTCAAGGTAACGAAAGTAGAGAAATCTTAAATTTGAGACTTCAAAAGAGTAATAAATTATAAAAAGACTTTAAAGTTAAATTGAAGAAGATAAATTAGACTATTTAAGTATAATCTTAAGAACCTAGGATAATTACATAATTATTATCAACATTTAAAACTAGTAAGGTTAAGAGAATAAACCTCTTTTTTATACTTTAGATCTTAATGTAGAAATATAAATTTTTAATCAAAAAATTTAGATTACATTTTAAATTAAGATAACTTACGCTTGTAATAATACTAGATAAATATAATAGAAAATAATCAAATATATAAATCTAATTCTACTAAATAAAGGCAAGAAAACAAAAATAAAGGAAATAGTTAGGAAACTTAATGATAAATGCCATACAGTTATATCACTAGAGTTGACAAGTGAAATAAAAAGTAAAGAATGAAATTTTAATAATTATAAATATTAAACTTTATAATATTATTATTTTTATCATATTTTATTGCTAGTATATTTATCAATCTTCTTTATTATTATTACTTGATTAAAGATTATTATTACTTAAGCCTAAAGAAATTTCCCTTAGTTATTATAAAATAATCTAACTAGATTGATAAAAATTCTATAATTTTTAATTTTCATTATTTTAAATGCTTGCAAGTTTATTTTCTTATATTAAAAGCTAGCTTATTTAATTCTTTGCTATTATGTCTAATAAATCATAGCTTCATTTAGAAGTAAATTTTATTAATTAAAAAGCCTAACTAATTATTCTAAATAAGTAGCTTTAGAATTTCGATATTTTTAAGTAAAAGCATTAAATCTTATATTGCTAGAAATTAATTAAAATTAACTGTGAAATATTTAGCTTAAGATGTAGGAAAACGAAATTAGAAGTGAAAAACCATTTTAAGCACAAAAATTGATTTATCTTCTTTGTAGCAAAATGTGAATAAAGGATCTTATTTCTAAATAGAGTTCTCTGATAATTAATGAAATATTTTTTGCTATATTAATTTATTAATTGTAAAATAGCTTATTTCATATTAATGTTTTCTATAAATTGAACCTTCTATTAAATATTTAATCCTCTATATAATTGCCTTTAATTATTTTAAATTTGAGCTAATAGATATTTTACTTAGAGAAATCATTTTAATCTAAGATCCCACTCCTATTTCCTTTTTCTTTATTTAATTTACATAATTAAAGGGTAAAAGTTTAAAATAGTTCTGTAATAATTCCTAAGTTCTGCTTATATTAATTTGCTTTAAATTTTTAATTTTTAATAATATCTAAATTACTATCAGAGTTATCTATATCTAATATAATCTAAACAATCTTTTTAAAGCCTATAAGATAGGAAGCTAATAAATATATAAAGCTTCTATTAAATTTTTTTTCTTAATTTGCATATTAGCTTCAGGAAGCAACTATTGGCTTTAAGATAGAATATAGAGCTATTTAGATATAAGATATTGAATGCATATTATTTAACCATTGTGCTATTTCCTTAATTTTTAAGTTTTCTTACACTTGGAATAAAACCAATAATATAGAATCTTAGCGTATTTATATCATTTTCCTTGAGGTTAAAACCTATCCTTATGTTGGCTTTAGGAGATTAACTTCTTCTCTTCTAATAAAAATCCTTTATTTTGATTCTTTTTATTATATTTAGCTTTAAATATTCAATCTACCTACATTCTAGTTAAATTAATTTTAAGAAATGAGATTAATAACATTTTAGTTAAAAGTCCCAAATAGATACCTAGTAAATGGAAATGTACTCAATAATAGTATTCTAAAATTACGAAATAGAAGCAAGAAATAAATAAGTCATACATTATAATATCTCCTATGACTCAAGATTTATGTTATCTCTACTGCTTAATCTTCTATAAGGATAACCATTATATCTATATATCTCTGTTATTATTTATATCTTTTCCTAGATTTAGAGCAATAACCTCAAGATTTTAATTGATAGACCAAACTCTAGTTTTAGTAACCAGCTTTAAGTGATTTCTACAATTGTTTAACTAAATTTTTCGAATTAATAGGATAGATCTAACTTTAATAGTCATAAATGCCTTAAGTAATCAAAGTTTTGGTTTGAGTTCTTAATAAAAGGCATTTATATATGAAGTGTTGAATAAGATATTTTATTACTATCTTACTAAATTAAGTATCATTTCTAAAGCTTTGTAGCAAAGAGGAGTTTAAAATATTTAGTTAAACACAATAATTTACCCTTTATAGTAATGGAACATAATAAACTTTACTCTCAATCTTAGGAGTAAATTATGAAATAAAAGAACATTTATGAATAAAAGTAATTAAACAGTTTTCTTAGGTAGGCCAGGAAAGAAAAAGTATATCCGATTGAATCATTATCTACTTTAGTTTCTGAAGAATCTTCTTAATCAAAGCTACCAAAAATTAATGAAATTCCTTTTTTTATCAAATCAAAAAAAAATAGAGTTAGACCTAAAGCAGAACTTTTTCCCATAGCTGAGTGTGAAATTGAAACGCATGAAATGCAAGGATTAACTTAAATTGAGAGAAACTTAAAATAGTAAAGCAAAACCATATATTAGATGAAAACTATTAAACCCCCGAAAAGTTTATGTGAGAGATTCAAAAATAAGTTTTGGAAATGATTTAGTGAATTTGACATATTTTAGAAAAAGATTACCTTTACTCATAATGGAAAGAAAAATTTCTCAACAAAAATAGGAGGAATCATCTCTCTTTTCATAATAGCAAGTACAGTTACTTATGGCTTTTGAATGCTTAGTAGGGTTAAAGAAAGGAAAGAAGCTGCGACTTCCCAACTAATTACTAGTTAACCTTTAAACTTAGATAATAAATATAGCTAGGAAAAATTTAATATTAACATAGCCTTTAAAGCAAATTTGGATGAAAGCTTCTTTACTTTTGTAGCTTTTTCTGATATAACAAAGTTAGATCATGTAAATGGTTCTTTGATTAAATAAACCGAAAGAATAATTCAGTAGCTTGAAAAATGCACCAAAAAACATTTTCATTCAAAAAACGAAGATTTCGAGAGATGAAATTTAAGTAGTTTTTGGTGCTTCAAAAATAGAGATAAAGTAGGACTTTAAGGTATGTAAAATTCTAATTTCGTAGAAAATTTTGGATTTTTCATTTAGGAATGCACATAAAAGTCTAAAGATAAGTCAATTTAATATAATGGAACTTGTAAAACAGAGGAAGAGATTTAGAAATAAATAGAAGAAAATGAGTCAAAAGTTGATTTCTATGTTGAAGACAAATTCTTCGATTTATTAGAACTAGATCTAAATAATTTAATAAAGCCTTTTGGCTAAATGGACTATTGAGTATTATGGCCTAATTAATTCTACTAGATTAATTGCTATTTGAGAAAAGTTGATTTTTTAAGGAGAAATAGTCTAATTTAAGAAATAACCGTTGATCTTACTGAGTAGTATTTCCAATGAATATCAAATGATTAGAAGAACCTTTTTTGGGATCCTGAATAAGAATAAGAAGGCAAAATCTATTATAAGGTTCAATTAATTTTTGATTCTTTCTAAATAGACTTAGGAGATATTAACTTATCAGGATTTAATTTACTAGCTTTAATTGGAGGCTTCTACTAAGGGCTTAGTTTACTAATACTTATTATTTTTTTCAGAATAATAGGCTTTCAAATTATTAAAAAGTTCGTAAACTACTTCAAGAAAAAAAAATTCATTTTTGGTATTTACAGTTGAATAAAAACGCTTTTCATCTCCTTTTTATGTAGAAGATTCGATTCATAGCTTTATAAAAGAAAAGAGAAGATAAAGTAGCTTTACACAGAGATACAAAAAGATTTAGATTCAAAATCCTTTAAACAGAATAGTAACACTTGAAATATTTGCTTTATTTTAAATTCCCTATTTCATCTTTTTTCTAGCTCTTTTCCTTCGTTAAATTTACTTTTCCTTATATTAATAATCAGTAAAAAGGTATATAGTAACCTTTAAATGCAATAAAGTACATGACTAGTAAAATTAAATGATTTAAGGATAATTAAAATTTCTCTTTTATTTTATATAAAATTAAAAAGCTGATATTTGCATAATAGCTTTCATAAGAGCAGATGGTATAAAATAGAATTAAGCATTTAAGCGAAGATTATAAGATTACACTAAATAAGCATAAGAAAAATGTAAAATAAATCCTTATTTTTATAATTTAACTTCTATAAAATCTATATTAAGATAACACTATCATATCTGTCTATTACACTTTATGCAATTTAAATTTAGATTTATTACAACTATAATAGTTAAATATCTAAAGATTAGTTTTATTAAAATTGTTCTTGATGAGCTCAAACTTTAATTTTTAGCTTAATTAAGTGATTACTTCCAAGTAATAGTGTATTAGTCACAATATTACTAAACATTGAAACTTTTAGTTCACTATTATTAATAAAGTTATATTTCATACTTTAAAAGCTTAAAAGAAGCATATAAAGGATTAAAACATAACTCCTTTTATTAAAGCTAAATAAAAGCTAAGCAAGAAGTACTAGTAAATGAATATATTAACGGAGTTCTAAAGCTAATAGTACTTTTAATTTAGCAGAAGTAAAAATAGTAATTAGTATATTATACTCAAATATTCCATTTTAATTGTGTGCTAGACTTATTCAATTAGAGTCTTAGCAGTAGTTAAGAATCTTCTAAAATTGTTTTGCTTCATGAAAATAAAAATAAACAAAGCTAATGCTAGCAGAACTTAACTAAGCATTAAGTATATGATATAAATAGCATTAAAGCTTTAGATAGTTAATATTAGACATTTCGATATGTGATTATACGCTAATAGTTATACATATTTTACAAATTATGTAAAATTAAGGTTTGTAAAATAAATAAAATTATATATGAGCATTTAACACTAAGGAATAAAAATAAATTTATATAGCTACTCAATAATAAGCATATCTTATAAATTAAATGCTTTAATTTATTATGTAAACCCTATCTAATAAAATCATAGAAACATAAGTTTACTCTTTTTAAATACAATATAGAGCAAAAATATTTTAAAGCTATCTTTGTTTCTAATGATAATGACTAATCTTTTAATTTATAAAGTATTTATCAAAGCTTTCTTATTAATAACTTGGTTTTAATTAAACTAGATACCTTTTAATTTTAATAAATATCATACTATATAATATAGAAAATAAAATAATGAGGAAAAACTGGGAATAGTGCTTTAATATTTTTACTAATTTTAGCAAGAGTAATAAAACTTAAAAATATTAAAGGATAAAGATGATATTTTAATTTTTTAATTTTTAACCTTTCTTGTATATCTGAAAGACTTTAAATTACTTGCAAATAATAGTTAAATAATTAAAAATATCTATTATAAAATTTATTTTATAAGTTCTCAATTTTTATAATTCTCACTGTAAATTATAAGTGGTATATATTTCTGTGTTTAGATATAATCTAATTTTTTATATACAAAGAGTTTATAATTTAAAGTGCTTCAAATATTAAAGGATGGAATAAATAATATTTATTGAATTAAATTTATAATTATTTAAATGCTTCATACTAATTACTTTTTGTCTTTATAACCTTAATCATTGCTTTTTATATTACTCATAAAATATCTTTATTCTGCCTTTTCTAGAATTATAGTTATTAGCCTCGAGTATAACTTTAGAAATGTTTGAGAGTTATTTTAAATTGAAGATAACTAAGATGAATATAGACATAATTTTATGATTTCTGAGTATTTTAATTGAATCATATACCTTAGAATAGAAAAGCATTATTTGTCCATAATGAAACTAGCATTTTTTATATTTAGTAAAGATAAATTGTCAATAAATACTTCGATATTTATGATTAATACCTTCCTTCAATAAAAACTTAGTTTTTTCTTACCTTAAAATGAATTGCTTCTGCTGTGAATGTTTTATCAATTCTAGAGCATCTAACTTTCAAAAATAACTATGAATTTAATTTAATTTTAAGAATAAATATTTAGCTAGCAAATTTATTAAAGTAGGTATTTAATTAGTATTAATATCACTTATAAAAGAAAGAAAAAATATAACTTCTAATATCAAAATTTAAGTTTTAATCTTGAAAAAAGAGAAATTGCTAATGCAATTAAGGATATCTAGTTTTAAAAATACAAGCTGAATAGCTTTTAACTAAAACTTAGAATATAATCTTTCAATATTGTAAAAGATTTCATATTAACTATCTCTAATTTATGCATTCATTTTAAAAAAGGTAAAGAGTAAAGTAATTAAAAATAGGATTTAATTCAATTTTTTTGTTATGTTTTGTGCTTTTTTGTTTAAGTCTATTTTTTTTCAATTCTGCCCTATAATTTGAGAAAGATGTTATTGCTTGAAAATTTAATATAAGCTCGAGTGTATTTTTGTGCTTGGCTATTATACTAAAATTTGCTATAATCTTAATAACTATTACTACTTATTAAAAAATTGAAGGGCCATACCTTCATTTAATATAAGATATTCTATTATTCACTATATTTTCCAAAGTAGCTCTTAAATTACAATGAATCTTTATATAATTAAATATGACTATTTGATCCAGAAAGGCATTTTCAAGATTGTGTTAAAATTCAAAAATATAATTCTCTTTAAATCATCCTGATGCTTTTCAATAAATCACTTGAAATAGCTTAAAGATCTCTGAGACAAGATACTCTAACTACTAAACTAAGATAATCAGTAATACCTTATCATAATATTTTTATAAATGTATTCATTTCATAATCCTAAAGACCTGATATAACCTAATAAAATTAATGAAATTAGCCTAAAGAAAATAGAATGCTACTAGCATTTATTGTTATTAGCTGATTATAATAATATTAGGTAAAATAGATAAGTTATTCTTAGCTATTATTAATGTATTTAAAAATTAGTCTTTCATTTCTGATGATCTTATTAAAGCAAGCAAATTTTCATCTAGAAATTGTACTTTTTTGCATTTTTTGTGATTCTAACTAAACTCTTTAGTATATAAAATTTGTATTAATTTAGTTGTAAAGCTTTATTATTAACTATATCTGTCCGCATCTTTTTAAATAAAATGGGCTTTTAAAGATTATACAGATCTTTCTTGCTTCTTTTTATTTTTTTAAGCTTGACTTGAAGTCACTTTAATGTAGGAATTCTTACTTCCAATTTAACTCCCAAAAGTATTCAATAATATATTTCACAATAGCTGACTAGCTAGAATTTCTAAAATGAATATGATATCACAGACTTCATATTAACCTCCTAAATATAAGTAGAAGATCTTATTAACTAAATAGATGGGCACTAGATAAGAGTGATAATAGACTTAACGTTTAATAACTTAATCTCACACCTAGTTTAGAGAACTCTAAGAAATGAAGATGTATTAATTTTGATTTTATAGAGACAAAGATTAAACTAAAGTAAGAGAAAAGCTAACTTCTTCTAAAACGCTTACTATATAACTCCTTCTTATTAATCTGAGAGTGAGGCTATAAAGCAATTTTTAAGTCACTGAAATTTTTGGAATACTGGTATCATCTATTAATAGCAAGTAAGCTATTTTAACTTTGTGGAGCTACTTGAATAAAAGTGAATTAAAACATCGATAAGTATTCCTTATACAAGGGACGAGTAAAATTCTTAGTGCAATGACTAAAATAAAGAAAAAATGAAAAATAGCATTTTTAAAGTTTTAAGAGTTTAGGGTATTACTCATAATATTTTGAATAGTGACAATTGCTGAACTTAATTTATTTTAAGTTAAGCTGATGTTTCTGATTTGATTGATGGATATTCTTGAATTTTAGGTTTAGAAGGATCGTCATTTCTTTCTTAATAACAGAATGCATAATAAAACAAAAGCAATAATCTCAAGCTGATAAAAAATGGAATCTTAGCGCTTACTCCAAAAGGACAGATACCTGAGGATTCAGATAATCTCTTATGATTTTATTTAAAAAGAATCTTTAATATTATTGACTAATTCATTATAGAGCCAAATTAGTAGGCTTATATATAAAAAAAATTTAGAGATTTAGTCTAAGATTTGTTTGAAGATAATTAGATAATAGCTGAGTGATAAATGGTAAATATTTAAAACTATTAAGCTGTTTAAGTAGCAGAAATAGTCAAGTCTATTTATACTGAAACAGATACTATCGTGTGACCCTCTCCTAACATGATTCCTCCTTCGAATAAAATTAAAATATAAATAAGTTACGCAACAGGATTAGGTGAAGATTAACTAACTTAGTAAGTATTTCTTTCGTCTATTAATTATTTAAAGTAAATTCCATGTGCCATTAGTTATGTAAATGAAAAAACAGATTTGCTAAGTGATTATTATTTTACAGGAAATCCAATTAGTTATGGATTATTGTATGTGAATGTAAGTTTAATATCCTCCGCTTTTGTTTAAGGGTACTTTAATAAATCATTAGGAATAGCTCATATACCTCCCACTCATTTCTGATTAATTTACGCAACTTTTTAAATTGTTAACTAAATTCTGGGATTTAATCTTCCTTTTATAATGCCTGTTTCTGTATTGTAATATGAGTCTCCAGTAGAAACTCCCTTATACTTAGCTAACATCTGGAATCCGAGAACTCTTTCAGATTTTTATATTTAATTGATTAAGAAAAAAGGATGGAAAAGAATAGGGCTATATTATGAAAACAATGAATCATTGAACTAGCTCTAATATGAAAAAATAAAGAGCTGATGTGATTAGAACAATATCTAAACATTAAATAATGTCACTATCTATCGTTTAGTCAACACAACTGTAGAAGAAAGAAAAAATTTATCAAGATTAATGGCTAAAGATTTCATGACAAAAGAAATCAAAATAGTTATAGTAGTTGGAGGATACTCTTCTCTTCCTATTATTGGCTAAGAACTTCATTATTTGAATTTCAAACCAGGAGACGTAAATTTCATACATTCAGCATAAATAAGCTTTTTATTTGTTAAATATCCTAATGTAGAAAATGTTGAAGATGTCAAATTTACATTACATGGATCTTAATAAATGGCTGGGCCTTATTGGGTAGGGGAGATGGGATAAGATATGCTTGACTATTAGTAAAAATGTATGCCAAATATTCTTGGTGAATGCTATATTTTCGAAGAATCTCTAATTCTTGCTCATGGAATCAGAGAACTTATTGACAAAGGTGAAGACTATACGAATCCATATAACTTAATGAGAACAATAAGAAAACTGAAAAAGCCAAGTTGTTCAGGAACAGTTAAATATGAAAGATAAATAAATTATAGAGACATGAAGAATTATATAATTCAATCTATTTATAGTAGAAATCAAAAAGAACCATTCGTTATTTCTAGAGAATAGTTTTGTCTAACTTGCTCTATAATTTGAGCAAAAAATGATGGAGGACCTATCTGAAACGACAATTCAACAGATTCTCCTAAAGATCATTTCAATCAGTACAAATAGTGTCCTTTTACAGAAAGACATGTTTATTAGTATGAAAAAGGGGAAAACGCTTTAGTTATATTTATACTAACTTTTTCTTTCGTTCAACTAATAATCACACTATTTGGAATTAGAATATGAAGGAATTAAAAATACGAAAAAGTATAAAGGTAAGTAAATGCTACAATGATGGATGAATTTGTTATGTTTATAATAGCAGTTCAAATAATTTAAATGATGGCTTTAGGTCCAAATATAGATAAAATATTTGGAGAAAGTACTTAAAAAATAAAAGACTTTATAGTTTTTGATCATAATAATGGGACTGTTAGTAGAGAAAGTTTTTCTAAATGTTTTTAAATATTTGCAATTATATGCTTAGTGTGATTAATTTTAGATGCTATCTTTTTAAATGCATGTGAAATAAAACACAAAATATGAGTTTTCAAAAAAATAGGAAGCCTTTCTTTTGCTTTTCTCCCTTTGATATCAGAATTGTTTTTTGTTCCTATTATCCTTATTCTTTTAAATCCAATGAAATGCATTCATGGGAAAGATGAAAATTTTGACAATAAAATAAGTTTTAAAGAAAGCTTTTTAGAAGTAGATTGTTATATCAAATGTTGAACTCAAGATCACGTAATGTATCTTATTGTATCTTTAATTCTGTAGATTCTCTTTATTCCTTTAAATATTTTATCACGGCCTCACTGATAAGATATCCATTTTAACATTCTAAACATCAAGTAATAGCCCAATTATTTGTTAGTTTAGACATATGTAATGACACTTATTAGTTGCGTTAGTAGATTAAAGAACTGAAAGTAAGAAATTTTTGGATATCTGTATTTTGGAATAATGAGTGCATATACAATTTTCCATTTTAAACTTAAACCTTGAAACTTTGAGTTTATTAACTGATATTAAGGAATAGGACTTGTCTTTGCAACATACAGTAGTTTGTTAATTCATATACATTCAGTAGTGAACGACAGAATAGGAGAGCAAGTAATATTAGTACTCCTTCCATTAGGATGCTTAATTATTGTTGTAATAGGATTCGTAATAGGAAACACTAAGCATAAAATACTACTTAAATGATTTTCTCCTGATAAAGTTTTACTTTTTAGGTTTGCATTTAAGTGCAAAACTTAAATAAGCATGATAAAAAGCCACCTAAACCTCCAGAAACTAAGATTAACTTCCTATTTTAGATAATTAAGTGATTTATCACCCTGTAGAGAAAGAAGATTTCCATTTAAGATTAGTAATCGCATTATACCATTTGAAAACAATTTAAAATCTTTAGCGGCAAAGAACTTAGTGCTGTAAAAATAAAAAATCTGGTAATTTTTATTATATTAGTAACAATATCGATAGTAAAACAAGAGATGTATCTATATCACAAAACTTAAATCTACATCCTTTTTAATTGAATTAGCAAGAAAGTGATCCAAATATTATTCATGAAAATTCTGAAAGTGAAGCCATGAATAATAACTGACTTAACTGAATTTAATTTTTAATTTATTACTTTTAAATTTTATTTGAGCTACCATTTATCTATTAATGCTAATCTTTATTATATTTAACTATATTTCAAGCTCTAGGTATTATATGTTTATCTTATATTAAATAAACCTATTAAAGTTGAAGAGATATAAAATTAGAAAAGTTTTATTTTTATTTTTAAATCGCTTCAATTGGCTCAGTAGACTTAAATACAAAATGTCAAGTTTAAAGATCATATCTAATTTTAAATCTATCAAGCTTTCCGGATTTTTATCCAAGAAAATAAAAGATTAAAGTTCAATTAATAAGCTTTTAATTAGTTTAAATCCCTTATATTAAATCAGTGCCTTTTTTAATTTAAAAGATAAGTTGATGGAGCATATTTAATAATTTCTATACTTTAAAATAGTAAAAAATTATTTGTTTTACTATCTGAATTATAAATAATGGAGGGATCTGATTAGCTCTCTATGGGTGAAATTTTGCGATTGACAGAATTTATAAAGATAAATCATCCTGAATAATTTTTAATATAAGTCTTGTAGTTCCTCTTACTAAATACTTTATGTAATAGGATCCTTTGGAAGTGCTTGAACTTATGAAAAATCCTGAAAAATTTAAAAGTAAAATGAAACAAACTATCCAAGAATTGGCAGAGCCTGTTGATTAGGAGGAAGTAAAATGATTATAAAATTTTAGTTTTCTAGCTTTATAAATAGAACCTAATATTTTCAAGTTCATATTCTACTTAATATTTCAAATAATAGTCATATTTAAAAACTTTTTATGAAAGCTTCTCCTTTATCTTATGGTAATGCAAATTAAAAAATATTTGTTGATATCATCTTAGACTCTTTTTAATAAATAGAATAAATCATTTAAATGGTTAATTATCTACCTTTCATTAATTATAGCCTTAATAAGCTAAAACTATTTTCGAAACAAAAGATAAAAATGATTAGTAAAGAAAAGGTTTTATACAAGGTTTAGAAAAGTAAGGATAAAATAAAAGCAGGTAGACGATAGTGTAGATAATAAAGTATATTTATACAATTTTAAACGTATTGTTGGAGTAATGATATTATATTCTGATTTCCTGTTTCTAGAGCTACGTTTAATGCTGTTTATCCATCTTTATTTTTTATTGTAGGATCGCATCCCTTTCTCAATAAAAGATCAACTACCTCAAAATTTTAAGATTTGACTGCACTCATAAGTAAGCTTCAACCCTTTGTATCAATTTTATTAATATAAGCACCTTTAGAAAGCAATCACTCTAAAATTTGCAGTTATCCTAAATCTGCTGCCATATGTGCAGGACTTCTTAAAGGAGGATCAGAATCTAAATTCAAATCAATTTCAAAAGAATACTATTTATGAAGATCTTATAAAGTCTTTAAATCATTTTAAAATACTGAATAACTAACTTCGTAAGCTAAGTCTTTATTTTTAATCATATTGTTAGAAGAAGGTTCTGAATCAGCAAATGATAAATCTTTTTCAAATTATAAAGGAGGTCTATAACAACACTGTGATCCCATAATAAAATACAAAATTTTCTTCTTTAAGTTAAAACTTTTAAATATGAATTCTTAAATTATTTAACTGTCACATCTCTATTATTATTTACGTGGCACTTTCTTTATTCTGTATACACGAATTTAGACATTGCTTTATTTTTAACGTGGAAAATAAGATTCTATTTTAGTCTTTAGAATCTCTAGATCCTAACAACTTTTTGATTAAGAATTATAAATTATTTTTAAAAAGAATAAAAGCCAATTATT
This sequence comes from Loxodes magnus, assembly GCA_946699065.1. Lineage (NCBI taxonomy): Eukaryota > Ciliophora > Karyorelictea > Loxodida > Loxodidae > Loxodes > Loxodes magnus. Next base: position 25,904 of record CAMPDV010000020.1, on the reverse strand, counting down.
AAGTAGCTTATATTTATAATAGAAAGAACTTAATTATAGTAGAATCATTTATATTTGTACCTTTTTTAAGATTAGTTACTTCTACTTAACAATTATTATTGCTTTTTTATTAGCATTATGCTTTAAATCTCTTAGTTTAGTAATTACAGTATATCTCCATATTTAACTGCGGTTGAGGATAAATTAATTAAATTTAAGATTTAAAACTTTAATAAATGATAAAATAAAGTAGAAAGCAAGCTATTAATTCAATTAATTTATTACCTACTAACTTCACTTAAGTAATGCAATCTTTAGAACCCTTCATATAACTAGCAAGTTCTAAGTGGCTCAATGATATAATATTATTTATAACTATTTAATATAACTTATTTTCATTAAAAGCTGATTATCTTATCTTAAACAATAAAGTAGCTTTTAATCTATTTATATTATTATAGCAAAAACCTTTACCATGCTTTAATGAAAATGAAGCATTTTTAAATAAGATTTCTATATTTATTTAAATTAAATTTGTGGTTAAATGCTCTTAGTTTCTTATTCTAGTTAATTATTAATTCTAAAAAGCAATTTTTCCTTCTTAGATGTAATTCATATCCCTTTAAAGATGCATAGTTTTAAGTTTAATAATCTTAAAGCTTAGAATTAATTTACTAGTGATAATTGGAGGAAATCATCAAAAAGGATTTCAGATATCATATTAGAGACTTCTAATAGTTAATATAAAATAGCTGCTTCTTAAAGTAAAGAGGATTAGATAAATTAGTCATAATAGCTGACTAAATAGTTTTAGAAATTAATTCCTTGATATTTAAGAAGATAATAAATAGGGACTGCTGCCTAATCTTATAAGAAAGGTTTAAGCTTATTTATCAATTGAAAATAATAGATGAAATAAGATAAAAATTGCTGATTAATGACGTTTAGTTGTATAGTTGGAAATGAACATTTAATCATTTGTCTTTAATAAGCAAAACTCTCTTCCAGATTTCGTTCTAAGTGCTAAGTACACAAACTAGCAAACTAGCAGAGATCGTCAAGCTTTTAATAAATAAATATAAAGAATTCTAAATTAAAGCTTACAGGAAATACGAATTTGGGTAGAAAAGCAATCTTTATTCCACATATTATGCAAATAAGTAAGAAAGGAAATTACCAAAAGAAAGCTAGAACGCCTAGTATTATTCCTAATAATATCGATAATGTATTTCTTAGTTTATCTTATTAGTCCAGCTTTTTTAATTTTTCCATTGCGGATGGTTGAGGTTCTTGTTCCTTTTAAGTTGGTTAGGAAATTGGTTTTTAATCTTAAGTTTCTGGCTAAGTTTTTTAAAGAAACTTTTGCTTTCTTTTGTTTCTAATTTCTTCACTTTCCATTAAAATAAATATGATATCTTAAAAATAATAAATCTCTCTTAATCTCCAAAATCTAAATTGAAAATAAATATACAAAAGTAATTTAATATAAGCAGAAACAAACGAAGTTAGATATATTAGTTAGGTATCTAATCACTAATTTCTACACGAATTATATTAAAAATATTTGATAGATTAAACAAGCTTATGATAAAAGTGCAATTAACTAGTTGATAAACAATATTCTATATTTTAAATAATAAGGAAATGTTTAATAACCTAGCTTGTAGTTTTTATATCTTGTTCATAATTATGAGTCTATCAAATAGAGATTGAGTTAGATTTTCTTATTCCCTATTTAGCTATTAATTAATTTCTTTATATAATCAATATATTTAGTTCCATTACTCTAACTAATTCCAATATTTGCCTTTTAATTCGTTGATAAATTATTAATTAACCTTAGTTTTAATATCAAACACTATTCAATTAAATACTGTTTAGCTTATGATGAATGAAATTATCTATATCTGTTATTTAAATACTAGTAATAGATAATCCCAAATAATAGAAGTAAGAAAGATTGATACTCTTAGTCTTAAACATTAGCTGAAATACTAAGTATCTAACTTATTTAATAATAATAATAGTAAACTAAATGTTAAAAAAATGTTTTGGCATATTCTGGACTTTCAACCAGTTCCTGCCGCCATTTTTTTGACTCGGATGGATACCGCGACCATTTTTTTTATGTGGATGGTTACCACTGATTGCTTTCAAAAGAGCGCATAGGAAGTTTTTATTTGTATATTCCTGTTGGAGTTATCCATAGAAAATTCAATGCTCTTCATGTTCTTTATTATACCTTTTCATTTAATTTTTTTCATTCTCAGCATCTTCTTAATAAGTGGTAATTGGATTGGCAATATCAACATTATTTTTTAATCTTCTTTTGACTAATATGTTTTTTAAATAGCTTATTTTCAATATTTTCTAGTCTTTTAATTAAGTTATTATCATATCTAATTTCTTTCTGTTCTTAAACACTTTATAATGGAGTGAAAGTTTTTTCAATTTCCATCTTTGATGTACGTTAAGATTTTTATTGCGATTACATTCAAAGTTGTTCTTCCGTTATTACCTTGTTTTCTATTAGCTGATTCTTAAGGATTTCCATTTCATTATTTTGCACGTCAATGTTTGTTGTAAGTTCCCGTATTAATAAGTCTTAATTATATATTGTTTCTTCGTATCGGGATATAATTTTTTACATTTGTTCGATCTTTTGTCGTAGTTCCTCTGAAATATCTGATTTAAATTCCTCAGCTTGCAAAGTTCCGATCATTATTTTACCTTATGAGTCGGAACTTGATTCTTCTTATTGTTTTGCTTTTTATCGAAGAACTTAAGCAGCCTTTTTCCGAGCATTTCTTATTTGATTTTTATTTAATCTAATGTTCTGCTCCATCTTTTTTTTTTTTTTTCATCTAACTTATTTATACAATAAAAGAAAAAAGTAAAAAAAAAAAAAAAAATGGAATAATCTATTCGCCTTTCCAAAAACCAAATTAAGAACGCAAAAAGGAAAGCTGCGAAACAAATGCAGAGACAACAACAAGAAGAAGATAAATCAAGTTCCTCCTCTGAAGGAAAAATTATAATCGGAACAATAGAATCGAATCCAGTAAAGGTATAAAAATAATCCGAAATATAAATATAGCTTGACCAAATGAAAACAATAATACAAAATTATTAGGAAACAATTTACAACCAAGGGGAAAAAATAAGAGAACTAATGAATACTATCGAAGATTAAAATAACGAGCTTCTAATAATTAGACGATAATTGATTTAGAATAATCTAGTCACGGAATAGTAACTATATGAATAATCTCAATCGAATTTTAAGCAAGAACAAAATATGATTATCGAAAATGTTTCTACATAAGCAAACGTTTAAGAAAAATAGAATGACTAAAAGATTAATATAGATTTAATCAAAAGAATCGATTAACTTGAAAAAAAAGTATTTCTGAAGAGATTCAAGAAAAAACAAGGCAAACAATGCTATTATTGCAAATCAAAGTGACACTTATTACAAAATTGCGATTAGTGAAGATAAATTTAGATAAAAGAACAATAAAGAACGTTAAGCATAATCAGCAGACTCTGAATAACCTAAACAGGGATTTACAAGAGAAAACTATTCACATAAAAGACAGAAGATCCTCTGTGGTTCCATCCACATAAAAAAATGGCGTGGTATCCATCCACGCTAAAAAAATGGTAGCAAAAACCTGGTTGAAAATCCAGGGAATGCTAAACTTTAATTACTTTTAGTTTACTATTATTATTATTAAAAGAAAAAAGTATATAATAGATTTTGCATTTAATTAAGTCAAGCTTCTAAATAATATTCCATAATAGTAAGGATTTAGTTATATCATATTACATATATTAGTATAGAGGAATAAATGTATGCTCATTTCCTGTATAGAGGCTACAATTATTAATTGATTAATAAAATACAATTTTCAGTGATTTTTCTATAAGAAGCACTAATAAGTACTAAATACAAAAAGAAAAAACAGTAAAAGCATAATTAGGAGCGGGTAGAATATAAAAAAGGAGAGTTAGAGAGCTTTAAAGCAATTCTCAATTTAAATATTTGATTATTCTTATTAAATTTGCAAGAACAAATCAAACATATAAAGAAGGAAAATAAAGAGCCTATGGAGCATTTTAGCAAATAGGAAGAATTAAATAAAATTTTGTCTTAAAAAGAGATAAAAAATTTTCCGAAGTTTATAATAAGCTAGAACAACAAAACTATACCTATCCTAAGAAAATTTAGTAAAAAATTCATAAATAGAATAGACAGTTAAGTAGTAAAATGAATTGGACTACTAACTGTAAATACAGAGTTAAAAATTTGATTGGATGCAAATAAAACATATTAAGATTAAAATTATAAAAAGAGAAAATAAGGATCTATTATTAAATCAGCAATAAACTTCTACAAAAGATGTAAAAATTTTTTATATCTAGCATTATAACTTAAAAATCACCACAAAAATAATAAAAATTAAAAAGATAGAAAATTAAGTAGAATTGGAAGAGTTAAAAAGGCTTTATTGCAATTATTTTTTAGATATCTATGTAAAAATAAGAGGCATGATTAGTAAGGGAAGGTAAACAAGAAAACTGGGAAAAATAATATACAAAGACATTTTAAGCATTTTTATTAATTAATTAATTTCAACTATAGAAGTTTTTGGACCGGAAACTCCTTTCCGATTGCACGACCCGTCGCTCTCTTTTTATGGAATAACGGGGATATCCTGTTGTGCTCCAGGCACAGCTGCTAGGGAGCTCCATCGCTATGAGCAGCCAGGCTTCAAACCCCTACCAAGAGCGGATAATCTCAAAGACACTATTCCCTTCAGAAAATGACTCTGACCAAGGACTTTCTCAGCGACAGGAAAGGAACTTGTTCCTAGCCATAAAACCAGAAAGTGTTGTCACGAAGGTCATTCTCAGCTCCCACCATCTTTTCAATTATTTTAAGCATTTTTATTTAACCTTCAAACAATTATGATTTTCAGGAGCAGATTAAAAAATCTCTCAAAAACACAAAATTTTTTTCTCATATTAATTAAAAAAATTTTATTATTCTAAGATTTGAAGATAAATTCTTTTAAGCTTTATAAAACGAAACTTATTTCAGCTTAAAAATATATTGGATTCATGAAATAGGTTTGTATAGGGTCTAATTTGTAGAACAAGGATAATTTGTCTACTAAATGTTTTCCAAGATGAGTTAGTTATTTTAATTCCTTGACTTATTGTAATATATTAAAGTTATTTCGAAATTCTTTAAGTTACTAAGTTAAAGAGTTTTTTCATTAAATTTATATTTTAATCTTTAAACTTCTTAAAAATAAATTTTCCTGTTAATTTAGTTAGTCTTTTAGTCAGATGATTTAAATATAATAACTTGCAAAATTAAAGAAATACATTTAATTTTACTAATAATTATTTATTTAGAAATTCATTTAAAGGAGAGAAAATACTATAAATGCTTATGAAAAACGTTTCAATTAAATAAATTTGATTTAGATATGATCTTATATAAAAATAGTTATTATTAATGATTAAATATGAATATTTTAAGAAAACTAAGCTATCATCTTGCTGTTTATTCTGTATGGCTTCTTAATTATTATAACGCGAATATTCTGCTAATCTGATTCTTCAAGCAAGAAAATTCATGAATAATGAATGCATACTCCATAATTCTAGATTTCAATCCTCTGCCAAAGCCAAATAATCTTCCAGATATGTTCCTCTCAAAATATTGGCTCTAAATAGAAACCCCATAAAAGTTTTGAGATATAATAATAATATTAAAATAATGTCCCTATTATTCTTTTTATTATAATAGTATAATAATAAACTTTAATAAAAATGCTTCCCTATGAAACTTCATATTTTGATTAATTTCAACTAAAATAGTTTGAGGAGCAGGTACTCAATCTTATGAATTTTCTTGTTTTAATAAAGTTTCTGTTGTCACGAATACAACTCTTCTCATCCATAAAATTTCCTGTTTCGAAACCTCTTATATACATCTCCTCGTTATCAGATCCGATAAATTATTTGTATTAATTAATATTTTCTTGGATTGCTTTTAGTTTTCGTTCATTAATATTATTTTATCTATTAGAATTTTATTTTCTAATTTCATTTCTTCTATTTCCTCCTTTCTTATCTATATTGATTCTGTCAGCCCTGCTGCACCTAAGATTCTTGTGCCTGTAAATTCTGTTAGAATAACATTAAAGCTTATTGGGTTTCAGTAGGTTTTTAATCTGTTTCTTCAGAGTTAATTTATATTTACAGCATTAATATTATAAGTAACCAGATATGCTGAAACATCAGCAAAGATTTTTTTTTCTTGAGAATAACTGTTGTTCAATTTCCATGTGCATCGTCACTTCTTTTTGCTTAAATTTAATTTATTTAAATTTTCTTCGAAATTTATTCTCTATCTTTTAAATAATTTATCTGCATTTATTCAATTTCTTGTAATAGTTTTCCTTTCATCTCTAGCTTTTATTAGTTATGATTCTAATCGTTATAAAATTAGATCTCTATCAGAAACCTTTTTATTTATTTTGAACTTAGTCCAGAAAATCTACATTCATTTCAGAATGTTTTTGTATCTTTTGTCAAATACTTGGTGTATTGAAAGGAGAACATTCTTTTTCTTTTACTCACTCTTTTCTTTTTTTCTTCTGTTTATTCGAGAGTATATAGTCTCAATCCCGACATTTTTTAAATATCTTATTAAAGTAAGTTATTTTATTAGAAATATTCTTTTTTTTAATGTAATTTCTTCTCTCTTTCTACGTTTGGCTAACCCTTCTCAAACTTTCTTGTTACTCTTTCTTAGATTCATATAATTTTATAAGATTTTTCCAAATTTCAATTTTTTTTCAAGTAAATTTCTATGAAAAATTTTTAATTTAATACCTATTTCTTATTATTTATTGAAATTAAATTTAAATTTAAGTAGATTTATTCATTAATATTAATCTTTCTAAGTTTTGCTCAAAAAAATCTACCTAAAAAATTCTAAATTAGTCCAGATAGAAGGCAAATTCGAAGATATGATTAAACGTTTCTTTTCAACTACATTCATAAAGTTCAAATTTTTACAGGATAAAGATACAAATTTGAATCATAATGAAAATTAAATAATTCGTGTTCAACTTAAATATTGAGATTATACTTTTTCTATATTCCTTTTTAAGGTTAGTATTGCTTATTTCTAGAAATTTTTATAATCCTTCAAGCTGCTTGACAAAATATTTAATAGTCTGTTTATTTCCATAAAGTGTAATCTTTTTTAATATAATATTATTTTCAGAATTTTCTCAATAGGAAGTTACTTTAAAATAATGTTTTTTTCATCATAATTTATTCCAGAAAATTAAATTCCTTTTTACTTGCTAAAATTATTTAGAATTTAAGTTCCTAATGTCTACGAAGAGATTTTCTATATCAGATTTAGGATAATTTATAGTTCATTCTAGTTTTAAAGTTGAAACACAAAAAACTTTTTTTGCCATAGTATATTAAAATAGAAATAAGTTGAAGTCTATTTATCTGAATTCATAAAAAACTGAGATAAGCAACTGTAAATTTTATTTAATTATATGCATATCAGCTTATCTTCTCCTTTTCATTGCTTATTTCTCTCGATACAGTTTAAAGCATAATGTCACCTCTATATACAGTCTTAAATGAAGTAAAAATGCGACAAAGCATTTTAAAATATCAGGGAATAGTATTCTTATTACGATTGAGAGTCTAAAAATTTTCTTCATTGATTGCAAATTAATTTAAAATCCTCTGTTAAAAGTATTAAATCAAATTCTCTTTTTATATAAGATGAATCTAAGGTGTTTCACTTGTATATTTTATTTGATCTTTAACCTTATATTTTCAGATTAAAGTCAATTTTTTTAGCTCTTTATTTAAAAAAATGGATAATCTCAAACGATGCATTGTGAAATATGACTCTTTTAAACTATTTTCCAATCCTGTAATATAATCTTGCTATATTTGCTTGTTTTTTACTTAACTTCTTCTTTATTAATTAAAATTAGGCTTCATTCTTTTCTTGCTAGTTTATTAATATTTAATTAGCTGTTTTAGATTAGTTTTTAGAATAAAAATGGAAATAAACCTTAGAATGAAAACCTTAATTTCTGACCTAAAAGATCTATCTTAAGTTTGTGTTAACAAGCTAGAGCCAAGAATCAAAAAAGACAAATTTACTTAGGTTAAGGGTTGAGAAATACTAAATTTCCTAACAAGATAAAAAGCTAAATAAATTCCATTAGCAAGAATTTATTTAGTTTTATTCCTTAATTTAGCTAATGAATTTTAAAATTCCAAATTTGTACTAAAATTAAAAAAACTTGCATTAAATCCATAGAAAATTAAATAAAAACTTCAATTGCCAATTAAAAAAGCTAATCTCAGACAGATAAGATAGAAATTGAACAAAAAACTATAATATACAAAAACTTTACTTAAAACTCTTAGCAAAGCCCTGTTATTGTTGTCAGAAGAATGGTTATCTATGGAAAAATTGCCTAAAGTGAAAAATAGTGCTTGATCAGCACCGAAAAGAATTCGGAAATCTAAGAGACTATGTTGTAAAAGCTTAGGAGGTATTTTAGAAAGAAGCCGGTATTAGTTGATTCAAGAAAGAAGCCGGTATTAGTTGATTCAAGTATGACACTACTCAAACTGAGTTTTGGTAATAAATAGTAACGAAATAAATAACTACAAGAAGACAACAATGGCTTTAGAATTTATTTATGGGAGCCGAAGTAAAATTACAAAAAGATAAAATAAAATTCTATGATGCACAGTTGAGAAAAGAATAATAAAATGTTTTATTGTCTTTAATTTGAGGAAAAATTTCCTCTAAGAAAGATGATCATATCCATTTTAATTAAAATTAATTAATTAATTAAACTCAATTTTTATGTTTTAAGGTCTAGTTATTTCCTAATATAAAGCTGAATTGATTCTTTTAAGATGATTTTTTTTTCAAAATCAGGAAATACCTGTGCATAAGCATTTATCTTGCTGATATTGCATATTCTATTTTCCAGTTTGTATGTAGCTTAGAAATTATTTTTGATATTCCTTATAACATTTTTCAATAACAAATTTATTTAAATCTTTCATTTTATATTCCAAGTTCTTAGTATCTATAGTATGATGTTCAGTAGCTTAAGCATAGCTTATTTACTAAATTCAGAAATTAAGATTAAAATATGCTAATTGAAATAAAAAATTACAGCTTAAAATATAAAAGTGATGTACTCTAACTTTTTGGTTTACAAATAAGAACTTGCATATTTCATGTTTAAGGTTTAAATTCATAAACTATAATTGTTCTAAAAACTGAGGATATATGTACAACTTTCAAAGATAATTTAAAGTCTGAAATCAGTAATAGCTTCAAATACAATCATAGCTTCTTCTTTTCTATAAACTATAAAATGTATAAAGCATAAGTTCAAGTTAATTTTCACTAGCTAAAATCCAAAAAATCTAATTTCCTTTTAATGATATCAAGGTATCTTCTTAAATAATAATCTAGCTTTTACCTTTTATAAATCACCCTTAAATTGTTCCTCCTTATGAAAAGCATCATTTATAAGGAGAATTAAAAATATCAGTATGTAGATTGATTTAGATAAAGCAAAAAAAAGATCTAAAAATATTGCTTAAATATATTTCTACAGATATAAAAATGTAAAGAAATATGCTACTTTTAATTAAATAAGCATATCTATAATGTATAAATTATATATAACTTCAAGCTAGTTTCATGTAAATAAATAACATCATATCATTATCACTTTGCCAAATTTCGACTATATTTCAATAAGTTCTATTTTATAAGTTATTGTCATTAGCATAGCAATTATTTTATCAACTTTTTAGGTAATTCAATGCTTAAGAATATAAGGCTTTAACGTTGTCTAATTATTATTAAGCGGATTTATTTAAAGCTGATTATCTAAACTATTAGTAGATCATACTTTATTATAATAAGTACACTTAAAAGTAAAATAGATAAAATTAAATTAAAATCTAACTACTAATTGATTAAAATCAATAAGGATGCTAATTTTAGATTATCTTATTTAATTAAATTTTGGACTTTCCTGTTTAATAATAAAGTATAAAAATTTTTATTTTGATAGTTACTTAAAAGTAAAATAGATAAAATTAAAGTAATTAAGCTTTTCATTATTACATTTTTTTAATTTAGTGATATTTCTCTGTAAGCTCTCTTAATTTCTTTGTTGCTTCTTAAGAATATTTAATATAGAAATGAAATAATATTTAACCTTTTATTTAAAGCATCTTAATTGATAAAAGTCGTAAGGATAATTAATTATGAAGGTTGAATTGAAAGCTTTAATATAAAGAGCTTACTTATTAGTTGTATTTATTAAAAATGGAGAATTATTAAATTCCTAAAATTAAAATTAGCAACAAGTTATATAGAAGTATTTAGCTAGTTGTTTTTACTTTTATTTTCCTAGCTTTAAGCTATCTCAATATTTTAGATACCTATTTCATTAGTAATTCTTTTATGTCTAAGTAGATTCCGTCTCCTTAATATTGCTAGCAATATTTTACTTGCAAAATTTTCCTTAAAATTTAATTATTTGGAAAATAAAGGATTGGTAAATTTGAATTGCTTGATTAGACTAGGCTTTGATTTAAATGATTAGGATATGTTATCATTAAGAAATATTTAAAGTTTTAAGTACTTAGAGCAATTTCTTATATTATTAGAAGACTATTGAAAGTAATAATCTTAATAAAGTAATTAATACACAAAAAGACTGTATTTAATAAATACCATAATAAATTAAACTATATCATTTTACCTATACATTTAATTAAACTACTTGAAATTATTATAAATCTAAAAGGAAAATAGACTTTATAGCTGAAATAGATTTTGTTTATTTTAACAAGTTTTTTGAGAGTATTTATGGATCATTTTTAAGAGTTTAAAGCTAACATTTTTTGAATGATATGTAGGTTTACTTATAGAATACAGATATAATTTAGTTTCGAAGAGGTAATGATTATTATATTTTAAATATTACTAATTATTGCAAATAGTTTAATATGCAAGTTAATTTATTAAATAGAGGCTCTTTCTGTATTTTATTTCCTTTTATTAAGTTTTTAGAAAATGATTTTTCTTTTAATGATGTAGTCATAATGAAGATATTCGAAACATTCTTTATATTAATTATTCCTTTTTAATTGAAATCGATAATTTAATAGATCCAAATGAAATTTTAAAAAATTACAATAATCAGATATTAATATTCCTTTTTTATATATTTTAAATCTATTTTAAAATAAAACTTCCAGTATAAAATTTGCTAGCTTCAAAAGTTCTTAAAGTTAAATTTTTTAAGATTTAAAAATTTAACTTTTTAAGTTTCATATGATATTGAAATATTTAATTATTAAGTTCATTTTTTATTATTTAGCTTATACACTAAAAGTAAATACTATATGTGCTTTTACTTTTTCAACTAAGTTTAGTTTAAAAAATGTTTTTAATTATATAGAGCGATTTTTAATTTAAACATTAATAAAATATGTTTTGCCTTTAGCTTTAACATTGTAAACATTTTTAATTTGTAAGATATTCTTTAGAAAATTAATGCTTTTTAATAGATAAATTAAATTTTGGTATTAGGATTCTATTTTATTATGTATTATTTCTTTATCTTTATTGATTTTTCTTGATTAAATACATTTTTCTCTAAGTTGTTTCATTATTCACAAACCTTAGACTAATTCCTCCATCTTAGTTTTAACTACTTTTAAAATTCAATCAGGGTATATGTATATTTGAGCCTGTAGCATAAAATTAGATTTCATTTTAATGTTATTCTAAATCCTTTTCCAGATTTACAATAGCCTTATCAAGCAAAGAATAATTAAGATTTGTTTTTTATTCTTTCCAAGAACTTATTCCTTGGCCAGATAGATTAAATTGCCATTCTTAGTAAATTTCTTACATTAATTCCTTCTTCAGTTATTTTTACCTTTTCATAGGTATTTCAGTTTTAATCGTTTAGAGATGTTAGAATTTACCTACTTTTTTGGAGATATGGATGAAGATGACTGGTAAATTTTTCTTCTTTTTTTCCTTTTTTAATATTAATTAAGAAGGTTGAAATAGTTTAAGCTAAGATGTAATATAAAGAAGCTTCTGGTTTTTTCTCCTATTTTGAGGAAGTGATGAAAAAATAATTTTTTAAGATATCTACCATTTTATTAAATTAATTTTAGAATAAAATAAGGTTTATAAATAAAATTGTTAATATCATTTTGGATAATCTTCCTATTTAATAACAATATTTTCGATATGCAAAACATTTTGCTAAGCCTAACCATAAGGAACATTGTATCCCTAATAATTTACTACAAGTGGCTATTAGGTTTACTACATAGGTTGATAAAGTTCTTGTCGAAAACTAGGAGGATACTAAACCTGCTAATCTATAGAAATAACTTAAGGGTTGTATTAAGGATACAGATTATTGAAATCTTGCAGATACTGTTCACAGATTGCACTTTTCTGAAGATTTTATTCATGGGAATTCTATGACTAATTTTAAGAATCAGGACTTTCAAATTTTATTGCAATAGGTTGATCTTTTGAATTTAGTTTTTCTTAACTATTTGTAGATTACTTTTGGTCTTTTTCCTGTTTTTTTAATTCAGTAATTTTAATTTCATTTTTCTAAGAGTTATTTTTAGATTTGCAGAATAATCTTCTTTTTGAGCATATAACTGAAAAGCAGAGTCTTCTGGTATATGGTATGGCACAGCATATTGAAATAATTAAAGCAATTCCAAGCACTAATCCTAATATTAATCAATCTATCCATTTCTTATCCTTCAATTCCTTACTTACTTCTATCAAAGATTTGTAATCAGTAAAACTTTTGATACAAGGTAACTATTTTTTAAAATCCTATATAGATTTAATCAAATGTTATGTTTTTACAAGAATTCAATATGCACATCTGTCAACTTCATAATCTACAAATTGCTTTCCACAAGTGAAAATATAAAAATCTTTGAATGCTTTATCATATATGCTAGCTGCACATCTTCCATTGTGATTTTGATTTACTACACAGTCGCATTGTCCTGACTTGCAATCTAAATCAGAAATACATTCTGAATAAAAAGAACTTCCATTTAAGTTTTAAGGATTGTCTTTCTATCATCTACTATAATCACATACTATTTTAGTTCGGCAATTATTATTTGATTTTCCATTTTTTTATTTACAAGTTGTTACTGCATAACAATAATCATCGCATTTAAATTCAGTTAAGAAATCAATGCCGATGCAATACTTTTCTTCTAAATAGTTAGATAGTAGTTATCTTCTTGAACTGCAATTAGTTTCTAACTGACCGGACAAAAAATCAGTTAAGTAGCAATTATCACTTGGATTTTCACAAAAAGGTCCTGCATGGAGAGTCTATTTATCTTTTGAAAGATAGTAGCAAGCTTCTTTAATATACTCAGTTGAGCACTGCCAGATAGGACATTATGAATTAGCTTTTATCAATGCAAAAGTAAATAGAATCCAGGAGAAAGATAGATTAAACAGAATTGAAATTCCTTCTTTCATTTTATTAAATGTGATTGTACGATCTGCTATTTATACAAGTAACTATCATTTTCAACTTCATAACAGTTGTCAACATCACTTTGCTAAAGGTGGTCTTTACTTTAATTCGTTATAATTTCCTATTTAAATAGAAACCATTTTCATAAGCTTTTAATATTTCTAGTGAAATGTAAAATGAAGTTAAAACTTACGGAAGAGTTGCTTTGATTAAAGTTTTATATAGAATTTAATATAAAAATAAATAATGCTTAACTAGATAACTGCTTAGTTATTTATAAGTTGAGATAGATATAATTCATAAGTACAATCTTCATTTTATAGTTAATGATTTATGCAAATATATGTAAATTATTTGGCATTTATAATAAGGATTTAATTTAGTATAAATTAGATTAAAGTAAAATGGTTTAATTCCATTTAATTTTCCTAAGAAATCTAACTTTCATTTCACAAGCAGGATTATTTAAAGAAAGATTTAATTAAATAAATCTGGGTACTTATCTATGCTTATAGACAAGATCTTATTCTTTAGAATGTAAAATTTTATAGTTCAATAGACTAAACTTTCCTTTAAATTATCAAGCATATTTTTGCTGAGTTTTATCTTTCATAAAATTATAAAAGGTAAATGTATCTAGAAAAAATTAGATAACTTGATGCTTATTTTAATAATAAATATTAAGAAATACTGATTTATATGCACTTTTTCAAAATGAAAATACTAAGTATAATAAGCATATCTAAGCATCAAGCATAAATAGGTACTTTTATATGTATAATTATTAATTAGTTTATCTATAAACTTGTATAACATACAGTTTCATCTCTTTTTGTTGACTGTTCAAGGAATATCTTATTATGTCCCTTATTTAAAAGAGAAATAAAGACCTTTTTTTAATTTGCAAGCTTACCACAACAAGGTAGAATAAAATTTTGCTATTGTAAAAATTATTTTAATTACAATTCTAAAGAAAAGCAAATTATTAAGCATAGTCTCCAGTAAATATGTTGGTCTTGATTAAGAACTTGAAAAAATATAAATTAATAATAGGAAAATTAAAATTAGAATTGTCTAGAAACTTTTGAAGATATACAACCGAACTTATTTCTATTTTTTTAATAATTTTTTGACTAACACAAGAACATGGGTAAATATACATTATGCAAACATTTTTTGATAAAAAATAATAATAATAGGATAAATTAAGTTTAGCAATTTTCGAGGATTTTCACCTCTTCATGCTGGACACCAGATTGCTCCAGTGTTAAAAATAAAGTTTTAGATGTCTCTACTCCTCCCATTACTCTTGTCATTTCCGGATCTAGCCATATTTCTAATTAAATTTTCTCTTGTAAATGTATCCTTATTCATTTAAGTATAATCTTTCTCTTATTTGTCTCCACTACATTTGTTTTTTCTTCCTCTACTGTGTTTGTATGGCTCTTTATTTATTCCAGTACTACGTCTTGAAATTTTGGAATTCCTTGCAGTGTCTTCATAAGTGTTCTGTCGAATTGCAGTAGTAACATTTCTTCACTACATTTTGGAGTTTAACCTTAATCTTCCTATTGGTCTCTTCAATCATCATTGGATCTCCCCTTTGTTCATCTAATTTCTTTTCTAGTATTTCCAGTCTAATATTCATATCAGATTGTTTCTGAAGCTAATTTTAGGATTAGCTACTCTGGTCTTAAGATATGTTTCAGAAAGCGCTTAGTTCTCTTTCTTAGGACATAAGTCTGGATTCTATTCCTTCCGCTAGGTTAAGTTTTTCCATCAGTTTCTCATTGTCCTTTCTCAGTTTCCTAACCTCTTCCTAGAGGTTTATTACCACTTTGATGAGCTGTTCCATGCTCATCTGGCCAGAAGGATTAAACTTTGAGACCTCCTGGTGCAGAGCAGACTTCATCTGCTTTCTGGGCTTCTCTTATGAGGTTGGAGTTATCTCATTTGTTGTCTTCTGAGCTTGTTTCTGTTCCTCTTCAGGTTGTTAGAATTAAGAAAAAGGTTAGGGTTAAGGGTAAGAAGACTATCCAAGAATGGATTCAGGTTTCCTCTCCAACTTTTTGGAGGTGGTGTAGAAACCTCTTTTGAATCCTTCCATTTTTTTAATTCTTTGATAAAAAATGAAGTTTAATTTATGAAACTGGAATTAAAGGAGGATAACATTAAACCAATAAATAAATTTATATTATATTGATGTTGAGATTTTGTTATTTTCTTGCATGTGGAAGTAAGGGATGAGTATATTATCAAATTCGATAGGGTAAAAATTGAATTAACCTCGATTTGCCTTACAATTTATTTGAATAGTATTTAATATCTCTTTAACCAAAAAAAGCACTCCTTTAGTATTTTTTAATAATCCTAGATCCCTTTCGTTTAGCAAAAGAAAAATTATTTCTCAATATACATTTCATTAATAGAAAAAATTGTCAAAATCCTTTTTAAATTTGATTTCTTTAATGGGTAAATTCATGTTATCTTCTATCTTATTGTACGACTTGTGAAGGCAGGAAGATTGAATCTGGAACAAGGTCTTGCAATAGTATACCACTATCACGCGATTTTTACACTAACGAGAACCCCAAATGGATTAGGCATATCCTTCTTAAGGTTTGTCCACCCTTATCCACTGAGGATAGTTTAAAAGTCAAAATGACAGTAGCATGCAACCATATTTATATATATATAATTACATATTTTCAATCAAAAATCTTAACATTGATTGCTCAATGAATTCTAGTCCCACTATAATAAACTAATCCCGGATATAATCCTATCTCTGGTGTTCTAGCATATAATGCAAACATAGATATTCCTAGATAATAAATAAATAAATTGGATTATAAAGCACGTAGCACTCTCGTTGGTGCATGACTCTTTAAATTAATTTTATTTAATGTCGAAAATAAAATTATGTGTTTCTCTATCCTTGTTTTTTCTTCCTGCAGTACGTCCCTGTAATTTTTCCTTCCAAAGCGTAGGATGCAATACGGGATTACCGGTACATCTTTCCCCGATCTATGATGAAGAAAGTTTTCTCCTGATTTTCAAAGTTCTCCAGCTTGTTGAATCTTCCTTCTCTTGTTATTGGTTTCTATTCCTCCGATTTATCCTGCGTCTGCGCTCATTTTTTAGTTGCCTTGCTGGACCTCCAAGCAGCATCTGAAGGAAAGGTCTTTCCGCCCAATTTAAAATTTTTTATATAATAACTTTTACTTTATAAGATTGATCAGCTTCATAATATTGTTGATAGATAAAGTACTAAATTCAATTTGAGATAGTTATCTATTTTTAGATAGTGAATCAAGAAAACTTAGACAATTTATATATTTTATCACATTCTTAACCCAGAATATTATAGTGGATATTATAGAAATATTTCGATAAATACTGATTACAAAAAATACTCGGGTATTAATTAAAATATATAGATACTCAAAGATCCAATTAAGAGCTCAAGAAACTTCTATTTATGTAAGAAAAAATCAACTAAATAGTAATTGAAGCTCATTCTACAGCTAGAAAATTAAGAAGCAAAATCTTATTTTATCTCATCAATAATACGCATTCTTTTTACAAATTTTTTATTTTTAATGCTTTAAGAAATTTAAAATATTTTCACCATATTCCTAACGTTAAGGCAGCAAGACCAAATTGAATAAAGATGAGGCCATAAGTAAATTGGAGAAAAAATATATTAAAAAATTAACTGTTTTATCAAGAATCCAGAAAAATAGAATGATTATATCATCTATCATGTATTCAAGAAAGTTAAAAAAGCGATTAAAATTGGCGTTCAATTTCACCCTTAATACTATGCTGAAATTTTTTTTTAAAGATTTTAAATTATAAAATGTACAAAATTTTTAGAAAGTGTAGCCTCATCCATACAGCATAAACGAAATTTCTAAAAAGAATTTTAATAAATTTGAAAAGACATGAAAAATTAAATATTCTTTTTACTTGGAGAAACTAACTAAATCTATTTATGGACAATGTAAATAAAAGAAGTCTGACAGATATGAGGAAGAAACTAAAAAGCTTACTTAATAGAAAAAATAATTAATGAATACCCTTATTAAAAGAAGATGTTAATACTTTCAGGGATGAATTGTAGAAACTGTATGAAGATGGCGATAATACGCTACCAACTAAATTTTTAAACAAGAGATAAATAGTGGTAAACGAATATGAAATTTGAGAAATCATCTACTAATTGGCGAAATAAAAAGCTGCAGGACCTGATGAAATAATGGTAGGCACAATATTAGCAGGCGGGAAAAAACTAACAGAAGTAACATGTAAAATGATAGTTAAGATGATTTAAAAGGGAGTAATACCTTAAGAGATGAAATAATAATACATAATATTAATATACAAAAAAGGAGGACAGATGAACCCGATGAATTATAGACCAATCTCTTTACTGAATCATGCTTTAAAAATAGTAGATGCATGAATTTTCTAGCAACTATAAGGATATCTGCATAATGATGAAAGCGAATATTAATATGGCTTTAAAAAAGGAAAATCATGCTCACTATAAATTTTCAACCTAAGAACAGTATAGGAATGATCAATACGGAACAAAAAAGATGTTTTCGTAATATTTGTTGATATTAAGAAAGCGTACGACTCGGTGCAAAGAAAAGATATATGATAAATCCTAAACGATATAAAAGTACCGGAATAGATAATTAAACTGCTAGCAAACTTCTACTGTGAAGAAGAAATTAAACTTAAAATCAATGAATAAATAGCAAAATCATTCGCGACAAATAAAGAACTAAAACAGGGAAGCATAACGTCGCCAAGACTATTTAACTTAATAATAGCAAGACTTCTCCATAGCTTGGAAGATTAAAAGCTAGGAATTACGATAGACTTTAAAAACGAAGAGGGATGAACACAAGAAATATATGCAGGATGTTTTGCATATGCAGATGACCTAGCCTTAATAAGTGAATGAGAATAATTAGAGGAAGTAATCAAAAATTTAACCTCATGGGCAGAAAAATACAAACTGGAAATTGCAGATAAAACAAAATGAATGATATGAAAAGCAGCAGAAAATAGAAACTGAGAAAATATTGGCAATACTATTGAGGTGGGAAACTTAAGAATCGAAAGAGTAACGTCCTTTTAGTACTTAGGGCATATAATAGAAGAAACCATCAGCTTTGAAAAACACATGGAGAACAGACTAGAAGCAGCATAAAAGATGTAAACATGAATACTGGGTAAAATAACAATGAATAAGGGATTAACACCATATAACGCAGGTATAATGATAAAAACGTTCGTAAGCTCAGTATTCAGCTATGGGACAGAAGTTATCCCATATTGTGAATAATTTGTAGGAAAATAAGTGATGGAACAATTAGAAATAATATAGAGAAGATCTTTACGAGCAATCATAGATGCCCCTTTCTAAGTGTAAAATGAGATGCTAGAATACGAGTTACAGTTTATGAAATTTAAACATTACCTATGGCAGAAAACGCTGAGATTAAGAGGCAGACTAATAGGTAACTAAGGAAAAACAGTAGATGGATTAATGTTCGACCTAAGTAAAGAAGAGAACTTTATTTCTGAACAATACTGCACGACAATAAAATTAGAATTAAAAATTGAAGACAAATATATATTTATAGATGATGGTAATAATAATCAAAAAGGGAAGAAAAACATTAATCGTGCAATTTGAGAACATAGAGTATACATAGAAGATAGAGAAAGAATGGAGTAAATGATAACAACTCTACAGTATAGAAAAACATGATTTGATGAATATGTAGTAGGACCACCCAACTACCTGAGATACAATAGAAAAGAAGAAATATGCTACATATTTAGAATAAGAACGAGATGTAATGGGAGCCAGGATTGTTTAAAAGAAAGACACCTAGTTGCGACAAGCAAATGCCCTTTCTGTAATGATGCAAGAGAAAACGAAAGGCATATCATAGAAAAATGCTCAGAATACAAAGAAAGTAGATAAATATGTATTAGAAAGTTAAGAACAATAGGAGTAGAAAGACAAGGAATGAAACTATTTGATATAATATGAGGTACGGCAAAATTCGAAAAATTCATTAGAACCTAAGAAGAGTAAAAAAGAGCTAAAACTGACTTGATAATAAAATATTATATCAAAAACATATTAGAAAAAAGAAAAAAAGGATACTTAGAAAAGAAAATTGAATGAAAAAAAAGAAATAGGAAAAGATTATAGAGCAGGAAAAGGATAGTTTTTATGAGTTTATAAAAGCTTGATTAAGAAGAAAAGAATTAGAAACGAAAATTAGCAAAGTATGTAAAAAAAATAATGGTCGCTTGTAACAAAGAATCAATAAAACGAAGATAGATAGAAGACAGAAGAACAAGAGATATTGAAGAAGAAAATGATGAAGATATGGAACTAATAAGAGAAGAATTTTTATTACCTGAAGGCTTACTTGAAGAAATAGACATGTATTGAAACATTTATTAAAGAGCTGCGCACCAACGAGGTGCTACGCGCTCTATAATCAAATTTATTTATTTATTATATCGATTTCGTTTTATTAATCAATTATATTCTAGAAAACCTTAAAGTTAAGTATTTCAGTGTACCATTTGCTTTTAGGTAGATTTATACTTCTCAGTGAAAAAGCGAAAACGGATATTTGAGATAAAAGTTTTAATATTTCTCCAAAGTAATTTTTTGTATATATAATAGACAGTTAGAAGTTAGGTTTTAAAGTATGAATATTCAATCTTAACCTTTAATTCAATTTTTGAATCTCGAATAATTCTTAAAAGGCGGGTGAAAAAACTAACAGAAGTAACATGTAAAATGATAGTTAAGATGATTTAAAAGGGAGTAATACCTTAAGAGATGAAATAATAATACATAATATTAATATACAAAAAAGGAGGACAGATGAACCCGATGAATTATAGACCAATCTCTTTACTGAATCATGCTTTAAAAATAGTAGATGCATGAATTTTCTAGCAACTATAAGGATATCTGCATAATGATGAAAGCGAATATTAATATGGCTTTAAAAAAGGAAAATCATGCTCACTATAAATTTTCAACCTAAGAACAGTATAGGAATGATCAATACGGAACAAAAAAGATGTTTTCGTAATATTTGTTGATATTAAGAAAGCGTACGACTCGGTGCAAAGAAAAGATATATGATAAATCCTAAACGATATAAAAGTACCGGAATAGATAATTAAACTGCTAGCAAACTTCTACTGTGAAGAAGAAATTAAACTTAAAATCAATGAATAAATAGCAAAATCATTCGCGACAAATAAAGAACTAAAACAGGGAAGCATAACGTCGCCAAGACTATTTAACTTAATAATAGCAAGACTTCTCCATAGCTTGGAAGATTAAAAGCTAGGAATTACGATAGACTTTAAAAACGAAGAGGGATGAACACAAGAAATATATGCAGGATGTTTTGCATATGCAGATGACCTAGCCTTAATAAGTGAATGAGAATAATTAGAGGAAGTAATCAAAAATTTAACCTCATGGGCAGAAAAATACAAACTGGAAATTGCAGATAAAACAAAATGAATGATATGAAAAGCAGCAGAAAATAGAAACTGAGAAAATATTGGCAATACTATTGAGGTGGGAAACTTAAGAATCGAAAGAGTAACGTCCTTTTAGTACTTAGGGCATATAATAGAAGAAACCATCAGCTTTGAAAAACACATGGAGAACAGACTAGAAGCAGCATAAAAGATGTAAACATGAATACTGGGTAAAATAACAATGAATAAGGGATTAACACCATATAACGCAGGTATAATGATAAAAACGTTCGTAAGCTCAGTATTCAGCTATGGGACAGAAGTTATCCCATATTGTGAATAATTTGTAGGAAAATAAGTGATGGAACAATTAGAAATAATATAGAGAAGATCTTTACGAGCAATCATAGATGCCCCTTTCTAAGTGTAAAATGAGATGCTAGAATACGAGTTACAGTTTATGAAATTTAAACATTACCTATGGCAGAAAACGCTGAGATTAAGAGGCAGACTAATAGGTAACTAAGGAAAAACAGTAGATGGATTAATGTTCGACCTAAGTAAAGAAGAGAACTTTATTTCTGAACAATACTGCACGACAATAAAATTAGAATTAAAAATTGAAGACAAATATATATTTATAGATGATGGTAATAATAATCAAAAAGGGAAGAAAAACATTAATCGTGCAATTTGAGAACATAGAGTATACATAGAAGATAGAGAAAGAATGGAGTAAATGATAACAACTCTACAGTATAGAAAAACATGATTTGATGAATATGTAGTAGGACCACCCAACTACCTGAGATACAATAGAAAAGAAGAAATATGCTACATATTTAGAATAAGAACGAGATGTAATGGGAGCCAGGATTGTTTAAAAGAAAGACACCTAGTTGCGACAAGCAAATGCCCTTTCTGTAATGATGCAAGAGAAAACGAAAGGCATATCATAGAAAAATGCTCAGAATACAAAGAAAGTAGATAAATATGTATTAGAAAGTTAAGAACAATAGGAGTAGAAAGACAAGGAATGGAACTATTTGATATAATATGAGGTACGGCAAAATTCGAAAAATTCATTAGAACCTAAGAAGAGTAAAAAAGAGCTAAAACTGACTTGATAATAAAATATTATATCAAAAACATATTAGAAAAAAGAAAAAAAGGATACTTAGAAAAGAAAATTGAATGAAAAAAAAGAAATAGGAAAAGATTATAGAGCAGGAAAAGGATAGTTTTTATGAGTTTATAAAAGCTTGATTAAGAAGAAAAGAATTAGAAACGAAAATTAGCAAAGTATGTAAAAAAAATAATGGTCGCTTGTAACAAAGAATCAATAAAACGAAGATAGATAGAAGACAGAAGAACAAGAGATATTGAAGAAGAAAATGATGAAGATATGGAACTAATAAGAGAAGAATTTTTATTACCTGAAGGCTTACTTGAAGAAATAGACATGTATTGAAACATTTATTAAAGAGCTGCGCACCAACGAGGTGCTACGCGCTCTATAATCAAATTTATTTATTTATTATATCGATTTCGTTTTATTAATCAATTATATTCTAGAAAACCTTAAAGTTAAGTATTTCAGTGTACCATTTGCTTTTAGGTAGATTTATACTTCTCAGTGAAAAAGCGAAAACGGATATTTGAGATAAAAGTTTTAATATTTCTCCAAAGTAATTTTTTGTATATATAATAGACAGTTAGAAGTTAGGTTTTAAAGTATGAATATTCAATCTTAACCTTTAATTCAATTTTTGAATCTCGAATAATTCTTAAAAGGCGGGTGAAAAAACTAACAGAAGTAACATGTAAAATGATAGTTAAGATGATTTAAAAGGGAGTAATACCTTAAGAGATGAAATAATAATACATAATATTAATATACAAAAAAGGAGGACAGATGAACCCGATGAATTATAGACCAATCTCTTTACTGAATCATGCTTTAAAAATAGTAGATGCATGAATTTTCTAGCAACTATAAGGATATCTGCATAATGATGAAAGCGAATATTAATATGGCTTTAAAAAAGGAAAATCATGCTCACTATAAATTTTCAACCTAAGAACAGTATAGGAATGATCAATACGGAACAAAAAAGATGTTTTCGTAATATTTGTTGATATTAAGAAAGCGTACGACTCGGTGCAAAGAAAAGATATATGATAAATCCTAAACGATATAAAAGTACCGGAATAGATAATTAAACTGCTAGCAAACTTCTACTGTGAAGAAGAAATTAAACTTAAAATCAATGAATAAATAGCAAAATCATTCGCGACAAATAAAGAACTAAAACAGGGAAGCATAACGTCGCCAAGACTATTTAACTTAATAATAGCAAGACTTCTCCATAGCTTGGAAGATTAAAAGCTAGGAATTACGATAGACTTTAAAAACGAAGAGGGATGAACACAAGAAATATATGCAGGATGTTTTGCATATGCAGATGACCTAGCCTTAATAAGTGAATGAGAATAATTAGAGGAAGTAATCAAAAATTTAACCTCATGGGCAGAAAAATACAAACTGGAAATTGCAGATAAAACAAAATGAATGATATGAAAAGCAGCAGAAAATAGAAACTGAGAAAATATTGGCAATACTATTGAGGTGGGAAACTTAAGAATCGAAAGAGTAACGTCCTTTTAGTACTTAGGGCATATAATAGAAGAAACCATCAGCTTTGAAAAACACATGGAGAACAGACTAGAAGCAGCATAAAAGATGTAAACATGAATACTGGGTAAAATAACAATGAATAAGGGATTAACACCATATAACGCAGGTATAATGATAAAAACGTTCGTAAGCTCAGTATTCAGCTATGGGACAGAAGTTATCCCATATTGTGAATAATTTGTAGGAAAATAAGTGATGGAACAATTAGAAATAATATAGAGAAGATCTTTACGAGCAATCATAGATGCCCCTTTCTAAGTGTAAAATGAGATGCTAGAATACGAGTTACAGTTTATGAAATTTAAACATTACCTATGGCAGAAAACGCTGAGATTAAGAGGCAGACTAATAGGTAACTAAGGAAAAACAGTAGATGGATTAATGTTCGACCTAAGTAAAGAAGAGAACTTTATTTCTGAACAATACTGCACGACAATAAAATTAGAATTAAAAATTGAAGACAAATATATATTTATAGATGATGGTAATAATAATCAAAAAGGGAAGAAAAACATTAATCGTGCAATTTGAGAACATAGAGTATACATAGAAGATAGAGAAAGAATGGAGTAAATGATAACAACTCTACAGTATAGAAAAACATGATTTGATGAATATGTAGTAGGACCACCCAACTACCTGAGATACAATAGAAAAGAAGAAATATGCTACATATTTAGAATAAGAACGAGATGTAATGGGAGCCAGGATTGTTTAAAAGAAAGACACCTAGTTGCGACAAGCAAATGCCCTTTCTGTAATGATGCAAGAGAAAACGAAAGGCATATCATAGAAAAATGCTCAGAATACAAAGAAAGTAGATAAATATGTATTAGAAAGTTAAGAACAATAGGAGTAGAAAGACAAGGAATGGAACTATTTGATATAATATGAGGTACGGCAAAATTCGAAAAATTCATTAGAACCTAAGAAGAGTAAAAAAGAGCTAAAACTGACTTGATAATAAAATATTATATCAAAAACATATTAGAAAAAAGAAAAAAAGGATACTTAGAAAAGAAAATTGAATGAAAAAAAAGAAATAGGAAAAGATTATAGAGCAGGAAAAGGATAGTTTTTATGAGTTTATAAAAGCTTGATTAAGAAGAAAAGAATTAGAAACGAAAATTAGCAAAGTATGTAAAAAAAATAATGGTCGCTTGTAACAAAGAATCAATAAAACGAAGATAGATAGAAGACAGAAGAACAAGAGATATTGAAGAAGAAAATGATGAAGATATGGAACTAATAAGAGAAGAATTTTTATTACCTGAAGGCTTACTTGAAGAAATAGACATGTATTGAAACATTTATTAAAGAGCTGCGCACCAACGAGGTGCTACGCGCTCTATAATCAAATTTATTTATTTATTATATCGATTTCGTTTTATTAATCAATTATATTCTAGAAAACCTTAAAGTTAAGTATTTCAGTGTACCATTTGCTTTTAGGTAGATTTATACTTCTCAGTGAAAAAGCGAAAACGGATATTTGAGATAAAAGTTTTAATATTTCTCCAAAGTAATTTTTTGTATATATAATAGACAGTTAGAAGTTAGGTTTTAAAGTATGAATATTCAATCTTAACCTTTAATTCAATTTTTGAATCTCGAATAATTCTTAAAAGGCGGGTGAAAAAACTAACAGAAGTAACATGTAAAATGATAGTTAAGATGATTTAAAAGGGAGTAATACCTTAAGAGATGAAATAATAATACATAATATTAATATACAAAAAAGGAGGACAGATGAACCCGATGAATTATAGACCAATCTCTTTACTGAATCATGCTTTAAAAATAGTAGATGCATGAATTTTCTAGCAACTATAAGGATATCTGCATAATGATGAAAGCGAATATTAATATGGCTTTAAAAAAGGAAAATCATGCTCACTATAAATTTTCAACCTAAGAACAGTATAGGAATGATCAATACGGAACAAAAAAGATGTTTTCGTAATATTTGTTGATATTAAGAAAGCGTACGACTCGGTGCAAAGAAAAGATATATG